>OY829538.1:10735210-11425726 GCA_963691705.1 Viola odorata
GGTGATACTTGCAGTCCGGCTGTCCCTCTTCTGAGAGGAGTTCTGACGCTTTACAGCAAGGGATTGTGGATAAAATAAGTGACTGCGATCACCGTTAGTCAGCGGTTAGTGGCCCACAAATTAAAGGATTGATCTTCATCGTGTTGATCATGGTGTGGATGTTGAGAAACTTCTTAAACAAGACCGCATTAAGTATGTTGATCATGGTCTTAGGGGGATAGATTTTCATCGTGCTTCTTCTCCGGGAGTTCTGCATGCAAAGGTGCGCTTGGCGACCGGGGCATTTTGGTGATGAGCTCCTCCGGAAGGTGAACGGAGGTGGGCCTATGTCACTCGTATTCCGGCGACTCGGCCGGTATGGTATGGGCTTTGTGACATTGGTCCAGCATCCAGTCCTTGCTTGAACTAGATAATAGTATTGCTGCGAAATTCGGACGATGGATAGCATTTAAGTTCTTGAATAGTGTTACAGGCTCAGACAATCCTCTCGATGATCGGATGATAGCTTCGCGGGGTGATCCCCTTTTGATGCGTCCGGTCCTTTGAGACTGGTTGCTGGCTGTGCTGGTAGTACTGCGAGGAAAGAGAATTTTTGATTTAGGTGGTAACTAGTTTTAAAATCTTTCCTGATTCGCTCTTGAAGGCGGCCTGTTGTGGCAATTTAGGAGCTGCTACGAGGGGGGGGGGGGGGGGTGAACTCCCTGGTCCTATCATGATGACGAGATGAGACAATATGTCCCTGCAAAACCTTAAGATTGATTAGTGACGTTAGTCTAAGTGTCGTGCCTTATGTCTCGAACTACTCCTTGGGAGCCAACGAAGCCATGCTTCCTTTTGTCATCTCACGAATTTAAAAAAGGGAATAAAAAGTTTTAAAACAAAAAGCATCTCCTGAAAAAAACTCATTTTATTAATTTCAGGATAAACATTCGAGCGATATTGTCATGATAAAACCCTATGTCTTTGGCTCGGCCAGATGCATGGTTCGCGACACTTTAGGCGAAGTATATCTTGACAGCATCAGCATTTACCGATCTTGGTAGATCATCTCCGTCCATGTTGGTTAGCATTAGGGCACCCCTTGAGAATGCACTTTTAACTAGATATGGGCCCTCGTACCTTGGGGCCCACCTTCCTTGACTAGCCTCCTAATGAGGGAGAATCTTCTTCAGCACTAAATCCCCAGTCTTGAACTCGCGAGGTCGCACTTTCTTGTTATAAGCGTTGGTCATTCTTTACTGATACAATTGTGCATGACAGATACGCTCCAAGCGCTTTTCGGGAAGGAGGTTTAACTGCTCGTACCTCACTCTTGCCCAATCCGATTCTTCTACTTCTGATTCTGCCAGGATTCTGAGAGAAGGGATTTCTACCTCAAGAGGAATTACGGCTTCCATGCCGTAAACTAATGAGTAGGGGATTGCCCCTGTGGACGTACGAGTTGCTATCTGGTAAGCATGCAATGTGAAGGGAAGCATGTCATGTCAGTCTTTGTGAGTGACCACCATTTTTGGATGATTTTCTTCAAGTTTTTGTTTGACAGGTTTAAACTCAGGCTTCAATGGAATACGATGCTCAACTATCCCGGGATCAAGACCTAGCATATCGGCGTATGACCATGCAAATGTGTCCGAGTAGTTTTTGAGGAGAGAAATTAACCTTTCTCTCTGAGTCGTATCCAGGGTGGTTCCGATCTTGACCAGCTTCTGATTCTCGTTGCTTGCCCCCAAATTTACTTCGTCCAATTCCTTCCGAGGAGGGGTTATTTCCTTTTCTAAACTTTCCAGTAAACGAGCCAATTCGCCGGAGATTTCAGCATTGTCTTCGGTTGTAATGATGATTTCTTCGCCCGTAAAGACATAGGTTTTATCAAGACAATCCGAACTAACATTCATCCTGAAATTAAAATGCGAAAAGAAGAGATGCGTAAAATGAAAATTGCATATATATTGATTTTTAACCAAAGGGGAACGTGAGTTCCTACAAAAATGTTTTCGTAAGAAAACGTGCAAACATATATTTTTCTAAGGAGTAATTACGGAGAGACATCCAGAAGCATGTCGATGGTCCAGTTGCACACAGGCTCCCCTGACTTCTTTACGAAAATGACTGAACCAGGCGACGATTCTTCTTCTCCCAGAGTGCAGATACGGAGGTCTGATACCCCGATCGGATTTCCATTGATGGTTTCGGCCGCAAAGGGGAACGTGGTTCTGATATGGGGGATTCGTATTTTGTCATATGGTGCAGGACGTCCAAATAGCTTAGCTAGCTGCTTTTCTTTCTTTTCTTGGGCAATTCGGGCAAAATCGGCCTCGCTGGGTTGGTACCCTAACCCAAAACGGTCTCCGAAGCTCTTCAGAGATGCCCAACCTTTCGACCCTTGTAACTCCCTGCCGAGCTGTTTTCCTAGTTGGAAGATTCCCTCCGGTATACACTTAGTGGTTGCTTTGGTTATTTCAGATTTTGAGGCTTTGAAGACGGGGTATCCTCCCTCAATCCAATCCGCGTTGATGATTTCGAAGGCTTAAAAAGAGCACTCCATGGTTTTAGCAGTTTTGATGTAAGGCACGAATGCATGCTTGGCCAAGATCAAGGCTTCTTCTACCTTTATCGTGACGAGGGCATTGTCTTTGACGTATTTGAGGCATTGATGCAGGGAAGAGGGGACGACTCCTACTGAATGGATCCAAGGCCGTCCTAGAAGCATGCTGTAAGCGGGTTGGATTTCCATGATCTGGAACGTCAAGGCGAAAGTGTGGGGCCCGATTACCATATCCAACTCGAAGTTTTCGATGATCTCTCGAGTGGTGCCGTCGAAAGGCCTAGCCATTATTCCGCTAGGTTTCATGTGAGAGAAGTCGACTGGCAGTTGTGCGAGGACATGCCTGGGCATGACATTCAGTGCGGACCTGTTGTCAATCAGGGCCTTGGCTATGACATGTCCCTTGCATTCTACCGTGATGTATAGGGCCTTGTTGTGATCTCTTCCCGAGGGGTCGATCTCTCCTTCGGAGAAGGAAATGCTGCTTACGGCTTGAATTCTTCCAACGATGGTATCCACTCCTTCCGTGGTGATATCCTTAGTCATGAAGGGTTGCTTAAAGACTTTTAAGAGAGCTTGGCGATGAGGCTATGAAGTAAGGATTAGCTCCATGATGGAAATACGAGCCGGGGTTTTCTTTAACTGCTCGATGATGCTGAACTCGCTCTGTTTCATGATCTTGAGGAACTCGACTGTCTCGTCCTCGGTTATAGGTTTGCTCAAACCTTGCGTCTCTTCTACCGTCTCTTCGCGGATCACGGGATTTTTCCCTTTGGCTTGTCGTTGCTTCTCTACTTCCTCCGAGATGTAACATCTTCCGGTGTGGGTCATGCCCCCAATGTGAGGGGTTTCGTCGATAGCGAGCCCTGTTGGAGTAACGACAAGAGGGGTGGTGACCACCGTGTATCTGTAGTTGAATGGGACCGCGTGTAAGTCTCGGCTAGGAGTAATCACAGCTAATGTGAACACTACTTTGCGTGGGGTCATGGCCGTATCCCCTGTTTAGGCCACATATTCTGATGTGATCATGGACCCTTTGAAGGCCAACTTTGACCCTCAAGACATGTTGCCTCAAGGACCGATCACCCGAAGCAAAGAAAGAGGGTTGTCCCTATGGTTTGAAGACAAAATGAGAGAGGAAGAACCCGTCAAAGCCAAGAAAAAGGTTGTCCACGTGACCGTTCATCAAACCAAGGCAGAATCCTTGGTGTGATCACGCTAAGGCCTTAGCGTGAATCACGCCAGGACCAAGATGCTAGCGTGAATCACGTCATGCTCTTAGCGTGAAGAGTTCTTGGATCACGCTAATCTCTGATGTTATTTTGGATTTTTGGGCATCTTGGCGTGATCACGCTAAGGTGTATTCACGCTAAGGCAAGCGTGATCACGCCTCACTCTTAGCGTGAATCACGCTAGGGGAAAGTTGGCTAGCGTGATCACGTCTAGCCCTTAACGTGAATCACGCCAGCATCTATTTTGGGTACAAATTTTGGGCTTTTCAAGCCCAAAATGCATGCTACTATATATATGTCTTTGTATCATTTTCCTCCTTAGTTTTCAGACTATGAGTGATATTTGTCAAGTGAGAATACTCCTTCTCTTATCACCTAAGCCTTGAAACTCCTCACTTTTCCTTGGGTAAAAATCGTTTAAGTTGAGATTACTCCTTCCGATTATTGCTCGGGGAAACCTCGAATTTGTATTTGTAATTTTGGCAAGTTTCTTGAAATGAATGGAGGTTTATTAATTGCTTATTCCAAAAACCGTGGATGTCAAGTTGCTTGAATTAATTTTTGGATGTTCGTGTGATCAATTTCAATCCCTTGTCAATCCTAATAATTTCCAGGTACATATTTTCCTAAAATCCTCCGTTATTTCTTATCTATTCTCTGCTAAATCTATCTTGTTTGTGTCTTTCCTTTCTTGTGCTCTTGTTTTCGCTAGATAAATTCGTTCAGCTAGATCCTCCATAAGCTCCATTGTAATCCGGCTTACTAACCCTAGGTAGGATCACATCAAGTGGTAGCGGAGCTTTTGGCCGCCTATCGAATTTTTCTAGTTTCCTTTAAATGTGTTAGAACCTTTCTTTCTTGTAATCCTGAGTTTCGTGCGTCCTTTTGGAAAATTATTTCAAGTGGACTATTGATTGTTGGTTGTGATCAAATTGGTGAAACAAAATTCATAAAAAGTGAGAAAAATCATTTGGGTGTGATTGTGGTGTTCTTCATTTGTTCTTGGTGTTCTTGGCCTTGATACTTTTTGATCCAAATTTGTGCTACAAAGTTGTTAACCAAGTGTTTAACCAATTAATTAATTAATTTTCCCTCACTTTGCCGGCCACACCTTGCAAATCAAGGGTAAAATGACCTAATCTCTTGCATTAAATGCCTTAAGCCACCTCACCCTTTCTTTGACAATTTGACCAAAAAGTAACCAACAAGTCCAAACCAAAGTTCAATTCTAACCAAATACACCCACCCCCTTCCTAAAAAGCCTAGCACGTCTTTTCCTTTCTTCCATTGTGTCCAACAGCCTTTTTCTATTTGTTTAAGTCCTAAACCAAGTCTTTTTCACCTTTCCAACCTTAAAATACTAAACTTGAGTTTTAAACCTTTTGAGTCTTAAACCTAAGTTTCTTAAGTCCTAAACCTCCAAGTCCTTTTCACTACATTTCTAAATACTTCCTTGAGTCTTTTACTTCTTTAATTCATAATTTCCCATCCCCATTTCCTTTCCAACGGAACTTCCAATTTCCCTCCAAAAATTGAAATTGTGAATTTCCTTAGAAATTCTGAAAATTCTCTTCCATTTCTCCTTGAGTCCTTGTAACTCTCTTGAGTCTTTTTGTGTCCTCCTTCCTTTTGTTTCCATCACTTGAACTTGGCAAGAGAATCATAAGGTTGTTTGAAGCAAGGAATTGTGTGGGGAGTAAGCTTGGTGTGTGGAAAACATTTGAGTGATTGTGAGGCCAAATTTTTTTTTTGAGTGATCAAACACGAGTATTTAAACACGTGAGGGAGTGAATTGTTTTTCTAACTCTTGTTTAAGTGTGCAGGTACAAGGAAAACGCGAAGTTGAGTGTTTGTGAGCACATCTTTTTTGAGAGATAAACACCTAAACACGAGAGTTTAAACACGTGAGGGAGAGTTTATTTACTAACGTATATATATCTCATTTGTTTCCATTTTGTATTGTTCATACGAAATGTCCGGAAGAAGTAGACCTAGTTCTAGTGGTAGCAGAAGCGCCGAAGCTCTCGACCAAGTTTTGTCAGCCTTAAGTGATTTGAAGGCTACAATGGTCCGAACGGAGGATCGTCTCTCTTTGTTGGAGGAGACAATCAAGTCTCGTGGTCGAGAGGATGAGAAGCCTTCCGATGTTCCTCCTCATACAACACCTCCAAAGAACCTTCCGCCTAAGTCCCACCAGAAGCCTCTTAAGGAACAAGTTACCATTGAAACTGAATCGGAGGGACATCGAAATAGTGGAGAGAGAGTTGGATTGTTGAAGAATACTCCTAAAAAGGAGGTTGAGAAAGACTTTACAAGTGGCCGAAAGGAGGAAAGTCGGAAGCCAATTGTCTTCCCTCCGGGGTTAGCCATCTCAGAAGAGCAAATGAAGGCAATAAGGAAGAAATATGAGCAGGGCAGTTGAGGTCCAGAAGATTTCCATGCTTCTAGTAGTCGACCCAAAATTCCCCATTTCCATGCCCTTACCACACCCCATCATACTAGAGAGTACTATGAGGATCCTTATGGGGAAACACATGCCGAGTTTGATGAGGTGATACAACGAACGAGGGGAAGACGTCAAAGGGGGCACAAATCACGGTTTGTTGAACATGATGAAAGGTCTCAAGAGCCTAGGGTTGATGACAAGTTTAGTGGGATCAAGGTGCAAATTCCGACCTTTAGGGGCTCCACCGATCCTTCGGAGTACCTAAAATGGAAGGGAAAAATTCAACGAATCTTCAATTGTCATCGGTATTCGGAAGAGAAGAAGATTAAACTAGCGGAAATGGAGTTTGAAGATTATGCCGTTAGTTGGTGGGAAAAAGTGTGTAGATAGAGAGAAGTAGATGCTATCCAAGATTGGGAAGAGATGAAAAGGGTGATGAGAGCACGGTTTGTACCCGCACATCACAAGAGAGATTTGCAAAACAAGTTGCAAGGTCTCAAGCAAGGTTCTAAGTCCGTGGGAGAATACTTCAATGAGCTAGAGGGACTTTTGATCAAGACCAACATGGAAGAAGAAGAAATTACTATGGCACGGTTCCTAAATGGCCTCAACGATCGTATTAGATACAAGCTTGAGTTGAAGGAACTCGATCACCTACAAGCTATGCTCCACTATGCCATAAAAGTGGAAGCATATGAAGCCACCAAGAAGAAGTCCTACCCAAGTAAAACCCAAACCTTTTCCTCAACCCCGAAGGCTCCTTGGAAGTCCTATTCCAAAGAACCCCTTAAACCAAAAGACTCCAACGGCGATACCTCCCCTCCGAAACCCTACACACCCTACACTAAAAGTAACCTCTCAAAACCCCTACAAAAAATAATTCCTAACCCACCTTCCAACCCTAACCAACCAAGAAAATTCTCATCCAATGTCCAATGCTACCGATGTCAAGGAAGGGGTCACATTGCTTCCGAATGTCCAAATCGAAGAGTAGTGGTGGTCCGAGAGGGCAACTATGAAACGGAGAGTGAAATTGAGACAAGTGAGGATGAGAAAGAGGCAAAAAGGGAAGAGACCGAGAGTAGTGAAGAAGAGGTAGTCCCGGCTACCACGATGACTCTAGTTGTGAGGAGGAGCATGAATGTTTATGCTAAAGAGGAGGCCGCCAATAAGGATCAAAGGGAGAATCTTTTCCATTCTCGGTGTGAAATCAATGGTAAGGTAGCATCTCTTATCGTTGATAATGGAAGTGTGGTGGATGTAGCGAGTCATTTGTTAGTTTTCAAGCTTGGATTGCCCACGACGCCACATCCTAATCCTTATTCTCTACATTGGTTTAGTGATGATGGAGAAGTGAAGGTAAAGGAACAAGTTCTTGTTGCCTTCAAAGTGGGTGGTTATAAGGATGAGAGATTGTGTGATGTAGTTCCTATGGATGCTAGCCATCTTATCCTTGGTAGGCCATGGCAATTTGATCGATGGGTAGTGCATGATGGCCGAACCAACAAGATTCACCTCACTCACCGTGGGAAGAAATTTAGCATTCCTTCACTTTCACCTGCACAAGTTCTTGAGGATCGTCTACACATGGAAAAGGCAAGTGCCGAGTTCCAAATTATGAAGGAAATGAGAGAAAAGAGTGGAGAGAAGAAAGTCAGGTGTGTGAATGAGGAAAATAGCGTGCATGAAAAAAGTGAGCATGCACAGAGGGGAGAGAAAAATGTGAGCCATGAGAGGAAAACACAAGAGAAGAGAGGAAAGAAAACAAAGGGAGAGTTGAATATACGCCATGAAAAAAGTAAGCATGGTAGAGAGAGTGAGCCTAAACACTTGAGTGTGATAGCGAGGGGTAAGGATGTGAGGCATGTTTTATTTTCTAATAAAGTGTGTCTTGTATTTCGATACAAGGCACATTGCTTGGAAATTGACACTAACCCCCCTTCTTCTCTACCAAGTCCCCTTGTTTCTCTTTTGCAGGAATACGACGATGTCTTTCCATCCGAAATGCCAAGTGGCCTTCCTCCAATTCGTGGGATAGAACACAAGATTGACTTGATACCCGGAGCGGCCTTACCAAATAGGCCGGCTTACCGATGTAATCCCGAGGAGATGAAGGAGCTTCAAAGACAAGTAGAAGATTTGTTGCGCAAAGGCTACATCCAAGAGAGCATGTCACCTTGCGCCGTGCCCGTGTTGCTCGTGCCTAAGAAAGATGGGACGTGGAGGATGTGTGTTGATTGTAGAGCCATCAACAAGATCACCGTGAGGTATCGACACCCCATTCCACGCCTCGATGATATGCTTGATGAGCTAAGCGGGAGCCAAATCTACTCCAAAATTGATCTCATGAGCGGATATCATCAAATCCGTATGCATGAGGGTGATGAGTGGAAGACCGCCTTCAAAACCAAAGACGGTCTGTATGAATGGTTGGTAATGCCATTCGGTCTATCCAATGCTCCTAGTACTTTCATGAGATTAATGAATTATGTCTTGCGTGATTTCATTGGAAAGTATGTTGTGGTATACTTTGATGATATTCTTGTGTATAGCTCTTCTCTTGAGGAACATGTGTTCCATTTGCGTGCCATATTTGACACTTTACGCACACACCGATTATATGCTAAATTTGCTAAGTGCGAGTTTTGTTTGGAACGAGTTCACTTCCTAGGCTTTGTTGTGAGTGTAGGAGGCGTCCAAGTTGACGAGGATAAGGTGAAAGCCATCCGAGATTGGCCAATTCCCAATAATGTTGGAGAAGTAAGGTCCTTCCATGTCCTTGCAAGTTTTTACCGCTGGTTTGTGCCCAATTTCTCAACCATCGCCGCGCCACTCAACGAATTGACCAAGAAGAATGTCACATTTGAGTGGGGAGAGCGATAAGCCAAGGCTTTCTAAGAACTTAAGGAGAAACTTACAAAGTCCCCTATTTTGGCCTTGCCGGACTTCACCAAGGTGTTTGACTTGGAGTGTGACGCGAGCGGGATTGGTATTGGAGCGGTCCTAACCCAAGAGGGTCGTCCCATTGCATATTTTAGTGAGAAGCTCGGTGGGGCCCAACTTAACTACTCCACCTATGACAAAGAACTCTATGCGTTGGTGAGGGCACTTATGGTGTGGGAGCACTACTTGCTAGCCAACCAATTCGTCATCCACACCGACAACATAAGCCTTAAATTCCTTAAAGGCCAGGCCAAGTTGAATAAGAGGCATGCCAAGTGGGTGGAATTCATTGAAGCATTTCCCTATACTATCAAGTACAAACGAGGCAAGGAGAATGTGGTAGCCGACGCCCTTTCTCGAAGGTATGCTCTCTTGAATTCTCTTGATGCACAAATATTTGGATTTTCTCATTTGACTGAATTGTATGAGAATGATGAGGATTTCCGTGATGTATATATGTCTTGTGCACGTGGTTCCCAAATGCATTTCTCTAAGCATGATAATTTTTTATTCAAATATGATAGATTATGCATACCACGTTTTAATGTTAGGGAATTGCTTGTGTTGGAAGCTCACGGGGGAGCTTTGAGTGGTCATTTCGGCATTGCCAAAACTTTGCATGCTTTAAAATCTCATTTCTATTGGCCACGAATGAAAGTAGATGTGACTAACATTATGAATCGATGTATTGATTGTAAGACTGCCAAGTCCACATCTAAACATCATGCGGTTTACATGCCTTTGCCTGTTGCACAACATCCGTGGGTAGACTTATCTATGGATTTTGTTTTGGGTTTGCCTAGATCTAGGAATGGCCATGACTCTATTTTTGTTGTGGTGGATCATTTTTCCAAAATGGCTCATTTTATACCATGCTCTAAAACCTATGATGCCACACACATTGCATCTTTATTTTTCCAACATGTGGTGCGATTACATGGTATACCTAAGAGCATTGTGAGTGACCGGGATACTAAGTTCCTAAGTCATTTTTGGCGGACTCTTTGGACGAAGTTAGGGACTAAACTCCTCTTCTCCACCACGTGTCACCCTCAAACGGATGGCCAAACGGAAGTGGTGAATAGGACTTTAGGCTCATTACTTCGTATAATGATTGCTAAACATGGAGTGAAATGGGAAGATTGTATTGCGTTTGTTGAATTTGCCTATAATAATACTTATCATTCTTCCATTGGGTTTTCTCCTTTTGAGGTGGTTTACGGGTTCAAACCCTTAACCCCTCTTGATCTCTCACCTTTGCCCTTGAGTTCTCTTAAGTGTGTAGATGGGAGTGCCAAGGCTGCAGTTGTTAAGAAACTCCATGAACAAGTCCGCAAGAACATTGAAAGCATGAACGAAAAAGAAGTGGCCAAGCGCAATAAGGGCAAGACTCCTACTTCCTTCGAACCGGGTCAATGGGTGTGGCTTCATTGGAGCAAGGATCGATTCCCGCGCCAACGATAAGGCAAGCTAAGTCCACGAAGGGACGGGCCTTTTCAAATCCTCCGCCGTATTGACGCCAATGCCTATGTTCTAGATCTTCCAAGCGAATATGGGGGAATCAGCCACACGTTCAACGTCAATGATCTGTCTCTCTACCCTGATGATGAAGAAAACCCTCAAGAAATGGATTCGAGGACGAATCCTTTTGAAGAGGGAGAGGTTGATGTGATCACGGACCCTTCGAAGGCCAACTTTGACCCTCAAGATATGTTACCTCAAGGACCGATCACTCGAAGCAAAGCAAGAGGGTTGTCCCTATGGTTTGAAGGCAAAATGAGAGAGGAAGAACCCGTCAAAGCCAAGAAAAAGGTTGTCCACGTGACCGTTCATCAAACCAAGGCAGAATCCTTGGCGTGATCACGCTAAGGCCTTAGCATGAATCACGCTAGGACCAAGATGCTAGTGTGAATCACGTCATGCTCTTAGCATGAAGAGTTCTTGGATCACGCTAATCTCTGATGTTATTTTGGGCATCTTGGCGTGATCACGCTAAGGTGTTAGCGTGAATCACGCTAGGGGAAAGTTGGCTAGTGTGATCACGTCTAGCCCTTAGCGTGAATCACGCCAGCATCTATTTTGGGTACAAATTTTGGGCTTTTCAAGCCCAAAATGCATGCTACTATATATATGTCTTTGTATCATTTTCCTCCTTAGTTTTCAGACTATGAGTGATATTTGTCAAGTGAGAATGCTCCTTCTCTTATCACCTAAGCCTTGAAACTCCTCACTTTTCCTTGGGTAAAAATCGTTTAAGTTGAGATTACTCCTTCCGATTATTGCTCGGGGAAAGCTCGAATTTGTATTTGTAATTTTGGCAAGTTTCTTGAAATGAATGAAGGTTTATTAATTGCTTATTCCAAGAACCGTGGATGTCAAGTTGCTTGAATTAATTCTTGGATGTTCGTGTGATTAATTTCAATCCTTTGTCAATCCTAATAATTTCCGGGTACATATTTTCCTAAAATCCTCCGCTATTTCTTATCTATTCTCCGCTAAATCTATCTTGTTTGTGTCTTTCCTTTCTTGTGCTCTTGTTTTCGCTAGATAAATTCGTTCAGCTAGATCCTCCATAAGCTCCATTGTAATCCAGCTTACTAACCCTAGGCAGGATCACATCATATTCGAAGGAAGATAGTGCTGGAGAATTGTCCTCGATGGCATTGATTGCTCCTCGGGTTTTCCCTTCGGTCTGAATGATCTCGAATGTTGTGAGTTGCTTGACTTTTTGCCGAAAAAAGTTTGCAATCCTAGATTTCGTGCTTGCTTTCCCCTTGGCAGAATAGGTATTGGGCCTGATTATTCCCCAGGAATGGTAGATATGCATTGTTAGCTAATGCGAAGAATAGTTCTTCATTGGGTACTTCTTCCACTGAAAGGTGAGAATCGTTGATTCCTCCAGAAAGAATACCGTTTACCCCAGGATTATGGTGTGGCAGAGGACTGGTTGTCACATCAGGACCCTTTGCTAAACCTTCAGAATAGATTCGTCCTTGTTTGGTTAGATGATTGACCTTCTCTCTAAAGGCGTAACAGTCTTCTAGGGAGTGTCCTTGGGTTCTAGCGTGATATTCGCAGCTAACCTTTGGATCATACCAGCTAGGATAAGGAATTGATTGAGGTAAGAGTGAGGATGGTGTAATCTGCCCGTCTGCCAGGAGGCTTGCGTAGATCTCTTTCAAAGGAAACGGAGGAAGTGACCATGTCGGTGAAGGGTATGATTCGGAGTCCGAGGATTCCCAAGAGTATAGTAATGGCGCTGTGCTGGAATGGGAGGGTGGTGCCGAATACCTGACAAGGTAGTCTAACTTCCTGGAAGGCTGGCCCAAAGTGTCAATCTCGCGGTCGCCCTCGTTGCGGCGCGCAGAGAACCGTTTGCCCGACGAAGTCGACCTTTTCTTTTGGATGATTTGGAGTGGGGTTCCTTTGGATTTGGACGGGACAGGAAATCCTTCTCTGACGGCGTTAATAGATCCTTCCCCGTGGGTCACTTTCTGGGTTTGTATTACTCCAAGACTCGAGAGTTGTCTCACCTTTCCTGCGAACAACTCGCAACCTTAGATGCTATGACCGTCGCTTCCCTTGCAGTACATACAGTGACTTAGATTGCTCTCCGAGTATGGCATATATCCTCCTCGAGCTAAGGCCAAGAAAGTTGTTCTTGTGGCCAGCTTGATGCCAAAGAAAGAAGGTCGTTGCTTTCTCCTACCGAGATGGCGTTCACCCCTCCCTTTCCTTGGGAATGATTGGGAAGAGGGTTGGTGGATGTGTTGGGTCCTTTTGCTAACCCTTCGAAAGATACCCATCCACTTTTGATTAAGTGATGGACTTTTGCTTTGAATGCAAAGCAATTTTCCAGAGTGTGACCCGGGGCTCCAGCGTGATACTCGCATCTTGCGTTGAGATCATACCATTTCGGGTAAGGAGGCATTTGAGGCTGAGCTGGAACTGGTACGATCTATCCGGCTGCCAAGAGATGCTTATAGATTTCTCCCGCAAGAAGAGGGAGAGGAGGCAAGGGCTCTCGGTTCCACCGATTGTTTGACGTGTTTTGGTTATTTGGGTCCTTTGGTGGGTTATATGGCTTAGGTTGCATGGGTTGTAATGTTTGTACTAGAGGCGGTGGGAAATGTGTAGGATTTTGAGGCGTGATATTAGCAATGGGTGGTGAGGTAAATGGAAAGAAGGTGGGTTGATATAGTGATGGCGAAGGGTAGGGCGGTGGCGATAAATAAGGCGGAGGTGGTGGAAATGGTTGCCCGTGATGAGCTTGGGGAGCCACAAATCCAACATCTCTTTTTACGATGGATGCTTTCTTTGGCGCAGACTCTGGCGCCGGAGGCATGATTCGTCCGGACTTAATCCCTTGCTCGACTCTTTCGGCAATTAGGACCATGTCGGAGAAGTTGTTTGAAGGGTTCGAGATCAGGTAGGTGTAGTAGGGAGCTTTGAAGGTGTGCAAGAAAATTGACAAGAGTTCCTTGTCGCTTAAAGGTGGAGAGATTCTAAAAGCCAACTCTCTCCATCTCTAAGCATAGGTCTTCACGGACTCGCCGACTTTCTTTTCCAGATTTTGCAGGTCAGCGCGGTCGGGCGCTACCTCCATGTTGCATTTATATTGCCTATAGAAGGCATTGGACAAGTCTCTCCATGTCCTGATCCTGGCTCTGTCTAGACCCATATACCAAGTTAGGGCGTGCTTGGTCAAGCTTTCTCGAAATAGATTAATCAACAACGGCTCGTTGTGGATCATCTCTGCAACAGTATGCTCTGAGGTGGGTCTTCGGGCACTCTACCCCAGTATACTTTTCGAAGTCGGGGATCTTGTACTTTGGTGGTATAACGATCCCAGGGACCATGTGCATATCGGCGGGACCAGTAGGGTCAAAGGGATCAGCCCCTTCAATCGCTCAGAGTCTTTCTTCAAGCAGATTCAACCTGTCACTTTTTGGTTTCTCGGCCATAATGGGGTTAGGACCGAATGGTAGTAGAGGTTCTGACGAGAACTGAGGTTGCGATGGGTTGAAAGCAAGAGGCTGAATTCCCACGAGTCCGGGAACTGTGCTCGGAAGAAGGGGAGGGAGGTACGATGTCTCTAGGTGGGCCTGACTCTTGCTAGAGTCCACGGCAGGGTTGGTTGAAAAGCGCTGAAGTGACGTGGCAATCTCTTCACCCGCATTAACCATAGGATTTGCAGCGGTGGGTATAGTGAAGGGACTGATATATCTCCACTGGCCCTCAGGGCCAGAAAGTGGCAGAGGTACTGAAGGTCCTGCGATGGCGAGCGAAGAGGGAGGTCCTCCTGCTGGAGTGGGATAAAAACCCGGTGGTAGTTCGGTGGTAGCTTCATCCCTTTCCTTTTCAGCCCTGACGACCCTTTCTGTAGTAATCCTAACTTGTTCCTCTAATTCTGTGATTCTGGCTATTAGCGCTTCATCGGCCTTGACCTGTTTAGTCATTTTTCATTTATGAAGTCTAGTTACGGAGAGCCCGTGCGAAGTAGCTTGCTTTCGAGGAGCTATCGTGAACCTGAAAAAAAGAAAAAACACAGAACAGAGTAAGTACAAGTGAGGATACACAGGTGATGTGCAATCCCGAGGCCACCACGTTGCTCATTCGCTTTTCTGGCTATACTTTCACTTGATATTTTCAGGGCGGTCGGAGAGGCGAGATATCCCGGTTATCGACAAAATATGAAGGAAGCCTCTATTAATTCCAACGATGCGAGACAATCTGAGATGCTATCTGTGAAACCAAAACCAGCAAAGGCAACCAAAGCCGCCATGCTAGGAATATCTCTTTTACCATGCTTTCAAACGACGTAGGGCCTATGCCTGGTGAACCCAACCGAGGGGAGGGACGATGATCTATACCATGAACTTGGAGTTTGCGATAAGCTGAGAGGACATGGCCATGAGTGAGCAATACTCGGATGTTTTTGAATATTTGGTATGATTTTTTCAGATTTTTGGTGAAACGATTGTGTTTATCCTAGAGGGATTTTCTCTTTCCTTTTTGCGATGGTCTTTTGAATTGTATTGGACGGATAATTGATATGAAAAATTGAGGCGATTTAATAAATATCCGAAAGAGTACGACTTTATTAGAAGTGTTTACAAAAATATGGTAAACTTGCCGACTTTCTAAATTCATCAAAAATGGCTAAGATAGATGAAATTAGGGATTCTAGTTATATGAAAAAAAAGAAAAGGGACTGCCGATATTCGAATCTTCCCATGAAGGTGTCAACCCTAGACGTCCGAGTTCTCTTGCTCTTGCCAAAGGTATTCCATCGAGGCCATCTCCCCTTTTTACATTTCTATCCCGGCCTCTAAAGTAGTAATCCGGCTTTGCAGTGCCTGGCTTTTCCTATCCCGCAAATCTGCGCGAGTAGTCAAGACCCTTATCGTCGAATCCCTATCTTCGATTATGGCACTTGATGCTTCTTTCTTGCGGGTTTCGCTGCTCAAGCGTTCCTTAAAGTCCCTGAGGGCCACTTTCTATTTTACTGCTTGTACGCGGATAATGTCCTTGCTATGCCTTTCCAATTTATTCATCTGGACCTCCGCGTAGCATTGACGGGCTTCGGCGATATCTCTTTCCACTGTCATCAGATCTCGCTCTTCTTGCGTTGCTCACATCTGTTCTACCACTTGAGCATAAGCCATGACATCCATTCCTTCGCTCACTTGAGATTCCCCTTCCTCTTCCATCGGTTTTTGATTTTCTAGGCGAGGTAAGACATTGTCGTTAACTCGCCTTAACCTCCACTGTGGATATTGTGGTATCGTTGCGCAGGGGCGACGCGTCCTTTGAGACAAAAGGGGTGGGCCCAATTTTGGGCGTACAGCTGAATGTTCTGAGTTTCTCTGGTGTGCGGCAGGTTTGATCTTGTCATGTCGAACGTCACCGGAATGATTTGCGTGATGCAAAACTGTCTGAGTACGAGGGCAGGGCAATAGTGAGCGCACCCCCATGCTCCGATCAAAGGAACCCAAGGCAGAGGTCCGCCACTTGGCATGCCAGCTGAAGTCTTCTTCTGAGAGATTTATGAATCGGTCGATCCAGACATCCTTATTCTCCATCTTCCATTTATCCGTGGTCATTGCGTTGATAACCCTGAGTAAAGGGCATGATCTTATGTAGCTTTCAAAGAAAAGGGACTGATTAGGAGTCTATTTGAAGTGGCTGACCAACCATACTGTCAGCAACTGGGTGCAACAGGTAAGTCTCCCTTTCCCTTTTCTTCGACAAGAGTCCAAGGAGCGAAAGGTCTCGGCCAAGATAGCTATCGTAGGATTGATGGCATTTGTTTCCATCTCGTAAAAGATATTGGCTTCTGCAAAGTCGATGGCGTTCCTCATTTTTTAAAAGAGGACAAATCCTACGATGGCGAAAGCCAGAATCCTTAAGCATTTTTTCCCGTTGGACAACTAAAATCGTGCCTCGATATCTGACCAACACTAGAAGTAGTCCCCTTCTCTGACATGAGTGGTGATTCCTAACAGCTTATCGAGCCTTATTTTGACACTCGAGGAGTCGAATCGAACATTCTGGTATATGGACGGTATAGGAGATGTGAGGCACATCAGAGCTGAGTACTCCTCCAGTATGGGAGTCAAGTCTATTCCTTTATCGAAAGAGAAGCACCGATAATAGGGATCCTAAAATTTTAGGGTTGCCCGGATGCAACCCCAATCAGTCTTCACGTCAACCAGGGTTAGTAGTTTTCCATAACTACCCTCGAACTGTGTCTCCTCGTCTTCAATCAGCTCTTTTCTCAATATCCGAATCCTAGTCAAGTCGAAGTCTACGACTTCTACTTTGGTCTTAGTGCTGATGTCAGGGGTGAATCCCTGTTCTAACAGATCTCCTCGGGCAGCCTAATCGTCGAAGCTTCGTCCCCCGAAAATATCAAGTGAAAGTAGCGTAGGTGGTCATAGCGAATGAGCAAAATGGGTCCTGTGGGACAAAAATAAAAATTTAAATGCGAAGTAACCTGCATGTGTAAAAAAATTCACAGTTCGTATAGCAAAGAATTTACGAAAAAATGAAAATCATAGCAACAAGATGAATAGAGCCACGACAAAGTAGGTATAATCATGATGCACGTGCTGGGGCTCTAATTCTGACTTTTCTAACTGGCTTGAATGGTTCCCGGATGATACCATGAAAAGGTCCCTAAAGTGTCGTCCAGTGTCCTGATTCCTTGTGAAATCGTGTAACCTTTCGACTAGCTTTAGGGGTTCATCCGAGTTGGGATTGGCAAACACTACCTAGGACGTGTGTCCTAGGGCATCGCTACTACCCTCCTAATTTGGTAATTATCCCCGGGGTGTAGGGCACTATGAAATGCATATGATAATTGATAAAGAGAATAAATGAACAGATCAGCATTTGATCAAAGTAGGTAAATAGACAAATAAAACACCTCTCAAAAAATGAAACTGGCTCTGACCCTACAGTCCCTAGTGAAGTCGCCAAACTGCCGCGCCCCAAAAATTAAAAAATTCGCGAGTGTGGAACGAACTTAAGACCTTATGATGCTCGGCGTAAAAGGGACGCCTAGCAGCATGCAATGAAATCGCCACCCTAATTTGGTTGTTAGGTTTAGGGAACCTTAATCGTCATGGCATAAGAAATATAATAAATAAAAACTAAAGGCACAAAAAAAGGGTATGGACCCCAGACAAAAGGTTCGGGGTCGTATTATGGTCTCGGGAAGGTGATAGGCACCTGAGTCACATCCGAAAACGGTTACCGGTTGATGAGAGAGGTGTTTAAAGGTGTTTGATAAAAAGCTTTTGAAAAGGGGGCCCTCAGAGGAATCGTCACTTTAGTCTTTTCCACAATCGGGACCGTTCAGGAATAGTTGATCGTTGAATCGATTGATCATTCCTGACCGTGGTGATGGGACTGAATTTTCCATAAGACTGAATGAGTGCCCTCTATTTCATCATCGGGCCTATGCATGATTAATTTAATTACTACGTGATTCTATGATGGATAGCTTAGCAGAGTACAGATTAAATGAAAGGTTTTTGAAATGATAAAACAGATATGGGATCGAAGCCACCACGTATATGCAGTCAATATAAGCGAAAAGCTAAAGTCATACGAACATGGCATTGTAAGCAAGTCTTTAAACAAGTTGTTCATGTGGGTTGATTTTAGTTCTAGCAATTCTATATATCATGCGTACGATTGATATTTACGGAAAGCGTTGAATAAATAAAAAGGAACGAAAGGCGTACTTTCGAGCGAAGCTTGAATTTAAAACCTACAAAATGAGAGTGTTAGTGATAGCTCAAAAAATAAATAAGCAATTTATGAGTGCGAGAATTTAAACAACGACTTGAAGCGTACGAAAATTTAAATGCTGATTTGAGGTATGCGAGAAATGATGAATTGACGCATACGAACATTTAAATGATGATTTGATAAGTGCAAGGAATTAAATGATGATTTGATGCGTGCAAAAAATTTAAATCCTGGTTTGATGTATGCGAGAAATGATAATTTGACGCATAAGAAAATTTAGATGATGTTTTGATAAGTGCAGAAAATTTAAATGCTGATTTGATAAGGTACGAAAATTAAATGATGACAGTTGATAAGTGCGAGAATTTAAATGATGATTTGACGAAAAATTAAGTGACGATTTGACAAAAAATTACAGATTTGATATTTTGAAGAATTTAAGCAGTTGACGATTTGCAGAAGATTTAAACAAGTGATATTGCAGAAGATTAACAGTTGATGATTTGTAGAAATTAAGCAAGTTGATATTATAGAAAATAAACAGGTTGATATTTTACAGAAAATAAACAGGTTGATATTTGCAGAAAATAAACAGTTGATATTTGCAGAAAATAAAACAAGTGATATTTGCAGAAAATAAACAGTTGATATTTGCAGAAAATAAAACAGTTGATATTTGCGGAAAATAAAACAGTTGATATTTGCGACCAACCATGTAGGCGGTAAATTGAATTCAAATTGCCGAAAGAAAATTGCGAAATTAAAGTGCGAATAATTTAAACAGTTGATAAGTATAGAAAATAAAACAGTTAATTATCGAAAACTAATTAATTCACATTATTTACCTAACGATTACTTAAATTGAAAGCATGTATTTAATCTACAACATGCATATGAATTAATGGCATGAAGAAAAGTAATTTATTCGATCAACACAAGGCTAAACGAATTTAAAGAAAAGAAAAGCATAAAAATGAAAGAAAAGGCTTGAAAAAAAGCTTACTGCAAAAGCTTTGAACTGAGGCAATCGAAGCTCTAAGTGAGCTATCGATCAAGAGAGGGAAGAAGCAAGGTTTTCTTGCAAAGTTGGTGCCTGTTTTACGTTGAGAAATGCTTCGTATTTATGGGCAATCGATCGCATGGAGGAGAGGACGCGGCGGCGCGCATGGAGGCTGGATCATCACACTGGCAGGGCAAGGGGAGGCGAGGTGGCGGAGCTAGGGGCTGATGTGACCGGTCGAAGGGACAGGAAGCGACGGGAGCAAGCAGTTCAGTGGCTTGCTCCGCTGCTCGTCGCTTCCACGGTGCATGTGCACCATGCACATTAAATCAGCCGACCGTTGATCTGGTTGACTTTTCTTGGTTTACCAGATCAACGGTTGTGATTAAATGGCCCTTTAACTTATTTAAATGGCCTCGAGCCAATTTTCGTGAACAAACGTTCTGAATTTTCGAGCAGAAAGTGCCAGCGCGTAGAGAAAAATACGACGAGCTTAACCGTCTACAGCGAAGGACGAGAATTTTTCGTTTAACGTATTTATTTTCTCGTTCAAAAACGTGAAACGTGAAACGTTCGGACCGAAAATAAAGGACGTTATGACGAAAGTTACACGAAACGCTGTAGGCCGTTGTGAACGAAAAAAAAATGTAGCAACTAGTTGATGGAAAACATTCCAAATTCGAGCTATTGTCTGAGCGAACTTACTCGGGTCGAAAAAAAGCTCGAACAAAAATAATAAAAAAAATAAAAAAATAAAAAAACTAAAAAATGCGCTAAAATACTAAAAATCCTAAAATTCATGTGATGACCTAAAACGAAGAAAAAACTAGCAAATGACTGCCGAATAATTAAAAAAATTTGATTTTTAAGGCTAAAAATAATAATGATAATAATAACAAAAATATGTGACGAAACATTAAAAATGCTATTTTGAATGCTGACGATGACAATGACGATGCTAAAATGCGATGAAAAATTTAAAAATGCTAACGATAGTAAATTAACTAAAAATGATAGTAAATTAAGTAAATAATAGAAATACTAAAATTAATTATAAATGGCGTCAAAATTCGGGTATCAACACTTAAGATTCTATTTCTATTTACTATAAATACTTTAACGAATTAGGGTTTGAGGGACTTCTTCCCTCTCATATTTTGTCATTCCATACTTTCACCTCTAACGCCTTTCCTACTTTGTAATAATCCATGAGCTTTAGCTCCGGCCGGTATTAAGTTACAATTTACAGCATTTTCCTCATTTTTTCCTTTATGCAATTTTTCTTTAATTGTTTTGTTTACTTAATTTTCGGTATGAGTAGCTAAATATCCCCTTCTTAGTAAAGGTCATTGAGGTTTCCTAGGTTAGTTATGAGGTCGAATTGAGTTTAATAAATTCCTATGTTTGCATTTGCTTATTTATCAATTGCTTGTCAATTTATCTAGGAACAGTTAGAGGTCCAGCCAACTAATAATTGAACCTAGGTAATTACCGCCCAGCCAACTAATAATTGAA
Organism: Viola odorata; assembly: GCA_963691705.1. Taxonomy (NCBI): domain Eukaryota; kingdom Viridiplantae; phylum Streptophyta; class Magnoliopsida; order Malpighiales; family Violaceae; genus Viola; species Viola odorata. The sequence goes on from OY829538.1 coordinate 10,756,153, forward strand.
CCTAGGTAATTACCGCCATCTCTATAGTAATAACTAACATGAGGCTACATAGTAGTGTAGGCAACTAGATCAGAGTCATCAGGTCGCTGGTCTAATCTGACTAGGGTAAATAACCAATTAGGGTAGTGCCTCGAACGTACTGCGTGTCTCACCCTAGGTGTGCCTCTCCTCTTCTTCATGGGCAACTAAGTATTGTCTTCATAAACGTACCTTGGAGGACGGCAGATTGTCAAGGTTATTCCATAAATGTACCTTGGAGTAGCTTTTCTTACGAAGGAAAGTAGGGGACCTAAACGTACCTGGACCCCATAGCACACCTATAAACTTGGAATATAATACCCTTGCACCAATGACCAACTAACTGCAATGCAATCAGAGATATATCTTTACTAGGAATCTTTCTGACCAGTTGTCGAAGCTGTAAAAAATAATATATAAAAATTACAGTTAAATGCATAATAAAATTGTGTATAGTGGTACAAGATCGAACACAGGGACTAGAGATAGACGCTTAATGCAGTGTATGACTAGAAATAATAATAGAACAAAATAAAAGTGAATATATTAATGCATAATGCAGTGTATGACTAGAAACAATGAGGGGGAGTGTTGGAAGAGTTATTTTATTAATGACTTGAGTAAGCAATAATAGAACAAAATAAAAGTGAATATAAAATCAATAGAGAGAAGATTCCTCGGTAGAAATCTATCTCCGGTTGCATTTATAGTCGGTCGGTTATCGGTGCAAGGATTTTCTGTCCCTAGCTAGTAGATGTTCTATAGGGACCAGGTACGTTTAGGTCCCCTACTTTCCTTCGTATGAGAAACTACTCCAAGGTACGTTTATGGAGTAGTCTTGACACTTCGCCGTCCTCAAAGGTACGTTTATGGAGGCAATACTCAAAGGCCCATTAAGAAGAGGAAAGATATATCTAGGGCGAGGCACTCAGTACGTTCGACGCACTACCTTAATCACTCGATTAAACTAGTCAGATTGGACCGGCGACCTGATAACTCTGATCTAGTTGTCTACTTTACCCTGCAGCCTCACGTTAGTTATTACTACAGAGATGACTTTAATCGCCTAGGCCTAGTTACTAGTTGATCAGGCTTGTAAACAGTCCTAGGTGAATTGACAAGAAATTATTAAATGAATAAATACAAACCAGGGATGTTTTAAACTCAATTAGACCTCACGGCTTCCTTTAGCAACCTTCGATGATTCCTACCAAGAACAAGAGATTTAGCTACTCATACTAAAACTAAAATAAATAAATTGTATAAAGGAAGAAGAAGAGGAATAGGAAAACTCCTTATTATTACCGGCTAAAGCAAAGGTCCGATTTATGGAAATGGAAACAGTAAACGCCGGAGGCGGAAATATGGTGACAGAGTTTCAAAAGGAAAAATGTCTCAGAAGAAAGAGATGCCCAAATCCTAAATCTAAAAGGGTCTTATAAGGGAAATTACAAAGAAGGAAACTCCGAAAATAATAAAAGGAAGATCCTAGATTTAAGTGGAGTAGATTTCCAAATAGTCTTCCTACCAAAATCGTAGGATATTTGGAGTAACTAAGTAGATCTTCTGATTTCCTTCATTCGAGGGCTTTCCTTTTCTGCGCTGGATTACACTGCTATAGTGAACGCGCAGCTATAAGGCCTAGCTGATCAAATTCGTCCGAAATCCAATGAATAATGCATCTTTTTGATATTTCCTTTCCAAAAGCCAAGATCTGCAAATAGTAAAGAAACAAGGGCAGATTAGTAGCATCAAGATCTAAAAAGGGCTAGGAAAGGAAGGAAAAATACGCACAAAATACATCACATCACTTTCCCTCATCGATTTCATACTTTATTTACTCTGTTTTATTCTGTTTATTTAGTAGTTAATCAAACACTCTCAAAACCACCCCTTTGGTTACTTGTTCGGTTTGATATTCCATGTCATACGCTAAAGTAAGCGTCTTGCCCTAGTTCTTAAGTTCAACCCTGTTACCATTATATGCAATTTATATTGTGCATTAGGCGATAGGTTTTATTATTATTTTTTACGGCTTCGACAACCGATCACAGCTTTTTTTATCATGCGGTAGGCTCATAAGACATGGAAATTCTTTGATCCAAGAATCAACTATTATTTCTAGGTTTTTCTTTAACCTGTTCAAGATGGTGCGATTGGTGACCTCTATTTGACCGTTGGTTTATGGATGGGCTACTGAACTAAAGCATTTTTAAATTTTTAGCTCGTTGCGCTTTCCTTAGAAGAATTCACTCTTGAATTGAGTGTCACTATCATCGTCGAGTACTCTAGGAATCCCAAAAAACATGATAATCTGATTTAGGAAAAATTCCAAACGGCTTATGCGGAGATAGTCGGTCATGGTGTTGTTTCTGCCCACTTAGTGAAGTAGTCTACTACTATAACAATGTATTTCGTGGAACGACCTCCTTTAGTGAAAGGTCCACTAAGACCCACATGGCGAACGGGAATGGACTGACTATGTTGGATAGTTCTGTGGTGGGTGATAATATGAACTTGGTTTACTTCTGACATTTGTCCCAAGTTTGAACATATGTGTCGCAATCAACTTGTAGTGATGGCCAATAGAAACCGTTCCTGATAATTTTGGTCGCCATAGTTTCTCCATAAATGGGCATACCATAAATTCCTTCGTGAATTTCTCTAAGAATGCAATCGTCTTCTACGTTGGTTACATATTTGGCCATTCAGTTTCCATGGTATTGCTTGAGTAATTCTCTGTCGTACAAAATACAACGAGCTGCTTATTTTTCTACTTTCTTGGCTAGTTCAACATTGTTCGGAAGGTTATGGGTTGCTAAAAATGTTTTGACCGGCACTCTCCAATCATCAATGTCTTGTGCAAAGCAAATTGGTTTTTGATCCCCAATAGTTAATGTAGACATTTCTTCAACTAGTACATCTCCCGGGATTGGGAAAGTTGGATCTGCACCCATTTTAGCCATCTCTTCTACTTCGGTATTGTGATGTTGTTTTGTATGAACCAGATCGACCTTAATGTCTTTCTATTGAAGTCATTCAAGCTTTGTCTTAACCTTAGTTAAGTATCTTTCCATAATAGAATTTTTTGCTTGGTAGCCTCCATTTACTTGGTCAATTACGAGTTTGGAATCACCTTGTAGTTTCATGACAATGGATCCTGAACTGTCATCTTTCCGGTGGATTGTAATTCTGCCTCAAGACGTAGTCTCGCCAATAGGGTTTTGTATTCTACGACATTATTGGAGACTGTATCTAATATGCGAATGACATATCAGAATGTTTCTCCTTCTAGACTACGTAGGATTATGCTAGCTCCAGCGGCCTCATTGTTTTTGGCTCCGTCAAAGTTGATTTGCCATCCTGTTTTGACAGGTTCCTCAAAAGTAGATTCATTCAACTTCTGTATGATATATTTCTCTACCCAAAGTTGTTTTGTGCTTGGCGGTGTGTTGAGGAATGTGCATTCAGTGTTGAATTCCACTAAGGCTTGTGTCTTTATTGTTGGTCGGAGTCATATTTGAGGCCGTACTGACTAGGGGTGAACATTTGAGCCGCCCAACCCGCCCAACCCGCCAACCCGAACCGACCCGCCAAAAACTTAAGGAATTACATAACTGCCCATATACAGATACATAAAAGGGCGGGTCGGTTCGTGGGTCAACTTTTCATAGATCGCAAAATAACCGACCCGACCTGACCCTAACCCTAACCCTAAGTAGTAAGTACACATGTTCTGTTCCCAATTCCCATTTCCCATCCCGATTTCCTTTCTTTCCTTTTCCAATTTCCTTGCCGCTAACCCTAACCCTAACTCGCCGATTTCCTTCTTCTCTCATCCTCCTCCCTCCCCGATTTCCTTTCTATTTTTATGCGACGGTCTAGGGGTGTGGTGCGGCAGCGACTCGGTGGCGATTTGGTGGTGAGGCTGCAGTGGTGATTTGAGGAGAAGGTAAAGGTTTTGGCGAGGTAGAGAGGTTAGTTATCTTTGTTGATGTGTATGAAATGGGTCTTTTTGTATGCAGACAAAAGATTTTTTGTGTCTATGATTGAGCTTGGTAATTTAGTAGTGTTGATTTGGCTAAGTGTGATGTTTGTTTTGATTTGGCTGGTGACCGGTGGTGAGCAAGGCTATGGTGTGAGAGATGAAATTGAGAGAGATGGATTGAAATTGCGATTGCTGTTGTCCAATATGAAAGAATAGGAGTGGTATTTATAGGGGGTGCGAGCGTGTTGGCAGTGATGGGTTAGGCATGGGTTGAAGCCTTGAAGGATTGATTAATCAATTATGGGTTTAAAATGGATTAATCAAGCGTGGGGAGGGAGTGTGGTTACCAGTGTTTTTGGCAGAGGAGGAGCGTGAGTGTGGGCATGATGGTTTGACAGAGGAGGAGCGTGAAGATGGTGGTAATATTTTTGTAGGTTTTTTTTCATTAAGCCCGACCCATTATTTTAGGCCCAGAATATAACCCGTCAACCCGCGGATAACCAATCCAACCCGCTACACCCGCCAACCCGCGGTTATATGTGTCTATAACCGACCCGAACTGACCCGCTAAATTTTAGGTGGGTTGGTGGCGGGTTAGGCTTATAACCGACCCGACCTGACCCGTGTGCACCCCCAGTACTGACTGAGCTCAACATTCTACAGTAGCATGCGCCATGAATGTCTGGATTGCGCAAGATAGCCCGTATGCGTAAATCAGTGATAACGGTAATTTCATGGCCATGAAATTACGTGAGCATCTTTCTACCAGCCATGGCCAAAATATATACTCCTTTCTCATTGCGAGAGTAGTGCGTCTCTACATCCAGTAAGATTTTGCTGACAAAGTAGAGAGATCGATGGATGTCATTATCGTTTCTCATAAGAACGGAACTGACTACTTTGTCAGCTGTATCTCTACTTTATCTTCTTTGGCCTGGTGGTATCTAGAGTTTACATCTAGCGAGCTGAGGTATGTGGAAACTAGCTGCTGAATCTACCAACTGATCAATGTGGGGGAGGGGATAATTGTCTTTTAGGCATGCATCGTTCAGGTAGGTGAAGTCAATGCACATTCGCTAGTCACCATTTGACTTTCGAACAAGAATAGGGTTGGCTAACTAGGTTGAGTACTTAACATCTCTGATGAAACTAGAATTGAGTAGTTTATCGACCACTTTCTCAATCGTTGTTGACTTCTCTTTCCCAAACGATCATTTGGGTTGCTTGACTTGTTTGGATGTAGGATCAATTCCTATCTTATGCTCTGAAATCGTTCAAGAACAGCCTGACATGCCGACCTTTTTCCAAGCGAACTTAGCTTTTGGCTTGTGCAATAATCTGGTTAACTGTTCTCGTTCGTCGTGGGAAATATTGTCCATAAATCATAAAATGAGCATCTGGGACACCTCAGACTAGAATTGGGACTATTTTATGGTGAGAGTTATTCTATCATAGCGACATATCTGTTCTTTTTTCCCTTGATCATGCTGGCATAACATTTTTGAGCCATACTTTGATCACCACAAAGTGTGACAACTGCATCGTTCAAAATAAACTTGATCTTCATATGCCGTTGGGAAACTACCGCACAAAGTAGGTTGAGGAACGGTCTTCCTAGTATTGCATTGTAGGGAATATTGAGGTCAATCACCATGAATAACAGTTTGATAAGTTTGCTCGAGATATCCTAATGAAAATGAGCAGAGAGTATCAAATAACCATGGATCGGTACAGGGACTCCATCCACGCCAACTATGGTAAAAGGAACAGGCTCGAGTTGTTCTTCATTTATTCCCATTTTTTAGAATGTGCTAAGGGAGAGGATGTTTATTGAACTGTCATTATCAAACAAAGTTTGGCCTATTCTGCAGTTGTCAATGATGGTTGAGATAACAATAACATCATCATCTGGGTATAACAGTCCAATATTGTCTTCTGCAGAAAAACTGATTAGAATATTATCCTTCATGGGTTGTATAACAACAAACATGGTATCTCCTGATATTGTCTTTTGGGCCGAGGGGCGTACAATGAGAGAGAGGTCATGTCACCCGCAATCATGAGAACATCTAAACGCGTGCCTATTTCTACCAGGGTAATAGTTTGTCTGTTCTGTCTGCAACTTGAATTATTTTGGCGATAATTTGAATGATTATTGTTGGAACGATTATTGTTATTGTATTGATTGGTGTTACGGTTGTTCCCAACATTATTGTTGTAAGAACCGCATCATCCCTTTCTATTTTCAGCATAATCATCGCACTTGTCTGGCTTATACTCACGATTGATAGACTCTTGCTCTACTCTTTTTTCTACCACTTCTCCTAGATGGCCTTCTTCAAATAGCTTGACTAGAATCCAAGCTAAATTTCTGTAGCGACTTATACCGTGTCTGTGGCCTTTGTGAAATTTGCAATAGTACTGTCTGGCTGGACCCTCGTTCTATTTTTTTTTTTAGGATAGGTGATAGGTATTCCTTTTCGTTCGATAATTGCTAGTACTTCTTCTCTGAGCCTAAGGAGATGTATTCCTTTGGCAAATAATGGATCATTCACTACTTTCGATTTATTGGCTGATTGAGCTTAATTTGTCGTAGTTTTACCACCTGTTTTTGTGCATGTTGAATGATAATTCTATTGATTTCAGTATGGTTTCCATGCTTTTTGCAGAAAATAGTCATAAAGAGCAAATGGAGAAAAAGAGCAAAAAAAAGTCATTTCTGGGCATAATGAGACAAACATCTCTCTTGACCACCCTTCTTGGCCATCTGGGCAGCAAAAGAATTCAGCCTTACCGAGCAATACTTGCAAAAGAGTCCTAGAGCGATAACGATTTTTGGTCTTATCTTCTATATCTCAGCCCTGTAGACTTTTAATTGGAAAGGAAGAGTGATTAGATACAATTTAGAGTTTAATTAGGATTTAATTAATTATTTCTTTTTAGAGATTTTATTGGGAGAGGAAACTATATATACTCTCCCTAGCTTATTTGAGAAGGGGACTCCGCCCAGAATTTGGTCCATTCTCTATGTTTTCATCTCTATCACCGATTTCAACTTTGCTCCTTCAGAAATGAAGGATTTTTAATATCTCAATACATATTTTGTTTGCTTTCAACATGAGTATGAGTAGCTAAGCAAACCCTTCTTAGTAGAAGCATTAAAGCATGAATATGAGTGCGCATAAGCCATAATCGATCTTCTTAATCTTCTAATCTGCATTTAACTAATCTCATAATAATTGTATTGTGTTTTCTTTTTGATTTTAGATCTGGCCAATCTAGATTTAAGTTGATTTTCACAACCGTCATTCTTCTTGGTTACGATAACCCGTCTTGGGCTATTTACGGGCCAAGAGGATCGAAGTAGACAAACTAGAGCTGAAGGATCTACCGCGAACTAGCTCTGAGTACCGCTAGTGTGAAAGGTTAACCTAATTTAGTCTCGATTGACAACCGAGGATACTAGGTTTGGAGTTATCTTCCCCTAATCAATCATCAACCAATCTAGTAAACCCTTCAACCAGCAAGGTGCTAGTTGGTTATGAATCATCTCTAAGTGTACCTGAGGTGGTTTTGATGCAGAAGGAAAGCAGGGGTCATAAGTGTACCTTGATCCTATAGCAACTCTATAGATTGAAGATGAATACCCCTGCGTCAATGATTGTTGCTCATGTCTCATCGCTTGCTAAGCTTCTACTAGGAATCACTCTCATCTGATTATTTCGTCTTGATCTGTCTCTTGACCAAGAATCACATTCTTGGTCTGGATTGTTTACTTGCTTTATTTACTTTTCAGTCTTTAGTTTAAAACAACCCCTCAATTATATCTAAGTGTTATCACCGGTCTTTGCAAGCACACACGAAAATCACACCAGTACTCTTTGTGGATCGAACCTCTTACTTGCTATTTACAATTAAACTTGTTCTTAGTAGTGAGTTGTATTTTATAATTATTTTTACGAATTCGACACCCACTAAATTTTGGTGTCGTTTCCGGGGGGTACGGTTTACTAATCTTTGTGTTTTCTTATTCATGATCAGGTCGTCTTGCAAGGAATTGATACCTTTCACTCTGGCGTTGACTAGATCGGAGGCAAAAAATAGAAGGAAAGCCAAAAGAAAGAGATCGATACCAAGTTCATTAACGGACTGTCATCTTGATCAAGAGCACTTTCTTGACCTAGAAGTAGATTAAGAAGTATCGAATACAAGAATAGACATGGAACAACCAGCAAATCAGACTCTCAGGGAGCTAAACCAAGGAGTAAAGCAGACCACTTATTCCTGCATTAATCTACCAACAGTGGATCATGACTGGGCTATTATGACCACACTACCAATCAGTATTACATGATGCAACCAACACTACTAGAGGATACCACGCAAATGAATGCAACTTTTAGTTTTAACCAAAATCTGCAAGGACAGTTCCTTCCCAACAACAACCCCTATTCCAATTTTTACAACTGAGGCTGGGGAAATCATCTAAATTTCAGTTGGGCCAAGAATCAACCCAAGAACAACCAAGTACCTCAAAACTAATCTCAACAGTCCCCATTCAACCTCCAAAAGTTCGTCCCTAGACCACCCCAGAACCAAACTAATACATCTTTGCAACTACCAGCAGCTCCACAATAGTTACAAATAGTTGGGCCTTCTATTGAAGACACGTTGAACATTATTCAGGCCAGCCAAGCAGCTCAAGAAAACATACAAGCCACTTTAGTAGAGATGCAGAAACAAATCAACCAGCTAGCAGAAAGCCACCAAATCAGCAAGGGAGATTGCCCTCCAATACTATGGGCAACCCTATATATAATCTCAGCTCGATCAGTTTGAGGAGTGGTGTAGATCTACCAGAGAGGCAAATACCCAATAATAACTTTGTTACCTAGGAGATGGCTTGCGAGAGATGATCGTAGGGTTGATCTTGACACGAAACGTACCTGCAAAGCGTCGAAGGTTGTCTCGGTGTAGAATTTCTACAGATCAAGTTAGTTGAGAGAAAATATTTGTATAAGGGTGGCTAGGGTTTAGTAATTTCATGCGTACCTTAGATGCATATGTATTGTATTTATAGTGGAGGTCAAATCCTTAAATTAAGGAAGCATAATTCTTGCCATAATTTAGAAGTCGGATATGAGTAGGAGTATAAGAAGTAGTGTACCAATAGGAACATAATTGCCTCAAATATCATTTCTTAGAATAATAGAGAGACAAAGATATTTTCTTTAATAAAGAAGTAAGTTGTTCAACAAGTAAAGCACCGTGCATTGTAAAGTTCATTCCACTCAAGGTAGTTCTCTTTATCAGGATCTTAGCTTGGTGAGATTTGATACCCTACGAGTGGAACTGTCGATCACACATATCTTGCATGTTCTAGAAAAAGGTTATCATATTGCATCATCACTCGACAAATTTGGTTAATGATGGCATGACAATAAGACTATTAATAACCTTCTATGGAGCGTCCTCTGCAGTTACACGCAAAGGTTTCACTCTTAAGGTATATAATCTCGCCAGGCTAAGATCCCGATTAAGAGAACGACCTTGAGTGGAACGCATATTAAGGTTTTGGTAAAAAGAATGGCCACACGTAGAACGTACTCTACCAAATACGCATAAGTGAACATTATAATTCTCATCATGGTTGTCGAATGACTTTCGAGATTTATTAAAGAAAAAACTTATCTGCATCCGTTATTGTAGGAAACGATATATAAGGTAATTATACTCCTATTGGTACATGACATCTTATACTCCTACTTAGATACGACTTCTAAATTATGGCAAGAATCATCTTTCCTTAAAAGACTTGATCTCTACTATAAATACAACTTATATGCACCTAAGGTATGCAATACAAAACCCTAACCATCCTTATACACATATTTTATCTCAACTAACTTTATCATCAGAGTGTTTACGTCGGGACAACTGTCGATGCTTTGCAGGTACATCGGCGTCAAGATCAATCCTACATTCATCTCTCGTGAGCAATCTCCTAGGTAACAAAGTTATTATTTGGTGCTCTCATTGAGAGTAATTCAGAGAAAATAGTGATAACATATTCTTGGATACTAGCGAGATGAGTATCGATCCTCCACCCTCACCTCTTCAACAAAACAACAACCACTAACTAGAAACTTCCAAATTCGCCACATGCTCTATCAAGTCTCATTCCAACTGACTATCTAGTGATCACCGTAATCCAATCTCAACCTATTAGAACCGACATCATAAGAGCTCTGTAGTTCAACGACGCCATCCCCTCCACTCTCATGGAAGAAGTCATCAACGACATAAATCCTACACTGCCACCAACCCCACCGCTGCATCTAGGAATGGTAGTGATCGGACATAAATTGTAGGAATTCATGAGTGGTCATGTTCTCCACTCTAGAAACACCAACCGTGACCATTCTCATCCCAGCCAACCTACCTCAAACCTCACGAAATTAGTTCACCCAATCCAAGAATGTTGACAACTGTTCAGACCCAAAATATTTAAGGAATATCCTTAGCAGGAAAAGAGGTTTCAGAATCATTCAAAACATGGATGATTTGAAAGATGTTAACAGTTCTTATCATCATGGATACCCTCACGACCTGAACCCACGATCTGGTCACTACCATCGTTACAACAATAATAGGAACGACATAGCCAGGATGCCACCTATCACTATTCCAGAGACCGTTCAAGCCTCACAAACCCACAATTTCAATCCAGTGCCTATTCCAAGTGAAACCCAAGCTCCTTTCTTGCTAATTAATCCTCATTTGACTTATAAATATGTTCCTCTCATCTACACCATGGCCACACCAGTTCCAACAGTACATCCGTTCCATCTTGTGCCTGCACGCATGGACAATTATGGTTCCCTACCTAACAAAAATAGGTTTTGAGAACCCCTTGCACCGGTCGTTCTGGTTTTTCAAACTCCCCTCACCATCAAATTGCCTCATGATACCTATAATGGCAACACTAACCTAGATGGTCACATACACAAAGTGCGAGACTACTTAAACTATCTATGCAGACGGGATGAGGCTCTCTGCCAATTATTCCCATTAACCCTTACCAGCCTTGCAAGAAAGTGGTATTGTGAAGAATTGGCTGATGGTTGTATTACAAAATTTGGCTGATAGATGTAATACAAATTTTGAGGACCTATGCCACGCCTTCCATTCATGATTTGTCACCTTCGTTCCTATAGCCATGAACTTTGCTTCTCTATTCTCCATGGCTCAAGACTTTGAGACAATATATCGATCATTTCAATATTGAGGTCTTTGAGATCCCAAACCTCAATCTCAAGACAACTATCCAAACCATGAAGTAGAACTGTGACCATGAATGACTAATTTATTCCCTCGCAAGGAAACCCACTCCAACCATGGGTGAATTTTGCATAAGGCTGAAGAAATATGTGACCATGGAGGACGAAAAAGATAAGCTTTGTGGTCCCAAAACTCCTATTTCACAGGGAAACAAAGACGTTGAGTCAAAATATTCTAGAGAACCTCCCCGGGCCGCTGAACGAAAAGCAGTGAACAATCCACTACTCACCAAAATAATTCATCTCCTTAGACCTAGAGAAGAAGTACTGACATTTGTAGAATAGAAAGGCATAGCTATCACCTATCCTCCCAAACTACAAAACCAAGGTCCAGCCTGTAGTACTACTACAAATTTCACAAAGGACACGGTCACAGTACAAGCCATTGCAGAAAATTTAGCATGGACTCTAGTCAAACTTTTTGAAGAAGGCCATCTAGGAGAAGTGGCAGAGAAACGAGTAGAACAAAAGTCCATCAATCGAGAGTACAACTCCTACAAACGAGATGATTTTGATGGGAACGGACAAGGATGAGGTGGTTCTTACACTAATAATACGGGGAACAACCGCAACACCACTCAGTACAATAGCAACCGTAACAACAACAATCATTCTGATTATTATCAAAACAATCAAAGTTACAGGAAGAATAGATAGAGAAAAAACACTAATTAAGAACCAATTATTGCCCAAGCAGAAATGGGCATGCGTTTGGATGTCCTTATGATTGCGGGAGGCATGACCTCCCTCTCATTGAACAACCCTGGGCAAAAAAGTAGCATCAGGAGATTGACACCATGTTTGTTGTCATGCAACTTATGGAGGAGGATATTCCAATCATTTTTTTTGCAGAAGACAACATTGGAGTGTTGTACCCACATAATGATGCTATTGTTATCTCAGCCATCATCGACAACTACAGAATAGGAAAAACTTTGATTGATAATGGTAGTTCAGTTAACATCCTCTCTCTTATCACGTTTCAAAAAATGAGAATCAATGAAGAATAACTCGAGCCCGTTCCATTTCTAATAGTTGGTGTGGATGGAGTCCTTGTACCAGTCCTTGGTTGTCTAATACTTCCCGTTCATTTTCATGAAGACATCTCAAGAAAACTTATCGAACTATTATTCATGGTGATCAATCTCAACATTCCTTACAATATCGTGCTAAGAAGAACGTTCCTCAACCTGTTTGGTGCGGTAATTCTCAACGTCACATGGAAACCAAGTTTATTTTCAATGATGGAGTTGTCACTCTATGTGGCAATTAGACTATGGCTAAATAATGTTATGCTAGCATGATCAAGGGAGACAAAAGTCGATATGTCGCCATGGTAGAACAACTCTCGCCAGAAAATGAGAAACACACACAAGACAAAATGGTCGCAATTCCAGTCCAAGGTATCCTAAAGGCTCATTTTATGATCGGGGAAAATCTTTCCCAAGAAGAACGAGAACAATTGACCATTTTATTGCAAAAGTCAAAAGACGAGTTCGCTTGGAAAATGACGGACTTGCTAGGTATTTCTCAAACGATTGCAGAGCACAAGTTAGGAATTGATCCTACATCTAAACCAGTCAAGAAACCCCAACGATCATTTGGAAAAGAGAAGTCAGCAGCAATTGAGAAAGAAGTTGACAAGCTACTAAGTTTTGGTTTCATCAGAGATATTAAGTATTCAACATGGTTAGCCAACCTTGTTCTTATTCCAAAGCCGAACAATGACTGGGAATGTGCATTGACTCCACCAACCTGAATGATGCATGCCTCAAAGAAAATTATCCCCTTCCCGCATTGATCAGTTGGTAGATTCAACGGTTGTTTTCACATATCTCAGTTCCCTGGATGCCAACTCAGGGTATCACCAAATACCCATGGCCAAAGAAGATGAAGAGAAAATAACTTTTATCACCACTAAGGGAACGTATTGCTACACAGGAATGGCCTTTGGCCCAAAAAAATGCAGGAGCTACATACCCAACGCCTATTGAATATGATGTTCAAAGAGATGATTGGACGGATCGTAGGAGTCTATGAGGATGATGTTCTTGTGAAAATTCATTCCTTTGAACAACATCTACTTGATTTAGCAGAAGTCTTCGCAGTTATGAATATTTATCCAATGAAGCTAAATCCTAAGTGTTTTTTTGCCTTTTAAAAGGGAACATTTATTTTATACATCGTGAGAAGTAAGGGAATTGAGCCCAACCCGACAAACATTCTTGCAATCCATAACATGCACCTCCACAAAGCAAGAAAGAAATTCAACAACTGACTAACAAAATGATCGCCTTGAGTTGCTTCATCTCCAAGCTTGGAGAAAAGTGTTTACCGTTCTTCAAATTCATCATAAATAATGAACCATTTGATGGACGGATGATTGTTGAAAATCATTCGAACAGTTGAAAGAATATATATAGTCCAAACCCTCTACTCACTAGCTTGGTCGACAAAGAAGAACTACATCTTTACCTTGTCATAACAGATGAAGGTGTTAGTTCCATTCTGGTGAGAAATGATGATGACACTCATCGCCCTATCTACTTTGTCAACAAAATCTTGCGCAATAGGGAGACATGTTACTCCTACATTGAGAAAGGTGTTTATACCTTAATCATTGCTGGCAGGAAGATGCCCATGTATTTCCATCGCCATGTCATTACCATTTTTATCGATTTATCCATACAGGTCATCTTGCACAATCTAGACCATTCAAGGCGCATGTTACTTTAGAATGTTGAGCTCAACCAATACGGACTCAAGTATGATTGAAGAACTGCCATAAAGGCGCAAGCCTTAGCAGACTTCATCGTTGAATGCACTTTCCTCGACACACCACCAAGCATAAAACAACCTTGGGCAGAAAAGGACATAAAATAGAAGCTGAAAGAATCCAATTTCAAAAGAACCAATCGAAAGAGGATGGCACATCAACTTTGACGGTGCCACAAATAGCAAGGTGGCTAGAGCTCGCATCATCTTACGTAGTCTAGAAGGAGAAACATTCTAGTATGTAGTTCGCATATTAGAGTCAGTCTCCAATAATGGCAGGACTACGTCTTGGGGCCGCATTACAATCAACGAGTAAGATTACTGTTCAGGGCCCAATGGCATGAAACTAGAAGGGGATTCTAAGCTCGTAATTGACCAAGTAAACAGAGACTATCAAGCTAAAAATCCTATCATGCAAAGATACTTGACCAAGGTCACGGCAGAACTTGAACGACTTCATGAGAAAGGCATCAAATTCGAACTGGTTCATACAGAACAACATCATAACACCGCAGTAGATGAGATTGCTAAAATGGCCATAGACCCAACTTTTCCAATCCCAACTGGTGTATTAGTTGAAGAGTTGTCTACTTTAACTATTAGCGAACAACAACCAATCTGCTTTGCACAAGACATTGACGATTGGAGAGTACCAATGAAGACTTTTTAGCAACTCATGACCTCCCTGACAATGCGAAACTCGACAAGAAAGTAGAGAAACAAGCACCTCGTTGTATCTTATGTGAAGGAGAACTGCTAAAATAATGCCATGGAAACTCAATGGCTAAGTGTGTCACCAAGATGGAAGGTGATTACATTCGTAGAGAAATCCACGAAGGAATTTATGGTTTGTACATCTGTGGAGAAACTATGGCGGCCCAAATAATAAAAAATGGTTTCTATTGGCCATCGTTACACGCTGATTGCGACGCATATGTTCAAACTTGCGACAAATGTCAGAAGTACGCCAAGTTCCTACTCTCACCCACCACAGAACTGTCTAACCTAATTAGTCTATACCCTTTTTCCATGTGGGGAATTGATCTCATTGGACCCTTCACTAAATGAGATCGTTCCACAAAGTATGTTGTTGTCGCAGTAGACTACTTTACAAAATGGCAGAAGCAGCACCTCTCCCAACTACCTCCACAGAAGACATTTGGAAATTCTTCCCCAATCAAATTATCATGCTTTTTGGGATTCCCAAAGTACTAGTTAGTGATAATGGCACTCAACTCAAGAATGAATTCTTCCAAGGAAAGTACAATGAGCTAAGAATTCAACAACGTTTCAGTTCTGTCGCTCATCTACAAACCAACGGTCAAACAGAGGTCCCCAATCGCACAATCTTGAATGGGTTAAAGAAAAACTTAGAAACAACAACTGATTCTTGGATAGAAGAATTACCGTATGTACTTTGGACATGTCGCATGACAGAAAAAGTTGCCATAGGAGAGACACTGTTCGCAATGGCCTTTGGAATGGAAGTCGTTACCACAGTTGAAATTAGGGCCATGAGTATGCGAGCCTAATATTTTCAAGAGGAGAGAAACAATCAATGAGTAGAAATGGGCCTATATTTGTTGCCTAAAAAATGTGAAATAGCCACTCTCAAAATAATGATTTACAAACGACGCATGTCTAAATTTCATAACCGCAAAGTTAGAGAGCGATTGTTCAAAGTCTGAGACCTCGTTCTACGACAACGTGATTCTGCAGGACGAGAAATGACCAAGCTAGAAGCTAATTAGATAGGATCATTCAAGGTCACACGCATAGTCGGCAAAAGCGCGTACAAACTCAAGACAATGAAACATGAATTGCTTCCAAATACATGGAACTCTATCAACCTCAAGTTGTATCATGTATGGGCGGAGGCCATTTCCGTCAATCTCATCATGTAAAATGATATATGTATTAAAAAAATAAAGTAAAAAAGGATAGTAGCATACCACCGTTCAGGAGAAGAACGACTTTGTAGATATTTAAATAATAAAATTATCTCCAGTGGACGTAGTCATCATTAGTCGAACCACGTTAAAGAATCTTGTGTTGTTTCTCTCACATTAGTACTCTTAAATGGCTTTGTAAAGCCTCGATTATATTAAAAATTATTTTTAAGCTTTGCTATTCTTGAATGGCTTTGTTAAGCCTCGATTATATTAAAATGTTTTTTTAAACTTTCGCTACTCTTAAATGGCTTTGTCAAGCCTCTATTATTCCAAAAAGCTTTATGATATTCTTGAACGGCTTTGTTAAGCCTTGATTATCTTTAAAATAATTTTTTAGATTTGCTATTCTTAAACGGCTTTGTAAAGCCTCAGTTATATTAAAAAGGTTTTTTAAGCTTTCGCTACAATCAAACAGTTTTGTAAAGCCTCGTCTATATTAAAATGCAAATAAAAATTTAGTCAAAAGCACAAGTACTAAAAGGATGGAATATATCTTACAGCATTCAATAAAAAAAATTACAAACAAAAATGCCATATTTGTTTCACATCAAACATGCAAATAACAATGTTTTCAACACAACAAAAATTCAAGACTCTGGCTGCTCCACGATAGGACGCAATCCTTCTTGTACAGGTAAGGATTCAACAGGAACAACGGGCTCTATTAGTGGCTCATCAAAACATTTAGGCATTGCCGCTCCAAATTCAAGGTTGCTATAGTCCGAATGCATGAAACCTTCATAATCAACCACCTTGGTAACATATTAGGAGCACGCAGTCAAGGCTTTGGTCATAACATCATCATGCCTTTCTTATAAAGCCTCAACCATGTCTAAATGAGCTTTCTTGACACACTCCAATTGTTGTTCCACCTCTGCTCATCCCTCTTCCGCTGTCCTTACAGCGTTTTCTAGCTCTGCCAGCTTCTCAACAAAGTCCACCGTCATGCAAGTCCTCTCCTCTTCACCCGAAGTCACTTGTTTCTCCAACTCTATTATTCGTTCATCCCCATACTTGATTAGCGCCTCCATTTCCACATGATGAGAGTTCACGACATTCACGGACTCCAGCTCAATCAAATAGCGAAGCCATCTCTCTAAGGTAAAACCTTGAAGTCTCTTCTTCTGCATCGTTGATAAGATTCGATCTTCGAGACGATCGGGACGATGTCTACTGTTGGTCGGAGTCGCTGTAGATGACGTCGGACGCACCTGCAAAGCGCCGAAGGGGGGGCTCCGACGTAGACACTCCGATGCTTAAGTCAGTAAGTGGTTCAAAAATAGCAGAGATTCTAGTAGGCCATTTTCGGCTTACTTGATGTTTTAAAATGAGAGTATTTATAGGCCGCTGGCAGCGATACCGGGGGTGACGTCTTGGGCGATACCTGAGGTGACGTCATGGGCGATGCCTCTGAGGAGGGTGCCGGGGGCGATACCCATGATGATGTCGGGGGCGATAACTCCATGGGTCCCCTAGGATGGGATAATGTCGTGCGTCCAGAGACACGTGAGACCTCCCCCCCGCTGATGTCGACCATCCCAGAAAACACCTCATGGTCTAGTAGCGATAGCTTAGATGTCCGATAAGGCTTATAGGATTCCGCCCTTGGTAGGGATCATAATTACAGCAATGCCCTTAGGATTGTCTTAATTGTTATCATAAGCCCAACTGAAAACGAGCCCGAGCGTTTACCAAGGGCTGTCATTTCCTGTCCATGTCTGGTATCTTAGGTGAGGGTCCTTTCCTCCTTATGGTGATATATTTGCGGAATCTCCGAGCTTCTTTGTCTCTTTCGATACGACAAAGAACAATTGAACGTGCAGCACCTAGGTCGGGAGCTTTCCTCCGAGCAAGCGGGTTCCGGTCTTCGTGCTTGTCCCAAGACCCGTCCTCATGGGGTTTAAAGGAATCAGTGAGAGACGCCGCTAACTCGTCCAGAACCATTAGGATGTCATTTTCACCTAGCGGTATTAACCGGCCTAGGCCATCAGTAGTTCTTAGAAGGTTGCAAACTCGTCCGTGCCGTAGGAGAGTTATTGACGCTGACGGAGCACTGTTGACGTCGCCGCGGACTGCGACCAGGTTCATACCGTTGGGTTAGGTTCGCATACGTTCCGGGTCCATCGACATGTCGGGCGAACTGCAAACACGTAGAGGAGATAGGCATTCTACGGAGATATTAGTAAACTTTGTACTTACAGGGATTTTGAGAACACGCGGGTTCTTTCTTTCCTTTCCGCTCATGGAGTCAGCGATATTGACGCGGTTTTATGCCATCAGTTGTCTACGATTTGTGAGGCTTTATATCACCAGATACCCGCGATACCGGCGAGGCTTTACACTGCTAGGAGCTACCTGCGACATTGACGCGGCCTTACACTGTGGATACCTACAATCGTACGGCTTTTACGTCATGCTCAGGTCCATCGGTCTTTGAGGGTAACGGGGCGGCTCGTCTTTTGAGGACCTCCTCTTTCCAAAGGCCTATTTCTCAGAGCCTATAAATCTGAGAGCTTTCTTCACTCAAGTTCATCTCATCTTTTTCTTTCGCAATCTGCATCATGGATCATTTGACCAAAAAAATTCTCCTTTCCAAGGGCCATACTCTCAAGAACCTCAATGATGGTGACGTTGGGTTCCTGGAGAACATGCTGATCAAGACCTCCGAGGACATCTTGGAGTTGCAAGGGATGCTGACCCCACTCCATTCCAGGCTGGGAGCTACATCTCTGGAGGATTTCAGCCCTTTAGAGAGCGTGTCGAAGCTGGCCACCTCCATCCCTCGGATTCAAATGGTGATCGCTATGCTGCAGCAGCGCAAGGACATGCTGGGGTGCTGCTTGAAGGGGATGAGGGTCACCTCTACTGACCTCACTCTGGTCATGGACTCCCTGAGAGGCATTCCTGACATACCCGAGGATGCTGGCTCTGACGCTTGACGGCGGTGGCTCCCTTTGATCCTTTTTTCTCTTTCTCTATTTACGCAGCTGTACTTTTCGGCCGTTAGGCCATAATAAATAAACTGTTTTTATTATGCCCTTTGTAACTGTTCTTCTTCTTCAATGCGCCCTTTGTCCTTTTTCGATTGGAGGCGTCCTCAGCCCAACTGAAAATGAGTCAGTCATTGGACAGCTTTTTCACGACGGTTTTCTCGCTAACCGTTCTGCATTAATTTTGCGCCGCCGCTTCCTTGCCAACTAATTGGGCTAATTTTCAGTTTTCCTTGATCTGTGGGAGATTTCAACAGGCGTGACTACAAATCTAGATCTGCACTCCAGGTTGTACTCGTGTCAGTTCTCAAGAGTCACGTCGGATAATCAAAAAGCTTCCCCCCCTTTTTTTGGCTATTTAATGGGATCCTATCCCATTTTTCCCATTCATCTTCTTGCTTGCTTTTCCCCTTGACAGGTTGCCTGTGATTTCATGGCTGATTCTCATTTTTTGGATACTGATGCGCGGGATTCTCCGCCAACTCCTCCGACCTCGCCAGATTCAGACAATCCTCCTCCGTCGCCTCCATGGAGGCCGTTCGTCCTCCGGCGGGGTCGCAAAAGGCTGAGGAAAAATGCCTTAAAGGTGTCTGAAATGCTTTCTAATTCTTCCGCCCCTTCTGTTCGAAAGGGGGATGAACCATCTCTTCTTCCTCACTATTCGCCAAAAATGGCTCTCCCTGTCCGCGTGGGCGTGGAAACGGTGACGTCAGCCATCGAGGAGGAGTCCAGCCGATCAACGATACGCATAGGAAAGAGGGTTGATGTGCCTTTTCCTCCCGTCAGTAGGGAGCTATCGTTCTCAGATGATGATGTAGTTTATTGTTGTGGTATCTCTTGGTCTGATGGTGATTAGTTTAGCGGGTCTTGCCTCTTTGTAGATGTCGTATGGCTTTTCGAAAATGAATAAGATAACGCTTCATTTTCTTTTGTTCTCCTATCGCCTTCCCGCGTCATTTCTTTAAACATCAAGGGTTGTCGCGGAGGCATATCTGTTGCTGGGTGCAACCATCTTTCGGTTTTTTATCAGTAATTGTCTTCTCCCAAAGATATAAATGACTGTCCACGCGTCGCTTTCTGCTCCGCACGTGTTTCACTTTTACAGACTGTCCCTTCTACAAGTTTGACCTTTATAAGGGAACCGCTATTCTCTTTTATTACTTTTGCCAATATTTCAAAAAATTTCACACTTTCTCTTTCTCCTGTGCTTCTTCCTGCTCAAGAGAAGTTTCTGCAACTGCTCGCCGGCGCCGACGACCTCTTTACTGGCTTTTTCGTTCCAGGTATTTTGTTCCTCTCTCGTCGTAGTTTTATTTTTTCGGTCCCTTATGTCTCATATTAAAGCCTCTGCGAGTGCCGAAAATCCCATAGATCTCGAGGCTAGGAGAGCTCGTAGTATTTTTTATTGTAATGAAGTTTTGAGGGCAGAATTAGAGGAGAACGGTATCACCTTCCCCTTGGGCTGCCGCCCTTATATCACTACGAAGGATATTCGACTTCATGATGCCATGTGGGGAACGTTCCAGCTAGTTTATTTCAAGATGTTCCTCTACAGATTTCATATCCCAATCCATACTTCTCTGATGAAGCTGCTAAATCATTACCATCTCAATCCCGTACAAATAACTCTGCTTTCCTGGAGTGGGATTTATGCCTTTCTTCGGGCATACGAGATGAAAACATATTTTCACTCCATCCCTCGATCTGTTCCGCACATTTTTCAACTTGAGCTATCATGACTGCTTGGTGGATATCACCCCAAGATGGAATGACGCCATCGTGCAATTTTTCTGGCAGAACTTTCAAGGTTTTGAGGACAATGTGGTCAACTGGAAAAATGGCTTCTTCACCCTTCGCCTGCCGTCCCGCTGGTGGCGCGGGGGTTTTAACCGAGAGATTACCAGCGCCGCTTGGAAAAAACCAGAAGTGTTGTCTAGCATTGATGTGTCCCATGTTACCGCCCTGTTAGAAATAGAAGGGCCTTTCCGCATTCGGGAATTTGCTCAGTTCATACCCTTGAAAGAGTGTGTCGTTGGTGAGTTTTTCTTTTGCCATGTTATCGCTTTGATTTGCTTGCTGCATTAACATGCTTCGCTGGCAGGTAGCACTGAGGGTCGTTCCTCCGGGGGGAATAACACTCCTCTAAACGTGGTGCCGCTTCGGACGTTACCTCCTTCTCCACCGCCTGGAAGTTCCAGCCATCCGACTATTCCACCGGGGAGAAGGAGAATTAAGACCGTCGCAACACGCAGTGCTTCCGCTCAACCTTCTCGCTTTCTTGAGAATTGGTTGCCGCCTCGGGGTAGGGTAGTGACTCCGAGTCGTTCTGTGACTGGAATGGTTGACAGCAATAGCGAGAGCATGAATGTCGGTTCCGAACTACGTCACCCCACCCTTGCCCAACGAGTGAAGCTTAGGGTGAGAAAAAACAATTCTGCGGCGGAGTCAACCGAGGACGATAGCGAAGAGATGGCTGTCGAGACGGAGCGTCTCCGAAAGAAAATCCAAAAAGAGAAGACTGGTCCACCAATTCCTCCCTTGAGGGAAGTTAACGCAGTTCCTATCGCGGAGGTTGACACTTCTCATGTCGCGAGTACCTCGCAAGTAGCGGAGGTTGTCAATGTGTCTTCTGCCATTCCTTCCAAAGCTAATGAGGTTTCAGCGGCGGTGGA
Source organism: Viola odorata (assembly GCA_963691705.1). Classification (NCBI taxonomy): domain Eukaryota; kingdom Viridiplantae; phylum Streptophyta; class Magnoliopsida; order Malpighiales; family Violaceae; genus Viola; species Viola odorata. The sequence continues at coordinate 10,777,888 of OY829538.1, forward strand.
CTCACCCTTGCCGCCTGGTGGCCCTGGTTCTCCGATCTCTTCCTGTATTCCGGATGTGACCGTGCCAATTTCGAACCCAAGTGTTCCTCCTAACCCTTTCCCGAGGAAGCCTCAGCCCTTATTCCTTTCTTCAATTTCGGGCATTGGTAATTCCGCAAAAAGTTGTTCTCCTCCCTATATCGCCAATCTTTCCCCTCAAATTCCTCAAGGAAATATCGCATACCAGCTGGATCTGTCATCTTTTGGGACTAATAGGCTTCGCGCTTTAGGGATATCGCATCCCCCTGAAGTTCAGCACTCACGCCTTCTGAATGACATGTTGGCCAGCTTCCGCGAGCTGCACTATTTTCTCGAGGATCAGAGCGACAAAGTTCGGCGCTCTCCCGATTTGAAAGAACAACTAGACGCCGCTTTGGCGAAGGTAACAGAGCTGTCAAAGCTTCAAGATCAAACCCGGGCAAAGTTGAATGAGTGTCGCACCGAGCTCGCGCGAGAAAAGTCAAAAGGGAAGGCTAAGATAGAAATGCTGGAGGCGGAATTGGTGGCGGCCGACAAAAGAAACTCTTTCCTTAGCGAAGAGATATCGTCTCGCGACGCGGATTTGTCCAAGGTACCCTCGAAGATAGCCTGGTGGAAAAACAAGATCCTGGAAGTCTGTATCGCCGGATTTATGTATCTTCATTGCCAGGGAACTGTTGATCCATCTAAGTTGGTTGATTATGCCTCCAAGAAGATAAAGGATTTAGGCAAAAGCGAGGGAGATCTTCTTTCTTTCAGAGAGGAGTAGGGGAATGGTGGCTGCGATATCTGTGCCGACCAATGAATGGTCAAGGCTGACCCTTTAGAGAATTTTCCTCTTTATTTGCTTTTTCTGTCTTGTAATAACGCCTTATCGCGCAACGATATCTGTACTTTATTTTATATAATAACTGATCTTTGTTTCGCTTTCCCGCGTTATCTCGAAAGTCTAACGACATTCTGCATTATCTCCATTGTTGCAATATCACTCTTGTCTTATTCCAGAAAATTATTTCTGCTTTCCAGTGCATTTAATGCTCACGATCCCCTTATTAATATGAGAGAAAAGTGGTGATGGTGCAGACACACGTGTCCATATTTTATGACACCACGGGCTAGCGTGCTCTAGAATTTTAGCAAAATCGAAGCGCTGTCGCGCTTCTCTAGAATTGTACTCATTGCTTGAGTCTGTTCCTTGTGACGCTCTCACGCAACGACTGCAGCGTCCGTTGTTTCCTTTGACCACTAGGGTTATAAAAACCAACACTTATTTCTTTTTCTTACTTTTATCATCCTGCTTTCTTCATACTCTCTCTAGCCGTCTTGTTTTCTTTCCACCATTCAAGGCTCTCGAAGTGCTTTTTCTCTAAAGGTATTTCCTATTTTCTTCCATCGTCTTCTTCATCTTTACTTTTTATTTTCTGTCATGGCCAAGACTCGCCGCCCTGAGTCGAAGTCTGCCGATGAGAAAAAGATGGATATTACGGTTAGCAGTATCACCTCTAAAATCGCTCTCAATGAGCATTTAGCCGCACATAATGCTGTTATCCCTGCCGGTTATAAGGCCACCGTTGCCCCTGAGTCGATACGCTTGAACAGCGTTTTGACGGGCAAGCATAGGGTTCTGTACGCACAAATGTTCCGTTATGGTTTCTGGCTTCCCATCGACCCTTTCATAAAATAATTGCTTATTGCTTGCGATTTGAATCCCGTCCAATTAGCCCCAAATGCATATTGTTGTGTTTGTGCCTTTCTGGAACTTTGTAAATATAAGGGGATTACTTCCCCTTCTCTTTTGTTGCTTAAGTCAGTTTTTAAGCTGATGAAGTGTCGGGGTGTGATAACGATATCGCCCCGATATGACGATGATTCACTCAAGTCTTTTACTTGGAAACTCCTCCACATCGAGTCTTCCGTCGAGGCTTAGAAAAAGGAGTTCTTTGTGATAAATCTTCCTAAAGCTCCTGGTTCCTGGTGGCGATCTGGGTTTAACCAAGACGTCAAGGATAACATCTGGGGCCGGCCGGAGAACCTTCCTCAGCGGGAACAAGGCTGGCTAGATAAATTGCTTCAACTGGAAATCAGCGTTCACATCCGTTATCTAGCATGCGGGGCTGATATCAAGGACTGCGTTAGACATGAGTGTCGTATTGCTTCCTTCCTTATTACTGTTGATACTAATGCTAACGTTATTTTGCGATCATACAGCGACGGATCCCAATTACAAGCCTGAAAGCGTTAGGAGACGACTGAAAATGGCCCAGGAGAGAGAAGAAAAAGAGAGAGTCGCCTCCACGGGAGCTACTGATAACCCAACTGTACTACCTGCTGCTTCCGTGAGCCTTGCTCAAGTATCCTCTTCCTCAGCTGGTGAGGGAAATACTGAAATCCCTTCAGGTATCCCCATCGTGACAGTCGCTGCCCCTCCTTTTCAGCCATCTTCTTCTAAAGTCCCTGAGGCCCTTGCCAAAGGAAAAAAGAAAAGAACAAGAAGTGTTGCCACTCTCACTCCTTCTCCGGACGCGGCAGCTTCTTCGGAAGCGTCTCCTCTTAACACTGCTGTTGTGAGTGTGCTTTTTTTTTTTTTGCCGCGATATGCTGTACATTGATGTTTGTCGTCATTTTATCCGTTTCTCCTTTCTGCGCTTTATACTGGGTTCTTTGCAGGATACTGTTGTTGTTTCTACTTCCGTATCTCCCATAGGCGATATGGACATGGGTTATGTGCTGGGTGGTTCTAAGAAAAGACCTCGACCGGAGGGTGAGGGTGGAAGCTTATCCTCTACTATCGCTGCGACGGAAGTGCGACCTGACAGCGCCTTCGTTTCTACGGATGTTCGCCAGAATCACCCCTCTGAGTTTCTGGTAAATATGGGTACGGCTGAGTCTTTCGGGGCTTCGCCCAATTCTTTCGGTGGGCCTGTTCACTCATATGGTCCTAACTTGGACTATCAAAAGGGTTTACAGGACTTTTCGGGCTACCATCCCCACAGTTCCTACATCGTCCAAGGGGGCCCTTCTACACAGGTTCACCCTCCCATTCCCCTGGCGTTTGTCCCTTCGAGCGTTCCCTTGTCGCAGCGTTCTGGCGATGGCTCGGATGAGGTTTTCGCTTTATTGGCTGCCCAGATATTATCGTCCGCGGCCGAACGGGAAGCTTTCCTCTCTAAGGTTGATGATGACAAGGCGAATTCGTTGTGCTCTAGCCTCTTCACCAATTTTGTGAAGTTCCATTACTGGACAGAGCACGCGCAGCGTCAAGCTGCCTCTCTTACCGCCTCCCTGTCTGAACTTTCGCAAGAGCGAAATGAGAAGAAGAAGTTGCTGGAGGAACGCACTCAATTATTGCTGACCCAGTAGGAGCTGAGAGGGCAAGCGTCCACCCTTGACGCGGCCTTGACAACGGAAAGAGCCAAGAATGCTGTCCTGGAGGAAGAGAAGTAATCCTTGGCAAGGGAGAAAGCTGCCCTGGAGGAAAGGAAAACCACTCTGGAAGAGGAGTCAGCCGATAAGTGTCTATGGCATGTCGAGCGGACTGCCACTATTTTGGTTAATTGCTTCGAGGAGGTCCATGGAGTGGATGCGTATAAAGGTGAGGAGGTCACGAGGGCTTTCAAACAGAAGTCTGCCGACCTCAATGAGGCGGGTTTTTGCCAAGCTAAGGCAGAGGGCTGGAAACGGAGGAACCCCGAGGGCTGACGCATCCTAACGCTTCACCGCCTCTTTCGTAGCTATCGGGAAATGCCAGGCTTTTTGTTTTTTGCCTCCGCGGTGTTATTGTTTTGGCCTTAGAACTTGTGACCCCTCAAAGGCATTTTCATATGTTCAAACAGTTTATATCCTTATCGCTGTCTTTCCTTCCCTTTAGTTTTCACCTTTTGAAACTCCCTTGGCGCCATTGTCGCCCCAATAACATAATGTGTTTACTTTCTCGAGCAGGCTCCTAGCGTTTTAGCAACAGAAATCGCTGAGGTTAGTATAGGGTTGGTTTTCCCGGCGAGCCTCATAATATCGCCACTTATGCGATCGTCAATCTTTCCGCTGCTCAAAAAGTATTCTGCACATTTCTAATTGTAAACCATTAGTAGCATAACAGGTTACAAGAGACGGTAATTACCTGTAGGAGCCTTTCCGCTGCCGTCATAGGGCGTTAGTACGGAAACCGCGTAAATCGCTTTTTCTATCAGCTCTATACTTCGCTAGGGATTACGCATCTAGCTACTAGCTGGAATTTTGCGATTCTTTGCGTTTCCATCTTTCCACGATCGGCCTGGAAAGTGCCTCATCTTAGTGAGTCGTCGGATCAGGACAGGCCGTCACAAGGATAGGACTTTTCACTTTCAGGCGTTGTCCTCGCGTCTAGAATCATGCCCTCACTTGATGAACCGACTACACTAGTCCGGTCACTAAGATAGGACTTTTCATTTCTAGCACGGAGTTACTATTTCCTTGGGGCGTGCCTTGTCTTGATGGGCCGTCTCCACGAGAACAGTCAGTACAAGAAAAGGACTTTTCACTCCCAAGGATTCCGGGTAGTGCCCTCACTAAGTGAGCCATCTGATCAGGACCAGCCATCACAAGGATAGGACTTTTCACTCCCGGGGGCGCTAGGGATCTTTCAATCCCAACGCTAGTTCAAGGCATGCTGGGTCGTGCCCTCACTTAGTGAGCCGTCTGATCAGGACCAGCCATCACAATGATAGGACTTTTCACTCCTAGGATCCCCCTTTTTTATCTGCACAAAAGCAACCACAAACACCCAAGAAAGCTCTCTCATCGAGCGTTAGCTAAGGTTAGGGTTGGCATCAGTCAAAGGTGCAGATAAAATCAAGTTCTATGATAATATAATTTCAAACGAGCGATGTTCCAAGAGTTAGATAAGGGAGTACCATCGAGTGTCTCCAGATGATAAGCTCCTTTTTTGATAACGCGGGTAACGCAATACGGCCCATCCCAGTTTGGACTGAGCTTCCCCACACGTTGACCAGCCGCTCGCTTGTCTCTAAGCACTAGGTCGCCTACCTTTAGCAACCGTTCTTTGATGCGCCTGTTATGATAACGGGCCATCTTTCGTTTGTAATGTTGCATTTTCAGGAGGGTTTCTTCTCGGACCTCCGGTAACGCGTCAAGGTTAGCTCGTAACCTTTCCTCATTCAGCTCCTCCCGAAAGTGAGCCACTCGCAGGCTCATGGTACCGATTTCTACCGGCGTAACAGCCTCGGTCCTAAAGGCCAATACGAAAGGTGTTTCTCCAGTACTGGTTTTAACGGTCATGCGGTACGCCCACATCACGTATGGTAGCTCGTCAGCCCACTTCTTTTTAGACCCCTCTTTGTTTTTCTTAATGTCGCTGAGGATACTCTGGTTGGCCACTTCCGCCTGTCCATTGGTTTGCGGGTAAGCGACGGAAGAGAATCGCTGCTCAATCCCGAATTCCGAGCACTGGTCTTTGAAGAATTGGCTGGTGAACTGTGTTCCGTTATTGCTGACTAGGATACGGGGTACGCCAAACCTCATGATGACTTGGTGTTTGAAGAAACGCCAAGTTTTTTCCGTCGTGATGTTGGCGACCGCTTCAGCTTCCGCCCACTTCGTAAAGTAGTCCACTGCCACTATTACAAATTTCAGTTGAGACCTTGCCTTTGGAAACGGCCCCAGGATATCGATCCCCCATTTAGCAAAAGGACAAGGAGCGATAATCTCAGATATTTCGGTGGCGGGACGTCGAGGAATTTTAGAGAACTCTTGACATTTCGGGCAAGTTTGCACATAGTTGTGGCAATCTCTCCGGATGGTGGGTCAGTAGAATCTAGATCTGGAAACTTGTGCAGCCAGGGTACCACCCGACACGTGCATACCGCACACCCCTTCGTGAATTTCGCGTAGGGTGTGAAGACCTTCTTGCTCCGTTATACATTTAGCGGCTGGGTGAGAAAAACATCTCCGAACCAAGTCCCCGTCATAGTACGTACAACGAGCTGCCCATTTTAGCACCTTTTTCTTTTCAGCGATATCCACAGGTAGTTCTTCGTATTTCAAGTATTTGATTACGGGAACCCGCCAATCATTCTCGAGTTCTTCCACACACAGAGACGCTTGCTCTTCCATGAAAGAAGGTACAGATAACTCACGGTAATACACCTCTTCAGGTATGGACGCTTCCGGGTTTGCTGCCAGCTTGGCGAGACTGTTAGCTTCAGCGTTGTCTTCTCGGGGAATGTGCTCAAAGCTGACTTGCATGCCTTCTTTCTTTATTTCCAACAGCTCTCGCATTACCTTGGTGAGGTACTGGACCATGATGGGCTCTCGAGCCTGAGAGCGCCCCAAGACCTGGTCGATTACTAGTTTGGAGTCACCACAAATTTTTAGACGCAGGTCTCCTGTTCTTCCGGTATCGTGCCTACCTTTGGAAGAAAGGCTTCTCCCTATCCTGAGTCCGGCTAGTAACGCCTCGTATTCCGCCGCATTATTGGATAATGGCTGCAGGATTCAGATGGCGTATTGTATTCGCATATCGTGCGGCCCATTTATGAAGATTCTTGCTCCAGCCAATTCTTGGTTTTTAGCTCCATCTACATGAACGATCCAGAGGTCCGTATAAGTTTCCGGGAACGGGCGATCCACATCGCCCCATTCCTCTTCGGGTACATCTGTTAACGGATCTTCTGTAAAGGTGCATTCCGCTATAAAATCCGCCAGGATTTGAGCCTTCACAGATGACCGGGACTGATACCTCAGCCCGTATTGCTCGAGTTCGAGGTCCCAGATTAACATTCTTCCTGAGGACTCAGGCTTTTGAAATATCCTCTTCAGAGGTTGGTCTATAAGCACGATAACGGAGTATGACTGGAAGTATCTGTCCATTTTTCGAGTGGCTTGTATTAGTGTGAACGTTATTTTCTCAATTCGGGCGTATCGCAACTCCGCATCTTTCAGAACGTGACTTACAAAATATATAGGGCGGTGCACGTGGCTATCATCGCGAACGAGGACGGCACTAACCACTTCATCGGCATCGCCAAGGTATAGATATAAATTATCACCCGGTTCCGGCCTGGTCAGCAGTAGGTCAGACGATAGGTAATCTTTTAAGCTAATGAATGCCTCTTCACATTCTGGGGTCCACCCGAACGGTGCTTTCTTGCGTATGACTTTGAAGAAAGGGAGGCACTTCTCGCCCTGTTTGGAAATAAATCGCCCTAAGGCGATAACGCGCCCCGTCAGCCTTTGTAACTCCTTAACGGTTCTTGGAGATATCATGTCTTGTATGGCTTTAATCTTTGAGGGGTTAGGCTGGATTCCTTTTCGGCTGACTACGTAGCCCAGGAATTTCCCCGTCTGAAATGCAAACATGTATTTTTAGGGGTTCAGTTTCATGCGGTGCCTTTTCATCACATCAAAGACTTCTTTTAGATCCTGAAAGTGATCCTTAAAGTTCTCGCTCTTTACCAATATATCGTCAACGTATGCTTCCACATTCCTTCCTATCTGCTCTTTGAATATTCTGTTTGCCATACGTTGGAACGTCACCCCTGCGTTCTTCAGCCCGAACGGCATCGCCGTATAACAGTAAGTGGCCTTAGGAGTGATGAAGGTAGTCTTTTCTTCATCTTCAACGGCCATGGGAATTTGGTGGTATCCGGAGTTAGCGTCAAGTGAGCTTAAATATGCGTACCCGGCAATCTAATCGACTAGTTGGTCAATACGGGGAAGCGGGTAGCAATCCTTAGGGCAAGCATCGTTTAAATCGATAAAGTCGATACACATGCGCCAATCTCCGTTGGGCTTAGGAACGAGAACTGGGTTGGCTAACCAAGTAGGGTATTAAACTTCGTGGATGAACCCCGCATCAAGGAGTTTCGTCACTTCTTTATCAACGGCTAAAGCTTTTTCCATAGAGAACGCACGCCGCTTTTGCTGGACCGGCCTGGCGCCAAGGTCAACATTGAGACGATGTTCGGCTATTTTGCGTGATATACCCGGCATGTCTGCGGGTTTCCATGCGAACTCTCCTTGACATTTATTCAATAACCGAGCCAATTGAAGGTTTTCCTCTGGACTGAGCTTTTCGCTGACTAGGAAGCTCGCCTCCTCTATGCCTATCACTGGTACGGGCACCATTTTGTCCAGAGGTTGAGCGCGCTTCTCATCACCCTGTTCGTATGGGTCCGCCGTTATACATACATACCTATCGCAACTCTTTTGAGTCATGAGCAGGTAACATTCTGCCGCCAGTTTTTGGTTGCCCTTTATCGATAGCACTTCGTCCCAGGAGGGGTATTTCATCTTCAGATGCTTCTGATATATCACCGCTCCAAAGCGGTTGAGAAAAGGTCGTCCGAGTATGACATTGTAGGGCAAGTTTAAGTCCACGACAAGGAATAACAGATCCTCTGATCGCTTGGAGGTGTCTTCTCTGAAGTACACGGGCAGAGTAGTTATCCCTGTGACAGGGATTGGGACCCCGTCCACTCCAATTATGGGTTTCTTGCAAGGTGTTAACTCGTTGTCGGGTCGTTTCATGAGATTGTATGCCTCTAACGAGAAGAGGTTCACTGCACTCCCGTTATCTATAAGAGTTCTTCTGACTCCGTGACTGGCAATGATGGGCGTAACCACCAATGCGTCATTATGCGGATAGGCAACGCCTTTTTCGTCCTCTTCTGAGAAGGATAATATCATGCGATCTAGGATGCTTATTGCTGTACCTTTCTTTATCGTGCCATCTCGTTTGCGTTTTTCTCCTAACGCGGTCGTCAGTGGCTCTGCTTCGTCTATATAAGGGGTCCCTCCCGCTATGATGTTAATCATAGGGAAGTCCTCATCATCTACTGTGAAAGCTTCTTCACCTCTCCCTCCGGGCGTACTATCCTTTTGCGGGACGCGAGGAGGTACTTGTCGGTCGTCTGCTATCCTTTTCGTGGGATTATTTCTGGCGTCTTCTCTTACTTTGGCTGCGAATTCTCCCAAGTAACCCTCTTCCACCAAACGTTCTATTGCTGATTTTAATTCTCTGTATACTTCTGTAGAATGCCCCCTGGCTTTGTAGAACTTGCAATAAGCATTTTCTCTTCTCCTTAGAAGCACCCCGGGCTTCATAGGCGCAGGGTAACGGATGGGAAGGTTTCGCTGCTCCACTATCGCTAAAATCTCCACCCTCGGTATATTAAGGGAAGGGAAATCAGGGTCGTACATCCGACCATTAGAAGGATCTCCTTGACGCTGAGTAGGGGAACCACCAGGCTTTCCCTTCGAAGTGTTACCTTTCCGTCCACTGGAGGTCTTGAGAATATGATCTTTCCGCCGAGCATAATCGTCGGCGAGGCGGTCATCAAGAATGGTAATTGTAGGAGCGTTAAGAATCAGAGGTGTCTCAGGCGGCATGTTATAGGTTCTATCTCTGTTTTCCTCTTCTTCCATTTTCGCGTAATTATGGACTTTAAGTCTTAATGCGTCTAAAGTCGCGAGAGGGTCTACCATCAGTGCATCCTTTAATTTACTATAATGGTAGTTCCTTTTCAAGGCTTCTATGGCAAAATTAATGGTAACACCCGGCGTTAGTGACATTTCGAGGTCGAATCGACTGAGAAATTCCTTCAAAGTTTCTTGAGGCATTAGACGTATGTCAAATAATGCGGCGGCGGATTTCCTGATTGGAATCGCTGTACTAAATCTGCTCCAGAAATTGGATTCCAATTGTACGAAATTGCTAATAGATCCACCCGGAAGGCCCTCGAACCAGAGACGCGCAACTCCCGATAATGTCATAACAAATATTTGGCACAACGGCGCATCACTGTGAGTTTGAAATTGAACGAAATCCTTCACCTTATTGACGTGGGAAATGGGATCTCTGGTGCCGTCATAAGTCTCAGTGGGAAGCTTCACATGTCGACTGACCTTATGGCGTCTTATACGACGGCTAAATGGATGACCCGATGTGTCATCAAGGATTTCAAGCGCATGGCGCGGGGGAGATATTTCCACGTGACGCCGCTGGTTTCGCGGTTCGGGCGTATGATGTCGCCTAGGAGACCGGCTGCGGCTCCTGGGCAAACGAGTTCTATGTCTTCTGCTACTGGATCTCTCGCTGTACTCAAGAGATAAATCTCTATTCGCTCCTTCTCTTCGACCGTCCCAATGGTTTCTGACCCGCTCGAGGTGCCGATCCTCCTGAGGGATGGGACCTTGTGGTATCTGCGGCACATAAGGTTCTACTCGTCCTTGAGTGAGCTGCACAAAATTGATCGGGGGATCTATTGTAGGTAAAGTTAACTGGAGGTTTCCCTGTAACAACGGTGACAAGGGCCGCTCGGTGACAATAGATGGCGTGAATATGACACGGGGAGGGACACTCGATCCAGAAATCTCAAGTGTGATTCTGGTAGCCATTTCAGTCAAATAGTCCAACCGAGAACGAAGGGCCGCTATTTCACTCGCAAAAGGGTGTTCTGTACTATTTAACACAAATCCCCTTGGAGGAGGAGTAGAAAAGCTAGATCCCACCATCTGGGATAACGAAATGGTCGTCTGCGAGGAGAGGGCTTCCCCTGCCAACCTGGTCGACAGATCCGGAGATTCTGAACTGATTTGTTGTGCTGTCATAGAAAAATCAGCAGTAGCAAAAGGGAATAACTGTCTACGAATTGAAAAAGGGAGACTAGAGGATGAGGGTCGCATCGGCTCTGATTCAGAAGTCATAATCGTTCCGATCTCTAGGTAAAATAGAGCATGGCTATTAAGGACGCTCACTTAATGTACCAAGGCTCTCAATGAAAGCACCAATTTGATAAGATTCGATCTTCGAGACGATCGGGACGATGTCTACTGTTGGTCGGAGTCGCTGTAGATGACGTCAGACGTACCTGCAAAGCGCCGGAGGGGGGCTCCAGCGTAGACACTCTGATGCTTAAGTCAGTAAGTGGTTCAAAAATAGCAGAGATTCTAGTAGGCCATTTTCGGCTTACTTGATGTTTTAAAATGAGAGTATTTATAGGCCGCTGGGGGCGATATCTAGGGGTGACGTCATGGGCGATACCTGAGGTGACGTCATAGGTGATACCTGATGTGACATCATGGGCGATGCCTCTGAGGAGGGTGTCGGGGGCAATACCCATGATGATGTCGGGGGCGATAACTCCATGGGTCCCCTAGGATGGGATAATGTCGTGCGTCCAGAGACACGTGAGACCTCCCCCCCCCCCCCCCCCCCCCCCCCCCGCTGATGGTCTAGTAGCGATAGCTTAGATGTCCGATAAGGCTTATAGGATTCCGCCCTTGGCAGGGATCATAATTACAGCAATGCCCTTAGGATTGTCTTAATTGTTATCAATTGTGTCTAGAAATTCAGGCAAGTTCATCTTTGACACACTAGATTCGTCAATAGAGAGACGGTTCAATTTTGAAGCGAGCTCTAATACACGTGGCTTAGAGGAAGTTAGTTTTTCAATACCATAGTTTTTTGCCACCGTCCGAAGCAGGCCCCTCAGGTTAGCCACTCCAATCACCAGACCAAAATCGTCAACTGACGAGAAAGGCATGTCCGAATGATTCCTCTTACACTTCCACTCCACAACGGAATAGAACTAGAACACTTCTTACTCTGCGGAGTAATCCGTAGAGCCTTTAAATGAGGAACGACATCCGATCCTATCGAAATAGAGTGTGTTCCACTAGGCATTTCCATGTCAGAGTAAGCCAGGGACAACAGGGCAAGAATAGCTTCAGGACGGCTGGCCACCTCAACGTCGGTCCTTACTCTCTTTGAGGGTGGTTCATCTCATTCCTCACTCACTTTAATTATAGTCATTTCTCCTTCTACGGGCATCTATGGCATAACTACAACTCATACCCGCCTTATTGTTAAGAGGAACGCCCATAACAAAACCAGTTTCACTTGCCTTTCGCTTTCATTCTGCATCTTGAGCCTCCATGAAAACCTCCATAGCCTTCCGTTAAGCCTCATGTCCTATCGCACCTTAATAATCAAATTCGTCAGAAGATAGTCATTTGATGACTCTGACAAACACTCAAGGACACTATGAAAGGCTATGGACACATCTTTTATAGTGCAATTCCTATCATTCATAGTGCAAAATAAATACTCCCAACGATTATCCTCCAAAGACTCACCAGACGGGTTGGACTGTCGCGTCTGAAAGAGAAAAGGGTAAATTGAATGGCTGCTCCCCACAGAACGGGCGACCAGTTTTTTCTTGGGTTGCTGTGATTGAACGGGCTTGGCAATGGTCTTCATCTTTGATAACGCGCTTGTCGAGGGCACGATCAAACAAATAACTACAACTTATCACATGCAACAAAATAGATTGAAGACAGTGGCAAGAGGATCGATCCACAGAGATTGGTGAAGGCTTACACTAGACAATGCCAGATTATAAAATAAAACAATAAAGGAAACAAAACAGAATTCAAGGGCTGGATGGAGAGAAACTGATTCAAGGTCTTGAATGAAATCACAGGACAAAAACACGAAAAGTAACAAACAAGGGGGTTTTACTTGACTAAAATAAGTCAGCCAAGAGAGATTGGGAGCTAACAATTCTAACTATGAAAGCAGTGTTCGGGACCTTGAGTTGTCAATTCGGAGTCCCGAATGATAAAATAAAGCAAATCAGTGAACAAATTCAGAATTAATAAAACAGAAAGTGAAATAGGCACAAATAATCCGGTAGAGATGGTTCTTAGCAAAAGGTATTCTTGGGTTGCATTCGGGGTCTCGATCGTCATCAGCACAGAAATATTCTACTCATGCATTCATAGAAATGACATGGGGACCAGATTCCTCGGTTATCCCCTACTTTTCTCTTAAGAGAAACTACCCCCTGTTTCCACATATGAGGTAGTCTTGACAGTCCGCCATCCCTCCAGGCACGAATGCGGGAGGGCCATATTCAGACTGCCCATGAAGATAAGAAAAGATAGATCTAGAGCTAAAAGTCCCTCAGTTTTTCAGGCTCGTGACCTCGCTCTAATTAACTACTTATCCTATCTAGTCGAGACCACTTCAGCGCAGCTACTACTAAATAGGTGCCTACTTGTTCCATTCAACTTTCCTTCCGTATTTATCACATGGATGACAACATTTACTCATAGAAATTATCAGTTGATCAAGCCTCAAATTACCACAAGTAAAAGTGTAATTAAAATGATAAGCAATTAAATATGGCAGCAAGAATATATTAAGCATGTTTAGGCCTCGAATCTACCCTGTAACCCTTGAATAACCTTTGCTAAGAATGAAAGATTTAGCTACTCATGCTTGAAAGGAAATAAATAATAATTAAAGAGAGCATAATAAGTAAATAAATAGATTAAGGGAAGAAGACTTTGTTACTAAACGTTTGAAGCCCGGCGGCAAAGAGGAGGATTGCTAACAAGAACTAGAGAGATAAACTAGAGAGAAGTCTAAGAGTGTTCTTCCTAAAAACTACATGATAATGGATCCTAAACTACTCCTTGGATGCTCCTTATAAGCTAGAGCTCCAAGCACAAAATATCTTCAGTCTAAACTAGGGACAAAATGCATTTAAAGAAAGCCTATTATAATGGATCCATGCTCCCTAAAGCAAAAAGCTGAAAAAGCACAAAGCTGGTTTTCTTGGTCTTGACCAGCTTTGGCAGATCTGCATTGGGCTCAAGGTCTGGAATGGTCAGAGAGTAGGTATTTTGTGATCAGTGCAGAACTGTGAGAAAAGCGTCAGAGGGATCACATGGGAGCTTTGACAAGAGGACACGTGGAAATGTCGTATTTGCCCTTCGGGGGCCTGAATGGAGAATTCGATTTAGGACCTTGAACGCTGCTTTGGAGTCTGGACCTCGACTTTGGTCTTGAAGCTCGAATTCGCACAAAATGCTCCAAAAATGCATGTTTTTGCATAAACTCCCTTTTTAGGCATAGATCTGCAATAGCAATGAAAACAAGGGTAAATTAGCAGAATCATGCCTTAAATTGATGGAATAATGGAGGGAAAATCATGCATAAATACACGCTATCAATCTTTTTCTTGCCTTTCTTGGCCTTGTCTTGAACCACACCACATTTTTCCGCTTCTAAACGTCTAAGCACCTTACTCTAAGGAGCGAGGGGATGTTCAGCGTACTGTGTTCATCACAAAAGAAAATAAGTTAGCATCAAATCATTAAGAACGGGATCCACCATAGCACCAAATAGAAATTTACATTTAACAGAAAAGTCTCATCTCATCCTCCGAGCCAACATGACTACATCAAAATGGGCGGTTATGTTACTCTCCACGATTCGGCATGCCCTAATGATATGTTCACGGACCTCTCACCTCCACAATCCGAAGACGCCAAACCGACAGGATAGATAACATAAAGCCAGACAAGGAAGTTAGCCCTTTAGTTCACGCATGAAATGGGCAAGGACCAACCAAACGTCGAGAATTGAGCCTTAACGTTGTTCGTGCACCATACCGGGAACGATAGGTTTTTTGCAAACCTATAGGGAGGGCTATCGGGAAACGGGAACGATAGGTTTTCCACAAACCTATCGGGAGGGCTATCAGAAAACACATCACAAGCCAGCGTCAAGGCCTTGACGCAAGCTACCGGATCAGGGCATCTATCGGAAGATCTAACGATAAATATTGTATGAGCTACCAGGAGAGACACTCCTTTGCGTCTCATGACGTTATCGGGAACCCCGCACGAGCCTATCAAGGGTGCCCAAGTTCCCTTACAGGGAACTGCAGGAGTTGATCAGCAACCAGTAACTGTCAAGGAGGATACCGAGATTCCACTGACCCCGCAGACTTCGTACCGCCATCGAAATAGTTTTTGGAGTAAATCTTACTGAAGCTAACGGCATGCCACCAAGCGTTGTCTAGAAAGGACAACATAGACATTTTGAAGACTCTCATCCTTATTTTATGTACTAGTATAAATAGCACTCTTTTAGCTCATTTACTCCTTAGTTTAGATGTATGTTTCTTTCCATCACTAATCTCTACTCGAGTACTCAACGTTACAGCATCTGCACCGCACTCCATTCCTTCCATAAACTCCTTCTTGTTCATCTCGGTAATCTTTTTCTTTCTTGTTTATCATTGCTCTCGTCCGATGCGCATCCATCCATATCATCCCCTACCTCCCCTTTGCGTTCATTTTTTAGCGTTGTTGTCTAAGGAAACTCTCGGCGAGATCCTATCCTCCATTTAAATATCATCCCATCTACTCACCCTAGTGTGGATCTTATCAAGTGGTAGCGGAGCTATTAGCGCTTAGAGTTTTCTTGTGTCGTCACTGTTTTATTGTCCACCTAAAAGTGTCAATCTTGTGTGTTTATTTTTGTTCTTCAGTTGATCGACTGTGTCATATTCAGATATCTTCCGACCACAATCCGGACAATAACAAAATCATCGACTGAGGCAGTCCATATTCGTTTAGTGGTCTTGAGTTGTTTGAGTTTGGTGTTTGTATGTTCATCTTGTGAACAGTGTCCGTTTGGTTTTTCCTCCATCATTTCCAGTGTTTTATCGAGTCTAAAATCTTGTCCTTGGAGCTCAGTTTAGTGGTATAAAGTTGGTGAGTATTGTGGTAACATTTGCTAGATTAAAAGACCAAATCTAAAAAAGGTGTGTTCTTGGTGTTCATCTTGTTCATCCAAAAGAGAGAAAACCTTGAGTGAGGAAACTAAAATATTTGATCCAAAATATATATATCAAAAGCTTAAACATTTCTGTTTTCCTTTAAACAAAATATATTTCAAGTCATCGGCCATCACACGTCCATCCCTTGCATTAAATGCATGAGATAAGTCAGCCTCCCCTCTCTCCTACTTCCTTGGAAACACCTAGTCTAGCCCAAAAGTTGTCAGTAAATTCCTAACCACATCACCAACTATCTCTAACTGCTTTACTCGAGTTCGGTCATCCTTCCATCGCAAGAAACAAACTAAGTCTTCCGCCCAAGTCTTCGCTGAGTCCGGTAACCTTTACCGTTAAAACCCCGTCTACTTTTCTTAAGTCTTCCTGCGTCTACCAGTACTTCCCTAGTCCAGTTACCGGTACTTCTCAAATACCTTCCTATCTTTTCGAGTCTACCGGTACTACTCCTTTTCAAATTACCGGTACTTTTTTTTCATTTACCTTCTTGTCTTCTTAAAGATACCGGTAACCACCCAGTCTATCTACCGGTACCGTTTATGTCTCTTCCGTCCTAAGCTTTTGAGTGTTTGTGAAGAAGTCGCACATTTGTTTACTTGAAGCGTAAGATTAGTGTGGTAAGGAATTGCACAGCTTACAAGCGAGAGTCGGAGATTGTGAGGTTATATTTTTGTGAGTGTCTAAGCACGAGAGTTTAAACACGTAAGGGAGAGATTGTTTTACTAACGTATAAAAATATTAGTTTGTTGAATTTTGCAGGTACTATTTTACAATGTCAGATCAGAGTGTAGTCGGAACCAATGAGGGTAGAACCGAGGATGTCTTGAGCCAAATTCTCACATCCTTGGCCGAAATGAAGTTTTCCTTGGCCAAGTCCGAAGCACGGAAAGCCATGCTGGAAGAAACCCTTAAGTCCCGAGGGCTATCGGTGAACATATCATCCGATACCTCTACTCCACAACCCCCACAGAACCTACCTCTTAAGCCCCGTGAGGATCCGCTCAAAGAAGTCGTTACTTACGAGACTGAGGTGGAGGATCATGAGAGCGATGATGAGGCTGACGAACATAGGAGAGTTACCATCCGAGGATTTCCCAGTGTACTGACAACGGGAAATCTAGGGCAAGAGGCCTCCACAAGCCAAGCCATTCCCGATAACCATGGTCGGCGCTCGGTATCCATTCCCGATGCCCACGCTTTCAACCTCAAAGATCTTCAAGCTATGGGCATTACCGCCTAACATCATCGCATGAACCTTACCACTATGCCACCATCGGGTCGTGGTCTATAAATTACCGATAACCTCCCCAACGCCCGTAATCTCATCCCACACTGAGAACTTGAGTTCTATGAGGGTGCCGAAGAGTATGAAGACTTTGAGGCATCTGAGCAGTCCGATAGAGTGAGAAGGGGCCAAGGATAGGGTTATCGGGAAACTGACGGGAGATAAGGTTACCGGTAAGATGGGTCATTGGATAGGCGACAGGAACCTCGGATAGATGACAACTTGAGCACCATCAAGGTGAAGATTCCTACGTTTGAGGGACAATCGACCCGTCGAAGTACCTCAAATAGGAAGGAAAGATACAGAGAATCTTCAACTATCATTGGTATTCTGAGAGCAAACAGGTCAAGTTAGCGGCCACGGAGTTGATGGGTATGCCGTTAACTAGTGGGATAGGGTATGCAAAGAAAAAGGAGATACCGGTACCATCAGTACTTGGGAAGAAATGAAGCATGTAATGAGAGAGCGGTTTATTCCCTCCACTTACAAACGGGACTTGCAGAACCAACTCCAAGGTTGATCGGTCATCGAAGTCGTCAAAAATAATAATAAAACCTGCAGTCAATTGCACAATAAATTACGTATAGTGGCAGCAGGGTCGAACATAGGGATTAAGGGATAACACTCGATTCAATTTAACAAACAAGGAAATCCACACAAGAAAGTAACAAAGGGGGTTTTGAATGGTTGTTTGATTGTTAATTATCTAAAATAGCAATAAGGAAGATTAACGGAAATAAGAAATCAATAGAGAAAAGGTTCCCAGTAAGAATCCATGTCCAGTTGCAATTATGATCAGCCGATCATCGGTGCAAGTATCGTCACCCCTAGCTGATAGACGTGCTATGGGGACCAGGTACGCTTAGGTCCCCTGCTTGCCTTCGTAAGAGAAGTTACCCCAAGGTACGCTTATGGGGTAACCTTAACAGTCCGCCGTCCTCCAAGGTACGGTTATGGAGACAATACTCGGCTTCCCATGAAGAGGAGGTAAGACACGTCTAGGACGAGACACTCGGTACGCTTGAGGTTCTACCCTAACAACCTATTTAACCTAGCTGGATGAGACCAGGAACCTGATTACTTCCAGACTGGTTGTCTACTTTACCCTGCAGCTTCGAGTTAGTTATAACCACAGAGATATTTCCCTAGTTTAATTACTAGTTGATCAAGCTTGTAATTAATTCTAGACAAATTGACAAGATAATATTAAACAAGATAGATACCGACTAGGAATATGTTAAGTACAATTCGACCTCTCGGCTTCCCTAGCAACCTTCAACGATTCTTACCAAGAACAATGAATTTAGTCGCTCATATTAAAAGAAGTAAGAAATAAATAAATAAGTTGCATAATTAAAAAGAGGAGGAAGTGAAGAAGAAGGAAATCCTCTTTATTACTAGCCGGAGCAAAGCTCCGGTTTATTGAAAGTAAAACAGATTGTGCCAGAGGCAGAAGTACCGGGAGTATGGCAGCGCCAAAGTCTAGAGGAGGAAGAGAGAGAGAAAACCTAAATTACTAAAAGTATTTATAACTATTACAAAAATAAACTCCTAATCCGATTGGAATAATATTCCTCAATTGTCTTCTACTAAGATCGGGATTCTTGGAGGAATTAAAGAGCGAATCTGAAGTTTCCTTCTTTGCGACAGTTTCCTTTTCTCGCTAGGACTCTGCCGCCTTCTGCGAACATACGACTACAAGGCCTAGTTGCTCGATTACTTCCAGAAAGTGATGAAAATGCTTCTTTTTATATTTTCCTCCTAAATAGCCAAGATCTGTAAAAAGTGAAGAAACACAGCACCATTAGTAGCATCAAGATCTAAAAAGGCATATAAACCGAGGTGAAATTATACACATTAAACGTTCTATCAAACATCCCCACACTACCCCAATGCTCACCCTCGAGCATTAAACTTAAAAATGTCACCTTGTTTAGAACACACAGCCTCAATCCAAAACACACAGATTACTGGACCGCCTCTACATACGCCTCGACCGAGTAGTACACCACCCTCCTTCCTAGATGAACTCTGCACTACTCTTAAGGAATAACGAAACCAGAAGAGTAGCTTTCCTATGTTAACCTGCTATAAGCAATCCTCACAAGATAAAGTGTTTATCACTCACGCTCAGAAACAGAGTTAGGTGTTTACGCTCAATAATGCGAAGGACGATTCACAAAACTAGATTTGCAATAGCGACCCGAGTACGTAGTACACATGTGTAGGTAATCATACAATCAAAGAAACTTTGCAAGGGTAAAGCAAGAGAATATGCGAGAAGAGGACAAAAGGTTCAAGAGAGAGAGAAAGAAGAATAGAGGGTTTCTTAGCTGGAAAAAGGCAAAGTGGTGAGAGAGCCTCCTGGTGACAGCAGCGAAGGCAAGACAAAGAGGGTTGATGGACAGTGGGGGAATTTTCTTCTTGTTGCAGTGTTGTCAATCTTCTGGTCTTCTTCATGCTTTGCTCCACTTCTAATTTGTACTCCTCTTTTGCTCAAATTTATTCTTTCTTTCTTTTTTTTGAAGAAGAAGAAGAGTAAAAGGGAGAGTGTACAAGTTGTTTTCATCTGTTGGACTGGAGTAGCAAAAAAAAAAAAATCATCGAATCGACTTGGCCTCAGCACTTGACTGCTTTCAGTGTCTCGGGCTAGCTCTTCATTTCTGTATCGCTCGTTGAATGACTTGGTTTGAGCGTTTGATCTGACTGTTCATTATCCCCACACTAGAGGTTTTGATTCTCTTGTGTTCTATAGTCACTAGCGGGTGGACGTTATACTTCTGTTCTCAGTATCTGCTTCTGTTTTCAGCTTCTAGGCCTTGTAGCTCGGTACCCCCACATTAAAGATGTTGTTTCTCTTTGCCCCACCTTACTTACTGCCAGAGGACATCTCTCACCTGCTAAGAATAGAAAGGAAAGGCTCGAATAGTTAGAAAGGTGGTGAAAAAGAGTTGAGCAGCAAGGGCGAGAAGATAAAAATAAGAAAAAAGATAAGAAGAAGGGTGCAAAGTTTCTAATCACATCGTCGCTTTCCCACGTCTAATGGTGCCTATACCCAGGGGTCTCATCCAAATCCAGCCCTTACAAAATCATGCATTCACTCAGAAAAAATTATGGCATGGAAGCTCAAACACTCACAGGGTAAAATACATTGATTGTAAGCAGCTAGGGCAAGACGTAGTCATAAGAGCTAACAGGCAGTATGGTGTGCAAGTGGTTTTGGTGTAGTGTGTGAAGTGTCCATGTGTAGTGGGCCTACTCTGCACATTCTATCCAAGGTGATTTTCAAAACAGGGGTAGTGTAAACAGTAGTTGAAAACAAGTTGTAGGTGGAAAAAATCTAAATCGGGGCAAAACATGCAAATGCAAGGGCAAACAGTCATGCAATATAATAATAATCATGCAATCATGCAAATATGTCAAAAAATGCACACAAAAATGTCACGAAAATACGAAATCCCTCCCCATACTAAAGCAACACACCGTCCTCGGTGGGGAAAAAAGGGAATCAGTAAAAGGAGTTCAAGGATAGGGAAGAGAAAAAGGGATAAAAGGAAGTGTGCACCGGGAAATTAAAGTACAAAAATATCCCGAAGGCAAATGGAGAAGAGTTCGGGGGAGAGATCAAGGACTAGAGGGAGGACACAGCCTCGAAGCTAGCTCATCAGGAAGGGCCTAGAGAAGAGAGATCACAGTCCAGAGGAGGGCGTTTGTCTTAGCAATGGCAAC
Organism: Viola odorata; assembly: GCA_963691705.1. NCBI lineage: Eukaryota > Viridiplantae > Streptophyta > Magnoliopsida > Malpighiales > Violaceae > Viola > Viola odorata. Next base: position 10,798,567 of record OY829538.1, read on the forward strand.
AGCAGTAGGGGCAGCGATAGGTGCGTGAGGAATAGCTTACCCGGGATGGTCATCGACAGGAGGAGGAACAGGGGAAGCAGAAGGAGTAGCTGCTGTCAGGTCTGGCCATTCAAGTACGCCGCCATTCTAGGCGCTCCAAACTCGGCCGGCGCCGCCAATGTAGCTTGTGCTGAAAGTCAAAACACGACCCGTCAAGTGCAGGTGGCCCATACCATCGAGGGTAAAGGCGTTAAGCAATTTAAAGCCAACGGGAATAAAATGATCACAGCCAAACACATCAAAATTACATTGCTCGATAGCCAAACGAGTAATAAGGGAACCAAGGATGGGATTGTGATTACAAGTAATAATGGCATGCAGTTCATGAGCAATCCAATAAACTAGGTTGGCCTTATGGCCTGTATGCATACACCACAGAAAAAACAACTCCTGGACAGACAGGGTGCCCGAGGATTGCATCTTGCGCACGAAGTTGATGGCGAGGCATCTATGCATAATACGGAGGGCAGGGTCACGAAGCTCATGGCCTTTAGATCGTCGGGAGCTGTACTTGACAGAAGGGTTACCAGTAAGCTCCCTAAAGGCAGTGGTGACATCGAACGTGGAGGGATAAGCAGCGTATGCACCGAGATACCAGGGGGTACCCAAATCAGACTCTTTGACAAAACCAATCATTACATTAAACTAATCAATAGACAGACGAGACCAATCATTGACCAAATGAAAATTAATCACCTTATTAGCCCCTAAATGCATATTACCCTTGCCTTTTTTCTTAAGATGACCACTATCAAACCAAAAGGACGTGAAAAACTCATGGCTCAATTCAAGAAAAGTGGGGTGTTCCAGTTCAAACAAAACCCTCCAACCAATATTATCAATCAACTCATCAACCCTAGCAGAAATACCCATTTTTTTCCAAAAACTCACGATCAAGTTGCGACAGCGGCGGTGGTGGTAGCAACTGGAGTAGTAGTAGTGACGGGGATAGTCGTTTGCAGTTGCTGGGGTAAGGGGAGAGGTGTTTTGCAGGTGGTTGGCGATCTGGTAGCAGTAGTAGTCACTGGAGGTGAACCAGTGACGGCAGAGATGGTGGTTGCAGTGGGAGTGATGGGCGCGGTGGCGGTCAGGGTACCCTGGGAGCGGCGACCGGAGGGGAGGTCGAGGCGTGCAACGGATTTCTTGGAGCGAACCATGGAGAATGCACAGAGTCGGTGTGGGGAAGAGAAATCTGAAAAGCAAAAGGGAGAAGGTGGAAGGTAAAGTGGAAAGTGACAAAAAAAGGAAGAAAGCGTTCTCCCTTTATGGCTGCCAGCTGCTAGCCGTTGCCCACGTGCGGTTGTGGCGGCTTGTGATTGGGGCCCATCAAATCCCAACTGTCACGCTCCCAAACCTGATCAGGAAATTCAAAGTTTGAAAAAGGGAATTAAATGGGTTAAAGAAGGGGAATAAAATAAGAAGAAAATGGGGGGGAATAAAAGGGAAGTAATAAAATAAGAAAAGAGGAAAAGAAGGGAAAAGATCCAAGGGTGGAGAAAATCAAGGAATTAAATAAAAAGAAAAATAATTAAAGAAAGTAAGGAAACGGATAGGAACATGGGTTGCCTCCCACAAAGCGTCATGGTTAGCGTCTCGGACTAGACGTTGGTGACGAAGATCAGGGTTGGTTAGGAGGGGCAGCCACCTCCATCTTCTTAGTGACGAATGGCTTGAATCCCTCGTAAAAGGCTTTGAGACGATGCCCATTGACTTTGAAAGTGACTCCAGTTTCCAAGCTTTGAATTTCAATGGCACCATGGTCGTAAACGGCTGTGACAACATAGGGTCCGGTCCACTTGGACTTCAGCTTACCTGAAAACAACCTTAGACAAGAATTATACAACAGAACTTTCTGTCCCACCGTGAAAGATTTGTGAGAGAGAAGTTTGTCGTGGTAAGCCTTTGTCTTGCCCTTGTAGATGAGGGGATTCTCGTAGGCATCGTCACGAAGCTCCTCCAACTCCTGGATCTGTAGGCGGCGATGTTGCCCAGCCTCATCAAGGTTGAAGTTTGCTTTGCGAATAGCCCAGAAAGCTTTATGTTCGATTTCAACGGGTAAGTGGCATGGTTTACCGTAGACAAGTCAATAAGGGTTCATACCAATAGGAGTCTTGAACACTGTCCGATAAGCTCATAAGGCGTCGTAAAACTTCAAGCTCCAATCTTTGCGGGATTGGTTGACAGTCTTCTCTAGAATTGACTTGATCTCGCAGTTAGATACCTCGGCCTGGCCGTTGGTCTACGGATGATAAGTTATGGAGATACGATGTGTGACTCCATACTTGTTGAGCAAGCTAGTGACGACACGGTTGCAGAAGTGGGTTCCGCGGTCACTGATAAGGGCATGTGGGGTTCCAAACCTGCTGAAAATACGGGAGCGAAGAAAGGCTGCAACCACTTTGGAATCATCAGTTTTGGTCGCCTTAGCCTCAACCCATTTAGAAACATAATCAACCGCTAGGAGGATGTATATGTTGCCAAACGAATTGGGGAAGGGATCCATAAAATCAATACCCCAAATATCAAAAATATCACAAGCAATAATACATGTGAGGGGCATCTGATTTCGAGCACCAATGTTACCTGTACTCTAACAGCGCGGGCAAGCAGCACAGAACATGTAGTTGTCCTTGAAAATAGAGGGCCAGTAGAGGCCAACTTCTAGGGACACGATGTGACCTAGAATTAAACCCTGATCTACCATGAAGTGGCACTTCTCAAAATTGAGGACAATGTTAGTTTCTACACATCTATGTAAAACTTTTCATAAAGTGAGTAAACATTCGGGAAAAGACTTACCGTAAATGGTGAAATCGTCCATAAATACCTCAATGTCGTGTTCAACTAGCTCAAAGAAGATACTGACCATACAATGTTGGAAAGTGGTAGGCGCATTACAAAGACCAAAAGGCATCCTTCTGTAGGCGAAAGTACCGAAGGGAGAAGTGAAGGTGGTCTTGTCTTGATCGTCTAGGGCAACCGGTATCTGGTGAAATCTAGAGTAGCCGTCGAGGTAGCAGTAATGTGTCTTACCAGTAAGGCGTTCCAACATCTGGTCAGTGAACGGCAAGGGGAAGTGGTCTTTCCTCGTAGCAGCGTTCAACCGGCGATAATCGATACAGACGCGCCATCCGTTTTGTATGCGAGTGGGAATTTGTTCGCTATTTTATCCGGTGGTGATCGTGATACCTATCTTCTTCAGGACAACTTAAACCGGGTTGACCCACGTGCTGTCCAAAATAGGATAGATAACACCAGCGTCGAGGAGCTTCAATATTTCCTTCTTAACAACCTCCATCATCGGAGGGTTAAGACAACGCTGTGGTTGGCGGATAGACTTGCTAGCATCGTCTAGGTGTATCCGATGAGTGCACAAAGCTGGTGATAGCCATTTGATGTCTGAAATAGTCCACCCAATAACTCTCTTAAATTCCTTGAGTAAGGTTACGAGTGCACTTTCTTCTTCGGTGTCAAGTTTGTTGGAGATGATCACGGGTAGGGAGTCATTTGCTCCTAGATATGCGTACTTTAGGTGCGAGGGCAAGGCTTTCAATTCCAGATCTGGGGCTTGCACAATGGAAGGTGGAATCTTAGTATACTCAGAGGGTAAAGGAGTGATCACAGAATTGAAAGGAGAGAGATGAGTGGTCTCTAGAGCGGCGACGGTCTCGCGCAGTTCAGGTGGAGTCATGAATTTGGAGTCCAGAAGATCCATGGCCGCAGGAGTGACACTATTGGCTAAGGTAAGCTGCAGAGGGTCAATAGAAAATAGGTCAGCAATTTCCTCAACATCAGGATCTAGGATATCAATAAAGTTAACGCTGGAAAACTCAGAAGGGAAACGCATAGCATCAAGCATGCTAAATTGGATGATCTCTCCATCAAACTCAAGGGTAATTGACGCGTCGTGGATTTCATGCTGATCACGTAAAAATCGGCAGAAAAGAAGAGGTTGCCAACTTGGACGAGGACGTCCTCAATGACACCTTCCGGATAGATCACGGACTGATCTGCTAACTAAATGACGACTCTAGTGGGTTTCAGTGGTCCGAGACCCAAGCTATTGTAGATTGACAGGGGCAAGACGTTAATACCTGCACCTAAATCACACATAGCTTTACCAATGTCAATATTTCTGATTTTTCAAGGGATGATAAACATCCCCGGGTCCGCGCACTTCGGAGGAACTTCTCTTTGAATAACAGCTGAGACATTAACACCCACGCTAATTTTGTTCACACCTGTCAGTTTACATTTGTTAGTGCATAGAGATTTCAGAAACTTAGCATAACGTGGAACATTTTTGATAGCCTGCAAAAGTGGAATGTTAGTTTGAACCTTACTAAATAGGTCCAAAAAAAAATTCCTCTTTATCCTTTTTCTTTTTGACTAACCTTTGTGGAAATGGTGGTTCAAGGACCTTGATGATGAAGTCTTTGGAGAACTCAAACTTTTCATTGATTTTAATTAGTGTACCTGGTTTCCTGGAGGTGTAGATCTTCTTTTCTTTCTCGGCAATGACCTCAACATCGTCGGCTACGAGTATTGAATCTGGGAGTTCAGTTTCTTGGGCAAGCTTCTCACGGTCCGATAACTGTGTACCACTGTGGAGTGTTATGGCAGATGCTCTGTGTTTAGGGTTGGCTTCTGGTTACAGAGGCAGTCGACCTCCGTTCTTCAGTTCTTTCACCTCTGCAGATAAGACACTCAACTATTTTTGAAGATCAAGGAAGAGACTATGCATATTAGGTACCTCAATAATTTAGGGTGTGGGCCCCATGGATCCTTGCGGAGCTTGATGCTGATATTGCTGGTTGTTGGAGTAGTTGGGTCAAGGCTTGAAATTCTTGAGGTTGAAAGGTGGTTGCTGCTGATTCTGGAACGGATTTTGCGGCTGTGGTTGGCTCGGCCCAGGTTGTTATTGGTTGTTGTCGTAGCTCAGGTTTAGGTGGCGCCAACCATTGTTGTAATTCTGAGTGTAGGGTTCATATTTCCTGGGGGCACCATTATAATTGCCTACAACATTCACCTCTATCTCGTCCGGGATATGGGGACAGGCGTCCGTGGAGTGGTCAGTGAAATTATAAAAACCGCATGCCTTGATCTGCACGGGTTGGCCGGCGGACATGTTCTGAAGCATTCCAGTGATGGTAGAAAGTTGATTTTCCATAGCGGCAGATCGAGCATCATGGATGTTATTAGGGGTTACTTGTTCCAACGGCTCTGCATTCTTGGCCATGAGCTCCGGAAGGGCTTTCGCGTCGGCAGGGGTTAGAGCAAGTAAGGAACCACGACTAACAACATCGATCAGAGCTTTGTCTCACCCTTGCAGTCCTTCGTAGAAATATTGGATGAGGGTATGGTAAGGAATGTTGTGCGAAGGGCAGAGAGTCTGCATATTTTTGTATCGGTCATAGTACTGTCCTAGGTTCTCATTCTCTTTTTGGACAATACATACCAGTTGCTTTTTGGTAACGTTGGCCATAGTAGTGGGATAGTACTTTTCTGTGAAGGCTTTGAACATATCGGCCCAGGTGGTGATGGATAGAGGGGGTAGATCGTAAAACCAATTGTGGGCGTCATCTTCAAGTGACCACATGAATGCCCTCAACTTAGCCTGATTGATATCCACATCTGTGGGTTTCAGAGCTTCGCAAATAAAGTGGAGTTGTTGGAGGTGTCGGTGTGCACTCTTCTTGGGGATGCCATGGAACTTGGGCAAATAGTGAAGGATCGAGGACTTAATTATCCAATCGTGAGCCATAGTAGGCCACGCGATACACCAAGTGGTGGACTCGGTGGTAGCGTTCAGATCTTCTATGGTCTGGTTATTGACAATTTCTTCATTTTCAGCCATGACTGGTTGTTCGGGGGGTAGGTCGTCTTCAGCGTCTAGATCGAGATGTTCAATGTAGTTGGGGTTTTCCAGGTAATCAGGGGGGTTTAAGTGGATTTGATGTAGGAGCTGCAGAATAATGTTGCTTGGCTAGTTTGCGAGCTAGTCATTCTGTTCTCCGAATTTCTGGGTTGTAAGGCAGTAGAGTTGTGTTGGAAGACCTGGTCATACAAAAAGAAAAGAGAGTTAATATCGTTAATCCCCGGCAACGGCGCCAAAATTTGATCGGTCATCAAAGCCGTCAAAAATAATAATAAAACCTGTAGTCAATTGCATAATAAATTACGTATAGTGGCAACAGGGTCGAACACAGGGATTAAGGGTTAAAACTCGATTCAATTTAACAAACAAGGAAATCCACACAAGAAAGTAATAAAGGGTGGTTTTGAATGGTTGTTTGATTGTTAATTATCTAAAATAGCAATAAGGAAGATTAAAGGAAATAAGAAATCAATAGAGAAAAGGTTCCCAGTAAGAATCCGTGTCTGGTTGCAATTATGGTCAGCCAATCATCGGTGCAAGTATCGTCTACCCCTAGCTGATAGACTTGCTATGGGGACCAGGTACGCTTAGGTCCCCTGCTTGCCTTCATAAGAGAAGTTACCCCAAGGTATGCTTATGGGGTAACCTTGACAGTCTGTCGTACTCCAAGGTACGCTTATGGAGACAATACTCGGCTGCCCATGAAGAGGAGGTAAGACACGTCTAGGGAGAGACACTCGGTACACTTGAGGCTCTACCCTAAAGACCTGTTTAACCCAGCTGGAGGAGACCAGGAACCCGATTACTTCCAGACTGGTTGTCTACTTTACCCTGCAGCTTCGCGTTAGTTATAACCACAGAGATGACTATATTTCCCTAGTTTAATTACTAGTTGATCAAGCTTGTAATTAATTCTAGACAAATTGACAAGATAATATTAAACAAGATAGATACCGACTAGGAATATGTTAAGTACAATTCGACCTCTCGGCTTCCCTAGCAACCTTCAATGATTCTTACCAAGAACAATGAATTTAGCCGCTCATATTAAAAGAAGTAAGAAATAAATAAATAAGTTGCATAATTAAAAAGAGGAGGAAGTGAAGAAGAAGGAAATCCTATTTATTACCGGCCGGAGCAAAGCTCCGGTTTATTGAAAGTAAAACAGATTGTGCCAGAGGCACAAGTAGCGGGAGTATGGCAGCGCCAAAGTCTAGAGGAGGAAGAGAGAGAAAACCTAAATTACTAAAAGTATTTATAACTATTACAAAAATAAACTCCTAATCCGATTGGAATAATATTCCTCAATTGTCTTCTACTGATATCGGGATTCTTGGAGGAATTAAAGAGCGAATCTGAAGTTTCCTTCTTTGAGATAGTTTCCTTTTCTCGCTAGGACTCTGCCACCTTCTGCGAACATACGACTACAAGGCCTAGCTGCTCGATTCCTTCCAGAAAGTGTTGAAAAATGCTTCTTTTTGTATTTTCCTCCTAAATAGCCGAGATCTGTAAAAAGTGAAGAAACACAGCACCATTAGTAGCATCAAAATCTAAAAAGGCATATAAACCGAGGTGAAATTATGCACATTAAACGTTCTATCAAAGGTCTCCGACAAAGGACAAAAATCGTTGGAGATTATCACAATGAGATGGAATCCCTCCTCACCAAGACCGATACCTATGAGGATGAAGAAGTAACCATGGCACGGTTCCTTAACAGCCTCAATGAGAAGTTGAAGTTCAAGCTGGAGTTGAAGAAGTTTGAGAGCCTTCAATCCATGCTTCACTATGCACTAAAGTTAGAGGTGCATGAGGCCACCAAATGGAAGTCGTACACCCGTAACCCTCCCCAAACCTACAAGCCCTATCCGAAAGACCAAGCCTACCAAAGAGGCTTCAAACACCTACCAACACCCAAACCCGGAACCTCCACATCTAAGCCCTACATATCGTACCCTAGAAATAACTCCACCAATCCCACACCAAAACCCGTTAGCACCCCAAATCCAAACCTTCCACCCCGGAAGTATTCTGCCAACATCAAATGTTTCAAGTGTCACGGGCGAGGGCACATCTTTTTCGAATGTCCCAATCGCTAAGTGATAGTCATCCGCGAAGGATTCTATGGTTCCAAAAGTGAACCCAATAGCAAAGAGGGAGAAAAGGAAGCCAGAGAGGAGGAATCTAATAGTAGTGAAGAAGAGGTTATTCCCGCGATGGCTATGACCTTGGTAGTACGAAGAAGTATGAATGTGCAAGCCAAGAATAAAGCCAGATGCGATGAGCAGAGAGAGAACCTCTTCCACTCAAAGTTTGAGATTAACGGAAAGATTGCATCCGTTATTGTGGATAACGGGAGTGTCGTAGATGTCCTCAGCCACCTTTTAGTCCACAAGCTTAATCTACCCACTTCGCCTCATCTAAAGCCTTATTCCTTGCATTGATTTAATGATGACGGCGATGTAAGGGTCAAGGAACAAGTCTTGATTACTTTTAAGATGGGCAGATACGAAGAAGATGAAAGGTTGTGTGATGTGGTCCCGATGGATGCAAGTCACCTGCTGTTAGGCCGGCCATGGCAGTTTGATCGCCATGTGATGCATGACGGCTACACCAATCAGATACATTTGACTCATTGTGGTAAAAAGTACAACATTCCACCTCTTTCACCTATACAAGTCCGAGAGGACCAAAAACAAATGGAAAAAGCAAGTGCAGAGTTCCATTTATTGAGAAAAATAAGAGTGGAGTGAAAAAAGTGAGAAAAGAGTTGAGTACACGCCATGAAAAGAGCAAGGATGGAAAGTCGAGTAGGAGTGATCGAGAGAAGAAGGTGAGCATACTGAAAAACACATGCCATGACAAAAGTTAGCATGGTAGAGAGTGTGAGCCTAAACACTTGAGTGTATTGGTGAGGGGTAAGGATGTGAGACATGCATTGTTTACTACTCAATTTCTTATAAATAGTAGTAAGAGGATCGATGCACAGGGGAAAATATGGTACTAATCTTAGTAAAATCATGCAATCGTTAAAACACTACTTAAATGGGGATTTGGGTGGTCGTGAGAAAGCTCAATTGAAAAATAAATAAGGCAAGTAACTGTCTTGGTCAAGAATGGCGTTCTTGATCAAGACAATGATATTGAGTAGTAGAGACCAAATATGAGAATGATTCCTAGTAGAGGCTGGCAAGTTATGAGACAAGAGATACAGTCATCGGCTCAAGGTTGTTCATCTTCGATCTGTAGAGTTTCTACAGGATCAAGGTACGCTTTTGACCCCTACTTCCCTCCTGTATCAACACCACCTCAGGTACGCTTAGAGATGATGCCTTACTAATCAACACCTTGCTGGTTAAAGGGTTTACCGAGTTGGCAGTTGGCTTGAGTCGATTACACCTCTGCAGAAATTTGCAAAAAATTGCAAAAATTAAGTCTAACATATGCAATTAAAACACATAACCGAACCCCTCCCCACACTTAGCAGACACATTGTCCTCAATGTGAGAAGAGAAACACACAAAAATTACAAAACAGAAATATAAATAAAATAAAAAGAAAAGAAAAGGAAAGATATGACCTGGGGGCAGGTCAATCAGAATCTAACTCTATGCCAGTGTTGAAATAGGGGCATAATATGGAGGGTGGAACAGGGGCTCGGGAGTCATCAAACTTATTGTGGAGGAGAAGGAGAGAGTCCAAGGTACTTTGGTTCAGAGTGAAGGACTGCTCCAATGTATCCTACAAGGTCTGCAGGATGGCGTTTATTTTTTCTTGTGCTTCAAGGAGAGCTCCCGGCATATATCAGGAAGGTGTTGAGACTATAAGAGGTGCACTCTACTGCTCTTGCCGGTCAACTGGGGTAAATTCTCTCTGCCTATCTAGTCCTGGGTGGATCCTAAGAGGTGTCAGTAAGTATGGCTTTGCCGGATTGATTGCAAAGATTATTTCCTCCCTAGGTGTTGTGCTTGTGTTATAACAAACAACACCCCTCTTGACTCCATTTTCAAGGCACCAGAGGAGGAATAACTCATTCTTGTTCAAGACATTAGACTTCTTGGTCTTCCCCGAGAAGGAGACAAAGAGGAATCTGTGGAGGATTCGCAGGGCAGGATCGCAAAGCATTGAAGCTTTGAATCCTTCTCCAAACTCCATTGTGGGATCTCCAGTGAGAATCCTAAAAACTTTAGTGGTAGGCCAATTGTTAGGGATTGCATAAAGGGTGGAAGGATACTAGCTGGGCTGGTACATATAATCGTACACGAACCCCAATAGCACATCAAATTTCTGCAAACTCAAGTGAGTCCATTGGCCACATAGTCTAAAATTTATGACCTCTCCTACATACTTGCTGGCATTTATCTCCCCTTCATCAGTGAAGGGGGATACATCAAAATAAAAAGTGGAGTAGAACTCCAAGCAAAATTCATAAAACATAGGTTTAGTAGTAAAGAAGATAGTTTTCCAACCAATGTCATCAACCATTCTTCTCAGCCTAGCAGACAAGCCTAGACTATTCAATAATTTAAAATCAAAGACAGTACAGAGGTTGATTTTGCCATAATTTAGGAGAGAAGAAAACTTGTCCCTTTCCCGTTCTGAGTTGAAGTTCAACCATCCCCCCATATAGCGAGAGTGGAAGGGTTAGTTTTCTACCTACGCTGGTTGGTTGGTATGGCACCAGCTGACCGAGAGGCTCCTGCTCTAGTTTAGGTTCCACCATGGGTTGCTTTCCCTTATCCCATGGGGCGAAGGAGGAAGACGATAGTCCTAGATTGACGGTGCGAGTAGTGACAATAGGAGTCTGGATTTGTGGGATGACCAAGACAGGTGTTGTCTGGGCCAAGGAGGGTTGAGGGAGGTCCGCGTTATTTCTGACTCACCTTTCCGTGGCTACATAGGACTCTTGTTCTTCCAGTCTCCATTTTCGAAGTTGGGAGGGGGCAGTCTCGGATGTTGGTAGGTATTTGGGGTTGATTTTCCATTCTGGGGTTGGGTGGGTTTGGTGATGGAGGACGAGTTTCGTATGGTGGTTCGAATGCTTCGACGAAGAGTACTTCTAGTTCATCATCACTGAGTTCAATGAAGCATCTATTAGTAGGTCAAGAAGAGAAAGTGGAAGGAGTGGTTTTCTTTGGTACCATGGATTCCGGTGGTCGTGGGGGCGTTGGGAAACGGGGGGTTTCTGTCTGCGAGAAGGAAGGGTTAAAGTCTGAGAGTAGTGGGGATTGTGTGCTTGTCCTTCTGTCTCCTTCCCTTTTATACTTTACATGATCCACGTAGGAAAAACTGCTCGTCTTGGTCAAGGGCAATTTATGCTTAGAATCTCCCTACACTTGGTCAAGACGGTCACGATTTAGTGACCTACCGTGTTTTATTTTTGGTACTTGCACAATTGAAGATGAAAATTCATTATAAACTTGTGGAAGTTCTGAAATACCATTTTGCTTAGATAAGGGCCCCAAGACGTTTAGTTCTTCCATAGCTTCTAATAAATCATTGTTGGTGGCAAGCTCTTTTCTCATCGTCCACTTCTTTTTTTTCTTCCATTTCCCTTGTAAGAACATAGTTGAGAGGGTCAGTTTTATTAAACTCATAATCTTTAATAATAGGAGGTTGATAAACATCCATGAAGCACAAGCTGTGTACTTTGCTTGAATGTCTTGTCGTGTCATTCATATTAAATTCAATAATTTGACCACAATATTCAAGAGTTAAATAACCACAGTAAATATCGATCAGGGCTCTAGCAGTCCTTAGGAAAGGTCTACCCAAGAGAACATGTGGGGTGTTGGTGGAGGAATTCTTATCCATGTCGATAATGTAGAAGTCGACGGGATATATGAAATCATTGACCTGGATAAGGACGTCCTCGACAACTCCTATGAGATGAATCATGGACCGATCGGCTAGTTGGATGACTAGTTTAGTCTCCTTCATGCTTCCAATACCCAATCCCTCATATTCTGTTACTGACAAAATATTTATTCCAACTCCCAGGTCACATAAGGCCCTCTCGATTTCCTTGTTACCTATCCTACAAGGAATATCGAAGGTTCCTTGGTTTGTACATTTTTCTGGCATCTCAAAACGGGTTACTGATGAAGCGTTCCGGATCAAATTAACATGTTCGTCACCTGCAAGCTCCCTTTTATTAGAACATAGACTTTTAATGAAAATAGCATAGCTAGGAATTTTAGCAATTAAATCAAGCATATGCAAATTAATTGCTAATTTTTCAAATATTTTCGTGAATTCTTTTTTCTCTTCCTCCTCTTCGATCCTGTCAGGTGGAGGTGAATCGTCGTTTCCTTTCTTCTGTTCTACAACCTCCTTTGTGATCAAGGTATAGTCTTCTGTTACTTGGAATCTTTCTATTTCTTCCGATTCTTCCCTTTCGATCTGCTCTAGTGGCTTGGACTTATATCTCCTCAAGGATTCGAGTGTATTTTCCCATTTTTTATTCCATGGCTTCTCTTGTTCCTCCTCGTATGTCATTGTCTCTTCCTTTTTGGGTTGGTCTACACCACCCCTCAAACTGATTGAACTGACATTATATATAGGCCTGCTCGCAATGTTGGGAGGCAATTTCTCCTGCTAATTTCGGTGGCTTTCCGCTAACTAACTGAGTTGTTTCTGGATCTCGACTAAACTGGTTGTCAAAGTAGCTACCAGTGTTGCTTGTATGTTTGCTTGAACAGCTTGTTTGGCCTGGATAGTGTTCAAGGTGTCTTCAATGGAAGGTCCAACTACTTGAAATTGTTGTTGAGGTGTTGGTAATTGTAAATACGTCTTATTTTGATTTTGGAGTTCATTCTGAGATCGGCTGAAGTTGAGATGATTTCCCCAACTTTGACTGCTTCCTTGGCTAGTAGCACCTATAGAAATGTTTTGCATAAGGTTAGCAATTTTTACAAGCTGATGTTCTAAAGTAACTGGATTTAAAGAAGTAAGGTTAGGTTGCTCTATAGAGATGTTGTTATTGCAGTTTTCTGCTACGGTGTAGAGCAATAGTTTGGCTCGAGTTGGAGTGAGATCTTGCAAAGCTCCTCCAGCTGCTGTATCAACTCTTTCTTTATCCTTCTGGCTCATTCCATCATAAAAATACTGAATCTGAGCGTGATCAGCAACTGCATGGTTTAGACAGACGTCCTGAAGATCTTTGAATCTACAGTAGTATTCTCCAAAATTCTCATTTTCTTTCTATTGAATAGAGAAGAGATTCTTCCTGGCTGCTCTGGCTTTACTTGCATTCCAATATTTGTTCAAAAAGGTCATGGACATCTGAGCCCAAGTACTAATGGTGTTGTGAGGTAGGCTGTGGAACCAGTCCCTCACCAACTCTTCCAATGACCATTGGAAGGCCCTTAGCTTTGCTCTTTCTATGGAGACATCCCAAGGTTTGAGTGCATCACACTCCAGATGAAAACTTCTTAGGTGGATGTGAGGATTTTCGTCGGAATGACTATGAAACTTTTTTAGATTGAGGATGACATCAGTTTTGATCGTCTAGTCTTGGTCTACTAGTGGTAGATTGAGGTAGGAATAAGTTTCTTGCTCAACTCCTTGGTTTAATTCTCTGAGGGTGAGTTCTGTTTGTTGTTCCATGGTTGAGATTGAATTCTCTTGTTTCTTGAGATGATCTAATGACAAGAAAACACAAAGATTAGTAACCAAAATATTTCTCCCTGGCAACGACGCCAAAATTTGACTGAGCGTCAAACTCGTCAAAAATAAATATAAGAGTTACAACTCGCTACTAAGAGGATCGATCCACGGGGAAAAATATGGTACTAATCTTAGTAAAATCTTGCAATCGTTAAAACACTACTTAAATGGGGATTTGGGTGGTCGTGATAAAGCTGAACTGAAAAATAAATAAAGCAAGTAATTGTCTTGGTCAAGAATAGCGTTCTTGATCAAGACAATGATATTGAGTGGTAGAGACCAAATATAAGAATGATTTCTAGTAGAGGCTGGCAAGCTATGAGACAAGAGATACAATCATCGACTCAAGGTTGTTCATCTTTGATCTGCAGAGTGGCTATAGGATCAAGGTATACTTATGACCGCTACTTCCCTCTTATATCAACACCACCTCAAGTACGCTTAGAGATGATGCCTTACCAATCAGCACCTTGCTGGTTAAAGAGTTTACCGAGTTGGCAGCTAGATTGAGTCGATTACACGTCTGTGGTGCCTTCGTCCTCAATGGCTTAGGGGAAGATAACTCCAGACTAGTATCCTCGGTCGTCAGTCGGGACTGGATCTGATTAACCTTTCTCCCTACCGTTTCCTGGATACACCCAGTAGCGCGTAGGAGTCTACTTCGATCTTCTTGGTCGATAATCCACAACCAACAAGAATGACTGTTGTAATGACTATCAAACATTAAATTGGCCAGATTCAATATCAAACAGAATTGCGTTAAGAATAATCGCGAGATTAATTAAATACAAAGATTAAGAAGATCGATTAGATCTCATGTATGCTCGTGCTCATGCTTAAACGCCTCTACTAAGAAGAATGTGCTTAGTTATTCATACGCATAATTGAAAGTAAAAATATAATATAATGAGAATAGTATATAAATCCTTCATTTCCGAAGGACTAGAAAAATAGATAAACCACAATCCGAAAATCAGAGAAGGAGTCGCCAACCAAAGAGATCGTGAACTCCTTTCTCAAAACCCTAGGAAGAGTATAAATAGTCCTCTCTCCCTAGAAAGAAAGGCAAAAATAATAGAAATTAAAATCCTAATCAAACGCTAAATTGTAGCAAAATTGTATCGGGAGGATCTCCTTCCAAAAATAGAGTTTTAAACAAAACTGGAAAGTGGAGCATGAAGATAGCACGTCTAAAGACAGCGCTCCTAAATGACAGCGGAATTGGCCAAGCCAATCTGTCTTGGCCAAGAAAGTGGAATGCGCGTTTAGTCAAGCAACCAGTTGGGAAATTGGTAAGTCCCAAAGTGGTCCAGGAATTGCTTCATTTCTCTCTTTTTTTGTTCCAGCTTCACCAAGGTCATTTCCTGCAATAATCAAAGAATATCCGCAGAAATTATTGGAATATTATTCGAAATTACAAGAGAATAAATGATAAAACTACTATAATAATGGCTCAATCAGGCTATCAACAAGATAATGGTAAGGTACCGGCACCCGATACCCCGTCTGGACTATATGCTTGATGAGCTAAGCGGTAGCCGTATGTACTCTAAGATAGATCTCATGAGCGGCTACCACTAAATCTGAATGTTTGAAGGAGACGAATGGAAGACCTCATTTAAAATGAAATATGATTTGTACGAATGGTTGGTAATGTCATTCGGTCTTTCCAATGCTCCGAGTACATTTATGTGGTTGATGAACTATATGCTAAGGGACTTTATCGGAAAATATGTTGTTGTATATGATAATAATTTATCTTCTGCCGAAGGATGTATGGCGGAGCAGCTCTTCTCAGATCAGTGTACGCGACGGTCCACAGTACCTGCAATGCGCCGGAGGGGGTCTCCGGCGGAAACACTCCGATGCTTAAGTCAGTAGGTGTACTGAAATTGGCAGAGTTTTGGCTAGTCAAGTCCGCTTACCTGCCTCCTTTATGGGGGAGGTATTTATAGAAGAAAGGGGGCGTTCCCGCCCGAGTAAACGGGTACGGAGCTATCGCTCGCGTTAGGGTCTGTGGTTCGCCCTTATCATGATACGCTACCTTGGCGGTAGGTGTTTTAGGTAGATATTGCCGCGGAAGGATAATGGCCGGAGCGTTAATCCTGACGCGTGGTTTCCTCTGGGGGTGAGATAACTCTTTGAGCCAAGCAGGAGGTCCGTGAGAGGAGCCGGTAGGTCCCCGTTAGCCTCTGTAGCGTTAGCCTTTGGGGAAGGTAGCAATCTTGTCCCTACCGTGGTGGTGCGAAACAGTAGCTATGCCTCTTCCCGTCGGGTGATAGACGAAAATACCCTTTCTTTTAGGTGGATTGTTATCATAAGCCCAACTGAAAATGAGCCCGAGTGTTTACCAAGGGCTAACGTTCCTTCTCTCACGGAGAGTCCCTTTAAGTACCGGGGCGGTTTTGCCTCAGAAAGATGGTCCTGATGGTTTTTTGTCAGGATCTATAAATCAGAGGTTCCTCTGCGCCAGTTTCTTCGTATTTTCTCGTTCTTTCTTTTCATATTTCGTCATGGATGAACTGACTCGCAATTTCCTGATCTCTAAAACTCTAACCCTGAAGAATCTCACTGAGGGTGATATCGGCTTCCTGGAGAGGATGATCACCAAGACCTCCGGGGATGTCCTGGAGCTGCAAGGGGTGCTAACCCCTATTCTGTCTAGACAGCTGGGAATAACTCTGGAGGATTTTAATCCCCTAGAGAGTTTGGCGAAACTGGCCACCGTCAGTGCTCACCTTGATGTGGTGGCCTCGATGCTGCAGCAGAGGAAAGATCTGCTGGCCTGCTGCCTAAAGGGCATGAGAGCTTGCTCTTCCGAACTGACCTCCGTCGCTGACGCTTTAAGGGAGGTTCCCGTTGTGCCAGGGGAAGATGATGCGGGGTCCAATATCTGACCGCTGGCTTCTCTTCTTCTCGCTGTTTTTCTTATGTATCTTGTACATATTTGAACGCTAAGGCCACCTGGCCATAAATAAATAACTGTCTCTGCTTTTTCCCAAGTCTTCTCTTTTTCTTGCGTGGTTGCTTGCTTTATTGGTTGGAAATATTTTCATGAGCCCAACTGAAAACGGGTCTTCCTCGGGACATTGTATTGCAGTGGTCGTGTTCCGGGGATTAGCAATGAATGCTCTGTCTTGACTATTACAGGGTCGTCTTTTCAGTGGCAGGTGGTTGGGCGGTTCTTTGGTGCCCTTTGATTGGTGCGTTCAACGAGCAGATGCGCCTGTGACGGATCGGATCCTGCAATTGCAGTTATTTTTCCCAAGCATCTTAATTGATTTTTCAGGGATCGAAATGCTCACTCGGCTATATAAGGGAGTTTGGTTTCCCTTTCCTGTTCATCTTCATCCTTTTCCTTCTTTTTTGCTTTTGCAGGTGACATGGCAGATTTTTATTTCTTAAGTTCCATGGATCGTGACTCCTTGCCGACTCCCCCGACTTCGCCGAACTCAGATCATCCCCCTCCTTCGCCACCATGGAGGCCTCCGGTCCGCCGAAAGGGTCGTAAGAAGCAGGGGAAACGGACTTCCAAGACGCCCTTTGCGACTTTGGCTTCTTCTGGTTCTGCTATTCAAGAGGGTGGCAAACGCTTTTCTTCCCCTGATTGCTCGCTGAACGAGGATTTTCCCATCAGTACTGGTGCGGGGTTGGCAGATTCGAGTGCCAAAGGAAAATCATGCCCGTCAGGGTCCTGCCCAGAAAGGGAGGCAGACCAGCCGGTCCCGAATGCTGACGGGAAGATGCCGTTCCTTGATGATGACGGGGTTTATCACCACGGCATTTATTGGCCTGATGAGGATTAGCCGTTTTGCATTGTACCCGCCTATTGGTGTTTTATGAATAAAATAATGTTTTCTGCCTTTTCAATTTTGTCGTTATTTCCGTTAGCCTGCTGGTTCTTGGTGATAGCTAACGCAAGCGGTTGGCCTGACTGAGGCAATCGCTTCACGGTTACTCTGACCGGGTCAATACTGTCTCGCCCCTTTGGGGAGTCTCGACGAATAACTTCTCTTTTTTCAAATTTCTTTAATGCGCTTCCACGTGGCCAACTTCTTTTAATTGAGTCTTCGCCCGATTGGTGACTCAATTAATGCGGTGGCATTTTTATCCTTTAAGAAGGGCCATTCTCCAATTTCTTAAAACTTTTGCCCTCACTTCGAATTTTCCTTTTTGTCTTCCTTCGTCTTCTTCTCCGAATACCTTTTCGGCCGCTCGTCACTGTCCGCCGATTTCTCTGCGATTCTTCTCCTTTAAGGTATCAATTCGTCCCTTCTCAGATTTCCTTTTTTGTTGGTTTGCTATGGCTAGGAATAGACCTCGCCAGATTATCTCTAGGCCCATGGATCCCGAGGTCGCCCAATCACCGAGTATTTTTACCTGCGATGTGGTTCTGAAAACCGAATTGGAGGAACATGGTATTACCTTTCCTCCTGGGCATGAGCCTTCTATTCCCGGAAGTGATATGCGGCTTCATAATCCAGGGTGGGGCCACAGTAGGCTTCTTTATTTTAAAATGTTCCTTTATGGTTTCCGCTTTCCCGATCATGAGTCGATACTAACTCTGCTGCGGGAGTATAGCCTTAATCCTGCCCAGATAACTCCTTCCTCTTGGTGTGCGGTTTATGCTTTTCTTCGCTATTGCGAGTTGAAGAACATTTTTACCCCATCTATCAATTTGTTTCGCAAATTCTTTAGCATGATTTGCTACAATTGTTTAATCGAGATTACTCCCCGGTGGGATGATGCGCTCGTGCAGTCGTTTTGGCAACGTTTTCACGGCTTCAAGAAGGGTGTAGCTGATTGGAAGAGCAGCTTCTTTGTTCTGGAGCTACCGTCACGTTTGTGGCGTATCAATTTCAATCAGGAACTGGCAGGTCCCATTTGGACAAATCCCGCGATTTTGTCCAGAACTGAGTTGGACCAGGCTAACGCTTTGTTAGACGAGAATACCCACTACCGCATTCGTGCCTTTGCTCTGTTCAAGCCTTTGGAAGAGTGCGTTATGGGTGAGCTTATTTCTTTCCATATTTTTTTTACTTTGGTCCTCGCATGCTTTGTTTGCTATAAGAAGCTAACGGTTGATTCCCAGGTGACACTGGTACTCCTCTGAACGTAATACCGCTTCAAACTTTACCGGCCTCGCCTTCGGCCGAGGGCTCAAGTCGGGGTGGCGTTCCTCCTTCGAGGAAGAGAACTAAAACGGTTGCCCGGGGAGGGCGAAGGCCCGTTAGCTCTGTGCGAACTTCTCGTTTTGTGGAAAATTGGCTACCGGAGCGTCGCACGGGGACGGACTCCAGGCCTGTCGCAACGACGGTAATTACTAGCGATGATGAGGATGCAGATGCCAAGTCAGACCTTTGCCACGCTTCTTCCCTTGCTGCTTCCCAGCGTCGGAAAAAACTTCGAGTGGCCACTAGTGGACAAGCTACCAGGACATCTCCTGTGGATGTGGCAACTGTTTCTACGCCTACTGTTTTGTCTGAGGCGGGCGCCTCTCAGCCAACGGGAGCCGCTGAGGCGTTGGAAAAAACTTGTTCTTCTGAGGGGGAGGGCCTACCGATGGAATGTCCTCCTCCCATATCTGACGCTCCCGATTCTCCGATTGCTCATTGTATTCCTGACGTAGTGGTCACACCTCCTAAGGTTACTCCGCAGCTATTTTTTACTCCTTTCAAGAGTACTTTTTCTCATGCTCTCCTCCACCTCCCTCGATCAATCTTGCCTGTGGCGGTCCTGACGGGGTCCCGGCCTATCGTATGAATCTTGCAGGGTTCTGCTTTGATGTCCTTCGCGCTGTCGGGGTTCCCCAACCTTTTTCTCGAGATGAGTTTACTGCACCCTTGATAGGGGAGATGCTGAGTTCAAAAAAGGAGAAAGAGGAATTTCTTCAACTCCCTCCCTCGGCACGCTTTCGCCATGTTCTGAATGATTCTCTGGACTTCTTCCGCCATCTGAATTATCAATTCGAAATTCACGATCGCGAGTCCCGTAATTTTTTCAGCGCATTGTGTGTTGCAAGGGTGCAGCTAGAGAAGGCGGTGGAGCATTCTAGGTTGCTGACGCGCCTCTGTGAATCGTCCCAAACGGAATTGGACAGAGAAAAATCTATCGGGAAAGCCAAGATAGAAGTTCTGGAGGCGGAATTGGCGCTAGAAAGGAAGAAGAATCTCTTTCTCCGTGAAGAGGTACTTGCTCGAGATGAGGGGTCTGCTAGGGCGTCATTAAAGGAAGAGTTATGGAGGAAGAGGGTTCTGGAGGCCTTCATTTCTGGATTTGCGTCCCGTTTCAAAGGTAACCCTTCGGATCCGGCCCAGGTAGCTGATTACATATCTATCGTGATGGGTGAGATTAGCAAAGGTGACAGCGGTTCTTCTGGCCCTTTGGGGGAGAAAGTCTAACGCTAGCGATGGTGCCTGGGCCTTTCCTTGTTTTTCTTGTTGTTGTCTTTTGTTTATTTCTTGAAAACCATTCGAACATTGTTTCTCTTGTAATAATGCTGACGCTTTGTATCCTTTGTCGCACTGTATGATATTACCGTTTATTCCTTCTTTATCTTCTTTGTACCATCGCGCCGTTTGGCAAGGCCACCGCTGCTTTTTATGTTTTTTAATCAATCCCTCTGTTCCTCATTTAATGCGACTTGAAGGGTAATGATGAAAGAAGACACGTGTCCTTCCTCAGAGGGGCGTTTGGAGCAAGCGTCTCCTAGGGAGTTGCGAATGCAGAGGCGTTTCGTCCTTATTTCAAATTTGCACCTTCTGGCGCGTGCCTTACTTTATGACGCGCTGCTTCGCCACGTGTCTGCTGCTGACTGGTTGCCCTTTCAGGGTTATATCTATTGTTTCTTCTACCCCTTTTTCTTTTTCCATCTTTCCCTTATACGCTATTGCGTCTTTGGAGAAATACTTTGCGCCGCTCTCTCTTTCTGGTTCAAGACTCCTCGCATTCTCTTTCACGAAGGTACAAGGTACACGTCTTTTTCTTTTCTCTTTGTTTCTTCCTTGTTGGCCATGGCTAGAACTAAGAAATCCTCTGAAGAAGGAGATCCTCAAAGGTCCTCCGGGGAAGAAGTATTTGATACCACTCCCACTTCTTTGTACACGCTGCCCTTAATTAACCGTAGACTTGCTGGGTTTTCTGCACGATTTCCCAAGGAATATCCCGTGCATCCTGCTTCTGAGTCGCTTCGACTGAACAGCATTTTGCCCGGAAATAGTAGAATGTTGTATGCTAAGCTCTTTGATCATGGGTTTCGTCTCCCTCTTGACCCGCTTGTAAAATTGTTGTTGGCTGATTCTGATTTGACTCCGGCTCAGTTGAGTCCTAACGCGATTTGCGTTGTTAGTGCTTTTGCCGCACTGTGCCGTTTCAAGGGAATAGAATCTCCCACCTTAGCGTTGCTTCATGACATTTTCCAATTGTATTCCCGTAAAGGGGTGATATCGATATCGCCTCGCTACGAAGACGGTTCTTTGAAGCCCTTTACTTGGAAACTAATGGGCATTGAGTCTTCCATTCCTCACTGGAAAGAGGAATTTTTTATTGTTGATCTGCCTGAGCCGTTGTGGAGGGCTGGCTTCAACGAAACAATTAAAGATGGGGATTGGGGTCATCAGAAACCCCTTTCCGACCCGGAGGATGGCTGGTTGAAGACGCTGCTTCAATTTGATTTTAGCGTTGATGCCCGAAAAGTGGCCAACGGGTTGCCCGTGGAACAGTGCAAGAAGGGTGAGCGTTTGACCTTTTTTCTTTTGCGTTGTCAAGAAGTACTAACGCTAACATTTTGTGATTGTGTAGTGCCTCCGCCTGGTTGGGAGCCCGAGTATTTCCGAAGGAGGAGGAAACAGGAGGCGAAAAAGAAAGTTGCCGCTGAAGCTAGGGTTGCTGCTGCCGCTGCTGCTAACGCCGAGGAAGGGGAGGCCACTGCTACCGCTAACGTTACGGGCCCTCGGGTTGTAAGACAGAAAAGGCCTAGGAAAGCACGTGCTACCCCATCCGTTTCGTCCCAGACTATTGTCTCTTCAGAGGCTACGGTTGATCCGATTCCTGTTGGGATTCCTCTTGTGTCCTCCACCACTCCGGTGAGCATTTTTAAAACTTTTGTCTTTCTTTTTTTGCACGATTTCCTTATCACGTTCTGCGTTATTTAGGAAGTCGTTGCTGCTTCTGTCCCCTCTACCTCCCAGGGAGATATAGGTATCGCTGATGTCCTTCGCGAGCGTCAGAAGAAGGCTCGCTATGATCTCCCGAATAGCCCTTCTTCCTCGGCCGCCAACCGTAGTTCGAGTGCCCTTGGGGGCGAGGGTGTGTCTGCTGATCAATCGGAACCTGTTTATTTTGGCGGTCAACCCCATGTGCCTCCTGGTTCTCCGATCCATTCCGCGCACACCCCAACGGGCTATGATTCTGATGCCCTTAATCCTGAGGTGCCCGGAGGTAATGAGGTCTCGATGCCTAACGTGGAGGGCTCCACTAGCCGGCCAGCTTCTCCTGGTGCATTGTTCTTTGTTCCGATGCCCCATCCAACTATTGCGAGGGGTGGCCCCGCCCCTGCCTTAATGCCTGGTATCTCTCCCTACGAGCCTCCTCTCCTACCGACTCATCACGTTAGCTTACGCTCCTTTAGGGACAGTATTCTGCAGTTTCCTACCGATGCTGATCATGAGACCGTGATTTCCTCTACCGCTTATCTGGTGGCAGAGATTCTGTCTCTTCCAAGAGAGAGGGATGCCTTTGTGGCTCGGGGCGAGCAGGGGCACATCAATTTCCTTCGCTTTCAGGCGTTTTCTATGCTTTGCCATCTTCACTATATGGATGAGGAGAATGCCAGAGCTGCAGCTAACGGGCAAGGAGAGGTAAACAGGCTACTGGAAGAGCGACAGCATCTTGAAAATGCCCTTGCTGCTGCCAACGAAAGTATGGAGACTGCTTGGGGAGAGGCTATCGCAGTTAAACAAGAGTTGGAGGCCGCTAAGTTAGCTTTGGAGGAGGAGAAGCGACAACGCGCTGATCTGGCCATACGCCTCTCTCAGGAGGAGAGTAGCCTGCGTCTGGAGAGACAGAGGAATGCTGAGCTTTCTGCCGATTCCTCCCTTAACACTGAGAAGAACCGTTGGTACTTAGAGCAGGGTGGGGGAATCATGTCAGAAGCCGTGATGCATCATTATGGAGTTGAGGAGCTCCGTATTGAAGATCTCTCTGCGTATTTTGACAAGAGAGCCTCATCCATTACTGATAGCGGTTTCTATCA
This sequence comes from Viola odorata, assembly GCA_963691705.1. Classification (NCBI taxonomy): domain Eukaryota; kingdom Viridiplantae; phylum Streptophyta; class Magnoliopsida; order Malpighiales; family Violaceae; genus Viola; species Viola odorata. The sequence goes on from OY829538.1 coordinate 10,821,405, forward strand.
GTGGAAGGCTGCTCAGCAAGGAGGGGTCAACGCGCCGCCCAATCTTTAGACTTTTTGTTGTTTAGATGTTTTACATTTTTGTGGCTGACGGGCCCGTCTATATTTTGTACTTTAAACAATGTCGGCCTTGACTTGGCTAATCCACTCTTTTTGGATAGAAGTTCTTTATCTGCTTTTCTTCATAATGCCGTTTGATCACTTATCCGCATGGGACGTTTGGCGTTAGGTTTCCATAGACGCATTCAAGTAGCATATCCATTATATCCTCTGATAGCCTTTCTAAGTGTAAATTAGCGTTGCTTTCGCCTCTGCTGCATTCATATTCCTGCCGTCCCTCGTTGTCTGAGGGGGCTTTACGTCTGTTTCAACGTTGTTGTTGTAGTATGGTCACCTCTCTATCATCGTTTCACCGGGTATCAACCGCGCGGCTATTAGTTAGGATTTCTTTTGTTTCTTTTCGCCACAGATAAGCTCCAACATCGCTTCACCGGGTATCAACCGCGCGGCTACTAGGTAGGATTTCTTTGTTTCTTTCGCCACAGATAGGCTCCAACATCGCTTCACCGGGTATCAACCGCGCGGCTACTAGGTAGGATTTCTTTGTTTCTTTCGCCACAGATAGGCTCCAACATCGCTTCACCGGGTATCGACCGCGCGGCTACTAGGTAGGATTTCTTTTGTTTCTTTCGCCACAGATAGGCTCCAACATCGCTTCACCGGGTATCAACCGCGCGGCTACTAGTTAGGATGTCTTTGTTCCTTTCGCCACAGATAGGCTCCAACATCGCTTCACCGGGTATCGACCGCGCGGCTACTAGTTGGGATGTCTTTGTTCCTTTCACCACAGATAGGCTTTGGGGAGTGCCTCGTCTTAGTGAGCTGTCTGATCAGGACCAGCCATCACAAGGATAGGACTTTTCACCCCCAAGCGTTGTACCTCTCGTCCGTGGAATCGTGCCTCGTCTCAATGGGCCATCTATGTGAGCACGGTTACCACAAGGATAGGATTTTCACTTCCAGGTCGGAGTTAGTCTCTCCTTGGGGCGTGCCTCTCCTTATGGGGTTACCACAAGAATAGGATTTCACTCCCAAGGATTCCGGGGCGTGCCTCATCTTAACGGGCCGTCTATGTGAGCACGGTTGCCGCAAGGATAGGATTTTCACTCCGGGGAGCCGTTTGGGGTCGTGCCTCGTCTTAATGGGCCGTCTATGTGAGCACGGTTACCACAAGGATAGGATTTTCACTCCCAAACGCCTTGTTATGCCAGGGCGTGCCTCGTCTTAATGAGCTGTCTGATCAAGACCAGCCATCACAAGGATAGGATTTTCACCCCTGGCATTCTTCGCTACCTGCATATTACCAGTAGCAAACGCACGGTGAATATCTCAATATTCATTTATTACAATAACTTTGATGTTACCCGATTAGCTCCTGGCGTGGTATAGCCTCAACCGAGCGATGTTCCAAGAGTTCTGCAGGGGCGTTCCCTCGAGCGTTTCCAGATGGTATGCTCCTTTTCCCACAATGCGTGTGACACGATACGGTCCATCCCAGTTTGGACTGAGTTTTCCCATACGTTGTCCTGCTGCCCGTCTGTCTCTGAGCACTAAATCTCCGGTTTTGAGCAATCGCTCCCTCACTTGCCGGTTGTGATATTGTGCCATTTTCCTTTTGTAGTGCAGGGTTTTCAGGAGGGTTTCCTCATGTGTTTCTGGTAGAGTATCGAGGTTAGCTCGTAACCTTTCTTCATTGTTTTCTTCTTTGAAGTGAGCCACCCGGAGGCTCATCATGCCGATCTCGACTGGTGTGACAGCTTCAATTCCGAATGCTAACGCGAATGGGGTCTCTCCCGTGCTGGCCTTGACAGTCATGCGGTAGGCCCATAGTACATATGGCAATTTGTCTGGCCATTTCTTCTTGGACCCTTCCAAGTTTCTTTTGATGCCACTAAGGATGTTGCGGTTAGTTACTTCCGCCTGGCCGTTGGTTTGGGGATGTGCCACAGAGGAGAATCTTTGCTCTATCTGGAACTCTGCACATTGATCCCTGAAGAACTGGCTTGTAAATTGTGTCCCGTTGTCGCTAACTAGCACGCGTGGTACTCCAAATCGCATGATGACTTGGTGTTTGAAGAAACGCCAAATTTTTTCGGTGGTGATGGTAGCTAACGCCTCAGCTTCGGCCCACTTTGTGAAGTAGTCTACCGCTACGACCACAAATTTTAATTGAGATCTGGCCTTTGGAAACGGGCCCAGGATGTCAATCCCCCATTTTGCAAACGGGCACGGTGCGACTATTTCTGAAATTGGCACAGCAGGTTTTCGAGGAATCTTAGCATATTCCTGGCATTTCTGACAGGTTCTCACGAAGTTATGACAATCTCGTCGAATGGTGGGCCAGTAAAATCCCAACCGAAAGACTTGGGCTGCCAGAGTGCCGCTAGCAATGTGCATGCCACATATCCCTTCGTGAATTTCACGTAACACATGTAAGCCTTCTTGCTCCGTTATGCATTTAGCGGCCGGATGGGAGAAACATCTTCGTATTAACTCTCCGTTATAATATGTGCATCGTGCTGCCCGTTTTAGGACTTTCTTTTTCTCTGTCTGGTCTCCCGGTAGTTTATCATGTTTCAGATATTCTATCACTGGGATCCTCCAATCATTTTCCATTTCTTCCACACAGAGCGATGCCTGCTCTTCCATGAAAGAAGGTATAGGCAGTTCTCCATAGCGCACGTCACTGGGTATTGAGGCTTCCGGGTTGGCTGCCATCTTGGCGAGGCTATCGGCTTCTTCATTGTTTTCTCTAGGAATGTGCTCAAAGGTGACCAGGGTGCCTTTTTCCTGTATCTTTGACAGCTCATGCTTCACTTTGGCTAAGTATTGGGCCATGATGGGTTCTCTGGCTTGGGAGTTCCCCAGAACCTGATCCATTATTAGCTTGGAATCTCCTCGGATCTTTAAACGTGTTCTGTCTTCCTTCTTCCCACCGGGAGTGGCTCCGATAGAGAAACTGTTTCCAATTCTGAGTCCTGCCAGCAGCGCTTCGTATTCAGCCGCATTGTTGGACAATGGCTGCAGGATTCTGATGGCGTATCGCATCTTCAGGTCGTTTGGTCCAACTAAGAAAACTCCTGCGCCAGCTAATTCTTGATTTTTTGCTCCATCTACGTGGATGACCCACGTATCTGTATATGTCTCCGGAGACGGTAGGCATGGACTTTCTGCTTCTTCCTTCAACAGATCTGTCTTTGTGTCCTTTGTGAATGTGCACTCAGCTATAAAGTCAGCTAACGCTTGGGCCTTAACGGCTGGTCTAGCTTTGTATTGCAGCCCGTATTGTTCGAGCTCGATAGCCCAAATTAGCATTCTTCCTGAAGATTCAGGTTTTCTGAAGATTCTTCTCAACAGCTGATCCGTGAGTACAATGACGGGGTGGGCTTGGAAGTATCGATCCATCTTTCTCGTGGCTTGCACTAGAGCGAGTGATATCTTCTCGATAGGAGCGTATCGCAGTTCGGCATCTTTCAATATGTGACTCACGAAGAATACAGGACGATGCACGTGCCCTTCACTTCGCACAAGGACGGCGCTGACTACCTCGTCAGCTATTCCCAAATATAGATATAGTTCGTCGCCGGGCTCAGGCCTCGTCAACACTAAATCTGATGATAGGTAAGCTTTTAGTCCTGCAAACGTTTTCTCACATTCCTCTGTCCATCTGAAAGGAGCCTTGTTACGGATGACTTTGAAGAAAGGCAAACATCTCTCGCCTTGCTTAGATATGAATCGTCCCAATGCAATGATGCGCCCGGTTAACTTCTGTATCTCTTTGACAGTTCGCGGGGATATCATATCCTGGATGGCTTTTATCTTTGACGGGTTGGGTTGGATGCCCTTCTGGCTGACCACATAGCCCAGGAATTTTCCCGTTTGGAATGCGAACATGCACTTTCGCGGGTTTAACTTCATCTTGTGCTTTCTCATCACATTGAAAACTTCTTCCAAGTCAGCGAGGTGCTCTCTGAAACTCCGACTTTTGATCAGGATGTCGTCTACGTAGGCCTCTACATTTCTCTCGATTTGATTTTCAAAAACTTTGTTTGCCATACGCTGAAATGTTGCACCAGCATTCTTTAGCCCAAACGGCATTGCAGTATAGCAGTATGTAGCTCTAGGAGTGATGAAGGCAGTTTTTTCTTCGTCCTCTACGGCCATAGGGATTTGGTGATATCCGGAATTCGCATCTAGGGAGCTTAGATAAGCATACCCAGCGGTTTGATCGACTAACTGATCTATTCACGGAAGGGGATAGCAATCCTTGGGACAGGCATTATTTAGGTCAGTAAAGTCGATGCACATGCGTCAGTCCCCGTTAGGCTTTGGGACTAACACAGGATTAGCTAGCCAGGTCGGGTACTGGACTTCTCGAATGAACCCCGCCTCTGTGAGCTTTAGCAACTCCTTTTCGATGGCTGCTATCTTTTCCGATGGAAAAGCACGTCGCCTTTGTTGAACAGGCTTGGCGTCAGGACTAACGTTCAGCCGGTGTTCTGCGACTTCCCGAGAGATTCCGGGCATGTCTGCTGGTTTCCATGCAAACTCTCCCTTGCATTTCCTCAACAGCCGGATTAATTGGGCGTTCTCTTCAAGGCTTAGTTTCTCACTGGCTAAGAGATTCGTTTCACTATCCTTACCGATAGGGATTGATACCATCTGATCTAGCGGCTGAGTGCGCTTTTCTTCTTTATCATCGAAAGGGTCGTCTGCCACGCAAACGTAGCGGTCACAACTCCTTTGAGTCATAAGTAAGTAGCATTCGGCTGCCAACTTTTGGTCCCCTTTGATTGAGACCACGCCGTCCCATGAGGGATATTTCATCCGCAGGTGTTTTTTAGATATGGCCACTCCAAAACGATTAAGGAATGGTCACCCCAAAATGGCGTTATACGGTAACGTTAGGTCTACGACCAGAAATAGTAGCTCTTCGGAGCGTTTGGATGTGTCTTCTCGGAAGTACACCGGCAGGGATGTTATTCCGGCTACCGGAATCGGTACTCCATCAATCCCAATAATTGGCCTCGTGCAAGACGATAGCTCACCGTCAGGTCGTTTCATCAAGTTGTACGCTTCCAATGAAAATAGATTCACTGCACTCCCGTTACCGACAAGGGTCCTTCTTACCCCATGACTTCCAATGACGGGTGTTACAACCATCGCATCATTATGCGAGAAGACGATGCCTTTTTCGTCCTCCTCTGAGAAAGACAATATCATTCTGTCTAAGGCGCTTATCGCCTCGATTTTCGTTTGCGCGCTCTCCCGTTTGCGCTTTTCTCCGGGGTTGGGCGTTTGCGGCATAATTTCCTCGCAATAGGGTGCTCCCCCTGCAATGATATTTATCATGGGCATTTGGTCGCTATCGATAGCGAGCGCTTCTCTATTTGGCCCGAGGGGAACTGCGTTAGCCCCTGTAGCGTGCGAGAGCGCTTGCCTCTGCTCAGTTGTATTTCCAGTTGGGTTGTTTCTAGCTTCCTCCCTGGCCTTTGTGGCAAATTCCCCAAGGTAGTCCTCTTCGACCAATCGCTCTATAGTCGATTTTAACTCTCTGCATACATCTGTTGAATGTCCCTTGACCTTATGGAATTTGCAGTATGCATTTTCTCTTCCTCCCATGATTACTCCTGGTTTCACGGGAGCTGGGTAACGGATAGGCAAATTTCTCTATTGGGCTATTGCTAAGATCTCCGCCCTTGGGAGTATGAGAGATGGGAGGTCAGGATCGTATATCCGGCCCTTTGGCGGGTCCGTTTGCTTCCGAGTGGGGGATCCTCCAGGTCTTCCTTTTGAGAAATTGCCTCTCTGTCGGTTAGAGGTCTTAGTATTATGTTCTTTCCGCTGCCCGGGATCCTCGGTGGGTTTAGCGTCAGGGGCATTGATGTTCAAGACATTAGGGGCCACATATGGGTCCGCCGGCATGCCTCGGATCCATTCTCTATTTTCTTCCTCTTCCATTCTCGCATAGCTATGCGCTTTCAACCTCAATGCATCCAGGGTCGTTGGGGGGTCCACCGTTAGCGTATCTTTCAGTTTACTGTATCGACAATTGCGTTTCAGGGCCTCAATCGCAAAATCGATAGTGACCCCCGGCGTTAGGGACATTTCAAGATCAAATCGACCTAAGAAATCGTTCAACGATTCTTGTGGTTTTCGATGGATATCGAAAAGTGCAGCTGCTGACTTTCTGATAGGAATAGCCGTGCTAAACCAACTTTTGAATTTTTCTTCCAACTGAGAAAAATTATCGATAGACCCGGCGGGGAGCCCTTCGAACCATAGACGTGCCACTCCTGACAGCGTCATTACGAAAATTTGACACAATGCTGCGTCACTGCGCGTTTGGAATTGCACGAAATCCTTCACCTTATTGAGGTGAGAAATGGGATCTTTTGTGCCGTCATATGATTCTGCTGGGAGTTTCACATGTCGATGGACTCTGTGGTGCCTGACACGGTAGCTGAATGGATGACCCACGTTAGCATCGGGGATCCTACGAGGCTGACGTGATGTGGAATTTCAGCGTCGTATCTGGGATTTTGAGGATCATATTCCTGATGTCTCCTAGGAGAACGACTACGGCTCCTTGGAGTTCGAGCTCGTCGACTTCTGCTGCTAGATCTCTCGCTGTATCTAGGAGATGGATCTCTCACTATATCTCCCCGTCGATCATCCCAGGGCTCCCTATACTCGTCACGCTGGCGGACTGCTTCGGGGATAGAGATTCCTCCCCTGTATTGTCCAGAATGGTCGGCAGGTCCACGCGTGAATGGTGGGACGTTTATGGGGGCCAAGGGGAAAGGTAAGGAGGACGGGAGTGCCCTAGATTGTTGGGCGATAAGGCTCGTTCGGTGACAATGGACGGGGTGAAAATTACTTGGGAGGACACACCAGGTCTTGAGGCATGAGGAGTAAATCCAGTTGAGCTTGGAGAGCTGCTATTGAATTCACGAAAGGGTTGTCCGCTTCTCCTATCATAGATCTTCCCGCTTTGGGGGTAGGATGGCTGGTTCCTGCTATATGGGAGAAGGGAGAGCAAATCTGGAATGTAACTTCTTCTGAACTTGACCCGCGAGGAAGATCTAACTCTCCTGCAGTGACGTCCTGCCCTGGGGTGGGGGCATCAGAGGTAGCGAAGGGAAACAAGCGTCTACAGGTGTTGTATGGGATGTTGGAAGTTCGGGACAGCGCCGGATCTGACTCTGAGGCCATAATCCTTCTAGCTTCGGGGAGGAGGAGCTTGGTTATTAAGGATGCTCACTTAATATAACCAAAGCTCTCAATGAAAGCACCAATTTGATAATAATTTGTCTTCTGCCGAAGGATGTATGGCGGAGCAGCTCTTCTCAGATCAGTGTACGCGACGGTCCACAGTACCTGCAATGCGCCGGAGGGGGTCTCCGGCGGAAACACTCCGATGTTTAAGTCAGTAGGTGTACTGAAATTGGCAGAGTTTTGGCTAGTCAAGTCCGCTTACCTGCCTCCTTTGTGGGGGAGGTATTTATAGAAGAAAGGGGGTGTTCCCGCCCGAGTAAACGGGTACGGAGCTATCGCTCGCGTTAGGGTCTGTGGTTCGCCCTTATCATGATACGCTACCTTGGCGGTAGGTGTTTTAGGTAGATATTGCCGCGGAAGGATAATGGCCGGAGCGTTAATCCTGACGCGTGGTTTCCTCTGGGGGTGAGATAACTCCTTGAGCCAAGCAGGAGGTCCGTGAGAGGAGCCGGTAGGTCCCCGTTAGCCTCTGTAGCGTTAGCCTTTGGGGAAGGTAGCAATCTTGTCCCTACCGTGGTGGTGCGAAACAGTAGCTATGCCTCTTCCCGCCGGGTGATAGACGAAAATACCCTTTTTTTTAGGTGGATTGTTATCAGTATATTTTGACGATATACTTGTGTATAGTCCTTCTCTAGATGTACATGTTTTCCATTTGAGAACAATTCTTAACACTTTGCGCACACATAAGTTATATGCTAAACTTGTTAAGTGTGAATTTTGCTTGAACCGCGTTCATTTTCTTAGTCTTGTAGTGAGCACCGAAGGAGTGCAAGTCGACGATGAGAAAGTGAAAGCCATTCAAGAATGGCCTAACCCTAGGAATGCTAGTGAGGTGCGATCCTTCCACGGATTGGCAAGTTTCTATCGTCGGTTTGTTCCTCACTTCTCCACCATTGCCGCACCACTAAATGAAGTTACCAAGAAGAATGTGACGTTTGAGTGGGGGGACCAACAGGTAGTGGCCTTCCGAGAATTGAAGGAAAGACTCATGAGCGCACCGGTAATATCCCTTCCTAACTTCACCAAAACCTTTGAGTCGGAATGTGACGCGAGTGGTATCGGTATCGGTGCCATGTTAACACAAGAAGGTCGACTGATTGCTTATTTCAGCGAGAAGTTAAGTGGCACCCAACTCAACTACTCCACGTATGACAGGGATTTGTATGCCTTAGTAAGGTCCCTAATGGTTTGGGAGCACTACCTTCTACCGGCTCAATTCATCATCCACACCGACCACTTGTCTTTGAAGTTCCTTCAAGGGCAAGCTAAGCTGAACAAACGGCACGCCAAGTGGATGGAGTTTATAGAGGCTTTTTTTACACAATCAAGTGCAAGAAAGGTAAGGAGAATGTTGTCGTCGATGCCCTATCCCGACGGTACGCTCTCTTCAACTCCCTTGATGCACAAATTTTTAGTTTTTCTCATTTGATTGACTTGTATGAAAAAGATGAGAATTTTTGTGATATATATGTTGCTTGTGCCCGTAAAACTCATCTTTATTTCTTTCGTAGTGACGGATTTTTATTTAAATACGATAGACTATATGTTCCTCGTACGAGCCTACGAGAAGTACGCATTTTGGAAGCTCATTGTGGAGCTTTACATGCACATTTTGGTATTGTTAAGATGTTGCATGCATTAAAATCTTATTTCTTTTGGCCTCGCATGAAGCATGATGTTGTGAAAGTTCTGAACCGATGCATTATGTGTAAACAAGCCAAGTCTAAGTCCATGCATCATGGGGTACACATGCCCCTTCCCATTAGCCAACATTCGTGGCTAGATTTATCCATGGATTTGGTGTTAGGACTACCTAAGTCACGGCATAGGAATGATTCCATCTTCGTTATAGTTGATAGATTTTCCAAGATGGCCCATTTCATCCCATGCGCAAAAACACATGACACCACACACATGGCACATTTATTCTTTCAACATGTAGTGCGCATTCATGGTATATCGAAAAGCATAGTTAGCGATCGAGACACAAAGTTTTTTATCCACTTTTAGAGAACCTTGTGGGCAAAGTTGGGTACTAAGCTCCTTTTCTCTACAACTTGTCACCCTCAAACGGATGGGCAGACCGAAGTAGTGAACTGGACTTTAGGGTCCCTACTCCGGGTTTTGATTTCTAAACATGGTATTAAATGGGAAGATTGTCTTCCGTTTGCTGAGTTTGCGTATAACAATGCATATCATACTTCAATCGATTTTTCTCCTTTTGAGGTGGTTTATGGATTCAAACCCTTGACCCCTCTTGACCTCTTACCTTTGCTCGTTAGCTCTTTTAAATTTGTAGATGGCAATGCAAGGGCAGACGAGGTGAGAAAACTCCATGAGTAGGTACGCAAAAACATAGAGAGCATAAATGAGCGAGATGCAGTCAAGCGTAACAAGAGCAAAGAACCTACCGCCTTTGAACCAGGCCAATGGGTTTGGCTTCATTGGCGTACGGAAAGGTTCCCCAACCAGTGGTGAAATAAACTAAGCCCAAGAGGAGACGGCCTTTTCTAGATCCTCCACCGCATCAACGCAAATGTATATGTCCTAGACCTACCGGGTGAGTATGGTTCCATGAGCAATACCTTTAATGTTAATGACTTATCTCTATTTGATGCAGATACCAAATTATCGCAAGAAATGGATTCGAGGATGAATCCTCTCGAAGGGGGAGGAGATGATATGTTCACGGACCTCTCACCTCCACAAGCCGAAGACGTTGAACCGACAAGACCGATAACACGAAGCCAAACAAGGAAGTTAGCCATTTGGTTCATGCATGAAACAGGCAAGGACCAACCAAACATCAAGAATCGAGCCTTAACTGTGCTCGCACACCATACCGGGAATGATAGGTTTTCCTCAAACCTATCGGGAGGGCTATCGGGAAATGGGAACGATAGGTTTTCCACAAACCTATCGGGAGGGCTATCGGGAAACACATCACAAGCCAGCATCAAGGCCTTGACGCAAGCTACCGGATTAGGGCATCTATCGGAAGATCTAACAGGAAACACTGTACGAGCTACCGGGAGAGGCACTCCTTTGCGTGTCATGACATTACCGAAAGATATGCCGGGAACCCCGCACGAGCCTATCAGGGGTGCCCACGTTCCTTTATAGGGAACTACCGGAGTTGATCAGCAACCGGTAACTGTCAAGGAGGATACTGGGATTCCACTGACCCCGCAGACTTCATACCTCCATCGAAATATTTTTTGGAGTAAATCTTACTGAAGCTAACGGCATGCCGCCAAGCGCTATCCAGAAAGGGCGACGTGGACATTTTTAAGACTCTCATCCTTATTTTGTGTACTAGTATAAATAGCACTCTTTTAGCTCATTTACTCCTTAGTTTAGATTTGAGTGATTTTGTTGAGTAGAGATAACTCCTCCCTTATCACCTAAACTCATCTTGTAGACTTATAAGCCTTAATGGTGCTTTCATCATCTACAAGTAAAACGTAAACCATTAACCTTTGTATTTGTGTAATCGTGAGCAAGTTGTTCTTGTAAACGAATCTTCTTATGAAATATATGTGTATGTTTCTTTCCATCGCTAATCTCTATTCGAGTACTCAACGTGTTCTACAATATCTGCACCGCACTGCAGTCCTTCCATAAACTCCTTCTTGTTCATCGTAGTAATCTTCTTCTTTCTTGTTTATCATTGCTTCTGTCCACTGCGCATCCATCCATATCATCCCCTACCTCTCCTTTGTGTTCATTTTTTGAGTGTTATTGTCTAAGGAAACTCTCGGCTAGATCCTAAGATCCATTTAAATATCATTCGATTTACTCACCCTAGGTCAGATCTTATCACCTAAGAACTGACTCCTCGAGTAGAAGACCGTCTGAATGCTCAACACTAACCCAGCTCCACGAGGAACTCCTACAGGCGGTATCCATAGAATTGCAGAATTTCAAGTCTTTTAGAACTGTCACCACACAGTAACAGTTTTCCATCCATGGATAGAAGTTTGAAGATTTCCAAAAAATTCATAAAATGCCAAGTTCGGACGAACGAAGAAGTTGTAATGACCATTCGTAAACCTCTTCATCCTTAAGAAATACGGGAATATATCCACCAGAGGGTCTTCTAGGGCATTCAACATATTCTCTGGAACGAGGCTACCTATGGAACAATGTCCACGAGTAATTTTACACAACTCGAGAATGACAACCAAGCAGGCCCACCTATTCGGCATTATCTGTACAGGTGCAAGGGAGAACTCGTCCAAGATCTTGACAAACGTAGGGTGTAGGGGGAAAGCCACTTCTTTTTCCAACATCCACAGGTACACCATGAATGACCTATTATCACCAGGGAAGCCATGATGTAGCAGTTCACCCTCATATGGCTCACCCATTTGATATTCTTGAGGGAACACATTGTTCCTTTTTTTCAAAGATACATTGATAGCTCTCATCGTTTCTTTGTATGATCTCAAGTTAAACGGCGGTTTGTCGTGATTAATGTTCATCTTCTTATCTTCCTCTACCTTATTGGCGTCTTCCTCTTATCCGTAGTGTTACCGTTCTTCTCCTCATTACAGTTCTCCTCATCACCGGTCTCTGATCTCTTATCATCTTCCCCGTTATAACTATTTTTGCTAGAATCTAACAACACATGGTCGGAATCCCCATCGCATCTTGGATCTGATGTAACTTCGTCCATTTTGGCCAGTATTTCTAGATCCACGGGGCGAATCAATGAATGAGAGTCTATGGCGGAGCTACTTGACCCCATACCTTCACTAGACCGTCGCCGCATATCGCTCAATCCTTCAAACTCTTCTCCAGCCATGGTTTGACAAACAAAAAAAAGAGGAAATCTAATCCTACAATGAGAGAGAACAGATACTCGCCTGAAAGATCATGGTCATTGCGAAGCTTTAAAATCCGCTGAAGATGATGTGTCGATGAAATCTTGAGAATACGTAGGCAAACATGGCAAAACCCACTGATAACCCAGGAGCAGATTGTTTTTTTGTGAGGGAGTTTTTTCTGCTCTTTGCTATGCGAAAATGAGGAAGTAAGAAGAATGCTGGAAATTATAGGCTCTAATGAAGGGCAAGTGTTTGGTCTTCGCAAGTATTGAAAGACTCAAGAGAAAAGAGCCACGTGTCACGCTGTCAATAACTTAGTCGCTTGCATAAAGCATATTCTTTGACATAAATCATCACACCTTGGAAACACACAAAACTTCGAAGAGACACTGAATAACTCTGGGTAGAACGGCTATCAGTCTTCAAACAGACAGTTCTTAGACTTCTTTCTAGGTTGGACATCCTGATAACCTTCTACGGAATGTCCTCTGTAGTTACACGCAAAGGTTTCACTCTTAAGGTATATAATCTCGCTAGGCTAAGATCCTGATAAAGAGAACGGCCTTGAGTAGAATGTACGTTAAGGTTTTGGTAAAAGAACGACCATACGTAGAACGTACTCTACCAAATACTTATAGGTGAACACTATAATTCTCATTGTGGTTGTCGAACGACTTTCGAGATTTATTAAGTAAAAAAACTATCTCCCTCCGTTATTGCAGGAAACGATATATAAGGTAATTACACTCCTATTGGTACATGACATCTTATACTCCTACTTATATTCGACTTCTAAATTATGACAAGAATCATCTTCCCTTAAAAGACTTAATCTCTACTATAAATACAACATATATGCACCTAAGGTATGTAAAACAAAAACCCTAGCCACCCTTATATAAATATTTTCTCTCAATTAATTTGATCGTCGGAGTGTTTACGTCGGGACAACCCCCGACGCTTTGCAGGTATATCAACGTCAAGATCAACCCTACATTCATCTCTCATGAGCAATCTCCTATGTAATAAAATTATTAATTACAAATGACAAAGATTCACTCCCTAGCTAGCTAGCTAGAACCATTGAATATCTTTTCCTTTTGACCAACAAACATTAATAATCTTGCATGTTTTAGTCGGAAAAAAAATGAAGTGAACGCAAAAGGATTGGTTTTTTTTTTTTTTTTTTTTTGCAAATTGGAGTATCGATAGGTCTATATAATTCGACTTGGAACCCAAAGTCTTGATCTGAGGACCGGTTAGAGATTTTCTAGCTAAGTGGTTAATAAATATTTTCTCTTGTAAGCCTATAAAAGACATATGTCTAGTCAGTGATATTAATAAAGTTTTTGAGTTCAATCCAAACTCCCTCGTTTTTCATCACATTTTTGTATTGATTGGGTTTGATTCGAACATGCTAGTTGCTTAGAAGAAAGGTAACATTTTAATTTATTGCCATCCAATAAAACTGTGCCATGCATAGTCTATAATTAAACTTTCTTTTACCAATAGGAGGGGTTCTCTAGAAATTTGGGCTTCTTCTTCTTTTCTTTGTTCGGGTAAAATTCACATTAAAGAAAATAAATTAAAGAAAAGTCTTTGTTGCATCTTTGTTTACTACTAGTAGAAAATTACTATTAAAGTAATGGTGATTGGTGATTGGTGATTGGTGAGATGGTGTGGTAATTAAGAAAGGATAAGGATGAAGAAAGAGCTAGATTCTCCAAAGCTGGCATTAGTTGTAAATAATTAAGAAAACAATACAATACTACTAATTAATAAGATATTTGGAAGATGCGCATGGTGTGGCAGGGATTCCTTTATCTGTTTGTGCTTTTGAGTTGTTTAACCCTTTTTGCTTTGACTTAAACAAATGGATTAAGGAGTACTTAATGAGTTTTAATTATAATGGGTGATCATGTTTATCCCGACACTTTCACTTCTTGTTTCCCATCGTCCAACTTCTTAGCTTTCCCTCTAATTAAGGGAGATTTAACAAATCCCTAAAGATCCTCCCTAATTAAAAGCTCTCTAATCTCATTTCAAACTAATTTGTTAATTTGGAGCATTGGTCAACAAAATCTTATAACAACAACTTTCATTTTCACCCACTTTTTACTTAAAAGGATTTTTAATAAAGTGGTCCCGAAATTAAGTAAGTAATTAGTATATGCAAATATCACTTCATAGGTCTTTTCCATATCCCACTATTTTGATACTCTACTACTACTAATTATATATTCTTAAACACAATGAATTAACCGTTTGCTTAATCCATATTTATTGTTCGATATTTTCACTTATTAATGAGAGAGTCATAACTTTTATTTTCATTTGTATGGAGTAGTTAACGGTTTGCTCTAGTTCGGATACAAAGTTGGAGAGCATTTTGTGAGTTGTGACGTGACTAATGAGACAATGATCAAGTGTACTATTAATTTAAACAATCAGGAAAAAAAGCAATGACAAGTAGTATCAATTCAATCCCTCTTCTTTTGGGACAAAAATAAGTTGCACCCAAAGCTGGCCTCTTATGATGTGCTTTATTGGATCATGAAGTGTACTAATTAGAATATTCATCATGTACAATGTTTATGTAACAAAACTTAGATCAACTTCAAAAGCATAAATAATTAATTAATAGCTCTACATGACCCGATCCAAATCACATCAACCCGACCCCTTTTAGATTTTGGAAATTACCATGCAATTAAGTTAGATCCATTTACATTATTAGCTAAAATAAACCTATTATTAATTCCAACAAGTCTAGAAAAAAGAAGAAAAAGCAGAAAAACTTTTACACATCTTATCCGAAGATTTAAAAGTCAACAAATTAAATCACATTTACTTTTACAATAGGGAAATGTATGGTGTAAATGTACTCCATTATGTCTGTGACTCAATTTGTAACATGCCATTCCTTCCTCTATAAGGGTACTGTCCCTTGACACCTTATCTAATAGCCCTAACCCTAAACCCTATAGTCGGTCCCAATGCCTTAAAAACATGGAATCTGATCTTACTAAGAGCATTAATAAAAATATGCAAAGTTGATCGATTACCCCTAGAATCAACGGTTAGTGCTCATCTTTGTCATACCATTCTTGTTTCTTCTCGAAGCTACCACATGATATAATTACATAGAATAATATATAATGATAGTATATTAATAACGAGATTTGTCCATTTTTAATTAATCAAATAATTAGAGACAGAGCTAGAAAAAATAGTCCGGGGTCAAATTAAATACGAAAATAGATTATTTTCTTTTGATCACATATGGTATTACATAGAATTTTTTTAGTTCATTTCTATATTTATTTACACTCTAATATAAAAGTTGACACTTATGAAATATTTAGGAACCATTTTAGAAAATTATAAAAGTTAATAAAGTATATTTTGGAAGTTTTGATTTATTTGCCACTATTAGAAAATTAACTTAAATTTTAAATCATTTCTAAAGTGTAATTAAATTTTCGAGATTAAATATCAAACTTTTGGATGACGGGATGAGTAAAAGTAGGCTAATTAATTAAAATTTTGAAACATTTAAGAACCGTATGAAAAAAAATTAAAAAAAAATGAAGGGCAAATATAAATATTTTGGTTAATTAAATAGGATTAATTGAAAATTATAAAACTTAAAGCCCCTCCAAATACCGAGTTCGATAGAGCATAAAGAATTAAAGAAATTAAGCAATAGGATAAAATTAACCTTGCAATATTTGTACGAGAATAATCTTAAAACAGAATTAATAGCGATATTAGTTATTTGTGTCGTACAAGTTGCATACAGTATCCATGTTTCCCTCTTCCCACCCTAGCTAGTAGCTAGCTCCTTCACGCGATGTGATCAAAGTGCGTGCCCATTTCTTTAAATTAAAGATAAAAGTTAGCTCGATCATGAGATGATAGTTTAATTACCGCAGCTACTAGTAATCAGTTTTTTTCTTATAGATAAAACTTAGTATAAAATTTCAACAACCCATGAATTCCGCCTTAATTAAGGCCATGAAGTGGATTAGGACTTAAAAAGACATTGTCCTATTAAATTTAATTAGCTCTAAATTCAAGGTGTCGATTAATCTATGTAGCTACTTACATCTACAGTAGCCAATGAAGAAGTTTTGTTAATTGTATTGGATTAATGGATTGAAATTCTATTTTTATATACATAGAAACCAAACCTTTCAAAGTCAAAATAGAGAGTTAAATTTTAATATAGACCTTATATAATTTGCATCTCGATATTTTTCATTTGGTTAAATTCTAAATGTTTTTGTAATTAATATCTCACATATAGAGAAGGTTAATTATAAACGTATATTTGGACTTACCTTAAGTTTATAGTTCATAAATGCTTCATATGAAATAGATATTGTAATTTTTTTCGAATTTGAATCACTGTCTATAATTTCTATCTATATAAAAATCATAAGGACGATAATCAATAGCGCACAAATTATACCCCTCATATCCGATGGTAAAAAAAGATTATGAGTCAAATATTACCCAATTGTAAAAAAAAAAGATTTAATTAACAACTTTATAGTTTTCATAATAAATTATGTGGTTTTTTATTTAAAAATTTATGTAACTTCCATTTGTTTAATTTTTTTTAACTATACCTCATCTCGTCGTTTATACTATCTTGATATTAAAATTTTGATATTAAAATTGGGTATAAATGAAATTGGAACAATGAATTAACCCATCCTTTTCATTCATTATTTATATTTTTTTCGATTTTGAAAAAAAAATGTCGATATTTTTAGGCGCTGTTTTTTATTAAATCTTCTTATTCTTTATTATTCTATAGGAATGTATTCCAATTCCCTTCCTCTATTGAAAAGTTGGAGTCAAATATTAGTTGAAAAGAAATCATAATAAAATGAAGAGCCTTTATACTTTTCCAATGGAAGGCAAAAGCACTAGTATTAGCTATATACTACTATAGCTAATCACTTTCACTAAAGCTAAAGTTGACATAAATGCCAGAAACATAAATAAAGAATACCCACATAAAACACACCTATACAAACGTAAAGTAAGGATTATTCCCCAAAATCCCCACACTTAAAAGCAACAAATCCACATAATAATAGTTAATTTTAGTGATTAAACAAACCCCTAAACCCTCCATTAAGAAAACAAAACCCTATTGATCATCTAAGTATTTTATCTTTTATCTTTTTAAGCAACCTATCATCATCAATCGTACGATACTTGGATGGTTGGATAAGCTGGTATGTGTCATTCCATGCTCCTTTCATTTCATTACCCTACAAATTTATCCTATAAGTTTACGGATTTCCAAGTATTTTTCCAACCTGTCTTTCTTTCCTTGATTGTGTTTATAATTTCCCTAAGCTTTTAGCACATGGTTACCACTAATGTTTACAATAATTAAATGCTTGGGACCATTAATTTGTGTTAATACAACTGCGTGGCCATCTAAATCCATAAGGCTTTTGTTGGGTAGGTATGAATTCTAGAATCCTCTCTTAGGGCCTGTTTGGCGTTCCAGTTTGGTGGAAAAAAGTTGATGGGAAAAAAGTTGAGTGGTAAAAAGTCATTTTCTGACTTTTTCAGAACAGAGTTTGCTGTTTGGTAAATGTTTGTTAAAAGTTGTATGGGGAAACCCAGAAATTCTTTTTGGTGTTTGGTAAAAACTGTTTTAAAACTATGGTTGGAATGTAAAATGACTATAAAGGGCATAATTCATTTCAAGTGTTAGAATTAATATTTTTAGTATCTTTATATATTTTTAATCAATTTATTTATAATCTAATATTTATCTAATTTCATAAATAAATTAAATTTATTAATACTATAAAAAATATAAGTTATGAATACCATGGTTTAAAGCATTATATTTATATTAAGAAATTATGCTACAATTTTTTGATATTTTCATACGTGAAAACATACCATTGTTTGTTTAATTTGGAGATCTGCAGCATCATGGTTCATTTGGGTAGTGGTAGAAGACTTGCAAATTTGCTCCAAGTTCAATGCCTTAACACTTGTGCATTTTGGCAATCGTGAAATCCTGTCCAAATGATGAATATTCTATGCTAGTCAATTTGGTTGTTTAATTTGGAGATCTTCAGCATCACGGTTCATGAGGTTGAGACAGCAGTACGGGGCTCAACGGAAAAAATCAACCTTATTCAATATTGAAGTTCAATACCAGAATACACATAACACTCAATGAGAGTTCAAATACAATTATTGAAGTTCAAACACAACAAACTAGTACAGGACCTAAGCGTTACAACTTATTTTGGACCCTTATAGGTGAAATGATAATTCAGGTAGGCCAGCTTCTGTTCTACTGAATCGAGCCGAAGATAGACCTCTCTCTTCCTTTTATCTTCGAGTAATTCAGTCACAAACATAAAAAGGCCAACTCTGAAGGTTGCAACATAAATGAGTACTAATTCAGCAACATAAATGACCCTAAATTGGACAGCTATATGAGTACTAATTCAACAGCAAAAATAAGCATCAAATCGGGAGCAAAATGGGCACTCATACAAGCAACAATTAAGCTAGAAGAACGGACTGATTTCATGCTCATCTGAATGATTAGTTTCATATACCAGTTTTATATAGTAAGAACTGAGAATCAACCACACAAACACAAGATTTTCGGAATTTTTTTTTTTTGGGTTCCCACAAAATCAAACACGAAAACCAAATGAATAGAAGATGAACAATCAAGAACACCCAGCAGACATTCGGCTTCTGCCTTTAAAACATATCAAACGTGGACCAAAATTCAGGACAATTTGTAGACAGACTCAGAAGACTCCAATCTAAAACTTTGTAGAAGAAAGAAAATTGAAATTCCAAGTGGAAGACACTCAAAACAGATGCACAACACAAGGCTGTTTTTCTCGCGCGATTTCTGCACACTTTTCTTCCAAGGCCGAAAAGTGTGCCAAGATCACTGAGTTAGCAGCCGACTCAAAAAGGACATTTTCTCTACTCAGATAGACGAATAAGCACAGAAAAGTTCAGATCATTCTGATGGAGGAAACGCACAGAAAATCAAAACGAAAACAGACACAAAACTGACTTCTGGACAGAATAATCTGTCCAGCACAAACGAAACAGAAAAATCCCAAAAATTCCAAATTTATCAAACTATTAATCCAGCAAAAAACCCCAAAAATTCTGGCCAGCAACACAATAATCAAAATCATTAGAATTAACAGACAAACAATTACATCAACAAGCACCCATATCAAGAGTTAATAGTGTGTATTGCAAAACATTAAAAAACAAGGAAATCGGGATCCGGATTTGGGATACAAACCTGAAGAGAAGAGGGATCGGATCGGGATGGAGAAAACAAGGAAATCGGGCTGAGGGGGTCGAGGGAGAGGACGACTTTGGATGGAGAGGAAGGAGAGGAAGGAGATCGGATGGAGGAGATCGACTGGAGGAAGAAGGCCGGCGTGAGGCTGCTACAACGGTGAAGAAGAAGAAGATCGGCCACAGGATGAAGGAGCGGCTGCGTGAGGCGAAGAGAAGATGAATTAGGGCTCAAATGAAAAATCTTGCAATCGTGGGCATAAGAGATGAGGGTATTTTTGGGTTTAGGAAAATTCATTAAAATGGTTTCAACTTCCCGTGTTTTCTTCAAACCATTGGTTTGACCCACTGGAGCTTGGGAGAGCAGTGACTTTTGAGCTGTTTTCTTTGGTTTTTTAAACCAACTTCTTTAGAAGTTGGTAAACCAAAAGAGTTACCAAACACTTTTTTTGGCATTCTAGTTTTGGTAACCAATTTTCTGTTACCAAACCAGAATGCCAAACAGGCACTTAATCTCATCAGGTGTCCTAAATCCAATGAGATGTGCTGTTTTAAGTTAAGCTAAATCCAATCCAATAAGAGTTGGAATGGAATTAAGTTAGGAAATTAAAATTAAAATTTAATTTTCATTAAACTTTTTGGTTTATGAAAATTTTCAACTATTATTATTTTCAATGTTTTAAATTAGTCTCTTTATTTTCTCCCTCTCTTAGCATGTATGGTAATGTTGGTTGGCAAGATTAAGACCTTGTGGAAAAATTAAGTGCCAGAATATATTTTGTCCGTTAATTTCCGATACAGATAACAACCAATTAATTTGATCTCCTGTTGGGTTGTATTAACCGGTTGTTATCCTTTTCGTTAATTTGAGTTTTTATCAATTCCGTATTGGGCTGAGCCAGGTAGCCCAACGGACAGCCCGGTCCATATCCAGGTCTAAACTTATTATCCCTTATTGATTATATATTATATTTTTAGTTTATTTAAATAAATAATAAACATATTAATAAAAATATTAATATTTCTAATGCGTTATCAAATACTCCCTCCGTTCCACTTTAATTGACTTTTTAGAATAGTAGAAAAACGTAAGCAGTTGATTTACGGACTTATTTTATTTCTCATTGTTTCATTTTTTTTTCTAATTTCCACTGAAATTACCACACCATCATCAGGATTGATTCAAAAAAAATAAAAAAATTATCATTTGCCCAAAATATATATTTCGAAAAAGATAAAATGACAAATACATCAAATAGTAACAATCCGCAGAAAAGTGACAGGTAAAGTGGAACGGAGGGAGTATTAGTTTGAACTTTTGCTGAGCTTTCATGGCCGCAAATGCAGCTCTCTAAGACGAAAAAGTGTTGTACATGGACAGCCCAAAGGCGTGCTAAACTTTTGACTATTTCGCTGGACTGGACCTGTCCATGAGAAGGTGGGATTTTTATTGGGCTTCAGCTTTTAGTTTCAAGGCCGGCCCATTTTGGCTCTAGGATTGATTTCTTAGTATGAGCCAGGTCAAATTTTTTTTTAGGGACGATCAGCAGGTGAGAAATTTGCTTTTAACAAATATTTCTTCCGTAAAAAAAAAATTACTTCCTAAAATATTTGAATTGTCACGTATAAAATATTATTTTTATATTTAAAAAAAAATCTGTAATTAATAACATATAATACTTTATATTTATTGGTGTTTTGACATGTTAATTAAAAAAAAAAATGTTTATTGACTTATTTTCAACAATTAATGTTTTTTCTTAATCTATGCAAATATACTAGAGAGTCATTTTTTGTGTGACGAAGGGATTAACAAATACTAGCTTATCAGAAAGGTTATTCTTAGAATATGAGTAGTGCTTTTATACTAAAATGTAGAAAGGTTATTCTTATATTTATTGATAATTATATTTTAAATAAAAATATATAATCTAATAAGAAAGGGATAAACCTCAACCATTTATTACCATATCCGTGTTAATATTAAAATGTTAATCTCTAGTATATATAATCCTTAGAAAATTAATGAAACTATAACAATAATCATAAGTGGATAAAAATAAACCATGGAATTATTAATTAAACATAAAACTATTATAAATATTATTTTATAACTCGGATGGTAAGGTGACATGATGGAGACCTTAACAACAGGTCATACCATTTTTTTTTTTTGAAGGAGGTCATAACAATAATTGGTATTTGGGAAAATATGATTTGGAGCAATTACCCTCTAAGGGTCTGTTTGGCGTTCCGGTTCTGTGGGAAAATAGTCTGTGGGAAAACGGTCTGTGGGAAAACGACTTCTGGGAAACGAAGTGTGCTGTTTGGTAAATTTTTATTAAAAGTTCTGTGGGGAAATGAAAAGCTGTTTTTAGTGTTTGGTAAACTAGTTTTAAAACTATGGTTGGAATGTAAAATAATTAACATTTTATTTATAAGAATAATAAAAAAATTATTAGTATAAGGGAAAAAAGTTAAATATTAATTTTAATTATTATTTATGCATTTATATGTTTATTTAGTATAAAACCCATTTTAAAAAAATTAATAAAAATAGAAAAAGTGGATCTAGAATTACTTATCTTGAGATGGAGATTTTATTGTGATAGTTTTTAATTTATTTTGTTAATTATATAAAGTAAAAAAATTGAATTAAAAAAAAAGAAAAGAAAAAAAAGGGAGAGAGAACATGGCCCACGCCAGTGGGCAACGGCGTTTGGTGGCTGGAGCAAATTGCTCCAGCCCATTTTCCTTGGTTTTCCAAGGTAGACAAGCTGGTATGGAAATGGTGCATTACCAAACACCATTTCTCCGTTTTGGGTTGAGGAAAGTTGGGTTGGGTACCCAACCCTCAACCCCAAACGCCCACTAAAAGATTGTTGATTTAAATTTTGTGTTTGAAAAAAATAATCAATAGGTTGCATTTTAACTCGCAATAATAGTACTCTCTTAGCAAAACAACATCAAAAAATTAATGAAAATATCTAATTGGTTTTTTTATCTGTAAAAAATCTTCTTGGTTGTAGAACACAAACAAATGATGTTTTAGCATTTCTATGACGTGAACTTAACTTCGGTTGAGTTAATGTTATCAAAAGATTAAGAATGAGTTTGCGTAATTTGCAATTTCTGCTTGCGTGAAACTAAAACCGCAGTTTGTGGCAGTATCGTTGACTTGGAAGTTGGAGGAAGAAGTGTAGAAATAAAAGAACCAACATTATAAATCTCCTACCGTTTCGGTCGATGTATCAATATATATTGAGCTTTTTGGCCAAAACGATATAAGTAGACATTTATTTTCAATCGGTTTGCATCTCCGTTTATCTCGGTGAAATATCGATCAAGATGAACCACTGCATACTTTTATATATCGTTTCGAATAAAAAAAAGTCAGTAAGTCAATTAGTGACCGACCGACTTTTGCTGAATTAACTTGTGTCTCATTTTTCATATTATCATTATTTTTTTTAACCTTTGTCATATTATTATATACTTTATTATACAATTTATACAAAAAGTTTTATTAACGTGTTGTATATTTCTTGATTTCTTAGTTTGTTGGTTTCGTTTTCTGCTTGTGCTGCCTAGCTTGGACAGCTGACTTTTGTTATGTTCATCATGATCTTCATGACAGGTTTCTAATATAATCTCTACTTATTAAAAAAAACGTGTTGTATATTTTCTGCTACAGGTACCCAAAAGTCACTGAACAAAAAATATATAGATTATTAATACTTGATGGAAATTTGGATAATCATTCTCTTAAGTATATAATTTTTTAATGTTGGATAATTAATTTTATTTATAAGTGTTAGAATATACTCCCTCCGTTCCTAATTACTTGTCACTAGTCACTATTCACTATTCCTATCGTTTTGTAAAACGGCCGGAATAGTAACTATATGACCTCGAAAGATTCCGAAATTTTTCGTCAACGTATATTAATCCTTCACATACGTTGAAAAAAAATTTCGAATTTTTTCGAGATCATATAGTTACTATTCCGACCGTTTTGAAATGCGTGCTGAAATAGTAAAGTGACAGGTAAAGTGGAACCGAGGGAGTATAATTTATATATATTTACATGTATATTACAATCTCAAACAAAACACCAAAACAGTTCGTAAATATTTTTAATATCCAGTTCATTTGGCTGTTAGGAGCATATGATATTAATAACCTTAAAAATAATCCCAGTGAAAAAAACAAAAAAAGACTAGGCAGCAAACTTAAACGACATCGTACATCATCAAAATTACTAAACCGCCGGCTTCTACCTTACTCTAACATACTGCACCCTAATCAATAATCATTGTGTCAGCTACTGATCATTATGCCCGGCCAGCCGAAAGGTTGGTGGACTATAGGGGTTTGACTTTAGTGGAGGATGCGCTTAGCTGTTTGTATTGAAAATACAAACGGTGTCGTTGTATGTAGCATCAAACGACGCCGTTTGTATTTTCAAGCAAACAGCTAAGCGCATCCTCCACTAAAGTCAAACCCCTATAGTCCACCAACCTTTCGGATGGGACCCAACACCTGGAAATTAGAAATAACAATAACAGCCCACATTCTCCTCAGATCCAAACCGCACACTCTGTAATTTTCCCTCACTAATTCCATCAGGATTAGCTTATCTTCGATGGGGAAAGGCGGTGGCTGTGTCCCAAGCAAGAAAAAACCGCCTACCGGCGTACCCGTACCGGCTCCCCGCGACGCTCCGGTCACTCCAGATGATCATAACGTCGAGAATTCAGCACCAGCAGTGGAGTCCAGAACAGCCGCAGCTGATGCTGGTGCGGCGGTCGCGGCAGAGTCATCAGGAGTTGTAGGTGATTCTAGTAAAAATGCGCAGCTGAAGATATTCATCGTGTTCTACTCCATGTACGGACACGTGGAGGGATTGGCGAGGAGGATGAAGAACGGAGTGGATAGAGTGGAAGGAGTGGAGGGGTTGTTGTTTCGGGTGCCGGAGACGTTATCGAGTGAGGTTTTGGAGAAGATGAATGCGCCAGTGAAGGATCCTGGGATTCCGGATATCACCGCCGCCGAATTGGCGGATGCGGATGGGGTTTTGTTTGGGTTCCCGACGAGGTATGGGAGTATGGCTGCGCAAATGAAGGCGTTCTTCGATTCGACTGGGCAGTTGTGGAAAGAGCAGAAACTTGCTGGGAAACCTGCTGGGTTCTTTGTCAGCACTGGTACTCAAGGAGGCGGCCAAGAAACTACCGCGTAAGATGTTCGTTAACTTCCTCATTTTTCTATAATGTAGGATAATTGAATTGATGAATTTTGTTTGGGTTTGGATGAAAAACTTTGTTCAGGCTAGGAAAACTAAATGTGAAACTGAAATCGGTTATTCTGATAGGTCATAGTATTGATTATTTGCTATGAATTTGCGGGAGTTGTTTCATTTTGGTGAGCCATTTTAATTGCCAAAGTAACTCTTAGGTATGTTTTGCCATCTACTGCATGGTTTTGCTTTTCATTTCAATACGGATGATGGTAATTCTCCAGTTAATGATTAGATTGCTAGAGCTGAACTCACTTGATTGTTGTTTGAATTTCAGAGCTATAAGCCTTTCTTTCTTAATTGAACATCTTGCATTTCCCACTAATGGCGACCTGTTTTTGTTGGAGGGTTGATTTTCTGTATGCCAATGATTTTAGATTCAAATCATGTTTGATTTTAGATTCAAATTTTGTGGTGCTAGATTTTTGCAATAACAGATGTTTTGAGTGGTATCAGCCTCGAGCTGACCAAAATTTGAGTGTGTTTGTGATCAAGACCAAGTGACTGAGGTTTTGCAATGATGCGTGTAACCTTTTGTATTGAAGACTGTGCTTTCGCTTTATTGAGATGAAAATCATCATACTATTGTTTCCTAATTGTTATAAACAGAACAAAAGTTTGGTTATATGTATCACCATGTGTATTGCTTATTTCAGGTTTGGATTTGTTACACTTCATCTTCTGTCTTTTGGTTTTTAATCATCAAATTTTGGTAATGCGGTTTTTTATGTTGACTTAAAGCTGAAAATAACTTTAGATGGTGTTATGGAAGTGATGATTGGTCATTGTTATGATGGATATTGATGTTGAAAAGGATATTTGCATTGGTTTCTATTCCAGTTTTATATAATTAGTCCTGTCATTTGAACAGATGGACAGCAATTACCCAGTTGGCTCACCACGGAATGCTTTTTGTACCTGTTGGATACACTTTCGGAGCTGGGATGTTTAGAATGGACGCTGTTCATGGGGGCTCTCCTTATGGTGCTGGAGTGTATGCCAGTGATGGATCAAGAGAGCCAAATGAAATCGAGCTAGCGCTAGCAGAACATCAGGGTAAATATATGGCTACAATAGTTAAGAGGCTTGCTCCGTGATCATGTATTATCAACTCTTAGACTGCATCGCATCCTCTCTCTCTTTTTTCTGCCCCACAATTTGATTGGACTTGTTTGGTAATTGGCCTTGGTGTTTCCATTATTTTCAGATACGAGAAGAGTTATACTTGTGCATATTCTGTTCGTTCGTACATTTCTCCCATTGTTTTACTGGTGGAGCGATTTGTATATGATTCGAAATTTCTTCTCCTTGGTTAATAATTGTGTGAATCTGCGGAGTGAGATCTTTGGTACAAAATTTTCATTGGGCATCGCATCTATCCTTACTCGTTTTTGTATGATTGTATTTATACAGGTTTTTATTTATTTGTTTAGATGTGAAGTGGCAAATAACATAACGAACTGAGCAAAGGAGAAGGAAACCTAATTGTTTTGATACACATTTTTGAAAATATATACCTACTACTCGTTAACCTCTTGATGCATCATGATCCGACATGAAGAACATTATCTCTATTATTAATACTTGAGATAAAAACCGAAATGAAATAGAAGTTTGTATATATAACATGAGATCAACCAAGCATATAGATAAGTAGCACAAAGATTTACAACCTTGATTCTACCCGAGGGAGAGTAGAATTTAAGTTGGAATCTCACCCTTAAAAAAAAAACCACTTATTTTTTAAGAAAAAAAATGGGCGAATATAATGTGAAATCACACCCTGATCACAACACAACAGATCACATTTCCCAAGGACTCTTCAAAAAAACCGAACTCCCATCTCACGGCAATTTCACCACTCTCCATAGTCCACCAAATCAATACTACTGCTATATAACATAAAGAAGACTTACATCCTTCCGGTCTCTCAAAGCAAGAAGATTGATCGGCGCCGGAAACGATAAACAAATAAACATGGCGCCATCCGACATACTCGCTTCCTTACGCTCCTTAATGTCATCTCACTCTCCTCCACTCGGCGCCTTGGTCGTCCCCTCAGAAGATTATCATCAGGTGTGCTCAATCATGATGTTTCATTTTCTTTCCTCAATCTTTTGTACTAGTACTACGGATAGTGTTCAACCGTTTGGATCGGGCTGACATTTTTCTCTCTCTCTTTTGTGTTATGGTGAACAGAGTGAGTATGTATCGGCGCGGGATAAGAGGAGGGAGTTTGTTTCTGGATTTACTGGAAGTGCTGGTCAGTTTCCTAGTTTTAGCTGTTCAATTTCTTTTTATTTTTGCTTCGTTTACTGAGTTTTCTGAGGTTGTTTTCTCGTCGTGCGTTTAGGTTTGGCGCTTGTTACGATGAACGACGCGCGGTTGTGGACGGATGGACGTTATTTCTTGCAAGCAACTCAGCAGCTTAGCCATGAATGGGAACTGATGCGTATTGGAGAGGATCCTGCTTTGGATGTGTGGATGGCTGATGTGAGTTCAATTCCTTTATTGCTAGCTTACTGTTGAATGTTTCATCACTTGAGGAGTAATTAAATAATTCAGTATTAATTAGTGCGACGAACCTCACTGTTGTTAGCACTTGTCCTCTTTTTCTCAGTTATGACTTATGCATTATTTGGGTAATGTAAGTAATGTTGGAGGGAGCTTTGATCAGTGAGATTGCATTACTTCTTGGGTTGGCACCGAAGTTGAACTTTTTTGTTCTAGCTTAGTAATGTAATTTTGAAAATTTTATTTTTTCGGAAGAACCCTTTATTAATTGAAAAAAAAAACTTATGTTTAGTGGTTGTTGAAATTTGGTTTTCCTAGAATCTACCAGTAGGTGCAGCCATCGGAATTGATCCATGGTGTGTGTCAGTGGACACTGCACAAAGATGGGAGCGTGTATTTGCAAAGAAACAGCAGAAGGTGGTTCAGACTGCAACTAATTTGGTAGATGAGGTATGGAAAGATCGTCCACCTGCAGAAGCAAATCCAGTTATTGTCCAACCTCTCAAATTTACTGGTCGTTCAGTTTCTGAGAAGTTAAAAGATTTGAGAGGGAAGCTGAACCGTGACAAAGCTCGTGGTATAATACTTACAGCACTGGATGAGGTTAGTTAATGTTGGTTTAAGAAACATGTTGGGTCTTTGCTTTACTTTGTCTTTTCTATTCTTTTGAAGGCATTTCAATTCAGTTTATGAAATATTTTCCTCTATGCAGGTTGCTTGGTTGTATAATATTCGTGGAAGTGATGTATCCTACTCTCCAGTTGTTCATGCATTCGCTGTAGTTACTTCTAACTCAGCTTTTCTTTATGTGGACAAAAGGAAGGTGTCTCCTGAGGTCAGTTTCATGAAATATTTCAATTCAAGATATACACTTTCAACATATTTCCTCACATACTTTGAGGTTTATGTAACCTGTAAATTTTATAAGTTGTGGATGCCAACTAGTTAGATATACTGAGATTGGTGAATCAATGTTACTTACCTTATATGTTTTTTTCTTAGATCTAATTTGTACCTTATGCAGGTATATGCCTTTATGGAGGAGAACAAAATTGAAGTGCGGGATTACACTACGGTGAGCTCAGATGCAGCCTTGCTTGCATCTGATCGGCTTGACTTAACATCTGTAGCCAAGAAAGCTCTTTCTAGTGAGACTGGAAATATGGGAAATGGTATCAGTGAAGCAGGAGAGAGTGGTGGTGATATGATATGGGTTGACTCTGGTTCATGCTGTTATGCACTATATTCAAAACTTAATCCCGAGAAGGTTCTAATGCAGCAATCACCTTTGGCCCTCGCAAAAGCCCTAAAGGTCATTTTTGCACTCCTCATATCCTAATGCAGCTCTCTAATGCATAAGTAACTTAATAACCGCACTGTCTTTCTAATTAATAAGTCTGAATCGTGTCCATTACAGTAGATTTTTGGTCTGGCAGTAACATAACACAAAAAACTATGTTCATAGCTACACATACCAAGAACTGACTTTTTGTTCATTGATTATTTTTGTATTATAGAACCCGGTTGAGCTGGATGGCTTAAAAAACGCTCACATTCGGGATGGTGCTGCTGTTGTGCAATATCTTGGTTGGTTGGATAAGCAGGTATTCTCTGAGATCTAAGTTCCCTGACCTCTGTGATGAATACTCATTAGATGTTTTATTCTCTTCACACGAAGCTTTTTAATTGAATTATTTTCTAGGATATGCATCAAAACCTAATGTATCTTGGTTTGCATGCGCAGATGCAGGAGATTTATGGGGCGTCTGGTTACTTCCTGGAGGGGCTAAAAGCAAACAAGGGCAAGGATTCGTAAGTTTCTATGAAAATTTGGTGGTTTCTTGGCATGATTCAAATTTCTAGTTGGCCTATATGGGAAAAAAGTCTTGTTGGAAGATTGGTTATGACCTGATTATTTACCCAGTAATATTGGAGACTTCATGCTGAGTTTTGTAGTTGTATTCAAAGTATATGCTGTTGACAGAGTAATGTGCATTATTCAAATAATGCTTTGATGAAGTAATTTGCATTATTCTGATCGTTGCCCAAATCTTAAAGGATAAAGCTGTGTTGATTGAATTACTTATTATTTTGTGTTTGGTCATAGGAAAAAGCTGACTGAGGTAACTGTAAGTGACAAACTGGAAAGTTTTCGAGCATCAAAAGAGGTGATTCCCGATGCATGTCTTGTGGAATTATTATTTTCCCATGTTGTAGGTTTTGATTGTATGCTGCTGTTATTTTCTTTGGTTATTGGTAATATGGTTGTAATTTAGATAGCTGGTATTGTATTTCATTATATGTTGTGAGCTTTATTAGAAGTATGGATTTGAAGGCATTTCAGTTGCACATCTTACCAAATTTATTTGAGAATCCATTAAACTGTAAGAAAGCACATTTTTAATATTTTGCTGACATTGAGTTTGTAAAAGAAATTGTTTGTTAGCATCTGCGTTTGAGTTGTCTGATGTCATATTTTCTGATGCAGCATTTTAAGGGCCTAAGTTTCCCTACAATTTCGTCAGTTGGTCCAAATGCAGCAATCATCCATTATTCTCCTGAGGCTGGATCATGTGCTGAGCTCGATCCAGACAGTATCTACCTTTTTGATTCAGGAGCACAGGTTTGTTACATGTTAGTTGCTTGGTGGATTAGCAATTGGCTGTTACAAATCCATCCAATCTTATGGTAACCTGCCTAATAGTGTTTCCTTTCCACTTTCATTGGCATGTTTTAGTATCAGGATGGAACAACTGATATAACTCGGACTGTCCATTTTGGAAAACCATCATCACATGAAAAAACATGCTATACTGCGGTAGGTGGTTACAGTTGCCAGTGACACTTTACACAATACCTTCACACTCCGCTATATTTTCCTAGGTTGCTTTGCTTTATTTATACATATTATTTATTTTTTTGTCAAAGTTTCTAACCTTTACTTTCTTCTTGGTTATTCAAAACATTAGGGAGTTTATAACACCAATCATGTAATGCTTCTTTCGTACCTGTGACCTAATTTTCTTGGTTCTTTTTTATTACTTGTTTCAAATGGATGCTGTATAGGTTCTCAAGGGTCATATTGCTCTGGGCAACGCTCGATTTCCGAACGGAACCAACGGTATTGTCAACTTTCCAATTTTGTTTTCTCATATTTTCCATTTGTGAATTGTATCTTCGCTTCGTGTTTCGGTGTGGGTACTTTACTTGGGAACATATTTTTGTGTTAGTATCTATTCCATTTGCATCTTACAGGACATGCCCTTGATATTCTGGCTCGAATTCCCTTGTGGAAGTATGGTCTTGATTATCGCCATGGTACTGGTCATGGAATTGGGTCCTACCTTAATGTTCATGAAGGTAAGTGGTCAATAACTGCTTGCTCACTACAATTTCTTATGTTGTTAGCTTATAAGCTAATTAGTGCTTTCTCCTAATTTCTCCCCTCTTAAAACTCCATTGAACAGGGCCCCACTTAATTAGTTTCAGACCTCAGGCTCGTAATGTCCCAATACAAGCTTCGATGACTGTAACAGACGGTTAGTATCATCATCCTTCCTGCTCTTCATTGCAGTTCATGGAGGAATTTTTTTCAATCCTCTCAGTCGGTCACTACATCCCAAATATTGGGATTCAGCTGTACAACTTTCCATGTATATATGGATATCTGCTATTAGTTCCATAATGCTTTGGTTTCTTAATATTTTGTGAAAGCATAAGCCCCATGTCTGCTATATGCCAATCTCAGTTCTAAAATTTCTTCCACGTTACTAGTGTATATGTAGTGGATTTGGATGTGATAGTGTGGTGTTGTAGTCTTTTCAAGAAAAATAATTGCTTTTATTCTTAAACCACAAAAGTAATTGCATTTCTCAGAACCTGGATACTATGAGGATGGGAACTTTGGTATAAGATTGGAGAATGTGCTTATAGCGAAGGAGGCTGACACAGAATTCAATTTTGGTGACAAGGGCTACTTATCGTTTGAGCATATAACATGGGTAAGCAGTTGTGCATCGATTGGTTTTTCGTTGATTGTTTTGTGTTTTTCTTATTGCTTTTGTTTTAGGTCCGTGAGCATCAGTGCATCACTCATGTTCTGACGTGGTTCTCTTTGATGTATAGGCACCATACCAGAGAAAGTTGATCGACTTGAGCCTGTTGACGCCTGAAGAGATTGATTGGCTAAATTCCTATCATTCGAATTGTAGGGATATATTGGCCCCATATTTAGATGAATCTGAGAAGGCGTGGCTGAACAAAGCTACCGAGCCGATAGCCGCATGACTCCTAATTTCTCACAGGAGCTAGGAAGGAGTCAAGGTGGACTTCAAGGTGTTTTATTTTCACATCAAAACTGATATTGCTCTGTATAAACAGGTTTTAGATGCTTTTCTCTTATCTGTGTGAACAATCAATTGTTAATACACGCATGGAATTCAATAAGTTGGTTGAATTGCATTTTTCTTTTATTTTATGATAATGGTTTCCCATCCACAGCTTATTGAATCATTACAATCGTAGGAAGTACATTCCGGCCGCCATGGCTACCCAAGTTTTGCAGGTTTCAACTTCAGCCCGTCGGACGTGGACTTTGAGCACCTTGTTCCATGGCAATCAGGAACCTAAGCCTATCCTCGCATTCATTTGCAACTCGTAAAAGTGAATTGTAAGAGGATCCGCCCTTGCTCAACGCTTCCTCAGCGCTTGATTTGAGTGCCTTGGCTTTTGCCCTCGGGCCATCTTTGTCCTCCATGATCGTCCTAACCATCACCTCTATCTGCTCTCTCCCCACCACCTCCTTCCCCGGCAGCAACTTTGATCGGATAGCCACGCCTATATCCTCTTTAAGCATTGCAGCGTTCATTGGTTGCTCTGCGAAAAGTGGCCAAACGATCATTGGTAACCCGTTAACCATACCCTCCAGTGTCGAGTTCCACCCACAGTGCGACAAGAATCCACCCACTGATGGATGGCTTAGGATTTCTGCCTGTGGGGCCCACATTGGGACCACGAGTCCAGTCTTCTTGGTACGGGTCAAGAACCCGTCTGGGAGGTAATCTAGGGTCTCGCCGGAACGGTGACCTGTCTTAAAAATAGCAGCAGCTGAATCGTTCTGAACGGGTGGGCGCACCATCCAAATAACCTATGCCCGCTTAACTCCAACCCCCAGGCTATCTCTGTCGTCTGCTCGGCTGAGAGGGTTCCGCCACTCCCAAATGAAACATAAATCACAGATTTGCTGGGCTGAATATCTAGCCAGCCCACCACCTCACTTCTTGGGCCCGTATTAACGGGCTTGACAAGAGGCCCAATTGGATAGACCGGGACTTGAGCCACCCATCCTAACTTCTTCTTATCTCCAAGTGCAGCAAGTGTTATGGGCTCCAGATCATGCCACGTGTTAACCAAGATACCATCGGCCGTCGGGATTTCTCTTCCTATGCGTACGTAGTCAGCAAACATCTGATCGTTAGTGTCAAGAATGGGCCCAAATGTGTCCTCGAACGCAAGAGACTTGCACCCAGGAATGGCCAGTCGTTCACGGTTCTTGACATGCTGATCTTGCACCACCTTACTATCAACCGTCGGAAGATGCAAAGTAAGTGCAAGAAACCAAGCATTTGAAGTGATGAACGAATATTTCAACATCCCACACTCGTCAGCAACAGCAAAAGCTTCGGTCCCGAACAAGTCAATAACGAGAGCCGTCGGGCGAAGCTTCATGTCCAAGATGGCAAACCGGAGGCTAGGTATGGCCTCGCGCATCATTATCGCGAGTTGGGTCAAGATTCCGGTGGTAGGGGATATGATGCGGGAAATGTCCACAGGCGGTAGGAGGACGACGGAGACCGGGGAGGGGAGCGGTGATGATTGGTTGAGAAGTTGGGATTGTGAAAGGGAGGGATCGGCGGTGACAACAAAGACGGTTACGTTGAAACCATGGTGGGTGACAAGTCGTTTGCCTAGCTCCAAGGCAGGGATGAGATGGCCCATGCCAGGACTGGCTAGAACGGCTGCGTGTGGTTTCGTGATTTGCATGGTTAGAAGCTTAGAAGAAAGATTTTGAACTTGGTAGGAATTTTCTTGGGTGGTATGTATTCGCATAATATTTATAGCAATTATTTTGGATACCAAATCAAAATGTATCAATTTCAGTACCAATTAAGTGCACCACAGAACTGTGATGGAAGTGTTTTTTTATATTGACTTTTAAAACAAAAAAAATTAGAAGGTTAAAGAAGAATAAATAAATATAGAAACTTATAATTTATTTAATTTCTATTTTTAAATGTCAATCAAATCAATAAGTTATTTCTTGCTAAAAAGTTAACATTTTCACTCTAATCATGTTTATCGTTAACATTGAGAATTTTGAAAACTCTAATTGCAAAACACATGTATCATTAATCACAAAAAGAATGCTCATTTCTTACTATTCTTAGTATCATACAAATTGTCTTAAAAGATAAGATCCATATTTATGGTTAACTATAGAAGAATAATCTATAACTTAAATAAATAAATAAAATATAATGATTTTCTCTTCATTTTCTTCCATTTAAATATACTCGTGAATATTAAAAATCCACTCATTTTCTTTCTTTCCAACATACCAAATACAGTAGAAACTCGATAAATTAATACTCGATTATTTAATAAACTCTCTAAGATAATATTTTTGGCCGGTCCCGACTCGGGGATAGGGTGCTAAATTAATAATTCGCTAAAATTATAAGATAATACATTTTTGATAATTTCTTTAGACCCCATATAAAATATAAATTAATAATTCCTTATATATAGCATATTACATGAATGATTTATGAAGGTTTCTTGAAAAATGACTCAATTGTCTTTTGTTTTTTGTTGAAATCAATTTCCCCTTGAATGTCGTCTCTAATTTTCCTTAGCATGGTAAGAACTTCTGGTGTTGTTTTCTCATAGCTCAACAAGAAATTGTTCAAGGTGGGAGATTGAAGGTTTCTTTCAAATTGGGCCCTTCATTTGATATACAGTACATGCATTGTATACAATAATTACAGTAAGTGGAAGCTTGAAAGGTGTTTGTAAACTAAGTATTTTACTATAAATTAATAAAATATTAATTAATATATAAATTAATAATTATTAATTTATCGATTAATTAATAACTCTTTTAATTAATAAATTTTGGTCGTCCCAAGTGTATTATTTTATAGAGTTTCTATTGTATAACGTAAACGACAATTAAAAAGGAACTTATATGTGAAAAGTAAAGTCCATCCACTAAAACATATTTATAGTCAACAACAAAAAATGTTTTCCTCACTTCACACATTTTTCTTTCATTCATTTCATTAAAAAATTGTATGAAGTGAGGAAAATATTTTCCTGATTTTCTACTTCAACAAAAGACTATTATTATTATTATTGATAAATATTATTTTCTTCAGATTTTATTAACTGTCATTTTTTGTTCTTTAGAGTCCGGGAGTAAAAAGTAAACACAAAATTTTGAAAGCTTTGACTCTAGAGATTGGAGTTCCCCAGCTTTCTCTTTGGCCACGACCCATTGTACTTTTGGATTTGAAATTTTGAACACAATGTCCATCGAAACATATACATAATAATTACACAATTTAATGTCAACGTTTTCTTAAAAAAGAATTAATATCAACGTACATCATTTACTTTTTGTTTGATTAACACAAACCATCTATGATCTATGGTTTTCTTGGAACGGTGCTTGGCACTGTTCTTTTGGTTCCAAGGCAGAATTGCTGACGTCTTAAGGGACTTCTCTATAAGTTCGACGTACAAGTTTACAAGTGTGGAAGACGTGTTGGGCGTGGCAAGGACCTCAAAAATAAGATCTTTCTTATGGTTTTGCACCCACCAAAAACTTCTAACTATAATACGGAAAGATGCCGCAGAAATCTAGCTATTGACCCGATTTGTAAGACTTGCATATTCTCCGTGACTGTCCTAGTGCTCGGTTAGTATTTAAGATTTTGCTGGTAGAAAATTTACATTAAATTCCTACATAATTAATTTAATCTTTATATTTAAATTTTTTTTTCAAATAAACTCCTTAATGGTTAATTTAATCTTATGTTCATAAAAAAATTTAATTAATCATTAGAAAGTTAATTGAAAAAAAATCCAATTGAACTCACCTTACTATACTCCCTCCGTGTTCTTTTAGTTGTCTAATTTTACTATTTTACATTTTT
Source organism: Viola odorata (assembly GCA_963691705.1). Taxonomy (NCBI): domain Eukaryota; kingdom Viridiplantae; phylum Streptophyta; class Magnoliopsida; order Malpighiales; family Violaceae; genus Viola; species Viola odorata. The sequence goes on from OY829538.1 coordinate 10,856,924, forward strand.
TAGTTGTCCATTCTTCATTTTCAATATTATTAGTTTGTATTTTTTAATTATTTTTTATATATTTTTCATAAATTATAAAGTTTAATCCAATCAGTTTAAAATAGGTTAATTTTGAATTGGTCAATTTAAAATAAAATAATTATTAAAGTGTATTTGTAACCAAAATCAATGATTATATTAATAACGAATACGGAGGAAATAGATTTCTAAGCAACTGAATAGTTGTTTTGACATTTTTTACCCTACAGAAAACGGTCAATTTAATTCGAGAGCGTTAAACTGTCACAGTTTGCATTTATCAAATTTCTCCTTTTTATGTGGAAAAGAAGACTGTGTACACACACGTACACGACTGGATGGAGGATTAACTAGGCAATTAATAAATCAAATTTCATAAGAAACAAAAACTTCAAATTTCAATAATTTATGCTTTTGCTGACGTTTCTGGAGGTTTTTTAAAATTACTAGCCAATTTATTTCATATTAAATGTCTTTTTAAATAAAAAAATTATTTTAAATTAAATATAAAAAAAATGAAACATTATTTGCTAATTTATTTAATATAAAAAATAAAAAATTATTTAATATTAAAAATCCTCTTAAAAGTTATAATTAATTATTGTTTTAATTTTTGTGCTCAAAATAAAATAAAAAAATTCATATAAACCAGAAAGAGTAACTAATTGCAAGTTAATGAAGCCTCCCGTTGCTGCAATATTTTGATTCCAACAGTCGTACTGCTCTCTAATAGTGACAATTTTGTCTTGTCCATATTTCTACAGTAATCCTTTCCTTTTTATTTTAATTTTTTTAACCAATTTGTTAATTTTACAACTCTTAAAATTTTCTAGTATTTTTATATCAATTTGATCTTAATTACTATTGTTGTGGACTTTTTTTCGATAAATAATTACTTATAATTTTGTAGCATTATATTTTTATTAGAATAACGAGTTTAGATTGGATTTTTATTTATTAGAATAATTACGCCGTCGAAAATGGTTTCCGTTTTTGGTTTTCGAAGGATAAGTCCGTCGAAAACTTTTAAAAAAAAAATTTGGATTCTTTGTATAATAGTTGTTATATTTAAATTGTTTATTATACAATGTACATTTAAATAAAAGGTTAAATAACTCATACAATTAATCAATATTAATTAAATACTTCATTTAACTAATTTTGAAATTAACAATATACATAAACAATAATGAGAAAATTACTTATATTATATATTTTGTTTATTAATTTTAGATTGGATTCCGTTTAGCGTTTAGGGTTGGTTTCCAAAGGATAAGTTCGTCGAAAACTTTAAAAAAAAAATTGGATTCTTTGCATAGTAGTTGTTATATTTAAATTGTTTATTATACAATGTACATTTAAATAAAAGGTTAAATAACTCATACAATTAATCAATATTAATTAAATACTTCATTTAACTAATTTTGAAATTAACAATATACATAAACAATAATGAGAAAATTACTTATATTATATATTTTGTTTATTAATTTTAGATTGATATCATATATATATATAGTATGAATTAGCTTTATAGATTTTGTTTATTACTTACTTATTAAGTTTCAAACTAAATAGGTTGTACTACATATGCACATTGGCTTGATATTTAGATTAATATCATATTTATATACAATATGAATTAGTTTTAGAGATCTTGTTTATTAATTACTTATTACGTTTCAAACTAAATATATTGTATTACATATACACATTAGATTGATATTTAGATTAATATCTTATTTATATATAATATGAATTAGTTTTATAGATTTTATTTATTAATTACTCATAAGTTTCAAACTAAATAGATTGTACTACATATACTTATTAGATTGATATTTCGGTTGATATATACATATATTGTTTAATAATTTTAAATTTTACTTAATTATCTATACTTATATGAGCATATTAAAAATGTAATTAGTTATTACTTTAAATGATGGAGTTTTGAGAAAAATGAAAAGAACATACAAGACCTTAGGTAAAAAGAGAAGAAGGATGTATCAGAGTTGTCATGCAGCAGAGTTGGTTACGCGCACCTGAGGCTTTCTACCTGTACAAGGTTTGAATCCCGGAGGAGCGCGAAAGGAACTGTCACGGGCCTGGAAGGGATCCAAGCCGTGGCACAAACACAAGCTAGAAGAAAGCAGAAGAAACAGATCAAAGGAAGGTTTAGCAGAGAGTTTAATGGTTGCTGGTGTATGAATTGATAAGCAACGAAGAATGATTGCAGCGGAAGAATTGGGTGGATGAATGTTGTTTAGGGTTAGGTAACTGTGTTTATGATTGAAATAAGAACAGATTCATTGAATCTAAAACTTGTATTTGCTATTCATTGAATAAGCCAAAAAATACAAATTGTTGATTACAGAAAAATTGCATAATGTTTCTTTCTTCTTTTCTTACTTTATACTACTTGATCCTTATTACAATTAACTACCTTTTGCTAACAAATATCTAACTCTTACCTGCTAATTACGCAGCTGTCAAAGACTAACTAATCTTCAGACTTGAGCTCTTCTTTTGCGTGTGAACAACCCGTCCACTTGTTGTAACCAACTAAGCAAGACAGCTGCCAACTTGCCAGCTAAGCAAGACAGCTGCCAATTGGTTATTCTCCTTCTCTTCTTCGTGCGCCTCTTTCATTGGACTCCCAACCACGTGTAGCTGTGCTAGTTGTCCTCCCCTTTCTGGCTGTGACAATGTCCTCTCGTTGAAATTCCTTGCCCACAAGGAAGCTGAGAGAGGATACGCAGCCTGAAGATGATCAAGCCACTCCCAAGTAGGGAGTAAGTTGGTGGTGGGTGGCCAAGCTACTTGGAGCTGAGTGGCAGCAGTTCCTTGTCTCTTCTGTATCCTGGAACCAAGGATGGCCACTGGTGTGATAACAGTAGGAGAACTCTCAGCTAAAGAGGAGGGGTGGAAAGGCTTTAACTGGCTCACATGGATGACATTATGGATTAGGCTAAAGGGAGGCAATTCCAGCTTATAGGCCACCTGTCCAACCCTGTCAATGACCTTGAATGGTCCAAAAAACCTGGGGGAAAGCTTGTGATTGGATCTATGGGCCACAGAAAGCTGCCTATAAGGTTGGAGTTTCAGAAGGACCTGATCTCCAATGGCAAAAGACCTATCTGATCGCTTCCTATCAGCAAAGTGCTTCATCCTGACTCTGGCAGTCTGCAAGTGACCCTTGAGTTGCAGTAGGGTTTGTTCCCTATCCATCATCAGCTTGTTCACATCATGGTCATTGGTGTCATGGGGAATATAGGGGATACTCAGTGGTGGTTCAATTCCAAATAAGGCCTTGAAGGGACTAGCATGTAAGGACTTATGGTAGGCAGTGTTGTACCACAACTGAGCCAGGGGAAGAAATTCCTGCCACCTGTGATGCTGAGAAGAGCAGAAATATCTCAAGTATTGTTCTAAACATTGATTTACTCTCTCAGTTTGCCCATCAGACTGAGGGTGATAGGAACTACTATGCTTTAGTTCAATCCCTTGGAGTTTGAATAAATCCAGCCAGAATTTGCTTAGAAATACGGGGTCTCTGTCAGTAACCAAGGAGTTGGGAGTACCATGAATACTAACCACCCTTTCTAGAAATATCTTGGCAACTGAATGTGCAGAGTAGGGATGTTTGAGGCATAAGAAGTGACTGAACTTAGTCAATCTGTCCACTACTACTAGAACCACTAAATGACCATTGGACTTATGCAACCCTTCAATAAAGTCCATGGTGAGATCAGTAAAGATGTCATCCGGTAGGGGTAGAGGCTGCAACAGACCTAGGTTGCGTATGTGTTCTGGTTTGCTCTTCTGACAAACCTCACATTCTCTGATGTAGTTTCTGACCATTCTTCTCAATCCATGCCAGAAAAATAGAGATGAGATTCTCTGGGTAGTAGCTTGCATCCCCGAGTGTCCCCCTAAAGGTGTGTCATGAAAGAGGCCAATGATCTTCTTTTGGAGTAAAGGGTCATGGCCAACTACCAGCTTCCCTTTCCTCCGCAAAAGCTGCCCTTGGAGTGTGTAGTGGCCAGGAGAGTGAGGATCAGTAAGCAACTCAGAAATTAATTTTTGGATGTTTGCATCTCCTCCCCAAGAAGCTTGAATGTCAGGTAGAAGAGTGGGATCCATGGAGGAGTATGAAAGTGCATATAACTGGTCATGAGGGACTCTCGAAAGGGCATCTGCAACCTCATTGGTCTTGCCTGGCTTATATTGCACTTCGTAGTCATATTGTTGCAGTTTGATGAGCCAAGCAAATTGTGCTTCTTTGGATAATTTCTGATTGAGGAGGAACTTCAAGCTGTGATGATCAGTGTGGATGATGAAATGCCTATCGCCCAGGTAATAATGCCAATGTTTGACAGCAAAAAGTACTGCAAACAACTCCCTCTCATAAACTAATTTCACTTGGTGCCTAGGTGCTAATGCTTTGCTAATGTAAGCAATTGGATGCTTATCTTGCAAAAGGACAGCACCAATACCTCCTCCTGAGGCATCAGTCTCTATAATGAAAATCTTAGAGAAGTCAGGCAAGGTTAAAACAGGTGAAGAGATCAAGGCTTGCTTTAACCTCTGAAAGGCAATCTCAGCTTCAGTATTCCAAATAAAACTATCCTTCTTTAACAAGTCAGTTAGAGGTCTGGCTAGTGTAGCATAGCCTTTGATAAATCTTCTGTAATAGCCTGTTAATCCTAGGAATCCTCTCACATGTTTGACAGTCTTCAAAGGTGGCCAGTCTTGGACAACTTTTATTTTCTCAGGGTCAGTCCGCACTCCATCACCCGCAATGATGTGTCCTAAGTAGGCTATACTATCAGTGGCAAAGAAACATTTGGTTTTCTTCACAAACAGATTATGCTTCCTAAGCAACTCAAAGGTATGCAGAAGGTGTGATTTGTGGCATTCTAGGGATTTACTATATATCAAGATATCATCAAAGAAAACCAAGATATATTTCCTCAAGCAATCATGAAATACATGATTCATCAAAGCTTGGAAAGTGGAAGGAGCATTGCATAATCCAAATGGCATTACCTTATACTGGTAGTGGCCTTGATGAGTTCTAAAGGCCGTCTTGTAAGCATCCTCAGGTTTAAGCACCACTTGATGATAACCCGCTCTCAAATCTAGTTTAGAAAAGAAGACAGATCCACCCAGCTCATCAAGCAACTCTTCAATGACAGGAATGGGAAATTTGTTCTTAACAGTCTGCTTGTTGAGGGCTCTAAAGTCTACACACATTCTCCAACCGCCATCCTTATTTTTGACAAGGATTATCGCGGCAGCATAGGGGCTTTGGATCTCTTCTATGAAGCCGGTTCCCAACAGGTCAGCCACTTGTTTCTCAACCTCATCCTTCTGTTATTTTGACAGTTTGTAAGGTATGAGATTGATGGGTTGTACTCCAGGCTGCAATGGGATGGTGCGATCATAAACCCTTGATGGAGGAAGTGTCGTAGGTTCTTCAAATAGGTCTTGAAACGCACCCAACAATTGATCGAAACCAACAGGTACGGTGACTGAAGTTGTTGAAGTTTCCCTCAAGCTTTCTGCTGAACAAACTTGGGCCATAGCTACCTTCTTAGGATCAGCTAGTAGCCTACTCATCTTCCCTTCATTGATCCATTTGACAGAGACTTTGGTTCCCCCTTTCAACACAATTTCCTTATCATTTCTACAAAATCTCATTTCCATCCTCTTGAAATCCCATAATACTGGACCAAGTGTCTCTAACCAGTCCATCCCTAATATAACATCATAATGGATTAAGGGCAAGATTAAGGCAGACATTTCGAACATCTCACCTTGCATGCTCCACTTGATGTCGATACAAGCCTCAGTAGTGACTAGGCACTCTCCATTAGCAACTGTAATTCTCACAGGAGTTATTGTGCAAATGGTGTGGTCCAAGCTGATTGCAACTTCCCTAGAAATCAGGTTGTGGGAACTTCCTGTATCAATGAGGGTGTGAATCGTTTGCTTTTGCATCTGGAGTGCTATTCTCATAGCCTTGACTCCTTTGTTCTTGATATCATGAATGACATATAGAGAGGATGTGGGTTCCTCCACCAGCTGTCCCCCCTCTTCTGGTGTTGTCTCCTCCTCAACTCCATAATCAGCTGCATCTTGCTCCTCCTCACCAGTCACAATTAGAAAAAATTGCTTTGATTGGCATTTGTGGCCTCTAAAAAACTTCTCCCCACAGTACTTACACAGTCCTGCAGCCATCCTCTCTCTCATGGTTTTGTCATCTAAAGTCTGGAAGGGTACATTTTTTGTTTTAGTGTTGGTATTTCTGGTCTGTGTTTGATTTTGGAAGGGTGTTTGTGGAGTGGTGGTGGTTTGGCAGGATTTGTTGGAGTTGCGCTGGTTTAAAGGTGGTTTAAATTGGTTGGCAGACCCTTGGTATAGCTTGATCTGGTAGAGGCAGGGATGGTGTTTGAGGTTTGGTATGGTGTTTGAGCTGTGTATTCTGGTTTATATCAGTCATGGCCATTGCTCTGAAGGTTGGAAGGGCTACTTTAGTTGATAAGGCTAATTCCACGGAATCTTCAAAGAACTGAGGCTTGAACATCCTCACCAGATGTGCCAGCTTAGATTTCAACCCAGCTAAGAACAAACTTTTACCATATGCATCACATACATCTACTCTATCGTAAATGACATTAAATTGATTCACATAATTTTCTACATCACTGACCTGTTTTAAGTTGGATAACTCCTCCATAGGATCATCGGACCTCTTAGCTGAAAATCTGGTGATTATACACCTCACAAAATCAGTCCAGGACCAAGTGTTAAGCGCTTTATGCTTCAACTTCACCTTATACCACTTCAAGGCATCTCCACACAGATTGTGTGAAGCAACCTCCACCTTTTGCTGATCAAGAGTTCTCATACTCTGAAAATAGTTATTGGCTTGAAATACCCAGTCATTTACCTCAGCTCCAAGGAACCAAGGGAATTCAAGGACCGTTGGCTTGGGATTTGCCTCAAATCCAGGCTCTTCAACATGATTCTCCACCTGATTCTCATTACCAGGGTCCTGATGATGAACACCACGCATAAGAAGTTGTTCTGAAGCAAGTATCCCTTGGATAGATCTTCGTATCTCATCCACAGCTAGCTCCAACACTCCCATTCTGGAATCTAGAGGAGGAATATTGCTCCCATCTCCTATCCCATCACCAGTGTTGATGATGTTGTTGTGTTCAACTTGATGAATATTTCTCACCATCTTGACTTGTAGGTTGCAGGATTGATGCTCCGCTACCACTTGTCACGGGCCTGGAAGGGATCCAAGCCGTGGCACAAACACAAGCTAGAAGAAAGCAGAAGAAACAGATCAAAGGAAGGTTTAGCAGAGAGTTTAATGGTTGCTGGTGTATGAATTGATAAGCAACGAAGAATGATTGCAGCGGAAGAATTGGGTGGATGAATGTTGTTTAGGGTTAGGTAACTGTGTTTATGATTGAAATAAGAACAGATTCATTGAATCTAAAACTTGTATTTGCTATTCATTGAATAAGCCAAAAAATACAAATTGTTGATTACAGAAAAACTGCATAATGTTTCTTTCTTCTTTTCTTACTTTATACTACTTGATCCTTATTACAATTAACTACCTTTTGCTAACAAATATCTAACTCTTACCTGCTAATTACGCAGCTGTCAAAGACTAACTAATCTTCAGACTTGAGCTCTTCTTTTGCGTGTGAACAACCCGTCCACTTGTTGTAACCAACTAAGCAAGACAGCTGCCAACTTGCCAGCTAAGCAAGACAGCTGCCAATTGGTTATTCTCCTTCTCTTCTTCGTGCGCCTCTTTCATTGGACTCCCAACCACGTGTAGCTGTGCTAGTTGTCCTCCCCTTTCTGGCTGTGACAGGAACCAAATCGCCACAAAATTAATCTGGTAGATTTTGATCTCCAATTGTTTGTTAATTTTATTTTGTTACAGAATTGACATAATGAGTCCGGGTGATGGTGTTGGTGGTAGTGTTATTTGGTTAGTTGCACTTTCTAAATCCTTGGTTACAGTCAGTGAGATTTTAGGTTGTTGGTCTAATCTGAGTAAGAAGGATTTGTACAGAAAGATTTGGAGGTTATTGGTGATTTCTAATTTGAAAACCTTAAGGTTGTAATAGTTGTTTGTGATCATCGCTTGCTATTTGTGTTTCAGCTTTTGATTTGGGTGTGGAAAGCTAGATACATAAATTATATCAAACTTCCTGACATTGATTCCATCATTCAAGCAAGCTTAGACTCAGGTAATAACTCATTCATGTTAGTCTAATGGTTAGGTATAGGTTCTACTGTTCACCCTATGATGCGAATCCTACCGCATCACATGTGCAAGGTGTACGACGGCCACCTATCGAACCAAGGATGCGAGCACGAGGAGAGGATGAATACACAGGAGATAATCAGAGTATGGATTTGTGGAGCTTTACTGGGCAGATGGTGTTGAACAAAGATTCGAGGACGAATCTTTCCGAAGAAGAACGGAATGATATGATCCCAGAATATGCTACAGACATCGGAATCATACGATCAACCTCTCATATGAAACTTCAAAATGTTATCTTTCTAATGGAACAAGTTTCAGCCCATTTGGACGACCGGATTGGAAGTTATGCCCGTCGAGCTTTTCATGTGCAGAATGGACGTGATGACGCCCATTATCAGTGTGATTACGCCTCAAACAGTAGCGACGTGTCTGTCACAACGTCTTCGATGTGATCACGGCCGGAAATTCCAGATTTGCGCCAAAGAAGGAATTCTTGGAGACTTTCTATTTTTATTAGCTATTTTATTAATTAATTAAATTAGTTTGGATTTATTTTAATTATTTAATTAGAAGTTCTATTAGGAGAAGGTTTCCTTTTGTAAGGATTTAGGGTTTCTCCTATTTAAAGGAGCCATCTTTTTCATTAAGAAGTTAAGTTATTTTCAATCAATTAAACAGAGAGGATTTTCTCAATTGTTCACGTGTCGAATTGCAAGTAAAAGACCGAGAGTTCAAACCCGTATTGTTTTGTTTCATCCTAGGTTGGTATTCACAAGTTGAATACAGGGTTAGGGATTCGAGTCAAGAACCTTTCTTGCTTGATTTGGGTTGGCTAGTACAGGTTATTAGCAGGGTCAAACGCTCAAGAGAGTTAATTATTCCGCATTCTGAAAATCCAATCCTTCGAACTAGATCAGAAAGTACTCGTTACGCATCCTATGCAACTAGGATCGTATCAGTTGGTAGCGGAGCTCAAGGCGTTCAAGGTTTGGTATCTATCCTTTAATTATTTCATTTTCCTTGTTGAGATTGATTCTTCTTCTTCCCGATCTATAATCAATCTCCTTGCATCCCGTTGTGTTAGTTATTTGTGTGTTGAGTCGATCTAGGGTTCTAGATCTTGTTTTGTGTGCATCTTGTTCAACAAATCGTGGTTACGATTTGTAGTTTTTAATTCTGTCAACAACAAAAATGTGTTTGCCCTATTTGCTATTTTAATCTCATTTGTTCTTAGAGTAAAAAAACAAAAAACAAAAAAAAAAAGGAAAAAAAAAGGAAAAAAAAGAAAGAAAAGAAAAGAATAATAAAAAAAAAATCAGATCAGAACGAAAAAGAAAGTACAAAATACTACAGAGTATTGTGAAGCTATTGCAAAAAGAATCATTGGATTTGGTGGTCAGAGTTGAGAGATATCAATTTTGCAAGTTGCATACGCATAATTTCACAAATTTAATCAAAAACGAAATTTTGTGATTTACTTGAGTCTTCTTGAAATTTTGAGCTTTCTTTGATTCTTATACATCCATATATCTTCTACTCCAGCCTAACAAGTATTTAGTTGATTGATCTTTGCAACTAATTTATTTGTTGAGCATCTAAATTCCTTTTCGAAGCTAGTTGTCTTTGCGTGTCTCTTTGGAGGCTTTCCTTTGAAATTCTTGAGTCATTGCCGTTTGCGCGTGAACAATTGCAGGAAGTGTGAGTGATTTGTGAGATAAATAGAGCGTTAAACACGAGAGAAAATGTGAGGGAGTGCTAGGTTTAGTGCAATTTTACGTTTTCTGTTTGCTTGTTGTGAGTTTCAGGAATGTCAATGGAGGGCGAGAAAGGTGTAGATGGAGCAGTAAGCCCCGGGCTTGCTGAGATGTTACAAAAAAATTTAGTAAGGCTTGATCGGATGGAGTTTTCCAATAAGGAGACCGCGAGTAAGGTTGATAAGTTGTCCGCAAGAGAAGGGACTAACATTCCCAGCTTTTCCCAAGTTCTCAATCCGGGAAATGCGAAACATTTGTATGATGGTGATCCACCGAAGGGAGAAGAAAGACCGGGTTTAGTTGGAGGATTACCCAAGGGATATGCTGGCGGGGGAGAAGAGGGAACAAGGTTTGTGACTGGCCCCATTGAAGGCGGTGAGAATATGCCAATCACACCTAAACGTGAGGACTATGTACATGCTGCACGGGCTGAACGTCGAGCGCATCATGCGCCATGGCATGAGGAGCATGAGTTTGAGTATGGTGATAGGCGTGACCGAGCTTATGAGCGGCAGCCTAGGGTTGAAGAGAGAGTTGACTCCAATCTCGGGAGTATTAAGATGAAAATTCCACCTTTTAAGGGAAAGGATGATCCCGATGCTTACTTTGCGTGGGAGAGAAAAATCGAATCAATTTTTCTCTGTCACAACTACTCCGAGGATAAGAAGGTAAAGCTGGCAGCGGTGGAGTTTAAGGATTATGCGGTTCATTGGTGGGACCAAATCAATAGTGGTCGGATAAGGCTTGAGGCTGGACCGGTTCGGAGTTGGGAAGCGATGAAAACACTGATGAAGCAACGCTTTGTTCCTAGTTACTTCACTCGTGACCTTCATCAAAGGTTGCTGACCATGACAGAAGGGAGTAAAAGCGTCAGTGAATATTATAATGAGATGGAGATGGCGCTAGCTAGAGCGCGAATAGTTGAGGATAGAGAGGCGACGATGGCGAGGTTCCTTAATGGCCTTAACCGGGAGATATCTAACGCATTGGAGCTAACATATTATACGAATTTACAAGAGATGTTACACATGGCTATCAAGATTGAGAGACAGAGGAAGACTAAGTTTCCTTCTACTACTGTAGTTGCTACAAAGACTCTACCATGGGAGAAGACGTTTCGGGGAAAGAGTGATGCAGTTGCGCCAATTCCACCTAAGGTTTTGCCACACACCTACGGTAATAAGAGCAATAACCCTTCATCTAATTCGGTGAATAAGGTACATAAAAGGGATATTGTGTGTTTTAAGTGTTCAGGTAGAGGTCACATGAAGGTCGACTGTCCTAATAAGAGTGCCTTGATTATTCGGGACAATGGTTACATGGACTCGGATGACGAACAGGCAAGTGAAGCGGCCGAGGATGTGGAGGAAGAAGTTGACAGTGATTCGGAAGCGATTGATACACTCATTCTCAAGCGCAATCTTAGTGCTCAGGTCCAAGGAAAAGTATGCAAGGAGGGGCAGCGGGAAAACTTATTTTATACACGTTGCTTGATTGAGGAGTGAAGGTGTTCATTGGTAATTGACAATGGGAGCTGCACAAACTGTGTAAGTATGTTGTTGGTTCACAAGTTGGGATTACCGACGACAAAGCACCCAAAACCGTATTCGCTACAGTGGCTGAACGAAGGGAGCGAAATTAAGGTACTAAAGCAAGTATTAATTTCATTCTCCATTGGGAAGTATAGAGATGAGATCCTTTGTGACGTCGTACCAATGCATACAAGTCATCTTTTACTTGGTCGACCGTGGCACTATGATAGGAATGCCAAATGCGAAGGAAGGAGCAATCGGTACACGTTGGAGAAGGATGGAGTAATGTTTACTCTTGCACCATTAACGCCAGATCAAGTTATGGAGGATCAAAACTGGATAGCAAAGTCTCATGTTGCTTATGAGAACTCGAAAAAGCTTGAAAGGAAACAGTTGAGTGTTGAGGGAAAAGAAAGAGAGCAAAACAGCCCCCATGAAAAGAGTGAGCATGGGAAAAGATATGTGAGAGAAAACAGCTTCCATGAAAAGAGTGAGCATGGAATGAGAGGAGAGAATCAAAACAGCCCGCATGAAAATAGAGAGCATGCGTTAGTTGGCATAAATACAAAAGGAGAGGTCAAATATGCCATAGGAAAACAAGTGAGGAACGCACTTGGTGCGCAAAAATTCTGTTTTGGCGCAAGCCACCAAAAACCCAGTTTTCGGCGATTGTGCCTTGATTTTCCTAACACTAACCCTTTTTGTTTCTCGTCTATGATTGTCTTTCCCACTTTATAGAAGAAGAAGAAGTTATGGGCAGAGAAGAAACCTCCTACTATGATGACAAGAAGGTGGAACGGATTTTGCACATCCATGACGACTAGTTCGCTAAACCATGACCGAAAGAGTGAGGTACGGTTTTCTTCCCTAGGACTTAGTTCGTGTAAGTATGTGGACACCATAAAATTGTATGATGTTGATGTCAAATTTATAATTAATAATGGTGGTCCTAACTTGAGTCTAGGAGCTGTATATTATCCATTGGTATGTAAGTTTGCGTTTACTAGCGAATTCTTGCTTATCTTTACTTGCAACCAATTTTCTTATGCATTTATACTTGTGGTACCATTAACCCCTGTTTCATTGAGTTATTATGCAAATTTGAGGAATGATAGAGAGTTAGTGATGGCGAAGTTACCCCTTAGAGAAACCATGAGTCATATGGAACGCTTGGGTATCTCGCGAGAGGCTGAGAGTTACCGGAGGAACTTGAGGCTGTTCTTCAAGATTGTTGATTGGGATAGGATGTTCTTACACCTTCCAAGGTTGTCTATCCAACGCAACAAAACGATCCCTATGAGAGATGATGGTTCTAACCACACCGTTGTCAAGCACATTGACACCACCGTCAGAGTGGATGTCTCGGGTAATCTCTATCCTATGTTCATACCTTTAGTTCATACTAACTTGAGGTATTGTGGTGTAGATTTCAGTCCGAATTCGAGGACGAATCCTCTCGAGGGGGGAGGAGATGATGCGAATCCTACCGCATCACATGTGCAAGGTGTACGACGGCCACCTATCGAACCAAGGATGCGAGCATGAGGAGAGGATGAATACACAGGAGATAATCAGAGTATGGATTTGTGGAGATTTACTGGGCAGATGGTGTTGAACAAAGATTCGAGGACGAATCTTTCAGAAGAAGAAGGGAATGATACGATCCCAGAATATGCTACAGACATCAGAATCATACGATCAACCTCTCATATGAAACTTCAAGATGATATATTTCTAATGGAACAAGTTTCAGCCCATTTGGACAAGCGGATTGGAAGTTATGCCCGTCGAGATTTTCATGTGCAGAATGGACGGGATGACGCCCATTCTCGGCGTGATTACGCCTCAAACAGTAGCGACGTATCTGTCACAACGTCTTCGACGTGATCACGCCCGGAAATTCCAGATTTGCGCTAAAGAAGGAATTCTTGGAGACTTTCTATTTTTATTAGCTATTTTATTAATTAATTAAATTAGTTTGGATTTATTTTAATTATTTAATTAGAAGTTCTATTAGGAGAAGGTTTCCTTTTGTAAGGATTTAGGGTTTCTCCTATTTAAAGGAGCCACCTTTTTCATTAAGAAGTTAAGTTATTTTCAATCAATTAAACAGAGAGGATTTTCTCAATTGTTCACGTGTGAACCTTGTTGCTTCTTAAGTCTGAACGCTTAAGTCGAATTGCAAGTAAAAGACCGAGAGTTCAAACGCCTATTGTTTCGTTTCATCCTAGGTTGGTATTCACAAGTTGAATACAGGGTTAGGGATTCGAGTCAAGAACCTTTCTTGCTTGATTTGGGTTGGCTAGTACAGGTTATTAGCAGGGTCAAACGCTCAAGAGAGTTAATTATTCCGCATTCCGAAAATCCAATCCTTCGAACTAGATCAGAAAGTACTCGTTATGTATCCTACGCAACTAGGATCGTATCACCCTAGAGTTCTTATTTCTGTGGTCATTTGTTCCATTATTGTTGAAAAAGAGCAAGTAATACCCACTGAATTTAGAATTGGAATTGGAATTGGAATTGGCTCTCAAGCAGAGAAGGGGAATGCTTGCACAGATTGATCTTAATTTGGGATTGCAGCCAACTTGCAGAGAACAAAGACAACCTTTTCGAGGAATGGAAGCTAATAATTCTTGAATTTTCTATAGGATGTCATGGGCATTGAAGTGACAGATAGAGGATACTTTGGTTGTGCTATTCTTACTTTAGGTGTAGTTCATTATATCTAAAATCTAGCAAACTTTCCTGTTTTTAGTTCAAAATTCTGGCAGGAAAATCTATTTTTCCTAATTTCTTCTCAATGCAAAGTTACGGTGACTTGGATTGTAGAATTTTTCTTTAACATCATTTGGTAAATCTTCTGTTTATGTTGTTCGCACATTTGCAATAGCCAAAAATATATGTAAAACTTAAAAAATTGCAAAAGCTATTGACAAAAAAAAAAAACCCTCGACCAAAAAAAATAACCCACAGAATCGCGCGGGCATTGTGACTAGTGTATTCTGTATGTTCAACTGATTTTATCAATTGCTTTGTGGCGTGAGTCAATATGACTTTTCTAGCGCATGTAATTCTATGCGAAATATTTTGTTTTAGGTACTGAAACTAGGGTTAGCTGATGATGTTGAGCGAGCAGTTCACTTGCCATTTTCTTGTGAGCAGCTTGGATTCGGGCCAAACCTTTAGAACAATCACTCTTTCCCACTCGTATCTCAATGTCCGGTCTCCAATCAATTTTATGCACTGATTTAACATAGTTTTTTTTCTTCTAAATTTTCAGTTTTGTGATATCTAGTAATAGATTAAAGGATTTAGATTATGGGTTTCCAGTGACATGGAAAGCTTCTGTTGGGGAAATGTTTTTGTTGTTGATTCCTAAAGACGTGTTATTTGATCAATGATAATATCAACTTTGGGAAGGTGGATTGGAAGTTTACACTCAATGGCAATGCAATTAGTTCAAGGGGAGATTACGAAGATTAAAATAACAAATCCAACAGATGAAAGGTATTCGTACCATATCCATGATGTGATTGTTATTGACGGAAAGAGTGTTGCAAAGGTAAGTTTTAAGCATTCCGGACGCAAAAACAGAATGCAAATTTGATGTTTTCGAGTTGTTTCTTCAAAATCAGAATTAGTCTAGTGATCTTCACAAAGCTCTTTCACAGCGATGGTTAGTCGATCACCTCGAAGAGCAAATGATAGCTAGACGTCATGTTGTTTTGGTTAGTCTGCTTCACTCAAGTTTTCTTCTTTTTTTTACTTTCTAATTCAATATTTTTACTTAATAAACTTTATACGGGTTAACAAACTTCAAATAAATGGAACGAATATACTAACCGTGTCTTTTCATTTTAATTTCTAAATCAATTTTCTTATTTATAAAATTAATGCGGATCATCCAACTTCAAATGTTCGATATACATCATAAACTATTATATTGTAAATTTTAAGTCATTTCTTTTAAGTATAATCATCATCTACTATTTAAAATTATTAGTCTTTTCCTTTTTATATTTTGATTCAATTTTTTTTTATAACGTTCATGTGGGTCACTCAATTCTTCAATCAAGTCTTTTCTTTTTGACTTCTTATTCGATTCGTTTATTTAATAAGATTTATCTGGGTTAACAAACTTCAAATAAATAGAATGAATATGCTAATCATGTCTTCTCTTTTTTTACGTCTAATTCACTTTCTTTATTTAATAAAATTAATACAGGTAAGAAAATCAAATGATCAATATACATTATAATATTTTATAATTATCGTTGTAGTTTTATTTCATTTGTAAGTTGAAGTTCTTCTATTGAGTGTTGTAATATTTTCCCAAGTATCTATTTATGTAATTTTTGTTCAATATGTGCTCAATATTTTTTTTAAATTTAATATCAACATAAAACTATTTAAAATCTTACAATACTAGTCGACACATATATACTGCTCCACAATTTTTGGAAAACCTAAACTACTCCCCCTGGTGTCCGTCGCGGCTCTCCGCCGCCCTGGATCCCCTCCGGCCAACCCACTACTATCGGAGGTCAAAATACCAGACACCTACTGTGCTGGCGTAAAACAACCTACCAATCTATACCCATGCACCGATCCCAAGCAACCATTCGGGATTTCAAGGACCCAATCACTACCTTCTACCTTGAAAACCTCCCCCAACATGTGGATCACAAATCCCTTGAGTATCTGCTAGTAAGAAGATGACGCCTCCCCCGCTTCTCTTGGGTTCGAGACATGTTCATTCCTCGTCGCCGCAATAAAGCAGGACGTAGATTTGGTTTTGTTAGGCTAGAAGGAGTAGACAATTCGTTGGAGATGGTGAAGGCGCTTGGACAACAATTTATTGGAGCCTCGGCATTACGCTGCAGTTTGGAGCGTTATGGGAGAAAACCTAAATCGGGCCCTAAGGAAACAATTGAACTGCAGGCAAAGAATAGTTGGCCTAAGCTGGTAGGCAAGACGCAAACAGACACGGTGGTGGAGGAAACTAAGGCTTCGAGGATTCAAACGCCTGTGGTAGACCGAACTTGGGTCTCTCCTACTACGAACCGAATTGATTTTGAAGACATGGTAATTAACCTTTCCATTCCTGATGAGAACAAAGAGTGGCTCGATAGAAGTGCAATTGGGATCTTATGTAGAATTGAGGATGCTCCTAAAATCCAAGAATTGATAACTGAATCGGGATTGATCTGTGACACAAAACTCATGGGTAGAGGTTTGGTATTACTTGAATTTCTGGATCAAGAGGAATTTAAGCGGGCGATGGAAGTAGAGAATCTAGCAGTAGATGACATTCTAAGTAAATTGCTGCCGTGGAAGGAAATAACGACAGAGGGGGGGAGACTCTGTTGGGTTCAATGCACGGGTCTCCCCTTCCAAGCGTGGGGTTTGGACACTTTTCAGGCCATTTCCAAACCTTATGGGTAGCTTATAGCGGTGGATGAAAAGACAATGCAGAGGAAAATGTTAGATGTGGCAAGGCTGCTTTTGTCAGTAGAAACAGCAGTTGTAGATCGCGAAATCATGATTCGTCTAGAAGACAAAGTTCATAAGGTATGTGATGCGTCGTCGAAACGCGCATCAAAAGTAATAAAATATTTATAATTTCCTGATAGGCTAGATGCACAAATTAATGTATATAGCGGTAAGTCATGGTCGAACCACAGGAAAAATGAAGGACTAGATTTAATCTTGCCCTAGATGTATGATGAGGATGAAAATGCAATAGACATAAAAGTAACACGGGGGGTTTTTGGTTGGTGTAGACGAATCTAACCAACGATGACAGTTGATGCTGAGACAGAAAATGAAAATGCAAATAACAAGTAATAGAAGACAAACGGAATAATTAAATAAAACGGGAACGAAAATAAAGCAGGAGAAAAACAATAAAAATGGTAAAGATAAACAGTTGCAATAAAGGTAATAACGAATTAAGTAAAGATAATAGATCAGATAAAAGGAGAAATCTTAGCAGGGGTAGAGGCGGATTGTGTCGAGGTCTAGTCAGTCATTGGTGCAAGGATAGACTATTTTCATGCCATAGACGTGCTATAGGAATCCTATTTTCACGTGGATCCCCTACTTATCTTCTTAAGAGAAGTCTCTCCCAAGGTACGCTTATGGGAGTGGTCGTGACACTACGCCCAAGGTACGCTTATGGGTCAGACACGCAGGCCCGTGAAGTGGAGAGAAGACACGCCTAGGGCTAGACACTGAGAAGTCTACCCTAACCGATTTCTTTCCCTAGCCATATTGGACCAAACGACATGGTGACTCTGGACTAGGTGCCTACTCTATTCCATGGCCTTATGTTAGTTATTACCATGAAAATGACAATATTCATGGGAAACATGCAAATAGATGATCAAACTACCAACAAACCTCACACGAAAAGACAATAAAATGGCAAGAAAGTGGATACAATCACGAAAACATTTTAAGAACACTTTGACCTTCCAACTATCCTCTTGCAATCCTTAAAATACCCCTGCCAAGACTAAGAGATTTAGCCACTCATGCTGGAATTCATACACAAAATGGATGGAGAAAGCAACATAAACAGAGAAGAGGTGCAGATGAAAATGAGAATCTGGATTAAAAACCAACCAGAGCTTGGGGCTTCAGTTTTTGGAAAAATAAACAAAGAACGGATCCCAATGTTAAAGAGGCGGCTACAATGATTGCAAACCCTAGAAATCTGGAAAATATTCTAAAGAAAAGCCTCCTCTAACCTAAAAGTTAAGGTTCTATTTATAGCCTAACAACCCCACTAGGGGACAAAATGGCAGAGGGGAATATTCTCTGCTGAGCTGGCTGATCTTGGCATGGAATCCCGCTAGAATCTTTTTAGCATCTTTGGTCAAGCGTCATCCGGAAAGAAACATGCACGTGCGTTATTTAAGCCTGGACATAAGATCTCATCTAGGTCCCGACGGTAGGTCTCGACGACAAAATGCATCTAGGGCTTGACGATGTAAGATCAGCAGAAGTGCATCCAAATGGTGCGTTTTTCCTCAAATTTCTCCCTTTAGTCTAAATCTGCAAAGTAGTTGAAAAACAAGCCAAAATAGTAGTATCAAGCGTGAAATTGGACTTGAAAGGAAGGAGAAACATGCATAAAAAGACACCATATCAAATTCCCCTACACTACCCATTGCTCGCCCTCGAGCTCGAGCAATCAAAATGGAAAACACACACCAAGACATAGACAGGCACAACCAACCATAGCACAAGAGTTAACAAACCAAACAATCAATCCTGACCATGTGAAGACATACTCTGCCTAGATAACTCTGCATCAAATCATTAGGATAATGACCCTAACGAAGAAACTTTACCACATCAGACTTGGCATCAGCAATCCTCACCAGGGTAAGTGTTTACACTCACACTCAACTAGGCTCGGTGTTTAATCACTCAAATATGCAAATTAACAAGACACATAACATAGTTTGCACATCAACCTGAGTTAAAATCCATATGCTTAGGCAATCAACAATCAGAAATGAACCTTGCATCATAAAAAGGAGTGAAAGGAAAGAGGTGTAAAGAGAAGATGACAAATTTGAAGGGAAAATGGAAAGAAATAAAATGGAAAGAGCAAGAAGAAAGATTATATACAAAGAGCGAAAAAGGAAGAAAAAGAAATGGAGAATAGAACGAAAAATTTGGAAGGATTCCTTGGTAAGGAAGGAGACGACGCGGTGAGGTAGTATCCGTCAAGGGCAGACAGTCGAGAGCTAGAAGAAATTCTTCTTCTGGGGGGGGGGGGGAGTTCTTCTCTTGGAAACTATGCTGACAGTACTTCATTCTTCTGGGTCGTACTTTTGCCTTCTCTCTTATTTTATTTTGAAACCAGATGAAAATTTTCTTTTCTTTTCTTTTCTTTTCCTGGTTTTGAAATTTCTTTCTTTCTTTCTTTCATTTTTTTTTGAATTGATAACAAAGAGAGGCACGAATATGGAAACTACTTCAACTGATGAAGATTGAATTAGCTTGAGGGTTTTGCCAACTTACTTCAGCTAAGACTTGATGAAAGTACTTTGGCTAGGGCTTGATTTCTTTTTGGATTAGCTTGATGATTTTACCCTAGCCCTTTTTCGGCATCTACACCTTTTTGTCGGTCTCCCCCACACTTGGGCTTTGCTGATCATCTAGCCCGCCACCTCTGACAAATACCGCTCACTTGCCAAGGAAAAGGGATCAAGGAAAGTGAGAACAAGTGGTTAAAGAAGAGAGGAAATGAGAAGGAAATGAGAAGATGTCGGGGGCTAAACGAAAAAGGGTGTCGAGGGCTAAGTGAAGAAAAAGAGAGGAAGGATAGAAAGAAAAAGAAACGAAAACAAAGATGCAAAGTTCATTTTTTTCGTCTTTTTGTTGCTTTCCTAAGATTAATGGTGCCCATACCCAGGGGTCTCATGCAAACCTAGTTGAGTGCCTAGCTAAGCATTGAATCACACATGAAAAATATAACTGTTTAGTCTCAAATGCTCACAAGGTGTTATAAATGATTGCTGATGTTTAGTGCAAGATGCAGGTTATAAGAGCTAACAAACATGGCATGCAAGATCTAGGGTAAGACCAACATGAAAGGCAGTTTATTTCTATGTGCTCACAAGTCAAGAGTGTGTCCATACAAGGGGGTTTTAAAACTGGGCAGTGCTAAAAAGTTAACAAAATCCTATAAAGTGAAAATCCGAAAAATTAAGTTTGCACAAAGCATGCAGTCAAACATATATACTAAAATATCACACAAACACATAAATCCTCCCCCACACTGAGGCTTCGCATTTTCCTCAATGGAGAGACATGCACAAAGCAGACAAGAGAGTTCAGATCATAAAAGGAGTTCAAGAGAAGGGGGAAGGGATAGGAGAATGTTGTGGAGTGCTCTAGGGCGATGGTGCATTGTCGGGGCCACTACATAGGCGAAAGGTTGCGCCTTGCAACTTTCATCGTCAGATCTTTTAGTTGCTTCAGAATGAATCGAAGAAGGGTGTTGGTCTCTACTGTGGCAGCAAGGAGGGCAGGATGAACATCCCGGGTGGCTGGAGCAATAGGTGGATCGTCTTGGGCAGGATCGGTTGGAGCGTTTGGGGCGGAGCTGGTTTGGCCTGGATGCTCGATCTGGGCAAGAGTCGGATAAATGAAGTTTCCTTGGTGCTTAGTGCCGAAAGCTTGATCTTTCACCTGTGTACAACCTGCACTAAACCTCAAGACACACTGTGAGACACACAAATGCCCCATCCCGTCAAGGGTTTTGGGGTCTAGCATTTTAAAATCAAGTGGTGCAGACAGATTGCTGGAAGGTAAATCCAAATTATGTGAGTTTATGGCAATACGAGTCATCAACGACCCCATAACAGGACTACGAGATATGGCCTGGACAGTTGCAACAACAGTAGCAAACCAAAACCCAAGATTAAGCCTAACCTTATGCATCATACACCACAAGAAAAACAACTCTTGTATCGACAACTGGCCAGATGAATGGAACTTACCTGCGAAGGTAAGGGCCAAAAATCGATGCAAGATTCTGAGGGCGGGGTCAGAAATTTCATATCCCTTGGAAAATTTAGGGCTGAACTCGGCATTGTCATCGCCGGTCAGCTCCTAAAAAATAACATTAGCATCAAAATCACTAGGATACACAGTATGGGCAGATCTATAAGCAGAGGACTCTAACTCATCGACACTCACAGCACCCAACACATAATTCAGTTCATTGACAGACATTTTAGACCATTTTCCCATCAGCCTAAAATGAACAATATCGGGGGCTGAAAGGCTCGGACCAGTCTTGCCCTTAGGCTTGAATTGGTCCGATGCAAGCCAAAATGTGGAATAGAACTCAAGTGAGAGCTCTAAAAAAGTCGGGTGCTCCAGAAAGAACAAAGCTTCCCACCCAATAGCTTTTACAAGCTTTCTAACTCGAGAGCCTATACCCATTCGGTCCAAAAATAGAAGATCAAGGCGCACACATTGGCTAACACCTTTTGAGTGAAAAGTAACAAGTCTGTCTAGAGAGGACTTATCATCAAAAGTAAGCCAACCTTTAAGGTCGGAGAGTTCAGATGTCACCTGATTTGAAGCTGGTGTGGCCGAGGTGGCGCGAGATTTTGCAGATCTAGATGTTGGTGAAGATTCAGCTTTTCGTTTAGACTTTTGGGGACTGGTGGCCTTTGCTTTTCCTTTCTCATTTTCGGTGCCCTTTCTTTTCTTGCTCGCCGGAGCAGTCGGCTCGCTGGCGTCGGCAGAGGCCTCCTCTATCTTGACGGACAGAGGTGGTTTAGGCTTTCTCTTCACCAAGGTTACTTCTTCCTCTTCGGCGCCGACGACTTATAGATGTTGGGGTCCTGGTTCTTTTGGACCGACCGACCGGACCTAGTGATGGTGTGGGTCGCCGGATTAGATCCGGTGACTTCTAGGTCTTCATCGGACGACGGCTGGGAGTGAGAGGGATCGCTGGCGTCGATAGCTTCTTCATCATCCGGCCGGTTGGATCGGCGGCTGTTGGAGCCGGACTCGGCGGCTTGTGGCGAGGGGGATGGCGAACATGTGGGTGATTGATTTTTTTGGCCGGGAGTGGAGCGGCGGCTGGTGGTCCCGATTTTGTGGGCCACCATTTTGATTCGGGTGGGCTTCTTGGGAGACATGGTGTTTGGTGAATGTGTGGCTAGGGTTTCAAGGGAAGAAGATGGAGTGAGGGAGAAAGGTGGATGCTGGTTGGGTGGGAGGAAAATAAAAAAAATAAAAAAATAAAACAAAATGGGTAAGTGATGAGGAGAGGAGCGGGTATGACACGTGGCGCGCTAGGAGTGAGCGCGAGGCTGTGGTGACGCGTGGCGCGCTAGGAGTGGTCACCGCGGATCTAGATGACGCGGGGACGCGTTGCACGCTGGGATTGGGCGCTCGGATTTTGGATAAGGCTTGGAAGCGTGGCGCACTAGGATTGGTCGTGGGAACGCGTTGGACGCTTGGCGCGCAGGGATTGGACGACGCGGTGGGACGCGGATCGCCAAGGGAGAGGGCGCGGATTCCCATCTACAAAAATGGCTCATCCATTTCAAAATTTGAAAGGTATGGGGGAGAGCAGGGGAAAAAAAGAAGTTTAAGGAAATAATAATAAAAACCAAATAAAACAAGAGAAAGGAATAACGGAAATAATTATTTAAAAGAAAGAGATACGAGGAAAAGAAAAAATAAACGAGGCGCGTGGAATGCCTCCTTGACCAGCCATATTTTTTGTCCAGGCCTGGACGATGGTACGCATCTAGGGTAAGACTGGTGGGTCTGCCACCCTCATTTCATCGGTCGTGAAGGGTTTGAAACCTTCATAGAATGGCTTCAAGTGATGACCGTTTACTTTGAAAGCGACGCCTGTGTCTAGGCTCTGGATCTCGACAGCTCCATAGTCATAAACCATGGTAACCAAATAGGGACCTGTCCACTTGGATTTCAATTTTCCTGCGAACAAATGCAAATGAGAGTTGTATAATAGGAATTTTTATCCAACAGCAAAAGATTTGGGGACTAGAAGCTTATCGTGTTGGAATTTCGTCATGTTTTTGTAGATGAGGGCATTCTCGTAGGCATCATCTCTTAATTCCTTCAATTCTTGGATTTGCAAGCGACGGTTTTGGTCGGCTTGGTCAAGATCTGTATTGACCTGCTTGATAGCCCAGAAGGCTTTATGCTCAATCTCCACTGGCAAATGACACGGCTTGCCATAGACAAGTCTATAAGGAGTCATCCCGATTGGGGTTTTGAAGGCGGTCCGGTAAGCCCAAAGAGCATCTCCAAGTTTCGTGCTCTAATCCTTCCGGGACGGATTGACTGTCTTTTCAAGAATTGCTTTGATTTCCCGGTTGAAAATTTTGGCTTACCCATTCGTCTAGGGGTGATAAACGGTGGAGACGCGATGAGTCACTCCATACTTATGGAGGAGGGAGTAGACGATTCGGTTGCAAAAATGGGTGCCCCGGTCACTGATTAGGGCACGTGAGGGTACCGAAGCGATTGAAGATATTGGAGCATATAAATTCGACAACTACCTTTGAGTTATCCGTCTTGGTTGCCTTGGCCTCGACCCACTTGGAAACTTGGTCGACGGCGAGGAGGATGTAGGTGTTGCCAAAAGAATTCGGGAATGGCCCCATAAAGTCAATACCCCAGATATCGAAAATCTCACAAGAGATGATACCTGTCAAGGGCATCTAGTTGCGTGCACCAATATTCCCTATACTTTGACATCTAGGGCAAGACGCACAATACATATAACAATCACGGAATAGGGATGGCCAAAAGAATCCGGCTTCAAGAACTTTCATTGCGGTCTTTTTGGTACCAAAATGGCCTCCCTCTACGGAAGAGTAACAAAATTTTAAGATTGAGGGCACTTCCTCAAGATTCACACAACGCCTAACCACTTGGACGGAGCAATGCTTCCATAGGTAGGGGTTGTCCCAGATGTAGTATTTCGCTTGCTTCCGAATTCTGGTGCGTTCGTTGGGTGATGCATCCACGGGGAAAGAGCCTGTAGCACAAAAATTTACAATATCTGTGAACCATGGAAGCTGGATAGCTTGGGCAAGACAAAGACGCTCGTCAGGGAAGACATCCCTGATTGGCACTAGAGAATTATCATCTTGGGCAGGAAGTCTACTCAAATGGTCCGCGACCACATTCTCTACACCTTTCTTGTCCTTGATGAGAAGATGGAACTCTTGGAGGAGCAAGATCTAACGGATAAGGCACGATTTAGCATCTACCTTCATCAGGAGGCACCTAAGGGCAGAATGGTCGGTGTAGACGATGACGTGAGTGCCCAAGAGGTACTGACGAAACTTGTCTAGGGAGTAAACGACAGCCAGGAGTTCTCTTTCGGTGACTGTGTAGTTTTGCTGGGCAGGATCAAGTAATTTGGAAGCATAATAAATCACATAGTGTTCTTTATCTTTCGTCTGCCCCAAGACGGCTCCAAGCACATGATTGCTAGCGTCGCACATGATTTCAAAAGGGAGGGACCAGTCGGGGGCTCTAATAATAGGTGTAGATGTAAGCTTGGCTTTTAGAGTGGCGAACGCTGCCTTGCACTTGTCATCGAATACAAAATCAACATCTTTTTGCAATAGATGACACATTGGCTGGGTGATTTTCGAGAAGTCTTTAATGAACCTCCTGTAAAAGCCGGCATGCCCTAGAAATGAACGGATGTCTAGGACGCATGTAGGATAGGGCAATGACTCAATCACTTCAATTTTTACTTTGTCGACCTCGATGCCTTTGATGGAGACTATGTGGCCCAAGATGAGGTCGTGGTCTACCATAAAGTGACATTTCTCGAAGTTAAGAACTAGATTGGTCTCGACGCAACGTTGAAGAATTTTCCGCGGGCTGGACAAGCATTCAGAGAAGGAATTTCCATAGACGGTGAAATCGTCCATGAAGACTTCGATGCATTCTTCGACGAATTCGGAGAAGATACTGATCATGCATCGCTGAAAAGTGGTTGGGGCATTGCAAAGGCCGAATGACATTCTTCGATATGGAAAAGTGCCAAAGGGGTAGGTGAAGGTGGTCTTCTCCTGGTCATCTAGGGGAATTGGGATTTGGTGAAAACCAGAATATCTGTCTAGACAGCAGTAATGGGTCTTTCCCGCGAGGTGCTCCAACATCTGATCAATAAACGGGAGGGAGAAATGATCTTTCCGGGTAGCTGCATTCAGACGCCGATAATCAATACACACTCTCCAACAGTTCTGGATTCGGGTCGGAATCAACTCTCTGTCTTGGACAGTTATAATGGTGATTCTGGATTTCTTTCATGACCTGGACGGGGCTTACCCATGGGCTGTCCGAAATGGGGTAGATCACTCCTGCGTCTAAAAGTTTCAATATCTCTTTTTTCACAACCTCCATCATTGGAGGATTCAGGCGACGTTGTAGCTGTTGGACTGTTTTGCTTGCATCCTCAAGATGGATCCGATGGGTGCATAGGTCTGGAGATAAACCTTTGATATCTGGAATAGTCCACCCTATGGCTGACTTGAACTCTTTGAGCAAGGAAATCAACTCAGATTCTTCGGAATCATCCAACCGATTGGAGATAATAACTGGGAGCGAGTCGTCTGCACCTAGATAGGCTTATTTGAGATGCGCTGGAAGAGCATTCAATTCAAGAATGGGTGCCTATACCAGCGATGGAGGAAGCTTGGTATGCTCCTTGTGATACGGAGAGATAGCAAGTTGAACGGGAGCGTCGAGAGGCTTTTCCTCTAGGGCTGCAACGATGGTATACAACTCCAGAGGAATATTAATCGTCGAGGCCAAGACGCCCAATGTTGGTGGCGTGATGCTCCAATCTAGGGAAACCTATAAGGGTTCAAAAGAATTTAAGTCAGCAACTTTATCGACTAGAGGGTCAATCAAATCAACAAAATTCACACAAGAGAGATCAGAGGCAAAATCGGAGGGGTATTGAATGGCATCCATCATTTTGAACTTGATGATTTCCTCATCAAATTCAAGAGAAATAAATGCATCGTGAACGTCTATCTTCGCCCTAGCTGTAGCTAGAAACGGTCACCCTAGAAGCACATCTGTAGCTTTAGCGGATTCGTCGTTCTCTATTACGATGACATAGAAGTCTACGGGAAATAGGAAGTCGCCTATTTGGACCAAGACGTCCTTAATTACACCTTTAGGGAGAATTATGGAATGATCGACTAGCTGGATAACAAGCGGGGTTGGCTCGAGGGGTCCTAGGCCAAGACTGTTGAAGATAGTCAGGGGCATGACATTAATGCCGGCCCCTAGGTCACACATAGCTTTGCCTATGTTGACTGTCCCAATAGTACAAGGGATAACAAACATGCCCCGATCACTGCATTTTGGAGGGATCTTTTGTTGGATGAGAGCGGAGACATGGACTCCCACACTGATTTTGTTTACCCCGATCAAGTTGCATTTGTTAGTGCAAAGCATTTTCAGGAACTTGGCGTAGTGAGGCACATTTTTGATGGCCTAGAGAAGTGGGATATTGACGAGGACTTTGCTGAACATATCAAGGATTTCTCTATCCTCTTCCTTTTTCTTGGTCTTGACGAGCCTTTGAGGAAAGGGCGGCTCGAGGATCTTGTGTATATACTCCTGGGTGAATTCTTGAGGGCTTGTATCACCTCGTGGAGTCTTCCCTCATGGAGATCTAATGCGGTCCTCCATCACTTCCGGGAGTTTAGGCCCAATAAACTTAGCTTTGGGTATTTTCTTAGGCATGATTTCGGTCTCAACTACTGGGCCTTCGTCTAGGCCAGGATGTTCTCGAGTTGGTAGCTCGAGACCGCTACAGAGCGTCATAGCACACGCTTCGTGCTTTGGATTTGCCTCAGTTTGGCCGGGCAATCTTCCCTTATTTTTTAATTCTTTCATGTCCGCGGCCATGATACTCATTTATTTTTGTAGATCAGTGATGATGTTCCTGTAGTGAGCTACCTCATCAGTCGGTGGGGCAGACGAAGTGGAGTTCTGGCCCTGATTGGTTTGATAGTAAGATTGTTGGTTGTTCGAGTGGGTAGATCTAGGCTTGAAGTTTTGGACGTTGAAAGGTGGCTGGGCCTTCATGTACTGATTATGCTGCATCAGTTGTCCTGGGCTAGACGCTTATTGATGGCTGGCCCATCCGGAGTTTGGTGGTCTCCACACCTGATTGTAGTTCTGTCCATATGGGGCCTGATTGTAATTACCAATGGCGTTGATACTCTGGATCTCATTAGGGATATAGGGGCACGCATCTGTCGGATGATCGGTCAAGTTGCAAATCTGACAGGCCTTGACCTGAACTGACTATCCAGGGGCCATGTTCTGAAGTATGCCCACCATAGCGGTCAATTGGGTCTGCATTGCGGCCACTTGGGCATCCTGCCCTGGATGATTGCTTTCCTCGGGTATGCAATTTCTTGCCATTAACTCTATGGTGGCCTTTGCGACAGCAGGGGTGAGTCTGGTGATAGCACCACCACCAGCGGCGTTGAGCAATGCCTTGTCGCGAGCTTTGAGACCTTCACAGAAATATTGGATGAGGGTATGCTCAGTAAGGTTGTGTGAGGGGCACATAGCTTGCATCTTTTTATAGCGTTCGTGGTACTAGCCAAAATCTTCTTCTTTCCTCTAGACTATAGACACCAACTGCTTGCGAGTTCATTAGCCATTTCTGATGGGTAATATTTTTCGGTGAAGGATTTGGACATTTCGGCCCAAGAGTTGATGGAATTAGGGGGTAGATCATAGAACCAGTCTAGGGCATCATCTTTCAGAGACCATATGAAGGCTCAGAGCTTGGCGTGCTCAATACTGACATTGGTTGGCTTCATGGCGTCGCAAATAGAGTGCAATTGCTGAAGATGGCCGTGAGGGTTTTCCTTTGGAACGCCACGGAAGAGGGGAAGATGGTGCATGACTGCGGACTTGAGCGTCCAATCATGGGGAACAGTGGGCCAAACGATACAGGTGTTAGGTGTTTCAGGGGCACCATTGAGGTCCTCAATAGTTTGCAGAGGATTGTCGATATGAGGAGGGTCTGCCATAATGAATATCTAGAGGTAGACAACTACTGGGTTGTCGAGGTAAGGATGAAGATGATTGTCGGGACCGGTCTGAATAGAGGTTTGACTGTCGAGGGCAGGACGAGGAATTACTCTGTGAGAGGTTGCTCCTCCGGCCTGTCTCTGAATTCTCTCTCTTTCTTTGTGAGTTCGTGGTCAAGGGGTAGAAGGTCAAGTGCAAATCTCCTAGTCATACAAGTAAAAGAAAGAAATTAGTCCGTAAACACCCTCCCAGCAACGGCGCCAAAATTTGATGCGCCGTCAAAACGCACATCAAAAGTACTAAAATAGTTATAATTTCCTGATAGGCTAGATGTACAAATTAATGTATATAGTGGCAAGTCAGGATCGAACCACAGGGAAAATGAAGGACTAGATTTAATCTTGCCCTAGATGTATGATGAGGATGAAAATGCAATAGACATAAAAGTAACACATGGGGGAGGGGGGTGGTTGGTTGGTGTAGACGAATCTAACCAACGATGACAGTTGATGTTGAGACAGAAAATGAAAATGCAAATAACAAGTAATAGAAGACAAACAGAATAATTAAATAAAACGGGAACGAAAATAAAGCAGGAGAAAAACAATAAAAATGGTAAAGACAAACAGTTGCAATAAAGGTAATAACGAAGTAAGTAAAGATAATAGATCAGATAAAAGGAGAAATCTTAGCAGGGGTAGACGGCGGATTGCGTCGAGGTCTAGTCGGTCATTGGTGCAAGGATATACTGTTTTCACGCCATAGACGTGCTATAGGAATCCTGTTTTCACGTGGATCCCTTACTTCTCTTCTTAAGAGAAGTCACTCCCAAGGTACGCTTATGGGAGTGGTCGTGACACTGCGCCCAAGGTACGCTTATGGGTCAGACACGCAGACCCGTGAAATGGAGAGAAGACACGTCTAGGGCTAGACAATGAGAAGTCTGCCCTAACCGATATCTTGCCCTAGCTAGATTGGACCAAACAACATGGTGACTCTGGACTAGGTGCCTACTCTATTCCATGGCCTCACGTTAGTTATTACCATGGAAATGACATTATTCATGAGAAACATGCAAATAGATGATCAAACTACCAACAAACCTCACACGAAAAGACAACAAAATGGCAAGAAAGCGGATACAATCATGAAAACATTTTAAGAACACTTTGACCTCCCAACTATCCTCTTGCAATCCTTAAAACACCCCTGCCAAGACTAAGAGATTTAGCCACTCATGCTGGAATTCATACACAAAATGGATGGAGAAAGCAACATAAACAGAGAAGAGGTGCAGATGAAAATGAGATTCTGGATTAAAAACCAACCAGAGCTTGGGGCTCCGGTTTCTGGAAAAATAAACAAAGAACGAATCCCAGTGTTAAAGAGGCGTGTTGCTACCCGAATTTTGACTTACGTCGCAAGTTTTTCATTTTTATTGCATGTCACATTAATAGCACGTTTACGTCAAATTTCAATCGATTTTTGATCAAGGACTATTTGTTTTATTGTTTCATGTCATTTCATGTCTTTTAAATTTTTCGTATTTTTCTCGTATTTTCGACTAAACCGTATTTTTCGGTTTTCGTCAAACGCATTTACGTATTTTTATGATTATCGTATTTAATAGCTCGCCTAGGTCAAATTCCTGTCGATTCTTGGTCCTAGGCTAGTTTGTTTAATATTCCGTGTCATTTCGTGCCTTTTTAGTTTTTCGTATTTTTGACTGTCTTCACGCAAACTTTTCTCGGTCCAGGGTAAGTCTCCCGGGACCGAGGGTCGAACGCGTTATTTCTTCATTTGATAATTACGTACTATTTTTCTCATGCACGCCATCAAGTTCAGTTTCGTTCAATTTTTATCGTAAGGACATTTATTTTGCGTCCGAACTTTTAACATTTCCGAAAGAGAAAATAAATGTGTTATATCAAGTTTTCTAGTTTTTCACTGTATACTCATTTTCTTGTCTTATTTTTCTATACGTCGTGGTTTCCTCGACTCGGATTTATTTTCACTTTCGCACAAATTTGTTCGTACCAAAATATCTCGTTCATGTCTAAAAGCATGCATTAATGGCAATTAATGCATGTTTATCTAAAAATTGCCTCTCCTTTCTTCCTAGCTAGGGTTGCCGACTCCCTTGTGATGATCACAAACTTCCCATCAGAAATCCTTGGCCACACAAAGCCCTAGCTTGGCCTCCACTCCGGTCATCCTTATCCCTCCACCTCCTCCGACAATTCTTGACCAAGCATTTGCCTCCAAACCGACTCCACTTCCCTCTATAAATAGCATGCTTCATGCAACAAGAAAAGGGCACTAAAATCTCCTCTTAATCTACATTTCTTGCACTACCTTCTTGGATCAAATTGCTCTCCTGGACAAGTAAGTTTTCCCTCTCTAGTTTTTCTTTAATTTTCATTTTTGCTTGTAATGCATGAATAAATTGTTAAAACTTGCTTAATATGCTTAGTTTTCATGTTAGTTATACTTCCCTTGCCTCAATTTGATTGCATGATACACTAGCTAATTAATAGCAATATATGCATGTTAAATGAATTGATCTTTCCTTGTAAAATTACCACTATTTTTGAGTTGTTTTTCTTGCTATTTTTGTGGCTTTGATTTGCTGTTTTGCTACCATAATTATTGCAACCATTTTGGGCAAGAATGGTGGAGTGTTGAAACTTGGGTAGTTGGCCATGGTGGTCGGCTGGTTGGAGAAGAAGAAGGAAGAAGGTAAGGGTGGCGGGAAAAGGTGAGAAAGAAAGAAAGGTGATGGGCTTTGGCCCATTCTATGTTTTAAATTTTTTTATGCCCAAATTTTTTATGTGGGGCCCGGCCCATTAAAATTGTATAAATGATCGTATGTTTTTATGACGTATTTTAAATTGTATAAAATGGTTCGTATGCTTTTTATAACATGCTTAAAATGATGAAAAATGATTGTATGTTTTTATGATATATTTAAATTGCATGAAAAATGCTCGTATGATTAAATGATGTGTTATGCTATATTTAATTAAATGCTTGTATGATAATAATGATTATGCCATGTTTTGATTATTTATGTGCCCATATGAAATAAATTGCTACTTGTTTATTATGTTTATTTATTTTTCATCAATATAAATAATTGTTTTGCATGCACTTTTCCTTATTTATTATTTCCGAAAACGTTGCTAACACTCTCACTTCGCAAGGTTGATTAAGACCACGCAACACGAGTACGCTTTCTAGCCTCTTTTATTTATTTAATATCTTTTGGCGAATATTATTTGTATGTATGATATTTAAAAGTGCTAAAAAAGGCTTATAATTGTATGCATGATTAAAATCAAGTCATATGTTTATGTGTTTAAATCACTTGCTTTCGTATGCCATGAAATTAATTGCAATACTTTGATAATTGAGCATGGTGGCTTCGAATCCCACTCGGATATTTGCAAATCATGAAAATGGTACGATGCTAGCCTTTATCTATGATAGGATCACATAGTAATTAATTAATCATGCATGGCTCAATGAAAAGGGGGAACGTCCGCTCTAGCATAACGAATAAACGGTAACCCCGTCCTTAGTGTCCCGATCGGAAATAACATGTCCCTACGAAATATGCTAAGATGTAACGTCACCTTTGAAGGCCCAAATCATGTCAAAAATGTTTAAGTAATCGGAAAGTGGCCCAATTCGGTAAGCGGATTCGGTTGACATGCTTCGATCATTGACCTATGTAAATGATTGAAAAGTGGCCCATTTCCGTGGGCAGGATTGGTTGACATGCTTCGATCATTAAACAAATCTTTGTATATCAAAATTGTTTTCCAAACACCTTTTACCGGTAACTTTTTTTAAGGATGTGACTTGGGTGCCTAACACCTTCCCAAGTCCATAATACGACCTCGGACCTTCGTTCTTTGGTTTATACCACATGTGCCTTAGTTTTATTTTTTATGCCATGATGATTAGGTTCCCTAAACCTTAGAAAATAGGGTGGCGACTTCATTGTATTATGCGAAGCATCCATTTATGCTTAGCATCCGTCCCAAACCTTAAACTCGTTTTCAACGAAAAAGGGGATGCGACAAGGCGGCTACAATGATTGCAAACCCTAGAAATCTGGAAAATATTCTAAAGAAAAGCCTCCTCTAACCTAAAAGTTAAGGTTCTATATATAGCCTAACAACCCCACTAGGGGACAAAATGGCAGAGGGGAATATTCTCTGCTGAGCTGGCTGATCTTGGCATGGAATCCCGCTAGAATCTTTTTAGCATCTTTGGTCAAGCGTCATCCGGAAAGAAACATGCACGTGCGTTGTTTAGGCCTGGACATAAGATCTCATCTAGGTCTCAACGGTAGGTCTCGACGACAAAACGCATCTAGGGCTTGACGATGTAAGATCAGCAGAAATGCATCCAAATGACGCGCTTTTCCTCAAATTTCTCCCTTTAGTCCAAATCTGCAAAGTAGTTGGAAAATAAGCCAAATTAGTAGTATCAAGAGTGAAATTGTACTTGAAACGAAGGAGAAACATGCATAAAAAGACACCATATCCGTATGGATCCACAAGGAACCTATGCAAGGTGCTATTTCTAATCTCGACTGGATGGTAGGAATAAATATGGGTGATGAGAATATGAGTGATGAAGAAGAGGAGGGTTAGTTGGGCGATGATATAGACTAAATATATGATCCTGCAGCAGAAGAACGAGACATAGTACACGAATGAGGGTCCACAGTGATGTCATACCTGCTAAAGAACGCACTACAAGGGCGCCTCTTATGACAATCAGGCGACCTGCATATCGAGTTAAATGCCTTGTGGGTGGTGCGGGCAGTCTTGAGACTGAACAGTCGGGAGAGGGATAATCCTTGGTTGTGGGAAAAGTAGACGACACCGACATCATGAATATGAATCGAGCAAATGCGAGAACTATTCTGAAAGGTACAACTTGGGAGATAGGGTTAACGATGCCCTCACGGATAATGTTCAAGAAGTTACATTCCGAAACTTCGATAGAGAAAGATTTGAAGGGGAAGTGAGCAAGTACAAGAACTAAAGGGTTGGGCCTAGCGAGACCAATTTTTAAAATGGTTAGGTTGTTTTCCTGGAACTGCAGGGGGTTAAACGGGTTGACAAAAAGGCGCTTCTTAAAATAAATCATCAGGCGAGAGCATCTTGAGGTGGTCTTTCTTTAGGAGACCAAAAGGGAACAGTGCTCGGATTATTTTATCAACTTATTGTGGAATGGCGCAGGGGTTAAATGGGTGGCAATCCCAGCTAGTGGGAGATCGGGGGGCCTTCTTGCACTATGGAATCAGGATATCCTAGAGGTGAACAAGATTCAGACAGGAAACAAATTCATTTGGCTGGAGGAATGTGTTAAATCTATCGATTTTAATTGTATCTTAGTAAATATTTACGCTCCTAATGATGCTGTAAGTAGAGGGGTCTTATGAGATCAGCTGGGTGAGTTGATTGAGAGTAGCAGGGACCCAGTCCTAGTCGCAGGGGATTTCAATGAGATCCTAAATCCTCAGGACAGACTGCATGGAACAGTAGAGACAAGAGGAATGCAGGATTTCTAAAATTGGGTGAGCAGGGGTCATCTCAGAGATTTTCCTTTATTGGATAGAAGGTTTACATGGTCGAATACAGCGAGTAGAAGTCAGATTGATAGGATTTTTGTCCAATCCGGATGGGATGAAAGGTGGCCGAATCTGAGGTTAATGGTGTTAGGTAGAAATGGCTCGGACCATGTGTCTCTGTTGCTCAATCTCGTTAACCAAGACTGGGGACCGAAGCCTTTTAGAGACCTGGCGGCTTGGTGGGGGATCCAGAGTTCAAAGAGCTGCTAAATACTCTTTGGGTGGAAGCAAGCAGGCTTCATCCAGGACCACATTCGGTCACTAAAAAACTGTGATTCCTTAAAGTCAAATTGCGAAGTTGGAACAAGGACGTTTATGGCTTTACAGGAATCGGACTTCAGGCTCTCACTAGTGAACTGGAGCAGTTGGACAGAATAGCAGATGCTAGGGAACTTACAGTGGAAGAAAGACTTAGATATCAGGAGGTCCAGACGAGGGTATAGGAGACCGAAGGCCATGCTAGCAGGATATGGCAACAAAAATTGCGTCAAAGATGGGACTCACTTGGAGATAGAAATACTAAGTTCTTCCACTTGGCAGCAAAACTGGAGATGCTTAGGTGTAATGTGACTGAGATTATTCAGGGAAATTGTCGTCTTACAACGCCTATAGACATAAAGGAAGCGGCCTCTAGTTATTTTGCGGATTTATTCAAAGCAGTTAGTTGGGCGAGACCGAAAATGTTCAACATGGGGTTTAATCGTTTGAGTGAGATGGAGGTAGCGGATCTTGACCGTCAGGTGTCAGCGGATGAAATTTGGGAGGCGGTACAAAGCTGTATTAGTGACAAGACCCCTGGTCCAGATGGCTGGTCTATGGGTTTCATCAAAAAGGCGTGGGAGGTGATAGGGTATGATTTAACGAGTTGGTGGTTCAGTTCTTTCGGTCTGGAATTTTTCCTAGAGGAACAAACACTTATTTCATCACTCTTATCCCTAAAGTTAAGGCTGCAAAATGATTCTCAGAGTTCCGTCCTATCAGCCTGGTTAGTTGTTACTATAAAGTGATATCCAAAATTCTGGCTAATCGCCTGGCTAGAGTTATTACTACTATTGTGAGCTCTAATCAGTATGGTTTTATTAAGGGTTTACTCTAGACTGTGTGATGGCAGCCAACGAAGTCGTTCACACCTTGAAGAGGAGGAGACAATCTGGGTTCCTTTTCAAGTTAGACTTTGAGAAGGCCTATGATTTTGTTGAGTGGTCCTACCTGTTTGACGTCCTTCATCTTATGGGATTTAGTTGGCAATGGATTGGTTGGATCCATCAATGTCTCAGTTCGGCTAAGGTGTTTGTGTTGATTAATGGTTCCCCATCTGTGGAGTTTGGGTTGAGCAGAGGCTTTCGGCAGGGGTGTTCTATGTCCCCGTTTCTGTTTAATATTGCAGTGGAGGGCCTTCATCTTCTGATCAATCGGGCTCATGACCGAGGGCTTCTGTGTGGGATTGGAGATGCAGTGAGGGGCTGGAACGTTACTCACCTCCAGTTTGCAGATGACACGCTGATTTTTAATCGGAACGACGAGGAAGAGGTTCAAAATGTCAAAGGGATTCTTCGCTGGTTTGATGCCTTTTTTGGTCTGAAGGTTAATTATCATAAGAGTA
The DNA here is from genome assembly GCA_963691705.1 of Viola odorata. NCBI lineage: Eukaryota > Viridiplantae > Streptophyta > Magnoliopsida > Malpighiales > Violaceae > Viola > Viola odorata. The sequence goes on from OY829538.1 coordinate 10,892,397, forward strand.
CTTTGGTTGGGATTAACATCTATAGACCCTTCGGTGAATGTATAGCTCGCCGAGCAGGTTGCAGGTACGAAACGCTGCCTTTTACTTATTTGGGAGCAACAATTGGTATGAATCCGAGAAGGAAATCAAACTGGATGGGCTTAATTGGGAAAGTGAGAGGAAAGCTTGCTACTTGGAAGGGGAAGCTGTTATCCTTGGGAGGTCGGATAACGCTTATTAAATCTGTGCTAGCCAGCCTTCCGCTCTACCACATGTCCATCTATAAATTGCCTCGGGGGGTTATTCAGGACTGTAAGAAAATCATGAGAAAGTTCCTATGGAGTGGAGGAGACAATAAGCATGGCCTTGTCAAGGTGAAATGGGATGTGGTCACTCGGCCAAAAGAGATGGGCGGCTTGGGTGTGGGCAATCTGCGTTTGAAAAATGAGGTGCTGCTATTCAAGTGGATTTGGAGAGCTTTGACGGGGGGGATAAACTTTGGGTTGAGATTGTCCGAAACCAGTACAAGTGCTAGAGTGTGGGTCGTCTGTAGATGCAGGATCATGGAGATCCTTCGCCTATTTGGAAGGATATTCTGGTGACCTGGGGGAGGGGGCGAAAGGTTCCACTAGTGGATTGGTCATGTTCAACTCACGTTGGGAGGCGGGAATTCCTTTCTGTTCTGGTGGGACACTTGGGCTGTTCAGACCCCTCTTGCGCTCAGGTTTCCATGCTTGTATCACCTCTCGGGATCCAAGGAAGGGAAAATTTCAGACTTTGGAGGATGGCAGAACGACAGCTGGGTTTGGAAATGGTGTTGGCGTAGGGGCTTATTCGAGTGGGAAGTAGAGGAATTAAATGACATGTTGACGCTGCTTCGAACTCCGAGTGTTAATATGGACAACGACGCCATAGCTTGGACTCTTGAGCCGTCGAAACAGTTCATTGTCAGATCGCTATCATCTTCTATTGAGAAGACAATCCACAGGGGGTAATCTAATGTTGTCCTCAATTCGTGCTGGTCCAGGCTGGTGCCTCACCGCGTGGAAGCTTTCTTATGGCTTGCATTGCAGGATAGAATCACAACGAGAAGTTTCCTTAGGCGGTGTAACATCATCATGGTGGAGGAGAGTTTATGCCCTCAATGCCTGGGAGATGAAGAGGATACTAGTCATTTGTTCCTCCACTACCCCGCTTTGGATCAGATCTGGGATAGTATTTTGCAGTGGGCTGGTGTGTTTTGGTGCAAACCTAGGAGTCTTCAGGACTTATGGACGAGCTGGGGAGGGCTAGTTAACTGGAGAAATAAGCAGGCTAATGTAATGTGGGGGATGCTCATCCGCGTCGTCATGTGGCATCTTTGGAGTCAACGCAACAACAAGCTTTTCAACGGCGTTGATCCTTGCTCATTCCAAACATGGCATGCCATAGTGGGAACTTGGTAGCGATGGATCAAGAGTTGGGAACCCCTCTTCCCTTATTCCCCTACGCAGATGATCTCATCCGTGTGGCTAGAGACGTGGAATTACCTAAGGGTGTAGCGCAGGTAGTATTTCCTTGTCGTGTGGTTGTTTTGTAGCTTCCCGCGGTTGTTCTGCTGCTGTTTTTTTTCTGGTGTAGCTGCTGTAGCAGCTTCATCTTTTGTACTGTGATGCACCCCATGACCTTTTATTCTAATAAATCATCAGCCTATTTAAAAAATAAATACTAGTTGACACATGGAGATAAAATATATATAAAAATATAATTTTTTACAAATATTGAATAAATTATTAAATTAAAGAATATTACATTATTAAATTAATTTCAATTATATATCACCAAAAAAAGTCAGCGTGGCGCAGATGGAAATCCTAGTTAAGCCTTAAAAAAAATATTAAAAATAAAATGGTCATCAGACTCGTCACGAGAAAGACCATCAGAGCACAACAAGAAGTTCAAAAATCAACAGGAATCTTCTATCCGAGCTTGCATAAAAGAATCCTTTGCAGAAATTATTGTGTGTACCCAGTATATGTAATACTATCATTCATTCACACAAAAAAAAGGGATTTGTACTTAATTTATTTTAAATAAAATATTAAAAATAGATGGGTAAAAAACTCGTTAATTTGTACCAATAAATATGAGTGAGTGAACATAATTCTATATGCACAAGGTGCACCTAATAATTTATCCAACTCTACCTAGGTAACCGACAACAAAATAATTATTTTGACACTACTCCCTTCCATTTTTTAGTTATCCATTTAATTACTAGAATAATGTAATAATTAAGAGTGGTGGAAGATAAAATTATCCCTAATTTATTCTCAAATTCTGTGCATATGTGATACTACTACAATTAAAAAGTATTAGGAGTAAATTTGTCAAAAATTACAACCAACAATATTGGAAAAAAAACTGAACTACTAAAAAGAAAAAAATATATATATAACCTTTCTGGATAACTACAAAAATAACTGAGGGATTAACAAACAAAAACGGTCAATTTAATTAATTTGAACGTTTAACTCGTCAAATTTCTCGTGTTTGTTTATTTACAGATTTTGCTAAAAATTCAAATGCAATTATATCTTTGTGTAACAACGATCAAGTCAATTAGATTGGACAGGGTATGGGTGGATGATTAAGTAGGGAATTAAATCAATTTTAGAGTATAAAACAAAACAAAAATCAATTCAAATTTCAATAATTCATGGATTTGTTGACGTTTCTGGAGGTTTCTCCATCAATTAAAATCTGTTCATCAAAATCTATTTTATACTCCCTCTGGTGTAAAATAAATGACTTTTTAGGATAATAAAAATTTATTTCACCATGATCTTTGATCTTATTTTATTTCATATTGTTTCATTTTTACTCCTAATTTCCACTCAAATTAAAACACCATCATCAAATTGGGTTGATGCATAAAAAAATTGTCATTTGCACAAAATATTGGTTTCGAAAAAGATAAAATAACAAGTATTATGAACAGTAAGAATCCGTAGGAAAACGTCGTTTATTTTACACCGGAATGAGTATTTGTTTTTATTTCTTGTTCGTTAATTTTATTTTGTTACAGACCTGACATAATCTCTTTAATTTTCTTTTCTTTTAACATGCAGTTTCATTTTCTAGAAATAATTGAAGCCATTAAGCTTTGTTCTTTGGTTTTTCTTTAGAATCATTTGAATTTTACTTCATTGCTAGCCATCTAGACTTTAAGATCAATATTAAGGATTCTATTTTATACTCCCTCCGGTGCAAAATAAATGATTCTTTAGGATAGTAAAAATTCGTTTCACCGTGATCTTTGATCTTATTTTATTCCATATTGTTTCATTTTATTCTTAATTTTCACTCAAATTAAAACACCATCATCAAATTGGGTTGATGCATAAAAAAAAATAGTCATTTGCACAAAATATTGACTTCGAAAAAGATAAAATGACAAGTATTATGAACAGTAAAAATCCGTAGAAACACGTCGTTTATTTTGCACCGGAGGGAGTATTTGTTTTTATTTCTTGTTCGTTAATTTTATTTCTTGTTCGTTAATTTTATTTTGTTACAGAACTGACATAATCTCTTTAATTTTCTTTTCTTTTAACATGCAGTTTCATTCTTCTAGAAAGAGTAATGCTAAACAGCACACCGAGATAGCACACCGAAATAGCACACCAAGCCAATTAATGGTGATTTCTAATTTGAAAACCTTAAGGTTGTAATAGTTGTTTGTGATCATCGCTTGCTATTTGTGTTTCAGCTTTTGATTTGGGTGTGAAAAGCTAGATACATCAATTATATCAAACTTGCTGACATTGATTCCATCATTCAAGCAAGCTCAGACTCAGGTAATAACTCATTCATGTTAGTCTAATGGTTAGGTTTAGGTTCTACTGTTCACCCTAGAGTTCTTATTTCTGTGATCATTTGTTCCATTATTGTTGAAAAAGAGCAAGTAATAGCCACTGAATTTAGAATTGGAATTGGCTCTCAAGCAGAGAAGGGGAATGCTTGCACAGATTGATCTTAATTTGGGATTGCAGCCAACTTGCAGAGAACAAAGACAACCTTTTCGAGGAATGGAAGCTAATAATTCTTGAATTTTCTATAGGATGTCATGGGCATTGAACTGACAGATAGAGGATACTTTGGTTGTGCTATTCTTACTTTAGGTGTAGTTCATTATATCTAAAATCTAGCAAACTTTCCTGTTTTTAGTTCAAAATTCTGGCAGGAAAATCTATTTTTCCTAATTTCTTCTCAATGCAAAGTTACGGTGACTTGGATTGTAGAATTTTTCTTTAACATCATTTTGGTAAATCTTCTGTTTATGTTGTTCGCACATTTGCAATAGCCAAAAATATATGTAAAACTTAAAAAATTGCAAAAGCTATTGGCCAAAAAAAATAACCCACAGCATCGCGCGGGCATTGTGACTAACTAGTGTATTCTGTATGTTCAACTGATTTTATCAATTGCTTTGTGGCGTGAGTCAATGTGACTTTTCTAGCGCATGTAATTCTATGCGAAATATTTTGTTTTAGGTACTGAAACTAGGGTTAGCTGATGATGTTGAGCGAGCAGTTCACTTGCCATTTTGTTGTGAGCAGCTCGGATTCGGGCCAAACCTTTAGAACAATCACTCTTTCCCACTCGTATCTCAATGTCCGGTCTCCAATCAATTTTATGCACTGATTTAACATAGTTTTTTTTCTTCTAAATTTTCAGTTTTGTGATATCTAGTAATAGATTAAAGGATTTAGATTATGGGTTTCCAGTGACATGGAAAGCTTCTGTTGGGGAAATGTTTTTGTTGTTGATTCCTAAAGACGTGTTATTTGATCAATGATAATATCAACTTTGGGAAGGTGGATTGGAAGTTTACACTCAATGGCAATGCAATTAGTTCAAGGGGAGATTACGAAGATTAAAATAACAAATCCAACAGATGAAAGGTATTCGTACCATATCCATGATGTGATTGTTATTGACGGAAAGAGTGTTGCAAAGGTAAGTTTTAAGCATTCCGGACGCAAAAACAGAATGCAAATTTGATGTTTTCGAGTTGTTTCTTCAAAATCAGAATTAGTCTAGTGATCTTCACAAAGCTCTTTCACAGCGATGGTTAGTCGATCACCTCGAAGAGCGATGTCATGTTGTTTTGGTTAGTCTGCTTCACTCAAGTTTTCTTTTTTTTACTTTCTAATTCAATGTTTTTACTTAATAAACTTTATGGAGGTTAACAAAGATCAAATAAATGGAACGAATATACTAATCGTGTCTTTTCATTTTAATTTCTAAATCAATTTTTTTATTTATAAAATTAATGTGGATTATCCAACTTCAAATGTTCGATATACATCATAAACTATTATATTGTAAATTTTAAGTCATTTCTTTCGAGTATAATCATCATCTACTATTTAAAATTATTAGTCTTTTCCTTTTTATATTTTGATTCATTTTTATTTTATTTTATAACGTTCATCTGGGTCACTCAATTCTTCAATCAAGTCTTTTCTTTTTGACTTCTTATTCGAATCGTTTATTTAATAAAATTTATCTGGGTTAGCAAACTTCAAATAAATAGAATGAATATGCTAATCATGTCTTCTCTTTTTTACTTCTAATTCACTTTCTTTATTTAATAAAATTAATACAGGTAAGAAAATCAAATGATCGATATACATTATAATATTTTATAATTATCGTTGTAGTTTTATTTCATCTCTCTAAATTGAAGTTTTATTGAGTGTTGTAATATTTTCCCAAGTAGTATCTATTTATGTAATTTTTGTTCAATATGTGCTCAATATTTTATAAAAATTAATATCAACATAAAACTATTTAAAATCTTACAATACAAGTCGACACATGGAGATAAAATAAATATAAAAATATATTTTTTTACAAATATTGAATAAATTAATAAATTAATAAATTAAAGAATATTACATTATTAAATTAATTTCAATTATATATCACCCAAAAAAGTCAGCGTGGCGCAGATGGAAGTCCTAGTTAAGCCTAAAAATAAATATAAAAAAAAAATGGTCATCAGACTCGTCACGAGAATGACCATCGAGCACAACAAGAAGTCCAAAAATCAACAGGAATCTTCTATCCGAGCTTGCATAAAAGAATCCATTTCAGAAATTATTGTGTGTAACCCAGTATATGTAATCCTAGAGCTTTACGTTCATTCAATCACAAAAAAATATGGGATTTGTACTTAATTTATTTTAAATAAAATATTAAAAATAGATGGATAAAAACTTGTTAATTTGTACCAATAAATATGAGTGAGTGAACGTAATTTTATATACATCAGGTGCACCTAATAATTTATCCGACTCTACCTAGGTAACTGACAACAAAATAGTTATTTTGACACTACTCCCTCCCATTTTTTAGTTGTTCATTTAATTACTAGCATAATGTAATGATTAAGAATGGTTATAAGAATGGTGGAAGATAAAATTACTCCTAATTTATTCTCAAATTCTGTGCATATGTAACACTACTACAATTAAAGAGTATTAGGAGTAAATTGTCAAAAATTACAACCAACAATATTGGGAAAAAAACTGAACTACTAAAAAGAAAAAAAACATATATAACCTTACTGGATAACTAAAAAAATAACGGAGGGATTAACAAACAAAAACGGTCAATTTAATTAATTTGAACATTTAACTCGTCAAATTTCTCGTGTTTGTTTATTTACAGATTTTGCTAAAAATTCAAATGCAATTATATCTTTGTGTAACAACGATCAAGTCAATTAGATTGGACAGGGTATGGGTGGATGATTAAGTAGGGAATTAAATCAATTTTAGAGTATAAAACAAAAAAAATTCAATTCAAATTTCAATAATTCATGGATTTGATGACGTTTCTGGAGGTTTCTCCATCAATTAAAATCTAATTGCAAGTTCATTATAACGAAGCCTCCAGCTGCTGCAAATTGCAATAATTTGGCAGCCCAAGTTGACATTTTTCTTCTCTCTTGCCCATTCGATCGAACAGCCGTAGTTGACTTAACCTGTATTAATGGCGAATGTTGCTGCTATTAAATGATCGATCAACTTGGTTGGCTAGCTGCATGTATATGAACTAGTAGCAGCAGCTCTCGCCCAGCCGCCATCCCCTCAAGTTAAGCAATCCACATCTGTGAAAGGAAAAGTGGAAGGACCCTGTTTGGCAAACAAGTTTTATGTTTTATGTTTCTTAAATAATCCTATTTTACTCGTAAAAAAAATTATATTTGGCCCACCCAATATTTATAAAAGTTTCTAATAAACTTCTTAAATATCTTTAGATTTTTTAAAATAATCCTACTTTGATCAATGAAAAAAATCTATATTGGACTCCTGAAATCTAGTTAGCTCCTTAGGAATGCTTAAAAAATTCAAGTTGATTTTGTAATATTGGTGCTTCCTAAACATGTTTTATTGACACTTTAAATATTCTATATATGACATTTTTAATATCAGAGAATAAAAAATAAAATAAATATATAATAATTTTTTTATATATAGTACTATGTGCTCTCAAAAAAATTATCTAGCTATGCTTCTAATTTCGATCTTGTGTTTAAATCATATTTGGTAAAATCCTACCCTAAATGTCACATCAAAAACATTTGTAATTCTCAAATGCCATGTCTAAAGACCCTAGAATTGCAAATTAAAGTGTCTATTTAAATGCAATGCTTCTTTTCATTTTAAAACTATGGATCGAAATTCAAACTCACGATTTACCTCTAAAAGAAATCATTGCATGCACTTAACGCAATGCTTCTTTAACGGTGCCGAAACGGGGAAAAACAATATGGACTAAGAAAATGGACTTCACCAATTGTGACTTTGGCTCATTTGACAAGTCGTTTCCACAGCAATGGGACCATTTCATGGGGTGATGGCTCTTTCCCATAGCAATGGGCCTCTTGGCTCTCTTTTTGGAGTCCACACTCCACAGTTAGTCCATAACAACGTCTAATGAGAATGAGACAAACTTATGGGTCCTTGCTTTTTCTCTGAAAAGAATTGCACGAATTATGCCGTAGAAATTCTGGTTGCCAGTCCTGTCCTTTTTTAATTTTCTAATTTACCAACAACAACAACACTTGAACGGATTATGTATCACGCCATCTTTGTTATTTTCTAGATGCAATCATATCAAATTTCTCAATTCTTTCCTAAATAATATCTCATGATCTTTGACTCCCTTTTGTATACATAATTCCGCGTTTGTGATTTCCTTTTAAGTATTTAAGAAGTTTATTCTACTTTTATCCGGCGTAGTCTCATTTTACGATTGTTCAGAGAATTATAATGTGCTCCCGAAATATTATGTAACTTTTCATATCTCATTTTATTTTTATAAGTGGCAACATCTATCAGTAATGAATTGTAAAAGTATGGGGTATTTGGAGATTTCAACGATAAACCCAACTATTTATATGAATAAAATGTAACTGTAATATGTGACATGACATTTCGATAGTACATTCACTATAATCTGATAATAAAGTGCATCATACCCACTCCCCACTTTGAAAGGTTTTTAAACAAAAATATATTAACAAAAAGTTTCTTCCTAATTGCCAAGTTCAAGCATTGCTCGATGAATGATGTTTATGATCCACTACTTTAAAAAATCATGACTGGCCGGTAGTTTATCAGCGAGCCTTAAATACAACCTTTTGAGAATTTCCGTCCATCACTAATTATTTAATAACTTGATATACAATATTCAAATTTCTAATCGCTTGATCATAAAGGTTGTAATACCATACGGTTCATATAAAAAAAACACTCTTCGTTTCGCACTTAACAACTTTTAAGTTTTAACTAACAATTAATTAAGTTAATTTTTTAACTAGTTATTAATTTGGAATTCTTGTTATTAACTTGAACTTTAAATTTGGTTTCAAGAAAAGTCTCAACTCTTATACCTAGTAAAAAAGGAAATTTTCGTAACAAAAATAGCCACGCAAAAAAAACAAGAGCAAATTATCAATTAACTGAATTGGCCATAAAAAAAAATCAGACTTCATAAATATAAACACGAATTATTAGATAACTGTATACAAAAGTTGTCAATACAAACATACCAACGTCACCATCACGAAACAAAAGAACAACCATATCTTAGCTTCTTCTGTAGTTAATTATACATATTAGCAACCATATAAATTAATTATTAATTATTAATTAATTAAGCACCTTGACCCTTGGAGTTCAAGCAGCGCACACTAATCTCACACTCTCTCGCCAATTGACACATCGAATCAAACGACGATCCTTCCTTAGTTAGTGCCTTTTCCGCACTATTCTTTAGCTCTTTTACCCTCCTCCTCATCGCATCCCCTTCCTCACCCTCCATTACCTTTCTCAACATCCTCTCGATCTCTTCCCTCCCCACCACATGCTCCACCGACGCCAGTTTCTCCGGCCTCACCGCCACCCCTAGCTCCTCCGTCAGCATCGCCGCGTTCATCTTCTGCTCCGCGTACAATGGCCACGCGATCATCGGCACCCCATTGCCTATACTCTCCAACGTTGAGTTCCACCCGCAGTGTGACAAAAATCCCCCCACCGACGGATGGCCCAAGATCTCCACTTGTGGGGCCCACATTGGGACCACCAGGCCCACCTCGCTCGTCCGCTTTAAGAACCCATCAGGCAAGTAGTTTTTAACCCCACCAAATGATCTGTCTAGATTAAGAAGTGCTGCGGATGCATCATCGTCCACTGGAGGGCGCACCACCCAAACAAATCTCTGCCCGCTCAGTTCGAGCCCCCATGCCAGCTCCGTCATTTGATTGGAAGAGAGAGTCCCTCCGCTCCCAAACGACACGTAAATTACGGAATCCTTTGGGTGCGTATCAAGCCATTCGCTGACTTCAGTACTGCCCAAACTGGGCCGAGGCCCAACAGGGCGGGCCAGCGGCCCAATAGGATAAACCACCGCTTTTAAAGCCGGCTTCAACATCTGCGGGTGTCTGAAGGCGGCAAGCGATCCAAGCTCCAACGCCTCCCAGGTATTTACCAAAATGCCATCAGCATTTGCAGTCTCCTCCGCCATCTTCTTGTAACCCGCCAGCATCAGCTCATTCCCTTCCTGATAAATATCGAGTGTGTCATCGAACCGGACCGATTTACAACCTGGAATCCTCAACGGTTTCTTCTGCTTCGTGTGCTCGTCTTCCCGCCTTTTCTCCATCGCTGGAGAATACACCGTCACGGCAAGGAACCAAGCGTTGGAAGTGCAGAACACGTACTTCAACATTTCCAGCTCATCGGCAATTGTAAAAGCGCAGGTTCCGAATATGTCCACGATCAATGCCGTGGGTCGGGACTTCAACCTGGAAATTGCGGAGAGGAGGTTTGGTACGGATTCGTGCATCATCACAACCAGTTTCTTGACAATGTTTGCATCCGGATCGACCGGACCGGAGAGATCAGGTGTGGGGAGGTTGGTGACGGTGAGATGAGGCGGTAATGATTTGAGGAGTGAATTAGTGGTCGACTCGTCGGTTGCTACAACGAAGATGGTAGCTTGGAAGCCATGCTGGGTGACGAGTCGTTTGGAGAGTTCGAGGACAGGGATGAGATGTCCCATGCCTGGGCTAGCAAGGAGCGCGACATGAGGTTTTGTGTGATGCATGGTTTTGAAAGATTTTTGGAAGATTTTGGTATGTCTTGTTTTTGGTGTGTATGTTGCTTCGAGCATGGGTTTGCCTATGCATTTATAGTAGAAGAAAAGATGCGTGCATTCTTTTAAATAATGAAAATATTATTGCGACATTAATTAGCATTTATGATATTTGTAATGCCTATTACTACTCAGTCAAGCTTTCAATTTGAGAAATTATTGGGTGTTACAGGAATGAACATTCAAACCTATGAATTGGCATACTCCATCCAATAAAAAATTAATATTTATTAACTTTTTTCACCAAAGAAAAAGGCAGATTGTAAAAATTAGAAGTTTTTTTTCATTCTCCTTCACTTCGTCGTCTTCTTCCTTCTCTCTCTCTTTCTCTGCAATTTTTTTACAAGAACATCCTCTTATTGCTTTCAAGTTCAGGCATTGGGGCTTCTTTGAAGGACGATCCCTAAGAAAATGTTTCTTCATAGTTCGATCAATTATGTTGCGATCTTATCAATAACACACTTGCTAAAAAGGCAAACTCACATATCTTGATTTTCTAAGAAGTGCGATGTTGATCAAATATAAAATTAATTAATGTAACAAAATGTTACACGTAATGACGTTTTTATTTTCTGTTTCTTCGTAATCTATATATATTGTAAAGAAAATGAGGAAGACGTACGCATGGAGGAATTTTACAGAACAACCAATAATTTAAGTGGTCATTTTCGGAATACCCAATAATTTCTCATCCAATTTAGCCTTTTTCAAATTAGCCCTTTATTACTGTATCATGATTCTCAATTATGTCCTGATTCTTTTACTTTTATCAATTCCGTATTTAAACCATTAGCTCATTAATCTGAATTCAAGTACTATAAGTCCTTTTCAAAGGTGGATTTTCGCATTGATTTTAAAGCAGTTGTGATTTTAAAGCTGAGACTTTAATTAAAACAGAAGAGTTTATTGTTTAACTTATTTGTATGCCACCCTTTGGATTTAATTAACTTACTGCTTTTACTAAGTTAATTTATACTCCCTCCATTTTTAAAAGATGTTTTTTTTAATTATATTTTCGTTGACTAAATTAAAGATTATTTCGGTTGATAAATACACTCTCACTAATTATCTATTTTTACTATATTAATTACTTCATTTTAAATTAAACAATCCAAATTTAAAGTGTTTTAAATAGATTGGATTGAAATTTGTAACTTATGTGAATTAGAAAAAATATAATTAAAAAATATCAACGAATCACATAGTAAATAAAATTAAGACAACTAATTAAAAGAAAAAAAATTAACCAACTGCGAGGGAGTATTATTATAGTAATTTCTATACAAATCCATTTCTCAAGTCCCACCGTTTCTAATTTTGATTTTTTATCCCAAAAAAATTGATTTTTTATCCCAAAAAAATTGATTTTTACACGTTATTAATTTAATTCTCTTTTACTTCATGCATATTCCGGTAGAGTTGCTTCATTAATTAACACCCAACGCTAACGGCTTACATGCATGATTTTTAGAGATTTTTTTTTTGAAGGGAAGAAATAATTGGATTAATTCAAGTCTGCAAGTACAAAAGGCGCGATCGCCTCGGGGCATTCCCCTATCCATACATTTCCTAAACCGGAAATCAAAGCCAATTGGCTCAACTCGTGCGCGGGAACATTCGTGGTCCGCTTAGTGTGCGTAAAGGAGCAGACTCGGAACATAGCTGCCACCCGTGCCACTTCCTCTAGTACCAAGCCCGCATAGTTTATGGGGAACTCTCCGGTGGTCAGGGCTAAGATGTTCTGCAAGCAATCAGATTCAAAGATGACCTTTTCACACCCCCATAGCCTGGCCTGAGTAATAGCATCTCTAAGCGCCAACGCCTCCGCAGTTGGCGCATCAGAATTATGAGGGAGGAAAATAGCCCCTGAGAAGATCGGTCCACCTCCATCATCTCGAGCAATGAAGCCCAGACCAATCCCCGGAGCCCCAACGGCTGCATCTGTATTAATCTTTACCACCCCAGGAGGGGGAGGTAACCATTTCGGACCGGTGTGAGGGCAGGTAGGAGGAGAAAACTTCAGTGGCGGGCGCCAAGCCTCCTTAAAATCTGTCAATAACTTTCCTCCCCTAATGACCACCTCCTGGGCTGATTCGTGACGTTGACTGAAGATCCTATTATTCCTTGAAGTCCACAGCGACCAGAGGATAGAGATCAGTGTTTCGAGATTTGGATCGTCCAGAGACACCCTGGATGCAGCTAGCCACTCAATCCAGTTCTCTCCTTGGATCCCCGGAACTCCACCCCAAAAGTCAAAATTTGCCCACACCCCAACCGCAAAAGGGCAAGATAACAACAGGTGTGAGGTAGACTCAGCCTCCACGTTACAGCAGGGGCACACTGTATCCACCGATACTCCTCTCCGTCCCAGGTTCACTCTGGTCGGGAGGGAGCCATTACCCAACCTCCACATGAAGTTTTTAAACTTCGGAGGGATAGGCAAGCCCCACAGATGTCTCCACCACCCCCTGGTTGATGCCTGGTCGTCCTGAGTAGTTGTCGATGAGAGGCTGTGGTACCCGCTACTGACAGAATACCTCCCGTTTGTGGTGCCTCTCTACACAAGAGTATCGTTCGCCTCATCCCGACTAAGCGGGAGGCTTAATATTTCTGATACTTCTTGTGGTAGAAAGAGTTGGGCCACAAGGTCAGTGTTCCAACATCGTCTGCCCTGGTCAATTAGCTCAGCCACTGTTGCCTCCCCGTCCAGAACTGACACCGGCGCTGAGATCATTCCGTTAGCAACCGATGGGAGCCATGGAACCTTCCAAATCCGGATCCGTTCTCCATTCCCCACCCGCCAGAAACTACCTTCCTGAAGGACCCCACACCCAGCTAGGATGCTCCGTCAAACAAAACTAGGGCGGTGCCCCACCCTCGCTTCAAGGAAGTCTGAGTGGGGGTAATATCTAGCTTTCCAGATTTGGGAGAGTAACGAGTTCGGGTTTTTATGTAAGCGCCACCCTTGCTTAGCAAGCAGAGCCAGGTTGAAATCCCGAACTTTCCTAAAACCCAGGCCCCCCACCTCCTTGGATCTACATAGTTTATCCCAGGAGACCCAGTGCATCTTGCGTTCATCCCCGCTTCCCCCCACCAGAATCTCCTAGTAGCCCTCTCTAGCTCATCACATATCGAGATAGGGATCTCGAAGCAACTCATCATATATGTGGGGATGGATTGGATGACCGATTTAATCAATACTTCCCTCCCAGCCTGGGAAAGCTTCTTCTCTTTCCACCCCCCGAGTCTCTTGCAAACTCTGTCTCGAATCGACGTGAACATACCCTTCTTAGCTCGGCCAAACGAGACTGGGAGCCCTAAATACTTCTCATGGGAATCCGTTCCCACCATACCTAAGCGTCCGGCAACCCACGATCTCGCGTCTAGGCTCACCTCCCTGCTGAAGCATACCTCCGATTTATCCAAATTGACCTTCTGACCCGATGCCTCCTCATAGTCCTTCAATATTGAACAGATGACCCCTGCCTCCTCCTCATTTGCCTTTGCAAAAATGAGGCTGTCGTCCGCGTAGAACAAGTGGCTGACCTCCGGACTCCCACGGCAGATCTTGTAGCCATGAATCCTATTGGCCGAAGCTGCAGCTTGGAGCATCGCCGAGAGGCCCTCTGCACACAGGAGGAACAAGTAAGGAGACAAAGGGTCCCCTTGCCGAAGACCCCTCTCAGGGTAGAACGTAGGACTGGGGGTACCATTTAGGAGCAGGGCATAGGAGACCGATGATACGCAACGCATAACCAATGAAGTCCATCGAGAAGAGAACCCCATGCGGCTCATGATCGCCTCCAAAAAAATCCACTCGACTCTGTCGTAGGCCTTACTCATATCTAACTTGACGCTCATCAACCCTGGCCTAGTACGCTTAGTGTTCATTCCATGAAAGATCTCCTGGGCAATCAGGGCATTGTCGGTAATGAGTCTGCCGGGAACAAAAGCACTTTGATTTTCCGTCACAATACTCGGCAGCATCGTCTTCAGGCGGTTGGCTAGCACTTTGGTAATCAGCTTGAACACGACATTGCATAAGCTGATAGGTCGGAACTGAGAGCATTTGGAAGGATTGGCGACTTTTGGGATAAGGGTGATAAAGGTGTGGTTGAGGTAACTGGGATCCTCCCCATCATTTAAAATTCCAAGAACCGCTTTGCAAACAGGGTTTTCAAGAAAAGACCAAATTTTTTGAAAAAAGAGCGGAGGCATTCCATCTGGCCTAGGGGCCTTTGTGGGATGCATCTGTTTCAAAGCTTTAAAAACTTCCTCTTTAGTGAAAACCTGGTCAAGAGACCGATTCATGGAATGGGAAACACGAGGACTAATGATTTGTAAAACAGACGAAGAAAGATCACTACCTCCAGAAGAGAATAAGGATTTGTAGTATTCTAGGAATGTCCCTTCTACTTCCTCACGAGACTCCCTCCACCTACCCGACTCATCTTGAATTCTATCAATGGTGTTCTTCTTTTTCCTTTGAGACGCTCGGGCATGAAAGAATTTAGTGTTCCTATCCCCCTCTTCGAGCCAAAGGACCCGTGATCGTTGCTTCCACGTGACTTCCTCCCTGTGGATTAATTCCTCGATTTCCTTACTAACCTGCTCAATCTCATCTAGGGTGGAGTCCGACACTGGTTGATCCTGTAACCAACCCAACTTTTCTCTTTTGTCAACGATGGATCTATGTACGTTCCCAAAAACTGTCCTACTCCAACGCGATAGCTTTGCCCCACAAAGCTTTAGGCGCTGGCTCAGTGGGTCTCTAGACCCCTGAAACTGAGGCCCACTCCACATCCCTTTAACGAAGTCAAAGCACGATTCCTCCCTAAGCCATGCCGCCTCAAAACGAAACACTTTCCTCCTATAATGTCTTTCAACTACAGGGTTCAACTTGATCAGGATAGGGCAGTGGTCCGATCCAAAACGGGGGAGATGGTTCACTTCAGCTGCAGGGAAGCCGCTCATCCATTGCTCACTCGCCACCCCTCTATCCAGTCTCTCCAATATAGTTCCGTTGCCCCTCTGATTATTACTCCAAGTAAACTTTGGTCCCGAGAAACCAAGGTCGATAAGGTCACAGTCGTCAAGAGCACACCGAAATGCGTCCATCTCGGAGAAATTTTTATCAATCCCACCCAGTTTCTCATGGCCCCACATCACCTCATTGAAATCCCCAACACAGAGCCATGGAAGGGGGCTTATATCCTTAATTAATCGAAGCAAGTCCCAGGTTTTGTGTTTATCTGCAGTGCGAGGCCATCCATATATGCCTGTAAGTCTCCAAGGGGGGCTATTAGACAAGCCATTTAATATTTCTATGTCGATACAGTGGGCATCACATTGTAGCACATTCACAGAGATATCCTTTCTACACATCAACGCTAAACCACCCCTCCTAGTATCGCCCTCACAATCAACAGCAATCACATAAGGAAACGACCATTTATTATTTAAATTTTGAACTTCGCTTTCATACAGTTTTGTTTCAGACAGAAATACTAAAATAGGAAACTCTAATCCTAGCAACTTTGAAAAGTTTGCCCCTGCCTGAGGGTTCCCAAGCCCTCGACAGTTCCAAAATAAGAGACTCATGGCTCTAGGCGGGGTTGCTCAGCAACCGCCGCCGGACCAGTATCTTTGTCCTCATCCCAATGCACTACTCGTTTCTTTCTCTGCAAAGCAGATGACGATCCATCACTGTCCCCCTCAGCTAGGGCATCTCCTCTTCTCTTCCCAGTAATTGAGTCTCGGGGGCTAGGCCCCATGTCCTTAAACCGCGGCACATTTTTCCGAGCCGTGCGAATCACCCTTGCAGAGCGAGCCACTCTAGGCTTATGACGACCCCCAGTCATTTCCTCATGTCTCTGGGCTCCTTCAATTAACTCAGAGGAGTTAGAAGTAAATCCAGTATTAATCATAACTAGGAACATTGTGGAGAAAGGTTGGATATCCTCCTCCGGATCTTCTTCTGGGTCCTCCTCCTCTTCTTCCATCAAGGCAGCTCCAACATGGCCCAAATGGCCCAGCCCAAGGCCCACATCAGCCTCAAAACACGCTGCCAAGCCTGACAATGACGCCTGGCTGGATACAGCCCGCGCAATGGGCTGAGCAGGGAGATCAGGCCCAGACGCAGGAGGCGTCATGGGCAGCCCAGGCGCAAAGGGCACGCGCGGCCCAGGCGCAAGAAGAGAGCTCGGCCCAGGCGCAAGATGAGCGCGCGGCCCAGGCGCAAGAAGAGAGTGCGGCCCAATCAGAGAGCAGCCTGCTCCTAAAGCGCGACCAGCCAATCCCGACCCAAAGACAACAGGCCCAACCTCAGTCCTCCTGGCCACACGAGGCCCACCTCCTTGCAGCCCATCCGACGCCAAAAGCCCAGCCTTGGGCCACCCACCAGGCTCAACCATCCCAATCTCCTCCCTAGAAATATTACGGCCTGCTTGACTTTTAGCAGCCTTTTCCATATGCCCAAGCCCAGACTCCATCACGTCCTTACCCTTGCCACGATCTTCAAAAGAGTGGACAGATTGCAGGAGGTGGCTTTCAAACCTGCTAAACACATGCCCACCTCCATTTAATTTTTCAAGTAAACCACCCTCTATCACCACCTTCTTCAAACGTTCCACAACGTGGTCAACCACGGAGTCAGCCCCACTACCCCTCTCCTCACGAATCAAATCACCTCCCCTCATCGCTGGCCTAGATGCGGAGCTTTCCACCCGAATTTCCATATTCCGGCTGGTAACCGACCTCCACGAGGCCGTATTTTTCCGAAATTCCCCACTGACCAGGGTCCTACCAGACTCACTGCCATGGCGATCTGGCCTAAATAATTTTTCGAATGGAAGAGGTTCTTTCCCGAGAGGGTCAGAGCCAAAACGAGATTTACAATTTTGGTGGGCATGCCCCAGAATACCACAGAAATAACACACATTCGGCAGCCTTTCATATTCAACATTAATAATAATTTCTCTGCCCAACGAATTCAGAAATTTAACCTCAGTCAGTAGAGGATGCTCCACATTAATCGAGACCCGCGCTTTCACCCATCCTCTAAATTGCCTGAGGTCGTTATCATCCACCGAAACAAAAGAACCCAGCTTGTTTCCCATGATCCGGATGTTTTCTTTGGTACGAAAATTCAAAGACACGTCGTGGAGACGAACCGAGAAGACAGGCATATTCAGCTCTACCTCCTGGAATTGCTCATCCCCTGTAACGTTTTTGAGCACCACTAAACTTCTATTCCATAACCAAGGGGTCCTATCAAGCACCCGTTCTAAATCGGTCTCCAATTCAAACTGGAACAAAAAGAGGTTCGATGCTACCAGAGTGATCTGCATCTCCCCCAAGAGGCACCACAGAGCCCTCATGCGGTTGGTGAAAGCCCCAACGCCTCCTGAACTAAAACCCCGATCCCCCAAAATTTTCCCGAGAAGGAAGAAACTGTTAAGTTCCACCATGTTTTCCATAATCAGACATTCAGAAACAATCTGATCTGATGCCTCCCCACCCGAGATACCTGACCTACCCACTCTCTCAATGGACATCCCGACGTAAATGTATATTCTCTTAAGGAGGAAGCGAGTAAATAAGAGATTTAGAGAAAGAAAGAAGGTGACATAGGGAGAAGATAGGGGCTGCAAGAGAGCGTACTGCACAGCGATGGAGGTTCTAAATAACCTCATCAGGAAAGGAGTTTAAAAAGAACTAGAGGTCTAAGCTGATTGGGAGATTTGGTGTAGGATTTGATAAAATCAGTTTAGCAAACTAAATCAAATTTAAAACAGCCGAGAGATATGAAGAATCAAACAATACTAGATAAATGAGCATTAAATAAATTACTTCTTAAGATTTAAAGATAAAAGATTAGAAAGGGACTTACAGGAAGCCAAAAACGAATTGATGAGGAGGACCTCGGCCACCAAGGCTGCTGAATCCCACAAGGAGATCCTGAAGATTTTGCAATTTTCCTGGGAAGGTTGAGAGGAAAAATGGTTTTTAGTCATGGATGATGCCTGTTCTGTGATTTTTAGAGATTTAGCTGGTGATACTCTCTATACTTCAAAAAATTACTCTCAATCTACTTTTATAAAAATTAAAATTAAAATTAATTATTATTTTTGATGTTTTTTTTTTAACCAATTAATCTCAATCATTTTATTTATAACTACACTACATCCAACATTTATTAAAAAAGATGATTTAGCCACTCACTTTTGTAATTGACCAATTTGATACCCAAAATTTCTCTGTCAGACAAATTAACTACTCATATTTTTTTGTTAGACAATGTTATCACCGTGCCACTCAATTTTGACTAACGGTGTTAAATAATTGACATATGACCATTATCTAATAATGTGGCATTTATAATTATTTTTTATTGAATGATATGGCACGTTAGCATTTTAAAAAATACAAAAATTTATAAAAATATGTGGAAAAATCTTTTAAAATCTTTAAAAAATTTATTTAAGTTCCAGAAAAAAAATCAGAAAAGATATACATTTTTTAAATTTAAAAAAAAATTAAAAATCCATAAAATATAAAAAAAATAAAAATATATATATATTGAAAATTCAAACCAATAAAAAAAAATTTTAGAAAAAAAATTTAACCCTTCTCTCTTCAATCCCTTCAACAAACTCACTATCCTAAAAGAGAAACTAGAAAAATGATGTGTGGAGGGGTGAAGTTAGCATCTCGGAGTGTGTTTTTTTTATTTTTAAGAAATTTTATTTTAAAATAAAATTTATAATAATTTATTTTTATACTCTACGAAGTGTCCAATATATATATTTTTAAAATCCTATATTATTTTACATTCTAATTGTTTTCATATTTTCTGGATTTTTTATTTTTTTGAAATTTATTTATTTTATTTATAATTTTTTTAAAATGTACATTTTTCTGATTTTTTTTTTCTCAATTTTTTAATATTTGTGTGGATTTTTTTTAATATTTTCCCCTCATTTTTTTAATTTTTGTATTTTTTTAAATGTTGACGTGGCATGTCATTCAATAAAAAATAATAATAAATGTCACATCATTAGATAAACGGTCACGTGTCAATTAGTTAACACGGTTCATCAAAATTGAGTAGTACGATGGCAATATTGTCTAAAGACAAAAATATGGGTGGTTAATTTATCCAACAGAAATTTTGAGTGCCAAATTGCTCAATTTTAAAAGTAGGTGGCTAAATTATCTTTTCTAGTAAATATTGGGTGTCAATCTATCTTTTTTTTCTTATAAATTTTATTGTCTTAAAACGCAATAGAAAACATAATTACCAAAAGGAAAAAAATCTAGTAATAGTTGTACTAATAGATGTTTACGAGAAAAGAAAAATACTCCCTCCGTCCGGATATACTTGACGCCCCAAGAGTAAAAACCAAACACCCGGATTAATTGACGCCTTTGGGTGTTGTTCCATAAAATTTACAATTTTGGTCCTCACTCAAGCTTTTTTTTTAACCGAAAAAGCCCTTGCGTGACAAACCGTGTTATACACGAGACGGGCGTCATACGGGGTAAAAACAGAAACCAAAACAATTAAAGGACCATATTTGAAATGCTTGCTGCACATGGACAGAAATGCGTCAGAAAAAGTTGGACCACACTCTCTCTCCTCCTCCGATTTCAAATGCGAAATAAAACGAGTTTGGTAGATCCGATCACGAAGTCGAACATAGATTCTTTCCGGAAATGACGAGACGATCAGAACGCATGTGACGGAGACCGTAACGTATGCCGGACGCGCCGGCGTGTGGAGGCGCGTGGAGGACAGGCGGAAGCTTCATCGGCGAGCTGGTGGCGCGTGACTACTCCGATCAGCTTGGTTCCACCTGCGTCCGACTCGAGACGGCCGTCCGCTCCTTTCTGTGGCAGCGGTGACAATCAAAAACGCTGATAGAGGGTGTATTTTTCCGTTCAAAGTGAAAGAGAACAAATTTGTACAAAAATAAAAATAAGGGACTGACATGAACAGTGGCCCTTAAAAACTGTGTTTCTTTGTCAGGCGTCAAGTATATCCGGATGGAGGGAGTATCTAACACTGCAGGCCAGTGGCCAGGCAGCCACGACAAATCTAATAATGAGTCAATCACTTACTCGACGTTTGTAGGTGTCGGTCATATCCTTTTCCTTTTTTTCTGGGAACTTTTCTTCCGAGACCTTAGGTACGTATTTTGCAAATATATAATGACCTCTTTGACTTTCCAAATACTTTCTTTTAAAATTATCAAATATTTCTCTCTTCTTTCTTATAACATTTATTTAAAGATTAGTATCTTATAAAAAAAATAAAAATAATAAAAAAAAATCAAATTCTTCGTTAATATTTGAGAATTTTGTGAAGTTGTAAATGCAATATTATTTCATATTAACGAAATTGCACAACGATTTATCATCATCCGGCCGGGTTTAATTAAAAGCAGCTAAGGAATGAAACAAGTTCAACCGCCATAAATGACTCCAAATTAACTAAATTTCCGAATCAACTGAAGTGAATATATTTTGATAGGAGTCTAAATGTATTGGGCTTGAAGATAGAAGTCAGGCCCATTTAAGCAATTGAACATACATGAGTGATATAAAGCGTAAATGAAATATCAAATGAAGTTCTTCATTTTCACTGTTGCATGCTGCAAAGAAATTGGGCGTAATTATGTCTTAAACGAGTTTATATTAAATCCCCTCTTTAGGTCCTGTTTGTTATACGGGAAGGGTTTCCTAGAAATTTCTTCATCTTCTTGTGTTTATTGTTGGAGGTCGCCGGATGCTCGGATGACGCGTGTCGGATGCTACACTCTCCGCGTCACGGCTCAGATACGGCTCGCACACGGCAACGACACAGCTTAGAGGGAGAGGGAGAGGTCGTTTTTCAATTGGGTCGGGTCCTAGGGTATTAATGTATTGGCTGTGTTGTTTATTTGTATTGTATTGGGTTGGGTTCTTACTGGGTCTCCAATTAGTTCTATAGGTTAGATTTTTATTTTGTATATTGTTTATTTTCATAAGTATTTTGTATACTGTTTGACATAAAAAATGAGAGCAATTGTGTTATGTCTTTTAATTAATTGGGTTCTTTGCACCAAAAATAAATAAATAATTGGGTTCTTTTTTTTAAAGAAATTTGAGTTAAAATTCAGTGTATTTTCTTTTAAAATAGAGTTTGAATTATGAACTATTCTTCAAAAGAAAATTTTAATCTCCATTTAGTTGTTGTTTAAATCAACTCATCATAAATACAAAGAAATAAACAAAATTTGCATTGAGAAAATAGAAAATAACTTGCACATCAAATTTTATATTGCATACTCTTTACAATTGTTCTTTATGAGTTTTCATTTTTTGAAATCTTTGTATGATTTTATCATTCTCTACACTGTCAAACACTTTTTTTCCAACATAAATAATTAAGCAATCATTCAACAAATCATCTCCCATGCGATTACGCAACCGATTCTTGACAAAATGCATAGCAGAAAATGTCATTTCCACTGTTACCGTCGCAACTAGTAAAATCAAAGTTAATTTCAAGAGTAAATAAACCAATGGGTAGACAATATGCTTTCTTGTTTCAACTAACATTTCAGAAAGACCACACATCATTTTCAATTCTGAAAATCCACCATCTGCACTTACATCCAACATATAATTTTCAAGTTGGTTATCAAGGGCAAGAATATCAACTGTAGAAAACTCATGCGGGTAAAACTGAGCAAATCAAAGCAATTTCTCTTTGTTAAAAGCAGCAAGCGAGTCTCTCGGATTTAAACATGCCACACAAAGAAGTAATTCAGTATTTCCCTCATTGAATCGATTATTTAGCTCTTGAAGTTTAATATCAATGGCTTGATAAAATAACTCCACCCGATAATGATGTAGGTTTGAGATTTTTTCAACTTTCTGCCTTGACCTTCCTTGGGAAACAAACGCATTACTCATATTTGGAAGAATTATGTCATGTTTTCCGCAAAATAAAGAAACTTCATCAAGTAATAAGTCCCAGCCTTCATCTCTCATTGATTGTAGTCTTTGCTTGGAGACTTTGAGCAAAACCATAACATTTACAATGTCTTGGTCTTTTATTTGAAGTGCTCGAGAGGACCCATTAGTTATTCCTAATACATTCTTCATCAAATGCACGCTAAACACAAACTGAAAAGATTGTACCGTGTTCAATAAAGTGCATGCTTCAACTCTTTACTCTGAATTTAAGCCATCTTCCTCTATCATTTCGAGCACATCAACTATTGAAGAGAATATATTGAGGAAGCTAAGGATCATGACATAATGTGAACCTCATCGAGTATCCTCTGCTCTTCTAATGCTAGTCTCTTGGTTTAGGCCTCTTCCGGTACAAATTTCACCATTTTGTAATGCTTGAATAGCATAACTGAATTATTTTTCTCGAAGTGCATCTTTTCGCTTGCATGAAGCTCCAACAACATTTGACACATTAAAAAACAATGCAACCACAACTTGTTTTTTTTGCAACAACCACAAGTGTAAGTTAAAGTTGGTGTTCAAAACAATGAACGTAAAATGCACAACTATTCTCCTTTAGGATCAAACTTTTAAGACCATTGAATTTTCCTTGCATATTGCTAGCCCCATCATAACCTTGCCCGCGTACTTTTGATAAACTCAATGTATGCTTGGAAAATAAAGACCCTAAGGCTTGCTTAAGTGAGGAAGCACATGTGTCAACAACATGAACAAGACCGAGAAAACGTTCAATGACTTGTCCTTTCTTATTCACATAATGTAAAACAACAGTCATTTGCTCTTTAATTGATATGTCACGAGACTCGTCAATTAAAATAGCAAAAAACTCTTCTCCAACATCATCAATAATAATATTTATTATCTCATTAGAATCAACACTAATAGTATCTTTCTGGATAATTGGTGGTCAACTTAAGATTTCCATGAGCACGACTTAAAACTTTTGCAATGGTCTCATTATGATATGCAAGGAAATGCAAAAGTTCAAGAAAGTTACCTTGATTAATTGAGCTTTCAGACTCATCATGACCACGTAAAGCCAGTCCCTAACGCAAAAGAAATCGAAGACAATCAATAACTGTCGTCAAGTGAATTCGATAATCTTGTTTACTTGATCAGACTGTTGAGAAAGAGCCACTTCAATATGTTGTTTTTGATTCATCAATGCTTAACACTTTCTCCAACCTTGATTATGAGCTCTATTAACACCACCAACATGAACTTTTAGTCGATCTTTTTTCTTCCAATTGTCAAACCCGGTAGAAGCAAAAATATCACTACCTCCTTGTTCTCCATTCTCTAACCCCATGAGATAACAACATAAATAAAAAACTGCATCCTTTGATGAGTTATACTCCAACTAGGGGTGGACGGACGGACGGACGGACGTCCATGGACCAAGTCCGTTTAGTCCAAGAAATAAATTAGACAGACTAGTCCCAGACCATTTAATAAACGGACGGACTAGACCTGTCCATCTAAATGAGCCGGGTTTGGACGGGTTCCAGTTCAAATAATTTTTAAAAAATTATTATTTTTTTTTTATCTCATCTCAGATCTAAAAAAAACTTGATTAATCAGCAAAGCCAAAGTCCTACCACTATCGCCTCTTCCTCAGGTCACAACCACCATGAATTCACCTCTATTCCAGAGACACCAACAAGCCGTCGTCGTCCAATCAATTATCGCTCCATCGTCTTCATCGTGAACCGGTTGCTTTGGCCATGTGCGTTGAAATAGAGGTAGAAGGAGATTCATAGGAATTAGTGGCGGTGGAAGCTGATAAGGTTGTTGAGAATGATAGGTTGGTGGTAGTGGCGGCGGCGGTAGTTGTAGTGGTGGTGGTGGTGGCGGCGGCGGCTGAGAGAGGCAGAGAGGAGAAGTGGTGGGATGATGATGATGAGAAAAAGAAAGAAACCACAAGACTTCCCAAGAAATTGAAATCGATGAAGTTGTGCGACGCGAGCGGTGGATAGGCGCATGGAGGAGGTTTTTGATGGGGCTGCCGGGGAGGAGTTTGCGGCGGTGAGGAAGAGTATTTTTAAAATTAAATAGTGTGGTAAAAAATAATAATAAACGGACATAAGGGAATACGTCGGGTTTGTCCCGTCTATCCGTGTATATAGCGGGACGGGTCTGACCCATCCCGTTTAATAAATGGGACAAAAAATATTGTCCATATCCCATCTAAACTTGGACGGACGGTGTCCATATTGCCACCCCTAACTCCAACCAATTACCACCTTCATCATACCATTTGGGACTAAAACAATAGTAAATACCTCCGATCATTGTTTTAGGAAAGACCTCCTCTCGTGGTTGGCAAGGACCTTTCAACATATAGGCTCTACGAATTTTATTTCGATCATTAGGATGATATTCTGACATTTTTAGTCGCTTTCCTGGATCATTAGGGAGATTATTCAAATCAACTTCTAAAAATATCTTATTGACTAGTTGTAGCTCACTATCAAAAGAATTTTGTGATGATTGAGGAGTAATAGATGATGGTTTTAATTTAGTCAAGTATTTCTCCATACTTATAAAAAAAATAATCAATAAATTAGTGAGTATGTATCACATAAATATATATCATTACAAAAAAATTGGCAATCATCGACGGACAAACTCTGTCGGAATTTACTGAGGGTATTTCGACGCCTTTGCAGTCGAAACTTAACATTTTTTTAATAAATTAAAAAAAAACTACTCTAGTGTTATCGACAGAAATGACCTTCATTTCGACAACCATTTCTGTCGATAACATGTTTCGACAAAAGGTCCGTCGAAATATTTGGCAACTAACCCAAAATGTTGGTGCCCTAACTTAGTGCGAAATGTTTTCGACAGAATGGTCCGTCGAAATTATTTCGACCACGTTTGGTCCGTCGAAATATTTGGGCGCTAACGAAAAATATTGGCACCCCAACTTAGAGCGAAATGTTTTCAAGCGAAAAGCCTATCGAAAATATTTCAATCGTTATACTCGTCGTAAACGTGATAAGTTTTTGATGGAGTGTCCGTTGAAAAATATTTTCGACGGGCTGTGATTGATTGTTATTCCACTTTGTTTTGTTGCCTCTTTACTTAGCTTTTGAAGCAATAAACATGCTGCTTTGATCCTTTTTCCTTCCTTTTTCCAGAATTACACTTGAATGACCCAGGATTAGGAAAAGGAGCGGAAAGGTCAAAGATTAAAGCTCAATCAATCATGCTGGCTTGGCATATTTTCTGCTGATGCATTCCGACTCATCTCAAGGCCCTGAGATGAGGCTGCTGTGACGTTCCCAGATCTGGACAGCACTCACCATGATTATGCGCGCCGCAATTATTTAGTCATGAGTGCGTTCCTTGTCTCCTTGGGCCCCATTTTTATAGACACTAAGCTCCTTGAGTGCATTTTCCTATTTTCTGTTTTGAACATCTTTCATCATTTCGTTATGTTTTGTAACTAAAAACCTTCATCTCTGGTAGAGATTCAGAGGTTGACAATTCCGGAATTGTTGTGAGACTTGTTTTGATCTTAATTAAAAGCGTTTCATATCACTTTTCTTGCTTGTTTTAATGATAGTTTGATTGTATCGTGTTTGAGCTTGATCAACTTGGATTTCAGTACAATTAATTACAGTAGAATCACTGTGGTGCCGCGTTTCTGCACTACAGAGAACCCGAGTAGACAACTAGTGATAGGATAATGTTTTTCCTAAAACTAGAAGAAGAAAAGAGCTAGATTTGAGATTTCTGGACCGCAGTTGCGTCCATCTCAAGGTCTTGAGAAGGGCCTTCCTAATCACATCAACAAACCAGCAATCCTTGATTGTTAGGGGAGTTAGGGTCACAAGAGGAGCTTCTCCTCGAGTGACTTGAGTAGGAGGAGGCTTGGAGATCGCCCCTGGATGTATCTCTATAACTTCTCTATGAAATTGGTTTTGAAAATCCTTTTGTCAATGATCAACGTCTTGGAATTGTCACTTCGTTAATATCTCTACTGGGGATGTCTTTCTCCTACTGATTTCAATCTCATTCCAACCATATTTCTATATGCAACTTTCGTTCACTTCATTTACATTTCTGTTTTCACAAACTACAACCCAAAACTTGGTTTTTCTACTTGGTTATTTATAAAGAAACAACGAATCAGTCAAAGCTTGTCTCTGTGGGATCGATCCTCTCACCACTATCTGCATTATTTGTAGAATAGCAATGAGTTGAACATTAACTTTTATGCAGGGCATGCGACACACCTGTCATAAAATTGGCGCCGTTGCCGGGGACAACGTGTACTGATTTTTTGTTTTCTTGTTCATGACCAGGTCTTCAAACTCGCAACCACTACCTTTCATTTCAGAAATTTCCAGAACAGAAACTACTCTCAAACTTTCGAAGAGGAAGTTTTCCGAACTTTCTTCATCAGGTTCAAATTCAGAATCCGAAGCTGATCCATCTCAGGACCCTGAGATAGACCAACCTGCGGAACCAGAAATGGCAGATCCAGCAGAACCTACCTTAAGAGAGCTCAACCAAGGAGCAGAGCAGGAGTCTTTCCTGTGTATCAACTACCGTCCAGTGCCACAAGACTGGGCCGTGAAGTCAAACGTTATGCACAACCTCAGCAAGTTCAGGGGTCATGCATCCGAAAATCCCTACAAGCACCTACAAAAATTCCAATTTGAATGTGATGCTTTAAAACCAACTGGTGTCACTCTTGAGAGAGCTAAATTGAGAGCCTTTCCATGGTCTTTAGAAGACTCAGCAAAGAGCTGGTTTTTCAGCCTCCCACATAATTCAATCAACACTTGGGCTGAAATGGCAGCCACTTTTCTCAAGAAGTACTGGTCAGCTACCAAAGCGGGAGCTGCAAGGAAGAGCCTTGTTGCTATCCAGCAACGAGGAGATGAATCTTTTGGTGAATACCATCAGAGGTTTAAAGACCTCCAAGAAGTATGCCCAACACATGGTGTACCTGAACAATCTTTGATACAATACTTTTATGATGGCATGTGCATCAAGGACAAGGAGAAACTTGATTCAGCTGCAGGAGGAGCATTACTGGACTTGACACCAAGTCGAGCAAGAGCTCTTATTCAGACCTTGGCAGATAATTGCCAACAAAACGGGACATATGACCGCACATCAGCTGCTCAAAACTTGAACGTGGCTGCCCTTGAGAGACACATGGAAGAGGTCTCCACATTTATGAAGAATTTTCCAGCCACAATTGCCCAAATTCACCAAATTCCACCACAGCAAGTGACACCTTGTGGAGTTTGTTTCCAAATCGGTCACATGACCCACGATTGTCCGCTTATAGCTGAACCAGTAGAGCAAGCTAATGCAGCCATGCCTCACCAGGGCAATTCGTACAACAACAGCAACAATCAAGGCTGGAAGAACTACCCTCACTATGGGTGGGGGCCAAATCAGCAGCAACCTCCATTTGAATGGAGAAATTTCAAGTCCAGACCCCAACAAAATCAGCAAAACTTCCCAACAAATCAACCCCCGACTCAACCTCAACCTCCACAATTACCAGCACCTCCACAACCATTACAACTTACTGCACCACCTCCACCACCACTTGAAGATACACTTAAACAAATCCTACAACCATTCATCCAAACTACCCAAGGAGCTATAGCTGACCTCCAAAAACAGATGGCACAGCTCACCATGAGCCAGCAAAACAATTCAGGCCAGCTACCCTCAAACACAGTAGACAATCCCAAGCACCTCAATGCCATAACTTTGAGAAGTGGCAGAGACTTACCACCCAGAACAGGTCCATCTCATGACCCTGAGATGAGCCGACCAGGACTGCAACCAGAAGCTGAAGCTGAAATCACTCTTGAATCAGAAGTTCGTGCACCGGTACCTACTCCAGCAAAAGACACTCCGGCAGCTCAGGAAAAATTCCCAGAAGTCCAGAACATCCCTCCTCCATTTCCCGAAAGGTCCTTAAAAGCCCAAAAGGAAAAAGATGAGAAGAAAATACTTGAAGTTTTCTGGAAAGTTGCTATTAACGTGCCTTTGTTAGACATGATTTCGCAGGTACCCAAGTACGCTAAATTCCTGAAGGAGCTCTGCTCCAACAAGAAGAAACTAGCTGGAATAGAACGGGTGAATTTCAGTGAGCACGTTGCTGCCATGCTTCCTACAAAATGCAAAGATCAAGGAACTTTCGCAATACCTTGTCAAATTGGCAGCAAACAGATAGACAAAGCTTTGTGTGATCTGGGAGCAGGTATAAACGTCATGTCCCTTTCTATTTTTGAAACTCTGAATATAGGAAACCTCAAGGAAACTAGAGTTGTCATTCAACTTGCCGATAGATCAATCATCTACCCCATAGGTGTGGTTGAGGACGTTTTGGTGCAGGTAAACAACTTTATTTTCCCTGTTGATTTTTATGTGGTAGATATGCAGAATGAGGATGTCTCAAAAACTACTGATGTAATATTGGGTAGACCATTTTTAAGAACAGCTCGTGCCAAAATTGATGTTTATGATGGTTGTCTAACTCTTGAGTTTGGTGAGGAAACAATTAAGTTTAATATGTATGATGCTATGAAGTACCCAAATGACATACACTCTGTTAATTTCTTAGATATTATTGACCCTTTTGTTGATAATGTTTCTGAAATTAAAAATTCAGACCCTCTTGAATATGTCATTAGGAATGGTTTGTATAGGGATGAAGCGAAGGAGTTGGAAAGTAATTACACTATCAGCCCAGAAATTCGAAGTGTTGTCAAGGAATTGGGAGAGCACCAAGCGTGTGCAGGTATTGAACAGACCTTCGATGCTCCAGAATCAATCATTAAACTCCAACCTTCAATTTTGCAGGCACCGGACTTGGACCTTAAGAAACTGCCAGACCACCTAAAGTACTCATTTCTAGGCCCTGAGATGAGTCTTCCCGTGATCATTTCTAACAGCTTGACAAAATCAGAAGAGGAGAGACTTTTGGAAATATTGAGGGAATTCAAGGGAGCAATGGGTTGGACCATTGCTGACATTAAGGGGATATCACCCACGATTTGCACTCACAAAATCCACCTAGAACCCGACAGCAAGACCACAAGACAGCCACAAAGGAGGCTTAACCCTCCAATGATGGAAGTCGTAAAAAAGGAGATTTTGAAGCTTCTTGCTGCTGGTGTCATTTATCCTATTTCTGACAGTTCTTGGGTGAGTCCAGTGCAGGTTGTGCCCAAGAAATCAGGCATCACAGTGGTGACAAACGAAGAAGGCCAATCCGTGCCCACTAGAGAGCAAAATAGTTGGAGAGTATGCATCGACTATAGGAAGCTGAACAACGCCACGAGGAAGGATCATTTTCCTCTCCCGTTCATCTATCAAATACTTGAGAGATTGGCAGGTAAATCACATTACTGTTGCCTTGATGGATTTTCAGGATTCCATCAAATACCCGTGGCCGATGAAGACCAAGAAAAGACCACGTTCACC
Source organism: Viola odorata (assembly GCA_963691705.1). NCBI lineage: Eukaryota > Viridiplantae > Streptophyta > Magnoliopsida > Malpighiales > Violaceae > Viola > Viola odorata. The sequence goes on from OY829538.1 coordinate 10,922,580, forward strand.
TGCCCTTTTGGCACGTTTGCCTACAAGAGAATGCCTTTTGGATTGTGTAATGCACCTGCTACCTTTCAAAGGTGCATGGTAAGTATTTTTTCAGATTTTGTAGAAAAAGGAATGGAAGTTTTCATGGATGATTTTACTGTTTATGGAGACTCCTTTGATCAATGCCTGGAAAATTTGAAAAAAATCTTACATAGGTGTATTGAGACTGATTTGGTTCTTAACTATGAGAAATTCCATTTTATGGTAAATCAAGGATTAATTTTAGGACATATTATTTCCCAAAAAGATTGGAAGTGGACAAAGCTAAAATTGATGTCATTGAATCGTTACCTTACCCATCTTGCGTGTGAGATGTGCGTTCATTTCTAGGCCTTGCAGGTTTTTATAGGCGTTTTATTAAGGACTTTTCGAAGATTGCTGAGCCTATGTGCAGGCTGCTCCAAAAAGACATCAAATTCGACTTCAATGATGATTGTAAGAAGGCGTTTGAAGCCTTGAAACAAAAACTGACTACTGCACCAGTAATACAACCGCCAGATTGGACCAGACCCTTTGAAATCATGTGTGACGCAAGTGATGCAGCCGTAGGAGCTATCCTTGGGCAGAAAATTGATAAAGATCCACATGTGATTTATTATGCTTCAAGAATGCTTGATGATGCTCAGAGAAACTATACCACCACAGAAAAAGAACTGTTTGCTATTGTTTTTGCACTAGATAAATTTCGTTCTTATCTTCTTGGAACTAAAGTAATAATCTACTCTGATCATGCAGCTTTGAGGTACCTTTTAGCCAAGAAGGAAGCTAAGCCAAGGCTGATTAGGTGGATTCTTCTTCTGCAAGAATTCGACCTTGAAATCAAGGATAAGAAGGGCAAAGAAAACCTCGTAGCTGATCATTTGAGCAGAATGTTGGTGGATGCGCAACCAGAACCTGTTAGAGAAAATTTTCCTGATGAAAGCTTATTTCTAGGCCTTGAGATGAGGCCGTGGTATTCTGATATTGCCAATTTCTTGGCAACTGGAAAATTTCATGGAGATTATTCCACAGCTGAGAAGGAGAAGATCAGGAGGGATTCCAGGAGATATATTTGGGATGATCCTTACCTTTGGAACATGGGAAAAGATCAGATCCTCCGAAGATGCATTCTTGAGAACGAAATTCCATCCGTTCTTAAGTTCAGCCACTCTTTCGCTTGTGGAGGACATTTCAGACCTAGGAGAACTGCTTCGAAGGTGCTGGAGTCAGGTTTTTTCTGGCCCACTTTGTTCAAAGATGCCTACTATTTTTGCAAAACTTGCGAAAATTGCCAAAAAACTGGAAATATCACATCTAAGCATCAGCTGCCTCTCACACCGATTTTAGTGTGTGAAATCTTTGATGTGTGGGGATTAGACTTCATGGGACCATTCCCTAATTCAGATGGGAACACATATATAATTTTGGCAGTGGATTACTTGTCAAAATGGGTGGAAGCCAAAGCCACAAGGGTTGATGATGCGAAGACAGTGGTGAAATTCCTAAAATCTCAGATTTTGAGCAGATTTGGAATTCCAAGAGCTATAATCAGTGATAGAGGCACACATTTTTGCAACCGAGTGTTGGCATCTCTCTTTTCCAAGTACAATATCACTCACCGTGTGTCCACAGCATACCATCCTCAAACGAATGGGTTAGCGGAACTATCAAATCGAGAGATTAAATCCATTTTGGCCAAGACTGTCGGGCCAGAGAGAAAAGATTGGAGCCAAAGGCTTGATGATGCCTTGTGGGCTTACAGAACAGCATACAAAACTCCTATCGGGACCACACCTTACAAGTTGGTTTATGGTAAAACTTGCCATTTACCCGTTGGAGTGCAACACAAAGCCTTTTGGGCAATCAAGCAATGTAACATGAACCTTACTGCTGCCGGAACTCATAGGAGATTGCAAATGCAGGAGCTTGAAGAGTTGAGGAACGAAGCGTATGAGAACTCAGCCATCATCAAGGCCAAGGCGAAAATGTACCATGACAGGAACATTCATCCTAGGACCTTGAAAGCTGGGCAGAAAGTACTCCTCTATAGCTCGAGATTTCACACCATGGCAGGTAAACTCAGAACTCGTTGGACTGGTCCATACATTATTACTAATGTTTACCCCCATAGTGCAGTAGAAATACAGAGTTTGCAGACGGGCAAAGTGTTCAAGGTCAATGGGCAGCGCCTAAAGCCCTTTTATGAAGGTTTTCGAGAACAAAATGTGGAGAGCACCACACTGGAGGTTCCTAATGATACAGCATGAACAATGTCATAGTCAAGTCCAAGACTTTAAAAAGGGACAGCTTTTGGAAGGCAGTCAGTACCCTCCAGCTTTAGTATCATTTAACTCCAGTCAAGGCCATTTCAATGCAGCTGCGTTCAGCTCATCTCAAGGCCCTGAGATGAGCCAGACTTGCTATAAGAAGGAAGCACTCTCATTCAAGGCCCTGGAAAATCACTTTCCATGTCATCATGTCCACCTGGATAAAACTCCCGTTAAACTCACTTTTGCCACTACCTCTTCAGTTTCCCTCCACGATCATAATATCACCCTCTACCAAAAAGCTACACTCACTCTCCTCGTCTACCACATTCTCTCCATCTCTCTCACTTTAAATCACCCTCTCTCCAAAAACCTAACCGCCACCATGCCACTCAAGAAATCCCAAGCTCGCCGTGGAACTAGCAGAAACACTCCTCCAACTGATTCGGATTCGGACAAATTCGAATCTCCACCCCAGCCGCTTGCCCTCGCCGTGGTCGCCGCTCCTTCGCCACCGCCGAGCCCGCTGGTCACCATCTTCCCAGACAAGCCTGTCACCTCCACCCAGCCGAAGGTAGCAACGCAACCACCTTCCACACCCATGCAAAACCCACCTAAGGCTGACACACCTGCAAACCCACCGTCTCCTTCCCCAAATAACCCTCCAACCACCGCTACTGGTGGTTCCAAAAGCAAAACAACCCATCAACCCACAAAAATACCTTCACCCACCTTCGTCCCAAGACCCAAAAAGGGACCAGTTATTCTTCCTAGATCAGAGTCGCCTTCTGAGCACCAAACAGAATCAACTCATACCGATTCCGGCGGCTCCGACACGGTCAGTGACCCCACGTTCACATCCAAGCCGCAGGACATCACCATTGAGTCCAGCTCGGATCCAGAAGAGAGACCACTCAAGTCCATGATAAAGAAATCAGCCCAACCCCGGCCGAAGATTGATGACAGGGAAGAGCGCCGTTTGAAGCGCAAAGGGATCCCTGTCCCTTCAATTGCAGCTGCAGCAAACATTATTCAGGCTAAGAAAGTGGCCGGCAAACCTAAGGCCACCCCTGCTGCAAAATCCCTCAAGAGGAAGGGCATTGAAATAAAAGAGCCTCAGCCCGTTCCCCAGCATCCCATTGTCCAGTCTTCTCAGGGCCATGAGAAGGACAAAGAAAAGGGGAAGGTTTCTGAAATTCCTGCTGAGCCTGCCTCTGAAGGCAGTGATGATGAGGAGCAGCACATTCCTGAAGAAGTAACTCCTGCTGATGAGGAAAGAGCAGCTGACTCTACTCCTGAAGTTCCCAGGCCCAAGCGCAGCAAAACAGTAGCCAAAAAGGCAGCAAAAACTTCATCTTCCCAAGCGCCAGCAGATCCTTCAGCGATTGCTATGCCTTCCTCTGCACCAGTCGAGAAGCATGGCAGTGCAAGGAGCTCCAAACGAGCCAGAACCAGCAGTAAAAAAAGGCAAGTTATCCCTGACCTAGAATTCCTTAATGGTTGGTTACAATTTGATTCATTTGATCAAGAAGAAAAATTGCACCTAAAATATAAATCAACTGTTCCATATTGTGCTAAGCTAGATTTTGAACTCCTTGACACTTGGTGTATTGAGTCTAGATTGCGTCAGTATGTTAGGAATGTGGGCTGGGAACCTCTCTTTTTTCTTAAACATCCAGCGTACCTTGAACTGTGCCTTGAATTCCATACCACTTTTTGGTATCGATCAGCTAGAGATAGAGAAACAGATGGGTTAAGACTTGCTAGGCCTAATGACATTAACTAGAGAAACAGATGGGTTAAGACTTGCTAGGCCTAATGACATTAACTTCAGATTATGTGGAAAATCCTGCCGCTATTCCTTGAATGAATTTAATGTTGTTTTAGGCTTTGTAAAAGAAAATGAACTGAATGCTGATTGGTATGCTAATGCTTTGAGCGAATACCCTGATGACTTTGACACACAATCTGCCTACCAACAACTGACCGGAAAACCAAAATTAAAATTTGATGACAAAAAGGCTAAGGCACACCAGATTTTAGACCCTGCCCTTAGGATTTTGCATAGAGTCCTTTCCACTAATTTCGCTAGGAAAGATCACATTGCTGGTGTTCTTTCCAAGCAAGAGCTTTTCATTTTGTGGGGCATGGTCAACAAAAAGCACATCAATTTAGGTTATTGGATTGCTGCTCAGTTGCATTATTATAGGGAAAAGGATAAGCTTATCATGGGATCGCTCATTACTCATCTTGCTGTGAATATATGCAATCTGGATCTTCAAACTGCAAAATTATTTAATTGTGCCTCCTTGAAAATTATGAATATTATGGCACTTGATCAGATGGGCTTTGTCCATCTAGACCAGGATCGGTTTGTGTGTTACAATACAGGGTTCACTCCAGCTCCAGACCACATATTTGGGGCCAAGCACGGGGGAGATTTCAGACTCAGACGCCTAGATAGGCAAGATGATATCGATGCTGCCTCTGTTCCCGAAAATGTTCCTGATGCTGCCGGGCCATCTCAAGGCCCTGAGACGAACAATCCTGCCGCTGCCAGTTCCCCTTCATCGAACTCTCAGATTGTTGTCCTCCTGCGGAATCAGAACTCTCTCCTCCGCCAATTGATGCTTCAGCAGAATACCAGCAACCGAACCCAGGAGTGCATCCTGGACGTCTTGAGGCGTGCTTTTCCGGCGCCGCCAGCTCCTCCCCAATCTTGAATCTAGCCCCGGGTTCTATCTTCTATTTCCCATTTCTTTTATTTTATTTTCTTTTTGTTTGTTTGTTTGTTGTGTGTGTTTCTCTTTCACATTGAGGACAATGTGTTCTTTAAATGTGGGGGGGGAGACACTTTCGTGTTTGTTTGTGTCTTTATTGTTCTTTTGCATGTTTGTTTTAATTTTTATTGCATGTTTTCTTCTGTTGATTGTTTTTCTGTATTTTCCTTTCTTCTGCATGTTTATTTCTTTTAGTGTTGCATGCGCTTCTGCTTGTTTCTATTTCCGCATGAGTCGTTTTTTCTTTTTGTTTTGTTTCAGTCCCCCTTTGAATAAAATTGAAACCTCTGATCTGATCCTCATGTGAACACTTGATTTATCAGCTCCATCTTGCAATTTTAAGTCCTCTTAGCATTACAACTTGTGCATTTGTTTGCATAGATGTATGATTAGTTTTGCTGATCCTAGGAAATGTTTTGCTAGAGCTGATCTGTCTTCTCATCCCTAGATCATGGGATGAGGATCCTATCCTCCTACTGCTGCTAAGTCCTTTATTTTCTGTTTGCTTGTGTACCTTTAATTTTCTTTTGTGTGGATTTCTCATCATGCCCTCTGGATTGCACGGTGTTGGTGGTTCGGCACCATCACCCCATCATGGAAAAACTTCCAGTCGGTCGTGTGCTAACCCCTTTTGTTGGGCCGATCATAGCGCCATTGGTGAGAAATCAAGGTCTGCATGCGTGTGTGTTTTGAAAAAAAAAGAAAAAAAAATAAAAAAGGGTTTGTGGAAGGAGGATGTTGAGAAAAGAAAGAAAAGCAATGAAAAGATTGCGGAAAGAAGGTTGAGAAAAAGAAAAAAAAATAGAAAAGCGGGAAAAGAAATAAAAAAGATGAAAAAGAAAAAAATAGAATAAAAGAAGCCTTTGGCTCACTTTGTGTTTCAATTTCTGTTCTTTAACTATTGTTTGTGCTTTTAAATAATTTAGCTTGAGTGTCCAGCAGCAGTGATTGGGTTTTGAGTCAAAGGAAGAGAAGACATAGGCCCTAGGATTTTATTTCCTTGTGATCAGCATGCTATTATACCTCTGTTCGAATATGTGCACAATTGTGATGTTTGGAGCATTTAACATTGCTTGATTAAGCTGATTTTTGAAGTGTTTATGTGAAGATCAGTCCAGGGGTTGATGTTCTGTTCTAAGGGGTGTTGTTTCTGTGCTGTTTCTGTGTTGTGTCTGTGTTGTCTTCGTGTTTTTCTTTTTGTTTTGAGTCTGTGTTTATGCTTGGGGGCAAGCATAGTTCAAATGTGAGGGGATTTGATTGATTGTTATTCCACTTTGTTTTGTTGCCTCTTTACTTAGCTTTTGAAGCAATAAACATGCTGCTTTTATCCTTTTTCCTTCCTTTTTCCAGAATTACACTTGAATGACCCAGGATTAGGAAAAGGAGCGGAAAGGTCAAAGATTAAAGCTCAATCAATCATGCTGGCTTGGCATATTTTCTGCTGATGCATTCCGACTCATCTCAAGGCCCTGAGATGAGGCTGCTGTGACGTTCCCAGATCTGGACAGCACTCACCATGATTATGCGCGCCGCAATTATTTAGTCATGAGTGCGTTCCTTGTCTCCTTGGGCCCCGTTTTTATTGACACTAAGCTCCTTGGGTTCAGAGAACATTCCTCCCACTCCTAACAAGTTTATAGAAGACAAAAATCAACATTCCTCTTGTGTTTAGGAAGAATATTCTCATGCTTCTTGAAGACCAAATCTGAAGTGGATTATTGGTGGAAGCTGTCTCACCTTAGAGAGGAGTATCTTGGCACCAAGGAGGACCATAAATACTGATGAGAACAGCAGAGGAAGGCATCGGACGAGAGCAATGAGTTAGAGGAGAAAACCAGCTTTTTCACTTATTTTCCAGAATTTCCAGCATTTTCCTATTTTCTGTTTTGAACATCTTTCATCATTTCGTTATGTTTTGTAACTAAAAACCTTCATCTCTGGTAGAGATTCAGAGGTTGACAATTCCGGAATTGTTGTGAGACTTGTTTTGATCTTAATTAAAAGCGTTTCATATCACTTTTCTTGCTTGTTTTAATGATAGTTTGATTGTATCGTGTTTGAGCTTGATCAACTTGGATTTCAGTACAATTAATTACAGTAGAATCACTGTGGTGCCGCGTTTCTGCACTACAGAGAACCCGAGTAGACAACTAGTGATAGGATAATGTTTTTCCTAAAACTAGAAGAAGAAAAGAGCTAGATTTGAGATTTCTGGACCGCAGTTGCGTCCATCTCAAGGTCTTGAGAAGGGCCTTCCTAATCACATCAACAAACCAGCAATCCTTGATTGTTAGGGGAGTTAGGGTCACAAGAGGAGCTTCTCCTCGAGTGACTTGAGTAGGAGGAGGCTTGGAGATCGCCCCTGGATGTATCTCTATAACTTCTCTATGAAATTGGTTTTGAAAATCCTTTTGTCAATGATCAACGTCTTGGAATTGTCACTTCGTTAATATCTCTACCGGGGATGTCTTTCTCCTACTGATTTCAATCTCATTCCAACCATATTTCTATATGCAACTTTCGTTCACTTCATTTACATTTCTGTTTTCACAAACTACAACCCAAAACTTGGTTTTTCTACTTGGTTATTTATAAAGAAACAACGAATCAGTCAAAGCTTGTCTCTGTGGGATCGATCCTCTCACCACTATCTGCATTATTTGTAGAATAGCAACGAGTTGAACATTAACTTTTATGCAGGGCATGCGACACACCTGTCAGGCTGTGTGTAGAAAATCTTTCTTCTTTTGCGACCGAATGGTCATCAAACAAGGAAAATTGTTTTTCGACTGTTGTGTTCGTCGAAACAAACTTCTTAGAAGATGGTTCTAATTTAGTCAAGTCTTTCTCCATTCCTATAAAAAAGTTAATAAATAAATTAGTGAGTACGTATCACATAAATATATATCACTACAAAAAAATTGGCGATCACCGATGGCCCCATTCCGACGGACAAACTCCGTCGAAATTTACCGAGGGTATTTCGATGCCTTTGCCGTTGAAACTTGTTGCTACCCTATTTTTGATTTTTTAAAATTTTTCATCAAAACGTTTTCGCATTTCTTATCATCAATTTTCTAAAATCATACTCCTGTTTATTTTCGTCAATCTGTTATTTATTTTTACGCTTAATGTTTTTTAAATTTTATTTCATACTTTTCATTCAATTTTTATTTTAGCATTTTCTTACGGTCAAACTTTTATCGCTTACAAATGATTTTTTTTATCGAACTATATGGCGAACTTTTCGCCACTTACTATGTACTAATCATTTCGTTTTATTTTATTTTATGTTTTAGCATTTTCGGTTCGTGTTTTTATTCATTTTCAGGCAAAATTGCTCGTACAACCGACTCGAACCAAATAATCAAAAGGGAGGGTCAACTCTTGGTTATAGCCGTTGATCTGGTTGACCAAGATGGTCAACCATGATCAAACGGCTGTGGTAATTAACACGTGAGCATGCATCTTCTCCATTTGGTTCATGCACGAACCCAGGAACGTATCTCTTTGCGATCAAATCGTTCCTCGATCGTCCCTCCAACGCGACCAGCAGCCTCGAACCTCCCAACAATTCTCAGCCACACAACCGTTCGTACCACTGCTCATCGACACGTCATCATCTCCGACCGACTTAACTCGCCTATAAATAGCGAGTTCCCTCAACATTTTTCGACATTATAACACAAGCCAAAAACACTCTCTTACTAGCCACACTGCTCAGCAAAGTTTGAAACGATCTCCTGCTCTTTAAAATTTTCATTTTTCAACGTGTTTTCGGCAAAATTTTCAAAAAAAATTAATCTTTCATGTTTTGATGAAATAACTTACTGTTTTGCTTTCAAAAAAGCTGATTTTAATCTTTAGTTTAATTATGTTGCTTCTTTGTAGCGAATCGTTAAACTATTTGGACGAATTTTGAAATTTTCATTAATTATTTTTAATTCATTTTTTAATTAGTTGGGCACTATATTGTTAGAATTATTTTGCTGTAATTATACCATTAAATTTCTGTCGTTAGGAAGATCTTTTTGACATAAATAAATCTTTGTTTCATCACTGTTAGCCGAACAGTCGTCGCCGGCAGGAGCGTCGGCGACTAGTGGAGGAAGACGATGAACAGTGAGGAGGGTGAAGCCGTTGGCTTCTGTTTTGAATTTTAGGTTGATGGGCCACGCCATTGGGCAGGCCCAAGGGAGTGAAGAAGAGAGGGACGCGTTTGTTGGCTTTAGGCCGAGCAAGGGAGAAAGGATAGGCCAAGCAATTTGCTTTGGCCCATGCGGAGGAGTGAAGGGATGGCGTTGTGTCAAGCCCGTGGGAGAAGAAAAGTGGGTTGTTGGCCTGCCCATGCGGGAAAGGAAGAGAAGGGCCAGCCAACCCATCTGTTGGGCTGGTCTGGTCTGTCTTGGGCCCAGTGGGCCGAGCTCTTTTTTGGCCCGTCATTTTTCGGTGTCATGTAATCGAATGTGTACTGTTTATTTATTTTTCACACACTTGTACAATTCATTTATTTCTCGTATGCTTGTAATATTTATTTATTCTCATATGCTTGTTTATTTCCGCATATACGCTTGTATGCATGAATATATAGAATTGTTAGAATTTAATTAATTGGGCATGATCACATAATTTAGGACTTTTTAAACACCTCTTTTATCCGGTAACTTTTTTAGGATGTGACTCGGGTGCCTAACACCTTCCCGAGTCCATAATACTACCCCGAACCTCTATTCTCGGGTTTAGACCCTTTTTGCTTTAGTTTTTTATTTTTATGTCATGACAATAGGTTCTCTAAACCTAGAAAAAAAAATAGGGTGGCGACTTCATTGCATTATGTGAGATGAGTTCAATTTCATCTCACATCTCGTCTCAAATTCACGTCGCGCAAAATTTCCAAAAAGGGGTGCGACAAAACCCAACATTTTTTTTAGTAAATTAAAAACTACTCTAGTGTTATTGATAGAAATGGCCTCCATTTCGATGACCATTTATGTCGATAACATATTTTCACAAATGGTCTGTCGAAATATTTGGGCGCTAACCCAAAATGTTGGTACTCCAACTTAGCGCTAAATGTTTTCGACGGAAAGGTCCGTTGAAAGTGTTTTGACCGCGTTTGGTCCGTCGAAATATTTGGGCGCTAACGAAAAAATATTTGCACCCTAACTTAGCGCGAAATATTTTTGAGGGAAAAGTCCGTTGAAAATATTTCAATCATTATACTCATTGCAAACATAATAAGTTTTTGACGAACTGTTCGTCAAAAATATCTTTTGCGATCGAATGACCGTCGAACAAGGAAAATTGTTTTTCGACGACTGTGTCCGTCGCTATGTAGGTTTAGGGCTTAGGGTTTTCGACGACACATTTCGTTGGAAATTTAATTTCCATTCTCTGTCATTTTATAATTGATAACAATTAAGGCTACTCCAAGGGTATTATCGTCCTTGTATCGTTGCGAAGGACAGAATCCTACCGCGCCAGATATGGGTCAGCCGAGGAAGGTTGCCGCCCCTTAACCAACGAGGAGCTCTGGGATGGTCGACATCAGCGCGGGGGGAGGGGGGTCGTCTCACGCGTCAACCATCTGCACGCACGGCGCTATCCCATCCCAGGACAGCCATGACGTCACTTGAAGTTGTCGCCCATGACGTCATCTGGAAATACCGTCCTTGACGTCATTTGGAGATATCATCCTTGATGTCACTGGAGGCGTTATTTTTCCCAGATAACACCCTCACAGGGCCTATAAATACCCCACCATTTAAAACGCAAGGTAAGCCTAAGATCGCAACTGGAACCTTTGCTATTTTGAACCGCCTCGCTAACTTAGGCATCAGAGTGTTTACGCCGGAGGCCCCCTCCGGCGCTTTGCAGGTACATTCGACGGAAACTACAGTGACTCTGATCGGCCCCACCTCCACTTCCGACTCCCAGAACTTCGAATCTTATCAAAGTGGTGCTTTCATTGAGAGCCTTGGTTGATTAATTGAGCGTCCTTGACAACCAAGCTCCGTTTTTCTTGGGAAGATCGGACCAACCATGGCTTCTGACTCAGAGTCCACTCCGCCTCCATCTTCTAGCATTCCCTTCGCGACCCGTAGAGCTTTCGCCATCGCTGATGAGTCTACTATAATGCAAGAAATCAGTCGAGAGTCTTCAGATCTCTCCTTTAGGATAGTAGGAGGAACCCCTTCCTCCCAGATAAGCATTCCCTTGCCCCAGACCGGGGGGTCCAGTTCTTATGCTCCTCCTTCTAGGGAACTCGCGCTTAACGATGCGAACAACCCCCTCGCGAGCGAAATATCCGCCCTTCGTGCTCGGTTGGATTACTTGACTGAGCTGGCCGCGAGGATAGCGCCAGATGCTTCCGGGTCGAGTATTCCTCCCCAGGTTATTTTTACACCATCCATTGTCGCCGAACAACCCCTATCGCCCTTACAACCCAGAAGTGTTCCGTTAACTATGCCTGCGGCGGATATCCCAATTAGCTTTGTGCGACTCGACCAGGGACAGGTAGAGTCTTATGTGCCGCAAGTGCCGCAATTTCCCATCCCCCAAGGAGAAAGGCGACTCGACGAGCATAGGGACCGTTGGGACGGTCGGCGAGAAGAAGTGAATAGGAATGTATCCCTTGAACGTAGTCTAAGGTCCAACAGTGGAAGACATCGGACCCGCTCGCCTAGGAGTCGCAGTCAGTCCCCTCAGAGACATCACACTCCAGATCCGCGTAATCGGAGGCGTCATCTAGAAGTGTCACCCCCTTGTCATATGCGCGAAATCCTTGACGATACTTCAAGTCACCCGTTTAGTCATCGGGTGAGACGTCATAGGGTCAGTCGGCATGTGAAACTTCCTACAGAGTCATACGATGGTACAAGAGATCCCATTTCTCATCTCAACAAGGTGAAGGACTTCGTACAATTCCAGACCCATAGTGATGCAGCCTTGTGTCAAATATTTGTCATGACATTGTCAGGGGTTGCCCGCCTTTGGTTTGAGGGTCTTCTCGGTGGATCTATTAATAGCTTCCCACAGTTGGAATCTAAGTTTCGAAGTCGATTCAGCACTGCGGTCCCCATCAGGAAATCTGTCGCGGCCTTATTTGATATTCACCGAAAGCCTTTGGAATGTTGAGAGATTTCCTTAGTTGCTTCGACTTGGAAATGTCATTAACACCCGGCGTTACCGTGGATTTCGCCATAGAAGCCTTGAAGCGGAACTGCCATTACGGGAAATTAAGAGACACGTTACTGGTAGACCCCCAGTGACTTTGGATGCGTTAAGGCTGAAAGCCCACAACTACGCAAGAATGGAAGAAGAAGAAAATAGGGACAGATCCCGAAACGTGTTACAAGACGCACCTCAGGTCCTTAACGCTCCTACCACCACCACTTCAGAGGATCGCTTTATTGACGAATACGCACAGCGAAAAGATCACATTCCTATGGCCTCTAGTCGGCGAAGAGGCAACTCCTCAAAAGGAAAGTCTGGCAATTCCCCTACTCGACGACAGGGAGATCCTCCCAAAGGCCGAATTAGCGATTAACGATTGTGGAACAGCGGAATCTACCCATTCGTTATCCCGCCCCCATTAAGCCTAGGATAATCACGGAGGGAAGAGAAAATGTTTTTTGCAAGTTTCACAAAGCTAAGGGACACTCTATAGAAGTGTGCAGAGAATTGAAGCTGGCGATAGAATGTCGAGTAGAGGAAGGGTATCTCGGAGAATTCGCCACTAAGACCAGAGAGGAAGCTAGGAACAATCCTGCGGGTAGAGCCACTGATAACAGACCAGCTCCCCCTCGTGTTCCAGGAAATAACGATATCCCCGCCGGAAGAGGTAGAGAGACACTCATGGTGGATGATGACGAGGTCCCTATAATCAACATCATAGCCAGAGGCACCCCCTACTTAGATGAACCTGTGCAGTTAGTGCCCGTGACGGGAGACAAGCGGAAGCGGGAGGGTGCGATAATGAAAAGCGAAGCGATAAGCGCTTTGGACAGGATGGTGCTGTCTTTCTCCGAGGAGGACGAAAAAGGCGTCATTTACCCACATAATGACGCGTTAGTGGTCACACCTGTTATCGCTAACCACGGGGTTAGAAGGACCCTCGTGGATAACGGAAGCGCTGTGAACTTATTTTCACTAGAAGCTTATAATCTTATGAAGCGCCCCGACAGCGAGTTGACGCCCTGCAAGAAGCCGAAAATTGGGGTGGACGGGTCCCGATCCCAGTAACCGGGGTAACCATCTTTTCCTGTATACTTTAGAGAGGACACCTCCAAGCGATCAGAGGAGTTGTTATTCCTGGTCGTAGGCCTAAATCTACCCTATAACGCTATTCTGGGGAGACCTTTCCTCAACCGCTTCGGAGCAGCGATATCACAAAAACATTTGAGGATGAAATACCCCTCTTGGGATCGAATAGTCTCAATAAAAGACAATCAGAAGTTGGCGGCCGAATGTTACCTTCTCATGACCCAGAAGAGTTGTGATAGGTACGTCTGTGTAACAGTAGATCCATACGAACAAAATGATGAGAAACGAACTCAGCCATTAGACAAAATGGTACCCGTGCCGGTTAACGGGATCGATGGAACAAGCTTCCTAGTTAGCGAAAAACTTAGCCCTATGGAAAATCTTCAACTAGCTCGGCTATTGCACAAGTGTAAAGGAGAATTCGCATGGAAGCCCGCGGACATGCCCGGTATCTCTCTAGAGGTGGCAGAACACCGACTCAATGTTGATTCCAACGTCAAGCCAATCCAGCAGAAGCGACGCGCGTTCTCTGCAGAGAAAGCGTCAGCTGTTGAGAAGGAGGTGATCAAACTCCTAGATGTCGGCTTCATCCGAGAAGTTCAATACCCGACCTGGCTAGCCAACCCGGTTCTTATCCCAAAGCCCAACAGAGATTGGCGTATGTGCATCGACTTTACTGACTTAAACGATGCCTGTCCGAAAGATTGCTACCCTCTTCCTCGGATTGATCAGCTGGTCGATCAGACTGCAGGGTACACCTATCTAAGCTCTCTAGACACCAATTCGGGATACCATCAAATCCCCATGGCTGTGGAGGATGAAGAAAAAACTTCTTTCATTACCCTGAAAGCTACTTACTGTTATACTGCAATGCCGTTTGGGATGAAGAACGCTGGAGCCACCTTTCAACGAATGGCCAACAAAGTCTTTGAAAAGCAAATAGGAAGAAACATGGAAGTGTATGTTGACGATATACTAGTTAAGACCCGAAGTTTCCAGGTCCATTTGAATGACTTAGAAGAAGTCTTCCGAGTGATGAAGAAATATCAAATGAAGTTGAACCCCCGTAAATGCATGTTCGCGTTTCAGACAGGAAAAATTTTGGGCTATGTGGTTAGCCGGAAAGGCATCCAGCCCAACCCTTCAAAGATCAAAGCCATCCAGGATATGATACCTCCTCGAACTGTCAAGGAGGTGCAAAAGTTGACGGGGCGCGTTACTGCCCTAGGGCGGTTTATCTCTAAACAAGGCGAGAGATGTCTGCCATTTTTTAAGGTCATACGTAAAAAAGCTCATTTCGGATAGACAGCGGAATGCGAAGAGGTGTTCACGGGCCTAAAAGCTTATTTATCGTCCGACCTGGCGCTGACAAGGCCAGAACCGGGCGATACCCTATACCTATACCTATACCTCAGTGTAGCAGACGAAGTGGTTAGCGCCGTCCTCATTCGAGACGACAACCATCTACATCACCCTGTCTATTTTGAGTCACATTTTGAAAGATGTCAAGCTGCGATATGCTCGCATTGAAAGAATAACATTTGCGCTGGTTCAGGCCACACGGGAAATGGACAGATACTTCCAAGCCCATCCCGTTATCGTACTCACTGACCAGCCGTTGAAAAGGATATTCCGGAAGCCTGAGTCTTCAGGAAGGATGCTGATTTGGGCCATCGAACTCGAGCAATACGGGTTGCGGTACCAAAACTGTCCCTCCGTGAAAGCCCAGGTCCTAGTAGAGTTCATAGCTGAGTGTACCTTCACGGAAGACCTGTTAACAGACTTGCCAGAGGAGGAAAGAAAGGACTTGGACCTACCGTTCCCTGAGACCTACACTGATTTATAGGTTGTTCATGTGGATGAAGCCAAGAACCAAGAACTAGCTGGAGCCGGGATCTTCATGATCGGGCCACACGATATACAAATACGGTACGCCATCAGAATACTGCAACCGTTATCCAATAACGCGGTGGAATATGAGGCGCTACTAGCTAGTCTCAGAATAGGAAGAAACTTTTCCACCAAGGTCATACACGATACGGGAATGATGGGAGACTTGCAATTAAAAATTTGTGGAGATTACGAACTGATAATAGACCAAGTCTTGGGACACTCTCAGGCTAGAGAGCCCATCATGGTTCAATACCTCGCTAAAGTGAAACGCGAATTATTGGAAATAAAGAAAAGCGGCATGCGGGTCAGCTTGGAGCACATTCCCCGAGAGGATAACGCTGAAGCTGACGGCCTGGCCAAAATTGCTGCAAATCCAGACGCGTCCATACCCAAGATATATTGGTTCCCTCCTTCATGGAAGAGCAAACGTCGCTTTGCGTGGAAGAAATTAAAAATGACTGGCGAATCCCCGTGATAAAATACTTGAAACACGAGGAATTACCTGCGGATAATGCTGAGAGAAAGAAGGTGCTAAAGCAAGCAGCAAGGTGTACGTATTATGACGGAGAGCTAATTCGGAGATGTTTCTCTCACCCAGCAACCAAGTGTATAACAGAATAAGAAGGCCTTCACACCTTGCGAGAAATCCATGAAGGAATATGTGGTATACACGCATCAGGCGGCACCTTAGCCGCACAAGTCTTTAGGTTTGGATTTTACTGGCCTACCATTCAAAGAGACTGCCACAATTATGAACGGACTTGTCAAAAGTGTCAGGAGTTCTCTAAGATTCCTCGACAACCCGCCACGGAAATTTCTGAGATAGTGGCTCCTTGTCCTTTTGCGAAATGGGGGATAGATATCCTGGGCCCGTTTCCAAAGGCAAGGTCCCAGCTAAAATTCATGGCCGTGATAGTAGATTACTTCACGAAGTGGGCCGAAGCGGAAGCGGTAGCGGTAGCGGTAGCCAACATCACAACAGAGAAAATTTGGCGTTTCTTCAAACACCAAGTTATCATGCGGTTCGGTGTTCCCCATGTACTAGTCAGCGATAATGGGACGCAGTTCACTAGCCAGTTCTTCAGAGATCAGTGCGCGGAATTTCAGATCTAACAGAGGTTCTCTTCTGTAGCTCACCCGCAGACCAACGTTCAAGCAGAGGTGACGAACCGAAGCATTCTCACTAGCATAAAGAAAAACTTAGAAGGATCTAAAAAGAAATGGGCAGACGACCTGTCATATGTGATGTGGGCGTACCGCATGACCGTCAAAACTAGTACTGGAGAAACACCTTTCGCATTGGCTTTTGGCACTGAGGTCGTCACACTTGTAGAAATCGGTACTATGAGCCTGCGCGTGGCATACTTCAGGGAAGAAACGAATGAGAAGAGGCTACGAGCTAACCTCAACGCGTTATCAGAACGGCAGGAGGAAGCTCTTCTGAAAACGCTTCATTATAAGCAAAGGATGGCGCGTTATCACAACAGGCGCGTCAAAGAACGTCTGTTAAAAGCGGGCGACCTGGTGCTTAGAGACAAACGAGCCGCCAGATAGCATATGTGGAAACTCAGCCCGAACTGGGATGGCCCATACTGCGTCACCCGCGTTATCGGAAAGGGAGCGTATCACCTGGAGACACTTGATGGTACTCCCTTACCTAACTCTTGGAACGTAGCTCGTTTGAAACTATACCATGCTAGAGTCTAATACACTCTCTGCACCTTTTATTAATCTCAGCCCTAACTTGTGCTAACGCTTGAATAGAGAATATTCTTGTGTGTTTTGTGGCTGATTGTGTGCATATAACAAAGGGTGCCAGGAGTGAAAAGTCTTATCATTGTGACGACCGGTCCTGATTAGACGGCTCACTAAGTGAGGGCATACCCTGGCATACCTAAAAACTAGTGCTGGGAGTGAAAAGTCCTATCCTCGTGGCAACCACGCTAACATAGGTGGGCCATGGAGACGAGGCACGTCCCGACACCCTTAGGAGTGAAAAGTCCTATCCTTGTGGTAAACTGGGCTAACATAGACGGCCCACTAAGATGAGGCACGTCCCGACATCTCTGGGAGTGAAAAGTCCTATCCTTGGTAATAACCGGTCTAGTGTAGATGGTTCACCAAGAAGAGGTACGCCCCAGAGAGATAGTAATTCCATCCTGGAAGTGAAAATCCTATCCTTGTGATAATCAGGCTAATACAGACGGCTCACTAAGTGAGGGCACGATTCTGGGATGCGAGGTCAACGCCTGAAAGTGAAAAACCTAGCCTTGTGACGACCTGTCCTGATCCGACGACTCACTAAGATAAGGCACTTTCCATGCCGATCGTTGAAAACGTGAAGAATCGTGAAATCCCAACAAGTAACCAGATGGGAAATCCCTGGTGAAGATAGCTGGTGGAGAAAGCGATATGAGCAACATCGGCAATAACAACTTGAGCCGGAAGCGGAAAGGCTTGTACGTGTAACTATTGTCTATTATTATATGTCATTTTACTAATGACTTCTAATTGAGAATGTGCAGAGATGTTATTCATGCGACGAGGAGATTGGTTCTCTCGCTATCGCGGCTGGGGAAACGTGATTTGAACGGTGCGTATATTATGTATACCTCTTGCAATATTCCCATGGTAAGGAGAACGTCAAAATCTATCTACGTGCCATCCTAAGCCATCAGTCGAGAACGTCTGTGATGATGAGATTATGAGCCATATATTGCGGGAAGCTGAGAGCGCTGGAAATCACGTTTCTCTTCTATAAGTCTGTTATCTTGAAGGTTATCTACTGAGTGATAGTCGAAATGCGCATGTAAAGGTCATGCCGCGATATCTCCCGACGCACCCATCATCACAACTCGATAAGAAAAGGAAATTAGTTGCAAATGAAATCATGAAGCCGAATATATGGTTGTTCATAAATGCCCTAGAAGGGTTACAAAAACAAAAGTCCAAAACTTTAAGGTTCAAGAGACAAGGACAAAAAAGGGACGACTCTTGAACAGCAAACGGTTTTTCATAACGCTTGGCGTAGGCCAACCCTACGAACGTCCCCGACTCTTGTATCCCTTTGCCTTGGCCTGACGAAAGCCCTCGTTGGTGAGATGCACGAACTTCTCTAGGAAAGCGGCAGAAAGGGTATCACCACGGTACACCTCTTCCCCATGAATCTCTGAGAAGCAGTTGGCCATAATAGCGGCAGTGTTCTCAACATACCACATGCATTTCTCTGTCGTCTCTTCCTCCAGTGCCGTTTTCTCCACCAGCAAGGTTGTCTTTTCCTCTTCCAGCGCGGCACTCCTGGCTTTCTCAGTAGACGTCTGCTCTTGCGCCTCTCTTTGTTCCTTCCGGGCCATCTCCAAGGACAGTAGCAAATTCTGGCGTTCCTTCAATAACCTCTCTTTCTCCTCTTTCTCCTTAGAAAGCCCGTCTAAGGAGGCGGAAAGGGTAGTGACCTTATGCGACATTTGCTCCTCCCAATAATAAAACTCGGAGAAACAAGTAAAGAGCTTGGAGCGCAACGAATTTACTTATGCATCCGCGAGTTGAGAAAGGAAGGCCTCCTGCTCTTCTGGGGACGTTAACGCATAGGCGGCCAAAAGGGAAGAAACTTCAACGGAACTGTCACCCCCGACAGCCACAAACTTGGAACTACGAAGTTTGACCAAGTCAACTTGATGAGTAGTAGGACTAGATTCGCCCATCAAACTCAAGTCGGCCATGAGGTGAGGAGTGACAACTCCTCCCCAGAAGTACCGAAGCATCGGACCGCCAGAAGGAATAAAAACCACGGTAGAGGGAGAGGGAGGTTGTTGAGAAGAAGTCCCCACATGAAGTCCGAAGGAACCGTGAGGCGAGAAACCAGACAAATCTTCGCTAAAGCCCAAACCACTGGAAAAGGGAGGAACCGAGGTGCCAAAAGAATGCATTGAGGATTCAAAGGCCCGTCAACGGGATTGATCCCCAGAGGGCATCGGGGGGTCAACAGTGATGTTGTGTTTCTCCCCGGTATCAGCATGACTCGTCAACGAGCTCGAGCCCTCCGCGTCAGGCCGCGCCTTCTTCGTAGGACGAGCCAGTATGTGGCTCAAGTTCATATTGTTTGATGGGGAGGCGAGAGCGGGAGTAGTGGTAGTGCCCTGCAGAGAAAAATGCAGCGAGAGATAAGAAAATAAGAGAAAACACAAAAATCATATTAAAAGGTAATGGGTGAGATAACACATTTATGAAAGAAGCGGTTATCGCAACGATATCGTTAACAGGCGCTTCAGAGGAAGCTTCCGTGTCTGGAGACGGAGGGAGAGTGGCAACGCTTCTCGTCCGTTTCTTTTTCTTTCCTTTTGAGGGAGCCCTGGAGGAGGAGGCCTGAGCAGGATAGGCGGCACCAGACACGACAGGAACACCGAGAGGAATAGTAGCGGATTCCTCACCAACCGGGGAAGAAGACGCTTGGACGAGATTCGCGGTAGCGACAGGCGGTACAGTCGGGTTAACCGCAGCGGCAGCAGCGGCGATAGCTTCTTCTTTTTCCCTCCTTCGTTGAGCCCTCCTTAGTCGTTTCCTGACGCTCTCGGGCTTCCGGTCCAGATCGGTTGCTGCATAATCATGAGATAACGTTAGCGTTAGTACAAACTACGACAAAGAAGAAAACAATGCAACACTCATGTCTGATGCAAGTCTGGATGTCCATCCCGCATACCAAGTTACGAGTATGAACACTGATTTCCAGCTGGAGTAGTTTGTCCAACCAGCCTCGCTCGGGCTGGCAAAGTACCCCCTGCCGACCCCAGGCACTATTCTTGACGTCTTGATTAAAACCAGATCGCCACCAAGGGTCAGGTTGATCAGGAAACTCAATAACAAAAAATTCCTTTTCCAATCTTCAATGGAAGACTCAAGATGAAGGAGCTTCCACGTGAAGTTTTTAAGAGAGTCATCGTCATAACGGGGCGATATCGCTATCACACCCCGACAACTGTACAGTTTGAAAAGAGACTTAAGCAGCAAAAGGGAAGGAGAGTTAATCCCTTTGTACTTGCAAAGTTCCAGAAAAGCATAAACACAGCAATATCCGTTTGGGGTTAACTGAATGAGATTCAGATCAAGAGCAGTAAGCAAATGTTTCACAAAGGAATCAACAGGAAACCAGAAACCGTAACGAAACATCTAGGCATATAGAACCCTACGATTACCGGTCAAAACGCTATTCAGGCGTAATGATTCAGGGGCAACGGAAACCGTATAGCCCTCCGGAATATTAGCATGATAATCGGCTAGATGCTCATTAAGAGCGGTTAAAGAAGTAATGCTACTAACGATATTCTCAATCTTTTCCTCGTCAATGGATTTAGACCCAGGGTGACGAGCCCTAGTCATAGCAGAAATAAAGGCTAAAAGGATGAAGAAGACGGCAGGACCAAACGAGAAATACCTTTCTAAGGAGAGGAACTCTGAGCGCCCAGACGATGAAATGGAGAAACAAAAGCCGACTCAGAAGAATATGGAAAGAGTAAAATGACAAAAGTGGAAAAAAGAAACAAGTGTTAGGTTTTATAGTCACAGAAATCAAGTAAAACGACTGTTGTAACAGTCGTCACGGCGTCTCAAGGAACAGGCGTAGGTAATTAGTACGATTCTTGAAAAGTGAGAAGGCACTTTGATCTCACCAATTCCTAGGGTACGCTAACCCTTGACGCTCTTAAAAGATGACACGTGTCTGTTGAATCATCATGACTCCTCCTTTGCATTAATGAGGAAATCCTGAGCATTAAATGCTCTGAAAAGAAGAATCAATTTTCAAAACAAGATAGACGCAATGGCGCGATGACGTGGCGATTGAGATAGCGCGACTGAGCGACAATCGAACTAGTGGCTAACAAGATAACGCAAAAAGTGGAACAAAGATTATTTGTTCAAGAAAGAATTACAAACAGCAATACGGGGTGATAAGATTCGGAGTTCTGGGGATGTGGGATAGAGATTGTGGCTGTCTGGAATCACTATAGCAGCAGTCCGTCGTACCTGCAAGGCGCCGGAGGGGGGACTCCGGCGTAGACACTCTAATGCTTAAGTTAGTATGGCTGTGAAATTTGGCAGATATTTTGGTAGAGAAGCAGATCTTACCTTCGATCTAGAAATGAGTGGTATTTATAGCCGAAGAAAGAAAGGTTTTTACCCCCAGGGGTGGGCGTTATCAAGGGGAGATATCGCCCAGGATGACGTCAGCATGCGTCAGCTGGACCGGATATCGCCAATGAGACGTTGTCGGGGTTTCCTGGGATGGGATGACGCCGTGTGGGTCCCCCCCCGCTGATGTCGACCATCCCAGGATCCTCAGCCTAACGGGGGCGGCAGCCGGGTGCCGTCGCCAGTTAAGGTCTACAGGGATCTGACTTTGACTTGAGGTGAGAAGACGAATATACCCTTGGTGTTTCATCAATTGTTATCATAAGCCCAACTGAAAACGAGCCCGAGCGTTCACCAAGGGCTGCCTCTCCTGGCCTCTGGGGGAACGTTACTCCTCTTGCGCCGCGCTAGATTCGTGAGAATCTCTGAGTTTTTCTGATTACTTTGTTAGCTCCTTGGTGCCGGATATGTAATAGTGAAGCGGATAACGGGAACCGATCTCTGACGGTAATGATCGGTCACAGAGAGGGCGCTCATATGATTATCATCGTCATGGTAGAGCTTTCCGGCGTTATCCCTTTGGAACTCCGAATATCATTCTGAAAGCGATATTGTCTTGCTTTTCCTGCACATTCTCAAATGTGGTTTTGTTAGTGAAAATATCATGCAACGATAGACGTAAGTTACCCTTACTCCCTTAGAGGCATTCACTTGCCAATATTGGGGGGTCATTGCTGTCGTCTTTTTCATCCAAGCTCGTTGGATCTAGCCTAGCCGTAAGCTGCCTGTAACATCGACACGATTTCTTGCCATAACTACCTACAATTTATGCGGTCTTACGCC
Source organism: Viola odorata (assembly GCA_963691705.1). NCBI lineage: Eukaryota > Viridiplantae > Streptophyta > Magnoliopsida > Malpighiales > Violaceae > Viola > Viola odorata. The sequence goes on from OY829538.1 coordinate 10,944,769, forward strand.
GTAGCTACCTACAATATCAATGCGGTTTTACGCTGCTTGGAGCTACCTGTAATATTGCGCGGTTTTACGCTGTAGGCCACCCACAAATTGTGCGATTTTATGTCATTATGGACCTCAACCCATATTCCACTTGAGCACCTCGGGCGTCTTCCAGGGGTTCCACGGTAGCCTCCCCTCCTGACGACATTGGGTTAACGGGATGGCCCAATTTTTGAGGTGTACACCTTTGTGAGCAGCTATTACTTTGGATCTATAAATGCGACCCTTTTTCGGTGTAGATTCTTCACACATCCTCAACTTCTCATCTACTATTTCCTCATGGACGATCTCACTAGAAATTTTCTGATTTCCAAAGCCTTAACCCTCAAGAATCTCACTGAGGGTGACGTCAGCTTCCTGGAGAACATGCTGACGAAGACTGGTGAGGATATGCTGGAACTTTGGGGAATGATGACCCCCATTCAGGCCAGGATCGGGGCCGCTACCATGGAGGACTTCAATCCCATCGGGAATGTCTCCAAGCTGGCTGTCGTCGCCTGTCGCATCGAGGTAGCCATCGCCATGCTGCAGTAGAGGAAGGATCTGTTGAACTGCTGTCTGAAGAGCATGAGAAGCACCTCTTCGGAGCTGACTTCTGTGGTGGACGCCTTGAGGGACATCCCCATTCTGCTAGTGGATGACGACAACGACGCCGGGTCTCGGGCTTGAAGGCTTACCGCTATGCCTTCTTGTTTGTTTTTCCTTTATATGTATTATGTATACGGACGTATATTTAGGCCGTTAGGCCGTAATGAAACTCCTTTCCGTTATTGGACTTGTGATCTTTCTCCCCCTTTTTAGTGCATTAGCCCTAGCTTCGATTGAGAGCTGATAAGATCCGAGATCTCTTCGGGTCGGAAACGGTTGCTACAGCTAGTCGGAGGGGAAGCGATCGGCGTCGGAGGTACCTGCAAAGCGCCGGAGGGGGACTCCAGCGTAGACACTCCGATGCTTAAGTCAGTTCGGGTTTTCAGAATGATAGAGGTTCTCTAAGATGATCTCGATCTTACCTTCTGTTTGGAAATATGGGGGTATTTATAGGCCGAAGTTGGCGATACCTGACAGCGATAAGGGTGCAGCGATAAGCATCGTCCGAAGTCATCGCTTCCGGCGATAATAGGTAAGCCATCGCGGGCGATAATCACGTAAGGCCTATCAGGAGCGGCATCCTCTCCGTTTCCCTAGGACGGGATGACGCCGTGCGCGTAAAGATGCATGAGATCCCCCCCCGCTGAAGTCGACCATCCTAGGAACGTCCGCCGGCCCGGCGATAGGTTGGTTTTTCAGGGAAGCGTATAGAAACTCGTCAAGGATAGATGCCGTAGCTACAATATTGCCGTCAGGAGCAATCCAATTGTTATCATAAGCCCAACTGAAAACTAGCCCGAGTGTTCACCAAGGGCTATCCATGTCCGATATCCTTAGATAGGGGTTTACTCTGTCATGAGGCGATATTTCCACAGAGGGCTTGAGCTTTCTTTATTGTTCGAAGGCTGATCAATCCTAATGCAGAACGAGGGCTTAGATCCACAACTTTCCACTAACTCGGTCAAGTTCGTCCTTGTTTCTTGTCAAAAAGACCTGTCTCCTCGAGACATTAAGAATTCTACTAGGAGGCCGCTGGGGCGCTCGTGATTCTGAAGGCTTTACTTTTATTCAGCGATACTGGCCCATTTGGCCTTTCAATAGGACTTATGAAGTCTCAGCTTTGTTTGAGTCATGGAAGGACCGTCAATAGGTCGCTTGCGATATCGTCGCGTATATTCAACCAGGCCGTGCCAGGGGCTGGCATATATTTCGGGTCTATCGTCCCTCCAAGTGTTCTGCAAAGACACAGAGGAGATAGAAACTTATATAGAAGTTAGCAAACTTTATACTTACAGAGGTTCGAGGTTACACGAGCCCAATTTTTCTTTTACGCTCGAGAAAACAGCGGTATCAGCGTGGCTTTATACCCTCAGCTTCCTTATGATCAGCGCGGCTTCATACCACCAGACGCCTGTGATGTCATCGCGGTTTTACGCATCCAGGGCCACCTGCGACATCAACGCGGCCTTACACTGTGGATACCGGCAACCTTATGGTTTTAGCGTCAGGGCTACCAGTGACACCGTGCCTTTCAACGTTTTTCAGACTCTGCCTCGTACTCCTTCCAGTATCTGTATCGTGAACGTCACCCGTCCTTTCCGTTCTACGCTTATCAATCCTCGAGGTTTTCGGGGTGGCTCGTCTTTTGAGGACCTCAATTTCTTTTCCCAAGGCCTCCCTTCACTGGAGCCTATAAATCGGAGAGCTTTCTCCACCCACGTTCTCCTCATCTTTATCAGCTAGCATCATGGATCATTTGACTAAGAATTTTCTTCTCTCCAAGGGTCATTCACTCAGGAACCTCAACGACGGTGACGTCGGTTTCCTAGAGAACATGCTGGTCAAGACTTCTGAGGATATTCTGGAGCTGCAAGGGATGCTGACTCCGCTTTATTCCCGGCTGGGGGCCATTTCCCTGGAGGACTTCAGTCCTTTGGAGAGCGTATCAAAGCTGTCCGCCTCCATCGCTCGGATTCAGGTAGTAATCGCCATGTTGCAGCAGCGTAAGGACATGTGGGTGCTGCCTGAAGGGGATGAGGGCCACTTCCCATGATCTTGTCCTGGTCATGGATTCCTTGAGGGACCTTCCTGAGGTGCCCGAGGATACTGGTTCTGACACCTGATAACGGTGGCTCCCTTTGGGCCTTTTTCTTTTCCTCTTGCCTTGTAATTGTATCTTTCGGCCGGTAGGCCATAATAAATAAATCGTTTCAATCATTCCGCCTTGTAACTGTTCTTCTTCTTTACTGCGCTCTTTGTCATGTTCCAAGGAATATTCTTAGCCCAACTGAAAACAGTCTTGCCATTGGGCGGTTTTTCGGTTGATCGTTCTGCCTTAACTCCGCGCCGTCCTCATTATAACAACTGATCAGCAGATATTAGCATTATTCTTGATTTGCGCGAGATTTCAACAGGCATGACTGCAAATCTACATTTGCACTTCAGACTGTACACGTGCCAATCTTCAAGAGTCGGGTCGGAGGATCGAAGAGTCTCTTTTCTTCTTTTCCCGGCTATTTAATGAGGCTTTTCCTCCTTCATTCTTATCCCTTTCTTTCTCCTTTATTTTTCTTCGTTATAGATCCTCTGCGAGTCTCATGGCTGATTCTTATTTGCTAGGTACGGCTTCGGGGAATTCACCGCCAACTCCTCCGACTACCCCTGACACAGATAATCCTCCCCCATCGCCTCCTTGGAGGCCGGTTGTCCGCCGGCGAGGTCGCAAGAGGCGGAGGAAGGAAGTTGAACAACGAAGGAAGGAGGCTGCCAAGGCCTCTGAGTCATTTTTCGACTCTCTGGCTTCTCTGGCTAGGGAGGAGAAAAAATCGTTTCCTCTTTTGAGTGATTCGCCTCCGTGGGTTCCTTCTGCTGGTTCAGCCGTTGATGCAGTATCGCCAAGCGTTAAGGAGAAAACAACCGGGTCGACTACTGCCGCTAGAAAGAGGGTCGGTGAGTCTTCTCCCCCTGCTGTTGTGGATTCACCCTTCTGGGGTGGCGATGACGAAGAGGACGTAGTCTATTGCTACGGCATTACTTGGTCCGACGGTGAAGAGTAGGGCCTAATCCTTCTTTTTGTAGATGCCGTATGGCCTTTCTCATAATAATGAATGATGGTTTTACTTCCTTTTCGCTTCTCATCGCTTACTTATTGTTTCTTTCTGAGCGTTCCGGGTTATCGCGGAAGCGTCCCTTTCGCTACGGGTGACCGCCTTCAACTTCTAATCGGTAACTGTTTTCTTTCGGAAGGCACAAATGACTATCCACGTGTCTTTTCCTGTTCTGTACGTGTTTCATTTTTACAGGCTGTCTCTTCTTTAGGCTTTCCTTTATAAGGAAATCATCTCTCTCTTTTACTGCTTTTGCAAATATTTTGAGTTTCTACACATTTTCTCTCTCTTCTGCACTTCTTTTCTTCGAGAGGTTTTACTGCGACCGCTCACTGGTGCCGGCGACCGGCTCACTGGCTTTTTACTCCAGGTATTTACTCCTTCTACTGCCGTAGATTTACTTTCCCTGTCCCTTATGTCTTCAACTGTTGAAAACCCCATAGATCCTGAAGCTAGGAGAACTCGCAGCATATTCAATTGTAATGAGGTTTTGAGGGTTGAATTAGAGGAGAGTGGTATTACTTTTCCCCCGGGCTATCGCCCTTTTGTCTCTTTGAAGGACACTCGGCTGCCTGACGCCATGTGGGGAACATTCCGGTTAGTTTATTTCAAGATGTTTACTTACGGATTCCGTTTCCCACTCCATACTTCTCTGTTGAAACTGCTAGATCATTACGACCTTAATCCCGTCCAGATTACTCCACCCTCTTGGTGTGGTATTTACGCTTTCCTTCGTTCATGCGAGATGAAGCGTATATTTGCTCCATTGCTTGATCTATTCCGCACGTTCTTTGTCTTGAGTTGTCGCAACTGCCTGGTAGATATTACCCCCAGATGGGATGATGTCATTGTGCAACTGTTCTGGCGGAACTTTCAAGGTTTTGAGGAACACTTAGATGACTGGAAGTCTGGCTTTTTCACCCTTCGTTTGCCGTCACGACTCTGGCGCGGGGGTTTCAATCGAAAAATCAATAGTGGTGTTTGTAAAAGACCGGAAGCGCTGTCAAGCCAGGATGTTTCCAACGTTAGCGCCTTGTTAGAAATAGAAGGGTCTTTCCGTATTCGGGAGTTTGCTCGGTTCAGGCCCTTGTCAGAGTGCGTTGTGGGTGAGTTTCCTTTTTCTTCTTTATCGCTTCAATCTTCTTAATTTGCTAATATGTTTTGTTGGCAGGTAACGCTGAGAGTAGTTCTTCTGGGGAAAGTGACGCCCCTTTGAACGTAACACCTCTCCAGTCGCTGCCTCCTTCTCCTCCGCCTGAAAATTCCCGCCGCCCACCCATTCCGCCTGGAAGGGAAAGGACTAAAACCATCACAACTCGCAGAGCCTCCACTCGACCTTCTTGTTTCCTTGAAAATTGGCTTCCGTCCCGTGGCAAGAGGGTAGCTCAAGGCGATCCTGTGTTTGAGAAAATTGACAGCGATAGCGAGAGCATGGACACTGGTCCTGAATTACGTCATGCTACTATGGCTCAAAGGATGAAGCTTAGGTCGCGGAGGAATGATGACACGGCGGAATCGGCTGAGGACGATAGCGAAGAAATTGCAGAAGAGACGGAGCGTCTCGTAAAGAAGGTTCGCACAGAGAAAACTAACCCCCCAGTTCCCCCGTTGAAGGGAGTTAACGCGGTCCCCCCCGAGAATATTAACGCTTCTCATGTCGCGAGTACTTCGCAAGTGGTGAAAAATATCAAAGCTATCAGGGTACCTTCCGCCGTTCTTATCGAAAACAATGAGACCTCGGCAGCCGCGACCTCTCCTTTGTCATCGGGCCATCCTGCTTCCCCGATAGGTTCTTTTATCCCAGAGGCAACCCTACCGGTTTTGAATTTAAGCGTTCCTCCTGACCTTCTCCCACGGAAGCCTCCTCTTTTGTTTCTGTCTTCAATTTCGGGCGTTGGTGATTGCGCAAAAAGTTGTTCCCCTCCTTATATCGCCAACCTTTCTCCTCAGAGGTCCCAGGGCCCCACTGGATATCAGCTGGATTTGTCCTCTTTCGGCACTGACGGGCTTCGTGCCTTAGGAATATCGGATCCGTTATCGCGAGAAGAGCCCGTGGGTCCCCTAGTGGGACAGATGTTTACTTCTTCCAAGGACAGGGAAGAGTTTTTACAGCATGCTCCCAAGACACGACAGTCACACCTTATGAACGACATGCTGGCTAGCTTTCGGAAATTTCATTATTTTCTTGAAGACCAGCGTAACAAAACTCGACCCTCTTCGGATTTGCAGGATCAATTAGACGCGGCCTTGGCGAGGGCGAAGGAGCTATCGCAGTTGCAAGAACGAACTCGGGCGGAGTTGGAGGATTGTCGCGCTGAACTTTCTCGGGAGAAGTCGAAGGGGAAAGCGAGAGCAGAGCTAATGGAAGCGGAACTGGTGGTGGCTGATAAAAAGAACGTATTCCTTCGGGAAGAGTTGTCATCTCGTGATGCCGATTTGGCCAAAGTTCCTTCGAGGATAGCTTGGTGGAAGAGTAAGACCATTGAGGTTTGTATCGCAGGATTTGTGGATCTCCATATCCGAGGCGCCGTCGATTCGTCCATATTGGCCGATTACGCTTCCCAAAAAATTAAAGATCTTAGTGAAGGCGAAAGGGGTTTTCCTTCTTCTGGGAAAAGCAAGGGAATGATGAGGCATGCGATGACTCTTAATTGATCCATTGAAGAACATTGCTATTTGTTTTCCATGTCTTGTAATAACGTCCTATCTCGAGGCGATATCGGTACCTTGCTCTTCGGGCGATATCTTATTTTATTTCGCTCTCTTGTACTGTCTTGAGAACTGTTCTTTTATTCAACGCCGATTTGTATCATTTCCTTTCTTGTGATATCGCTTTTGCTTTTTATCAAAAAGTCACATCTACTTTCCAGAGCATTTAATGCTCGCGACCCTTCCGTCGGTGCGCGGGAAAAGTCATGATGGTGCAGACACACGTGTTCGTTTCTTCTGCTTCTCCACCTTAGCGTGTTTAGAAATTTTAACAAGATCGAAGCGCTTGTCGCGCTTCTTCTAGAGTCGTACTCATTGCTTGAGTCTTATCCCTCATGCCACTTCGACACAACGACTGCAGCATCCGTCGTTTCCTTTTAATTACTAGGGTTATAAACCCTCTTTATTTCTTCCCTTTTCTTTTTCACTCCACTTTTTCATATTATCTCTCGGCCGTCTTGCCCTTCTCACCTCCATTCAAGGCTTTCAAAGTTCTTTCCTTTCAAAGGTACTTCCCTTCCTTTCCCTCGTCTTCTTTATTTCTATTTCCTTAGTCCTGCCATGGCAAAGACTCGTCGTTCTGAGTCAAAATCCATTGATGAGAAGAAAATGGATACCACGGTCAGTGTTATTACCACGGAGGCCATTCTCCAGGAGCATTTGGCTACTCACGGTGCCGTTATTCCTGACGGTTGCCAAGCTGTTGTTGCCCCTAGGTCAGTTCGTTTAAACAGCGTTCTGACCGGCAATCAAAGGGTGTTATATGCCCAGATGTTTCGCTACGGTTTCCGGCTCCCTATCGATTCTTTCGTCAAGGGTTTGCTTATTGCTGGCAATTTCAATCCTGCCCAGTTAGCCCCAAATGCATATTGCTGTGTTTATGCTTTTTTGGAACTCTGTAGATATAAGGGGATCACTTCCCCTTCTCTTTTGCTGCTTAGATCCCTTTTTAAATTGATGAAGTGCCGGGGTGTGATAACCATATCGCCTCGTTTTGACGATGATTCTCTCAAGTCTTTTACTTGGAAGTTGCTCCATATTGAGTCTCCTGTTGAGGCTTGGAAAAAGGAGTTCTTTCTGATAAATTTTCCTGACGCTCCTGGTCCCGAGTGGCGTTCTGGGTTCAACCAGGACGTCCAAGATGGCATTTGGAGTCGACCAGGGACCCTTCCCGCTCGTGAACAAGGATGGTTAAACACCTTACTCCAACTGGAGATCAGCGTTCATATTCGACTCACGGCCTGCCGAATGGCCATTCAGGAGTGCGTTAGACGTGAGTATCGCGCTACCTTTCCCTTTCATCACTGATACTAACGCTGACGTTATTTTGTGATTTTGCAGCGACGGATCCTGATTATAAACTGGAAAGCGTAAGAAGACGCTTAAGGAGAGCTCATAAAAGAGAAGAAAGGGAAAAGCTCGATTCAGAGGCCACTGATAATCCTTCTGAGCTTCCGGCTACTTCCGCGAATCTCGCTCAAGTATCCTCCTCCTCAGTTGGCGAAGGGGATACCGACATCCCTGAAGGTGTTCCCATCGTGACCATTGCTGCTCCCTCGTCTTCTCAGGCTCCTAAGGCCATTGCCAGAGGAAAAAAGAAGAAAAGAACACGGAGTATCGCCACTCTTACTCCTTCTCCCGACGCTGCGGGTTCTTCTGAGGCACTACCTTCCCTCAACACCGCTACCGTAAGCGTGTTGTGCCTCAATATCTTTCGTCATTTGATTTATTTTCCTTTTTCTCAATTCGTACTCCTTGCAGGAGGCCGTTGTAATTACTGCTTCCGCTCCTTCAGGCGATATGAATCTCACTTATGTGCTGAGGGGTTCCGGATAGAAGGCGAGGATGAGAACATACCCTCCTCTAACATCGCGGGGGAAGGTGGTTCCGTTAACGTTCCTAATTCCGCAGTGGTTCCTCCGGGTGGACATTCCGCGGAAGTTTTGGGGGACCTAGGAGGTGCGGACCCCTTTGGTGCTTCGTCCAGTTCCTTCGGTGGGCCTGTGCATCATTATTCCTCTTCTTTAGGCTATCAAGACGTCTTGCAGGACCTTTCGGGCTATCAGCCTCATGGTACCTTCCTGCCCCCGGGCAGTTCTTCTTCACAGGTTCGCGCCCCTGGTCCTCTGGCTTTCGTTCCCTCTAGCGTTCCTTGGCGGCAACGCTATAATGAAGCCGGAACCTCTTTCAATTTTGCGGCGGACCTTTGTCCATTGAACGGGCTCGGCGAAGTGACCCATCAGGTTGAGTTGTTCACTTCCGTACCCGTGGTTTGGCAGCCATCGGGGGCGATGGTTCAGATGAGGTTTCTGCGCTGCTGGCTTCTCACATTCTGGCCTCATCTGCAGAACGGGAAGCTTTCCTTTCCCTGGCGGAAGATGACCAAGTGAACTCTTTCCGTGCTAGCCTTTTCTCCAATATGATGAAGTTTCACTACTGGGCGGAGGAGATGAAGCATCGGACTGTTTCCCTCCGCTCTGTTTCGGCGGAGCTGTCCAAGGAGCAAGATGAAAAGAAAAAGGTGTTGGCAGATCGTTCCAAGATACTGCTGGCTCACCACGAGTTACAGAAACAGCATTCCGCTCTGGAAACGGCTTTGTCAGAGGAACAGGCCAAAGTGACTGCTTTGGAGAGTGAGAAGTCCTCTTTAGAAAAGGAGAAGGCAGCTTTGGCGGAAGAGTCAGTCGATATGGGCTGGTGGCATGCTGAACAGACCGCCCGTGTTCTAGTTAAGTGTTTCGAAGAAATTCATGGGGTGGATGCGTACAAGGGCGAAGATGTCGCGAAAGCCTTTCTGCAAAGTTCTGCCCATATCAACGAGGCAGGCTATCGCCAAGCCAAGGCAGCGGACTGGAAACGAAAAGACCCCGAGAGCTGATGTGTCGCGATATTTTGCCGTTCCCTCCAGCGATCAAATATCGCTTGGCTTTTGTCTTTTGCCTTTGCAGCATAAATATTTTGAACAGTGAATCTTTGTAAATCTTTGAGATGCCTTTAATATTTCTAGACAATCCCTTTATCGGTGTTCCTCTTTTATTTTTCTCATCGCGAGACTTCTCTCGTCACTGAGGTTGCCTTATCTTCACGGTGCGTTTACTTTCTTGAGCAGATCCTTGGTATTTATACCAAGATGACCAAGATCTATGTCAGTTTGGCCTTTCGATAAGCCTATCGGTATCATGACCACTCGGCTGTGACCGCTTCGTTTTTGGCTGCCCACATGCTAACGTCTCCTGAAGAACGGAGCACTTTTGCTGCTGAGGGAGATGGAGAGCAAGCTGACCTCTTGCGCTCTAACCTTTTTACTGGTTTCCTTTGGTTTCATCACTATACCGAGCGCATGTCACTAAAGGCAGCTGACCTTGCCGCTTCCGCAACCAAGTTTTCACAGGAGCAGGAGGAGAAACGGAGGGTGCTGGAAGAGCGAGACAGATGCATGAAGGCCCTGGAGGCAGCCAAAGAGGAGGCAAGAGAAGCGAAAGAACAGTTGGTTGCTTCTAACGCTGCTCTGACAGCAAAACAGTCAAAGAGTACTGCTCTCGAGGGAGAGAAAACAATCTTAGTGGAAGAGAAAGCAGCTTTGATAGAAGAGAAAATGACACTTGAGGCAGAAACAGTAATCAAGTGTCGGTGGTATGTTGAAAAGACCGCTTCTATCATGGCTAACTATTTTGTGGAGATTCACGGGGAAGAATTCTACGATGGTGACGCTGTTTCTGACGCCTTTTTGAAGAACTCTTCCGATCTTAATGACAAGGGCTTCCGCTTGGCTAGATCGAATGGCTACCCAGAGCAAGATATTTCAGAAGACCAGCAGTAGGCAGGGTATTATCGCCCCCTTCTTTTTGTGAGGATTGAGCTTTACCCTTTTTGTTCATCTTTTCCATACTTTTGTGACCCTTCATAGGCATTTGAACAATGACGCTTCTATGATATTTGCTTTCGCTGGTGCCATTTTCCTTTCCTGTATTTCTTTTTCTCTGAATTTTTTGCGGCGCGGCCGCCGCGCCCTTATCATCTTTAACGGGCTTTGTTAGGTTCGGCTTGACCACTGCTCGGCCCCGTCAGGGAGGGCACTTCAGAAAAAGAAGCATTCTTCCATCTTCCCCTGATTAAAAGAGATAACGAACAGGGTTTTTATGCCCTATTCTTCAAGCCATGTCAACGTCAGCACGATTGGCTTTACATCTATTTTGTTGACGAGTTGCGCAATCCTTTTATCGGCTTGAGTGTCACGATCTCCGTCAATCAGAGATATCCTGCACACTCTCAATTGATATCTGTTAGTAAGAAATATGCGATAACAGACACAAGTATCCCGTAAGAGCCTTTCCGCCGCCATTTTAGGGTATAGGTGTCACTCATTATCGCTTTCTCAACCAGCTCACTTCACCAGGGATTCCGCATCTGGTTACTCGCTGGGATTTCGTGATTTTTCGCATTTCCACGCCATCACGATCGGCCGAAAAGTGCCTCTTCTTAGTGAGCCGTCTGATCAGGACAGGCCGTCACCAAGTTAGGATTTTTCACTTTCGGTGTTATCCTCACATCCTGGAGTCGTGCCCTCACTTAATGAACCGTCTATGTTAGCCCGGTCATAAGGATAGGATTTTCACTTCTCGAATGGAGTTAATATCTCCCTAGGGTGTGCCTCTCCTTAACGAGCCATCTCCACCAGAACGGTTGTCATAAGGATTGGGCTTTTTCACCTTCAGGAATCCCGAGGCGTGCCCTCACTTAGTGAGTCGGTGGATCAGGACCGACCATCAAAAGGATAGGACTTTTCACTCCCGGGGGTGTCGGGATGTGCCTCGTCTTATGGCCCCACACATGGCTACCATAAGGATAGGACTTTTCACTCCCGACGTTAAATATTTGGTGCGCTAGGGCGTGCCCTCACTTAGTGAGTCGGTGGATCAGGACCGACCATCACAAGGATAGGACTTTTCACTCCTGGCAACCTCTTTTTCATTTTTCTCATCACCTGCACACACACACACAGCCGTGAAACACAAGAAAGCTCATTATTCGAGCGTTAGCATAGGTTAGGGCTGGCGTTAGTAAAAGGTGCAGAGATAAATCAAAGTCTAGCATGATATAATTTCAAACGAGAGATATTCCAAGAGTTGGGTAAGGGGGTACCGTCGAGTGTCTCCAGATGGTACGCTCCTCTCCCGACAATACAGGTAACGCGGTATGGCCCTTGCCAGTTCGGACTGAGTTTCCCCCGGCGTTGACCAGTCGCTCGTTGATCCTTGAGTACCAGGTCACCTTCTTTTAGAAGTCGTTCTTTGACACGCCTATTGTGATAACGCGCCATCTTTTGCTTATAGTGCGTCATTTTTAGAAGAGCTTCCTCTTGCAATTCAGGTAGTGCGTCAAGATTCGCACGCAGCCTTTCCTCATTCAGCTCTTCTCTGAAGTAAGCCACTTGTAGGCTCATGGTACCAATCACCACGGGCGTAACGGCCTCAGTGCCGAAAGCCAGTGCGAATGGTGTCTCTCCTGTGCTGGTTTTTATGGTCATGCGGTATGCCCACATCACATACGGCAGTTCATCTGCCCACTTCTTTTTAGATCCTTCTAGGTTCTTCTTAACACCGTTAAGGATGGCTCGGTTTGTCACCTCAGCTAGGGTTCCGCCGGATGCATGCATGCCGCAAATTCCTTCGTGGATCTCGCGGAGGGTATGAAGGCCCTCTTGTTCCGTTATGCATCTGACAGCCGGATGAGAGAAACATCTCCGCATCAGCTCCCCGTTAAAGTATGTACACCGTGCCGCTTGCTTTAGTACTTTCTTCTTCTCAGCGTTATCCGCTGGCAGCTCATCGTGTTTCAAGTATTTTATGACGGGGATTCTCCAGTCATTTTCGCTTTCTTCCACACAGAGCGTCGCCTGTTCTTCCATGAAGGAAGGTACGGGTATCTCTCGATAATACACTCCTTTAGGTATGGACGCTTCCAGATTTGCTGCGAGTTTAGCGAGGTTGTCTGCTTCAACATTATCCTCCCGAGGAATATGCTCGAAGCTGACTTGTATGTCGTTTTTCTTTATTTCTATCAACTCGCGTTTTACCTTAGCAAGGTATTGCACCATAATGGGCTCCCTAGCCTGAGAGTGTCCCAGCACTTGGTCTATTATCAGCTTGGAGTCCCCACAGACTTTCAACCGCAAGTCTCCCAACCTCCCTGAGTCATGTATTCCCTTGATGGAGATGCTATTTCCTATCCTGAGCCCAGCTAATAGCGCTTCGTATTCTGCGGCGTTATTTGACAACGGCTGCAGGATTCGGATGACATACCGCACATGCATGCCATGAGGCCCACTCATAAAGATTCCGGCTCCGGCAAGCTCTTGATTCTTGGCGCCATCCACATGGATGACCCACAGGTCGGTGTAATTTTCAGGGAAAGGGAGATCCAACTCTTCTTTTTCTTTTTCAGTCAACTCCGTCATTGGATCCGACGTGAAGGTGCATTCCGCGATAAAGTCTGCTAGAATTTGAGCCTTCACAGACGGTCGGGATCGATAGTGCAAGCCATATTGTTCAAGCTCGATAGCCCAAATCAGCATTCTCCCCGAGGATTCAGGCTTCCAGAATATCCTCTTCAAGGGTTGATCTGTAAGCACGATGACAGTGTGAGCTTGAAAATATCGATCCATTTTCAGCGTGGCTTGCACTAATGCGAACGCTATTTTCTCAATACGGGCGTATCTCAGCTCGACATCCTTCAAGATGTGACTCACAATGTATACAGGGCGGTGTGTGTGATCGTCATCTAGCACAAGGACCGCGCTAACCACTTCGTCAGCAACCCCAAGGTATAAGTACAGGATATCGCCAGGCCCTGGTCTTGTCAATACTAAGTCAGACGATAGGTAGGCCTTCAAGCTCGTGAATGCTTCTTCGCATTCCGCCGTCCATCCGAAAATGGATTTTTTGCATATAACCTTGAAGAAAGGGAGGCACCTCTCTCCTTGCTTAGAGATAAACCGTCCCAGCGCGATAACCCGCCCCGTTAGCTTTTGTATCTCTTTTATAGTTTAAGGGGATATCATGTCTTGGATGGCTTTGATTTTTGACAGGTTAGGCTGAATACCCTTTTGACTGACCACATAACCTAAGAATTTGCCCGTTTGAAAGGCAAACATGCACTTCCTAGGGTTCAGCTTCATTTGATATTGCTTCATCACTTCGAAAACTTCCGCCAGATCAGACAAGTGATCTTTAAAGCTCCAGCCTTTGACCAGTATGTCATCAACATACGCCTCTACATTTCACCCGATCTGCTTTTCAAAGACTTGATTCGCCATTCGTTGGAAGATGGCTCCAGCATTTTTCAGCCCAAAAGGCATCGCCGTGTAGCAGTAAGTGGCCTTCGAAGTGATGAAGGCAGTTTTCTCTTCATCCTCCTTAGCTATGGGAATTTGGTGGTGCCCCAAGTTGGCGTCTAGCGAGCTTAAGTATGCGTACCCGGCAGCTTGATCAACTAGCTGATCAATTCGGGGAAGTGGGTAACAATCTTTAGGGCAAGCGTCATTTAAATCTGTGAAGTCAATGCACATGCGCCACTCTCCGCTGGGCTTGGGAACCAAGACAGGGTTAGCCAACCAGGTGGGATACTGCACTTCTCGAATAAAGCCAGCGTCAAGAAGTTTTGCGACTTCCTTTTCGACAGCCATTACTTTTTCGGTCGAGAAAGCGCGTCGTTTCTGCTGGACCAGTTTTGCATCAGGGTTGACATTGAGTCGATGTTTCGCTACCTCCCGCGAGATACCAGGCATGTCGGAGGGTTTCCATGCAAACTCTCCTTCGCATTTATTTAATAGTTAGGCTAACTGAAAATTTTCCTCTGGGCTGAGGCTATCGCTGACCAGAAATACGGCCTCATCTATTCTGTTAACCGGGATGTGAGTCATTTTGTCCATAGGCTTAGTGTGTTTCTCCTCATTTTGTTCATACGGGTCCACCGTCACGCACACGTACCTATCGCAGCTCTTCTGAGTCATGAGCAGGTAGCATTCAGCCGCTAACTTCTGATTACCTCGGATCGAGACCACACCATCCCAAGAAGGATATTTCAGCCTCAGATGTTTTTGAGATATCGCCGCTCCGAAACGGTTGAGAAATGGCCGCCCCAATATGGCGTTATAAGGCAGATTTAGATCCACCACCAAGAATAAAAGCTCCTCTGACCATTTGGAGGTATCTTCCTTGAAATATACCGGCAAGGTAGTTACTCCAGTCACTGGGATAAGGACTCCATCTACCCCAATAATGGGTTTTTTACAGGGCGTAAGCTTGTTATCTGGACGCTTCAGGAGATTGTAAGCTTCTAGTGAAAACAAGTTTACGGCGCTTCCGTTGTCAACCAGAGTCCTTCTAACTCCATGGCTAGCGATAATGGGTGTAACTACTAACGCATCATTGTGTGGATATACCACGCCCTTCTCGTCTTCTTCAGAAAAGGATAATATCATACGATCCAAGGCGCTTATCGCCTCACTCTTTATTGGCATGCTTGCCCGCTTCCACTTATCCCCTGGCGCGGGTGTCAGCTGTGCGGACTCATCCAAGTAAGGTGTGCCTCTAGCGATGATGTTAATGATGGGGACATCCTCGTCATCAATCGTGAGCATTTCCCGGCCTCCTCCCGCAGGACTAGTGTCGTGGCCTGGGGGCGGGAAGGTGTCGCTTTGCCATCAGCATGATTTGCAAGATTAATCATCATCAGGCCAATAGGAAGGCCAGTACCAGTATTCCTCATCCGAGGACGGAAACTCCTCAGCAATGGGTGGGAAAGGTTCTTCGGTGTGCATCGTCTGACCCAGTTTTAGTGAACTTGGCTCTCCTTTGGCAGCAGGGGCCGCAATGTCAGCGCCGATACCGTTGGCGAAACCCCTCTCCATAGAGCGACTGACGTGAGGAAACATAACGTCGCCATTCTGAATAGGTGGGGCATAAACGAGAGGAGACGGGTCGACCATCTTCGAAGTTCTTCTTTTCCCCGACCTCTTATGACTTTTACGGCGAGGAAGTCGCCCCTTCAGGCATGAGGGTGAAGGAGGATTCTCAGAATCCGGTGAGGTTGGAGGAGTTGGGGGAGAGCCGCGTTCCGCAAGGTCTAAAGAGTATGAATCGGCCATGAAACTGCAAATGATTCTAACAAGAAAACAAGAGGAAAGAGATGAATATAAAAAGGGAGAGAAAATCCCATTAAATAGCTGGGGAGGAGGTGCTTTTCCATCTTCCCGCACATTTTTTGAGAAAATTGGTGCGTTTCGAAAACAGGTTAAATTGCAGAATTGAATCTTGTAATCACGCCTATTGGCAATTCTCCCTGATCGATAGGCACCAAAAAACCGCCCAATCAGTTGATACTGAAGAGGCGGCGCAAAATTAATGCAGAGCGGTTCGCGAGGATAACTGCTACCAAAGTCTAACTGAGGACAGACTCGTTTTCAGTTGGGCTGATGTGGCAATCAACCGAAATATCAACTGGCACATGGCAAAAAGAAACGGCGACTCCAATAAAGAAAAGCATTTTATTTATTCATCTATGGCCTAACGGTTTGGGCATACATTTATAGAAAGAAAAAAAAAGGTAGAACGGCGACGGTCGACAGTCAAGCCTGGGATTCAGCATCATCATCCTCTAGCAGAGTAGGGACCTCCCTCAAAGCGTCCGCCACGGAGGTCAACCCGGCAGAAGAAATCCTCATGCCCTTCAAGCAGCAGTTCAGCAGATCCTTCCTGTGCTGCAGCATAGTGATCACCACCTCGATGTGGGAGACAGCAGCAGCCAACTTGGATACACACTCTAGAGGACTGAAATCCTCCAGAGAGGTCGCACCAAGCCTGGACCGAAGGGGAGTCAGCATTCCTTGAAGCTCCAGAACGTCCTCGGATGTCTTGATCAGCATATTTTCCAGAAAGCCAACGTCACCGTCGTTGAGGTTCTTCAGGGTGTGGGTTTTGGAGATCAGAAAATTCTTAGTAAGACTGTCCATGATGCAAATACGAAGAAGAAATGCTAAAAAGATGTGTAATTGGTGCAAAGAAAATTCGAATTTATAAGTCTCAAGAAAAGGCAATAAAAGATGTGCTTCTCGAGGACTGAGTCACTCGATATCGCACGAGTCGGCAGACAATCTGAACGGAAGCTGAAATGATAGCCCATGGTAAACACTCGGGCTCGTTTTCAGTTGGACTTATGATAACAATTAAGGCTACTCCAAGGGTATTATCGTCCTTGTATCGTTGTGAAGGTCGGAATCCTACCGCGCCAGACAGGGGTCAGCCGAGGAAGGTTGCCGCCCCTTAACCAGCGAGGAGCTCTGGGATGGTTGACATCAGCGGGGGGGGTCTCACGCGTCATCCATCTGCACGCAAGACGCTATCCCATCCCAGGACAACCATGACGTCACTTGAAGTTGTCGCCCATGACATCATCTGGAAATACCGTCCCTGACGTCATTTGGAGATATCGTCCTTGATGTCACTAGAGGCGTTATTTTTCCCAGATAACGCCCTCACAGGGCCTATAAATACCCCACCATTTAAAACGCAAGGTAAGCCTAAGATCGCAACTGGAACCTCTGCTATTTTGAACCGCCTCGCTACCTTAGGCATCAGAGTGTTTACGCCGGAGCCCCCCCTCCGGCGCTTTGCAGGTACATTCGACGGAAACTACAATGACTCTGATCGGCCCCACCTCCACTTCCGACTCCCAGAACTTCGAATCTTATCAATAATAATTGTTATATTTAGAATGTATATTAATATGAAACCCAAAAAAAAATTGTGAATAATTTATACAATTAAGAGATAGTAAATATATATATTTGGCCCATCTCTTCCCTTCAAGCCCATTTTGGAGATTTAATGCTCACTTGCACTTATAAATCATTCCATCTTTTAGTTCCCTTTCCAATGTGGTATTCTTCTTCCTTCTTTGTTTATTACAATCTATCAACATATACTTTTGTTACAAGTATGTCATGTATAAGTTTTTTGTCAATAACGTTATGATTAAGTGTATGTACTCATTTAAGTTGGAGAATATTTGTGTATTAAATTAACAATTTAATGATATTCTTTTAGACTTGATGATTGCAGAAGGATAAAATTTCATATATGAAACGAACATAAACTTTTAAGTGAGTTGATATTTAATCATGTGAAGCTTGCAATTTGATAATAAAATATAATTTATTTATATTTTTAAAAAAATGCTTAATCATATTAATTAGAGTTTTAATTATAAAATATTTACTATTTATTAGATAAATGTCACAGTAGAATATTATGCTTATAGTCTCTTTATAAATATAATTATCTAAAAATATTATAGTCAAACAATTAAAAAAGTTTAAAAATATTTTTTGTTAAGTTATATTTAATTATTTATATGAATATATGAAAATAATTACATTTTCTATGAAGTTCTAAAAAATATATTAAGAAAAAAAAAACAAGAGAAGATGTAAGTAAAAAAAAAAAGGATAAATCAAATTTGTTATACATTAGAGATGTCAAATGAGCGCTCGAGATGTTGTGGGTTTGAACCCGGAGAGGAGCAAAAATGAGAGGGGCGCGCTTAGGAGAGGAAGACGAGTCACACGAGCGTGTGACATGTCTCGCGCGAAATTCCAAGAGAAATAAATAATTCAATGATTTAATCAAAAAAAATAATATTATTATGCTTCGAGACACGAAAGGGAACGAGGAATTTTCAACAAAAAAAGTGCTCTCTGAACCGAACGTGAAAGTCGTTTTCCATCAGACGGCGGTTAAAAAAATCTCATATTCAGGAAAGACGGTGGGTATAACATACAAGACAGGTGCATTCAATCCTGCTCTCACCGCCCCTTGAAAACAGGATTGCGGAAGTAATCCCTTTAATTTAGGGATGGTTGACCCGGGCTTGATAAGGCCGTTGAGCGAGAAGCAGGGGGCATACTTCCTTGCCAGCCTTCCTGCCGCTAAAGCCCCCCTCACCTCAATAAATTCCGTTGAAGGCCTTGCCTTTCAGTCAGCCATTCCGTCTAGCTATTCGTTCGAGAATACTCTTGTGATTTGGGACCTTCCTCTCGTGTTCCCTCGTTTGGTATTGGATCCGGCTTCCTGTCCTCGTTAGCAGTGGCACTTTCTCAAAGGGAATGATTGGACAAATAGACCAAGAATATCTGTTTTGCGCAGAATCGGCCATTCAAGCAAGTTCCTTTTGACAAAGAGAAGCTTCAAGTCGAGTCCACTTGAGTGGAAAAGACTATCTCTGTATGAACTCGATTCCGACTTGACTGACTGAGAGAGGGATCCCCTTTAAGGGCTATTCACATCGGTCCTTGATCGAGGAAGTTCTCATGCAACTAGCCATGTCACACGCGAGGTCACACGCGAGGGAGGGTGTTACGCGGGTCACACGCGAGGGATTAGTTGGTGTGATATTCTACGCGTCACACTATATATTTTTTCTCTGCATTAGTGAGATGACAAATGATTTCTGGATTTTAAACCTTTCATTTTAAAAAAAAGTTTTATAAATTCTTTTCACATGCCAAACTCAAAAACAATAATTACTAGAAATGCTAGAAAGGAGTGGAAGGTAAGTGACTTATTAATATTATGCATCACCATCCTCCCATCGAAATTAGAGTCAGCAAAAGATGGATAGAATAATAATTGAGGAGCGGGAAAAGGGGGAAGAATTGTTAAAAAAGTTGGGCACACGACGACATCAAGCATGGGATTGGCCAGATGTCGTGTTCGTGTCCCATACAAAACACATCACATGGGGAAGAAAGAATCGAGGGAGAAGTAGAGGGAGGGGCCCTCGCTGCTTTTGGCCTTTTGGAATTTGGAGGCTCTGTTCTATTCTAAGATGCTTACTTTGACCAGCAAAAACGCCATAAACCAAGAAAAAAACAGAGGACAGCACTGTGGAGTACAAATGTAAACACTTCGGGTATTGGAGGTCAGAAGACTAATCTCATCCAAACATAATTAGAATCCGAAGCAGCAGCTCTCTCAGTATAATTTCCCCCATTTTCAAAACTTGAACATGAGATATGGGTTGAGTTAAGAGTCAATAAGTTTTTTTTATCACTAGACCAACAAACGCTGGTTAATCACAGCAAACTTTAAGCTTAAAACTATGGCCCCTCCTTCCTCTCCTCAGTCCTCCTCCCCCATTAGGCCACTTCCTCAGAGAAAATAACATCCAAAACTGTCAAATCTTCAATCTTTTTCAACAAGTTTATCATGCTACTAATACTGTTAGCAATCAAAGTAGCAAGTCTGCTACTCCTAGACTCCTATATAGTCCTAGCTGATCAACCACCAGGAATCTAACATTATCCAGAAAAAAGCATGACTGACCAATCACTCCTACAAAAACTGTAGATGCAAAACTGATCATGTAATTATTTCTCTGGCGGATGCTTGGAGCAGACCCACACAGCAGAAACACACACACAAATCTGAGTTATGTTAGTTAGACCTGCTTTAAAAATCAATATATCTAACAAAAAGCCTCCTTGCACTAGTTGTAGTAAAATGCCAAAAATATGCATATAACCCACCTTAAAGTTATGAGTTTTTGGTTTGAGCTAGTGGGTAATGTAGGTCCAAGAAAAACAACAACAACAAAAGCATGCCTCAATAATGAACCGAAAGACCACGGGGTATTCTTTCAAATCATTTCTATAACGAATCAAAAAAAATCCATCTACTGATAACTAACATCTTACCTTCCAATGCTTTGATCATGTGCTCCTTCCAAGTCTGTAGCATAAGAAACTGATCAAAATCTCTAACAATAGAAGACTGAGAACAAAGGTAGTAGGAGACAGTCTAATTCACTTTATAAATGATCCTATAATAAACCAAGAATTGAGGCATATACTAAACATAAACAAGGGGAGTAAGACTTGAGGCATATTCCAACTCGCTCGACCTATTTCCCCATCAGAAAATTTGGGGGGTTTTGTCCTTCCCGGGGACTGCTTGATCAAATAATGCCCATCAGCAATTGAATCCAATGAGTTCCGACAGCAGCGAGAGAAATAAACTGTACATCTAAAACAAACATAGGATGCATCAAAGACTTGTAAACTTTATAGCCTCCTCATATCAGCTGAAGTCACAGGTCCCCCAATTGATATGCATGCATATTCCAAGACAAACCACATTGACATATACGAATTGTGGAGAAGGAACTCCAGCTAGCTCCTCTTGCTCATGCATTTCCAACCTGATCAACCACTAGCTATCTCCAGCCTTAACCACGGGACTTTCCACCACCAAGTGTTAGCTCAAGATCATCCACTCCAACCTCATGAATCCTCTCCCCCTCCCACGGCTTCACCCTGCCATTCTCAAACTCAAACTCTGAGCCTCTCCCTCTTTCCGCTGTTGTTCCCCACCCTATCCCTCCATGCACATCAACTCCATCCTGAAAAACACTCTGCTGAGCTGCAGCCTTAACAAGATTGAAAGTTGGTGAAGGAGGAGCCATTTGTGGCGCCACTGTCTGAAAACTCATCCTGCGGCCAGAATCCACAGTGGAGGCATCAGACTCGTCACATTCTGGTATTGTAGCTGGTGCAAAATGTTGACGCCGTGTGGGGCTTGAAGGGGCAGAAGCCGCGAAAAGGGGATGGTGGTTTGAGTTTAACGACCTATTTGAAAGGGATTCCCAATCTGGTTTCCGCTTCGAGCCTCTAGAAGTAGGAGAAGAAAGGGGAGGGGTTACAGGAGCACTATTGGAAATTCTAAGTGCAGGAAGGTTTGCAGGTATTGAAGCAATGTTACGGAGGAATGGAAGAAGGTATGTGGACGGGTTCACATCGAATCTAGTGGGGCTAGGGAATGAGGAGGATGTTGGACTAGCATGGTAGGAAGGTACAGGACTAGGGAAACTTGAGGATTGTGGGCTTGGCTGAAGAGAGGAACAAGCACTCAAGTTTGTTGGGGTGCCAGCAACCTCAGTTGAAATCGGCTTACAACCCTGCACAATAAGATGTTCCAGAAGGAATTAGTCCCCATGGAGATGGAATCGTGAAAAAATGGTTGCACTGACAAGCCCAAACAGTAATTGATTTGTTTCCTCGATAAGAAATAGCCAACAATTATAGAACACCAGAAACAGAAAAGTCAAAATCAGGCAAAAGATAGAAGCAAAAACATGTATGATTGATTATAACAGGAAGAGCAAACTCTATGGTATTTGATACAATCAAAAATAAGGAAAACATTCCAGATCAAAGCCTCCAAGAAAAAAATGGCACTAAATCAAATCAAATCAAACATGAAAGAACAAATTAACCAAAACTGTGAGATCAATAACTGCATCAAGAAGAATAAAATTGGTAAATCCCAGGTTAAGATGATCAATCTAACAGGATCCAGTCCTATCGTAGCTAAATAAAACAGGCATGCAAGTAGATCTAGAAAGGAGATCAAACAAAAACAAGATGAAGGAGAGGAGGAAGGAAGATTTGAGTTACCTGGCGATAAGTGGTGCCATCTTCTTCAACGATCCATCCAGCTTCAGCACAGAGAGCTTTCAAGACTTCATTATTATCGCAATGTTTAGGAAGCTTGAAATTGCCTTGAGCTCTAAGCCCTGCATAAATCTTAGCAGCTATAGCTCTCCGCCTTCTTTCTCTCCTCTTGTTATTCTCCCTCTCCTTCCACGTCGGTAACCTCCCTGACGAACCACCACCGGCAGCAGTCATCTCCTCCTCCTCCGCGGAAACAGCAACCGCCCTCTCTGCTCCGGTTTCTTTCAATTTTTGTGTCAAATAAGAAAGCAAAGAAAGGAAAAAGTAAAGGAAATGAAAATGAAATGATATGCTGCTTCTACTGCAGCTGCTCTCTCGCCTCGCCCCTTTTCACACGCAGCAAAATATATGAAAAGGCTTATAGACTATAACTTAAAATATATAATTAAATGTGGGGGAGTGGGGAGGGTAAAAATTAAAATTCACAATAAAAGAAATAATGGAATCTTTTGGGGCATGAAAAGACGGTGATTTTAACGGGGTTTTTCCTCTCCTACCCACTTCGGAAAATGTGAAAGGATGTGAGAGTTGTGGATTGAAAACCATGCCGGAAATAAAATACTAATACTAAATTATACTCGCACAGTTCCTTAATGAAATAATTATGAATAATTTACTAAAAATTTTGAAATACATTAAAAATAATAATTAACTATTACTTAAATTATCGTGAAAATAGATTGAAAATCAAGTCAAAAATTAAATATTAGTAATAGTAAATTATATTCCCACCGTTTTCAAATAAATAACTTTTTAACTATTTTTTATTTTTAAAAATATATTAATTAGACGTAGTTAATAAAACAATTGAGAGTAATTGACTAGAAAATAAAAAAATACATAAAAAATAGTAACGAATCATTACCTAAATTATTGTGAAAATTGATTGAAAGTTATTTTTTTAGGACAAATAGAGTATACCACATTTTTTAAAAAAAAAACAAAATTAACTGTGGCGTTAATTTCTAAAAATTTATTTATCCTTAATCTATATTTCAAGGTCGAATTTGGTAAATAGAAAAAACTACTGTATATAATCAACCATAAAGTAATTTCAAACTATTTCGCTTTGACTCTTATGCTTTCAAAAAGTTGTAATATCAACTTTGTATTTTCTTCAAAGTTATAATTTTAATATTTTTAAAATTTAAAATTTAAAAAAAATTAGAAGAAATATGTAAAATTAGGAGAAAATGTAACAATAATTTTAAGAGCCACGAAAATGAAAAAACTAATTTAATTTTTTTTGGCAATTTCTTATGAACTTTTTCCTTTATTATATATTTTTCAGTTTTCAGTTTCATACTACAATTATTATTATATTTTTTCCCCAATTTTCATAATTTCTTGCTCTATTTTACTATTTTTTGAATTTTTAACTATTAAAAAAGTCAAAAGTGTAAACTTTAAAAAAAGATAGGATCGATACAAATGAATTTATTTTTTGTGTTATTTCATAATGGTTTTTGATGTTTTAACCTTTTTACGTAAATTTATCATATTTTATCTCCTAAAAAAATTGTTATTATGTTTTGTCCCTAATTTTTTATAACATTTTATAATGACCTTTAAAGTTTTAATGTCTTTTATCAATTTAACATTACATTTCCCCCTACTAAAAAAATAATTCTCGTTCATTATAGTGGTTAAAAAATCAAGAAAAAATATAAAAAAACTGGAATAAAAATGTAAAATTTATAGCATGATCAATGTCATTAAATAAAATAGGTTTTTTTTCAAATTTTTTTTTTATAGTTTTTAATCGATTTTCCTCTTTTCTTTAATATTTTCAGCAATATAAAAAAAAGCCCAATTGTAACTTAGAAACTACAGGATTAACATTGCACATTAAAAGAGTACCCTTCCCGATTCTTTGGTTTCTCAATTGGCAGCAAAGTGATGCTACTTGTATTAGGTTTAACCATCTCAAATGAAGATAAACAATAACTGAAGGATTATTATAGGTCTCCTCTCTTCAATGGTATTGGCTACTTATATTGTAGAGAAAGAATGAAGTTTTTTGTCAAGTCTTTAAGTCTCAATATGTGGAGATATGCTGTACATGTCTACGTTCAACCAAACAGAAAGAATGTGAAGAACATGTACCAAAGTATTTTAGTGAATCAAGCGCAAACTATGAACTACATCATTTGTGGGCTAAATTCTTTCGTGTATTCAAGAGTAATGAATTGTTCTTCATCAAAAGAGATGTGGCAAACTCTAGTAAAGACCTTAAGTGGAACTATTACAAGCCATAAGCACAAACCTTAAAATGTCAACGTTTCAAATCAAAAGTCAATTTAAATGAAGCATTCCAACAAGCATTAGAAAAGAGCATAAGCCTCATGGGATGCTTCAAGTTCAAGTTCTTATTGTTGCAATGAATCTAAGAATGAGGAAGTACCCAACTTGTTCCTTGTTGCCAAAGTCAACATTGATAGTGAGGCCTCTCACCAAAACTCTTCATCATCATCTCCTTATTGTGATGAATCAATAGAGGCCAATCATATGGCCCAAAACAAAAGCCGAGATAATAAAAGACTTACTAGCAAAAATTATTATAAAGAATAAACTTTGATTGAATTGCAATGTGGCTTCGATGAATTAGCAAGTTATTATAAATAAGAAAAAATTTAAACATGCTAAGAAATTGAATGTGATAAAAAAAACGAGATAAGTAAGTTTAAGTTGTCAAATTCTAACCTAATTGATGGAAACGAGAAATTGAAACTTGTATCCGAAGGGATTGAATCCAAGGGTATTGGTTATAGTATTTCAGTGTTGGCGTGGTAAAATATTCAGGGTAAAATACTTAAGTTGGCATGTTACTCATCACGTCAACACACACGCATCATGAGTCATTATCTTATTTGTTAATCAACACAATTATGATATTAGCGTCTCTAATGACGTGACACGCCATGTGTTGCTATCCTATTGATTAATTACACAATTATCACACGCATTAAAATTTTGCGAAATGTTCCATCACGTCAGCACTAAAAAGTTGATTATCAAATATCAAATTAAAATAAATTAATAATAAGATGTCCAATTAAAACAAAATTAACTATGGGTATTAAATAAATTAAGCTTGTAGCGCAAAAAGAGAAGTAACCCAAGGTTGGTGAATATTGTATGACCTCACTGGCTACTGCACCTAATTTAGTACAGAAGCCAGTGATTTGGTCACTGAATAAAAGTTAAAAAAATGTGAGGTTAGTACAAATTATAAAATTGTGGAGTCACTTCATTGGTATGGGATCAATTTTGGTAATGGTGGAACATGATAGTGGTGATGCTGCATGATTTAGTGACTTCGTTTGAGCACTGGCAGGAGCTAAACATTCACAAGTTATGGGCTAGTATTTTTCATGTGCTGATAAAGTCGGTTTGGCTCGAGAGAAATTTTGTGGTGTTTCAACATGAAAATTTCAATTGCGTCCAGGTGCGTCATCGATATCTGGCAATTCTGTCTTGCATGCTCAAGGTGGTTTACCCTTTATTCTCGTACTCAATCTCTGATTTAGATAGAGATTGTTTTGGTTCCGTGAGATTAATTTGGTACAATTAAGAGATAGTTAATTCTTTTTATTTTCTTTGGAGTAAGATGAACACTTATCAAGGTTTGTCATACTAAGAATCTAAGAATTGGCACATGGTTCTCTTTACATTTTTTTTTAAAGATCAGTTTAAATCTCTCTTTCAGCACTTTTTTTTTTATAGCTGCTCTAATGATATCCAACTCAAAATTAAAAGAAATAGAGTTACAAGATTGTCCCTACACTAGTATGGGAGATGAGAAGAAGTGAGATCTGAGATGGTGTTTTGGATTTTGTAAAATTTTGGTCCATGTTTCACAGAATGACAAATAGCTAAGGTTGAATGATTAGAGGTGGCAGTCAAAATAAGTCGTGAGAAACATAAATGAGAGCAGTAGTAATATGGGTCGGGTGCCTCCATTATTGACATTGTGGTATTAGTGTCACATGGCCTCAATCTACAAATCTACAGGAGTATACTCCATATAGCATGGTCCTACTGCTCCTTTAATTCCCTCGCATACAATTCAGCACCTCCAAATTCTTCCGTTCACAAAATAAATTCTCAGTTTACAACCCCCAAAAAAAAACAGTTATTATTTTTCGGGCAAATTAAATAAAAAAAACTCTATAATTTATAAAATATTTTACTTCATTTTTTATTTTTAAAAATAATTTCCTAAAATATAGCAAATGTTATGAAATTTGATAAAAAAAAGTATTTACATAAATGCTAAATAAATATCTCTCATTCAAGTGATCAGTTCAGTTTTTGTATATTAAGATCCTGCTTTTTCTTTTAAAAAATATGCCTGGTAATGCAAGCAAGAGAGTGAGAGAAAAAAATAATATTGTAGCACTGATTGCCTAATGCACCAAATTGAATGTGTGCCACCAAAATCTATAAAATGCAAAATTAATCATATGGGTTATGGACAAAACAATTAGTTTTTTGTGTCTGTCGTCCTTGTACACACACGTAGGGTATAGGTCAATTTGCCCAAGATCAAAGCACCTTTATGTAAATTATGAAACCTCAATTTTCAGTACGATTAAGAAATGTTGTTGAAAAGTTCATTTCATATGGTTATAGTATACTTGTTGCCTTCTTTCTCAAATCAAATCACACAAATCTTTACAGCTAATTAACATTTAGAAATATGGATAATCTTTAATGTTTATTTGTTCGTGTATATACCATAAAATAATATTTATCTGATCACTTTTTATATTAGATGTCGATTATATATATTCACGAATCAAATAATTTTTTTAAAGATTATAAAATTTTAACGGAATTATATACTTCAGAAATTAAAATGGATACGATTTAAATTAGAACAACTCTTACTATCTGATCTACACACTACTCGTGTTCAAACAAATTGTGATTATTGTGTTTATATTATATTATATCTAGAAAAAAAGAAGATGGGCCTGATCTGAGTCTTTTTCTCGGTATTATAGGGGTGTGTAATGTAATTTGAGGAGATGTTGGGTTTGAAAGGTACAGAAATTGACAAATGAGGAGGTGAGGGAAGGTGGGGCCCAACGGAACCCTCACATTCATATGAATCAAAGCACTTTACACCGGTACTTTCCTAAGAGAAGTGGGCCCACAGTCGGCTCCACACGTGCGACACAGAAGGAAATTTAAAAAAAAAACTCTTAAATGGAATCTACTCGAGTCGAATTTAAAATAATTAACATTTAATATAATGATCGAATTAATAAAACATTCGGATGAAAAAAAAACCTTTCAGAAAAATCCACACCCACAGATCAGATGATCAGATGACAGAACAGAACCGCCACCACCACGCCGGTTTCGTGGGAACCCACCATTCCCCTTTGACGTGTCCCTCAAGACACAAAGCACGTGAATGTGGTCCTATCTAGTATCCACATTCCACACTCGAGACTCGAGAGAGAGTCTCTCCCTCTCTCACTTCCTAATTACTAGTAATTGGCTTGCCTTGGCTTGCCTTGGCTTGCCTTGGCTTGCCTTGGCTTGCCTTGGCTTGCCTTGGCTTAGCTTGGCTCGGCTATCAGTCAAATCTCTAACATCACCCGTTTTATCACGTAATTTTAACATTTTATTATTTATTTTTTTGTTATTTTGCTGCATTACGTTGATTTAATGTCTAGCCAATATACTAAAGTTTTAATATAGTTATTCAAGTTTTTTTTATTATTTCTTTTATTCTTAACATCTCCGTTAAAAAAAATCAACATAATGGAGATTAAGAAAGAAAAAAACTATTATTCACATAGTTTTTTTGTTTTTTTACATTATTACTGATAAAGATAATGTTACATGTTAATTTTTATTTTGAAAGTCAATGACATAAGAGTGTATTGGTATGAATAATTTTTATTATTTTGATTTTTCAAGATACTTGTATGTAAAACTTAGCTCTCTTTTAAAAAAATATATGTTGAAAGTTTGCAAATTTTGTTGTTTCTTGACTAACTTTAATACAGTTTATCTATTTACTTGGTAAATACTATTAATAATTAGAGGAATTTTCAGTATTTACGGATCAATTGTAGTCGGAATGGTCGCAAATGTTTATATGTAACGATTTCCATTATGAAACTTATTATCGTTATTTAAATCCTTGGTGGTCACTTAAAAGAACACAATTCTAATTTTCAAAAATAACTTTTTTTATTTGGTTCAAGAATTATCTTACATATTTATTTATTTTTAATTTCAAGTGAATTTAATTTCTCAAATGGCTTGTTATGAATTGAATAATTTGATTTTGATTTTTTTAAAATTGTACTATAAATTTACTAGTAAAAGTATCAAAATATAAATACTGATAATAAATAGTAATTTTATATCGTAGAGTTATAACAATGTAAAAAACAAAAACACTAATTGAATGATTTAGTTGGAGCCTATGAAAATATTAATAGTTAACCAGAAGTTATCATAAAATTTCTCATTTTATAGAAAGGAAAAAAAAGACATTGTATGCGTTTTTGTAATAAATTATACTCCCTAATATTATTCACGCCGAATTGATTTAAAATATTAAATAATAAAGTATTTTTAATAAAATAATTGAGTACTACTCTCTCCGGACTATATTAACTGTCACTTTACTGTTCGTGCATGTATTTTGAGGAAGCCGAATGACTCACTATTTGACTCCAAAAAAATCCGTACTTTTTTTCGAACGTACGTTAATTCTTAACCTACGTTCGAGAAAAAATTCGAAAGTTTTTTATGTTAAATAGTGCGTCATCCGACCTCCTCGAGCGCGTGCATGAATAGTAAAAGTGGACAATTATTGAAGTCCAGAAGGAGTATTAATTAGTCAAGTAAGCCAATTGGCCAATAGTCGCGCGGAGGGCACGTGCGGATCCAGCTAAGGTTGAGCGGGACGGAACGGCTACTGAAGCCCATTTAAGGCAAACAAAACAAGACAAGACTTCCTGCACGTGTGGAGAGAAGAGCGCTTGCTGCGTGCATGCCTTTTCATGCGGGGACAGTGTCTCGTCGTCTGTATCCTTTCCCCTCCTTTCAAATTTTTTTCCTTCCATTTTTTCCTTCAATTCACTCTTAGCAACCTTAGCTTAGCTGCCTCCGCTAGTACTAGCACTAGGGCTGTTCATCGGTATGGTACGGTAGATACCGACCGAAATAATTCGGTATTCGGTATACCGAATTTTCAAAAAATCCTACCGTACCGTACCGAATTATACCGAAATACCGAATTCAATTCGGTACGGTAATTCGGTATACCGAAACTACCAAAATTAAATCAACCCTATTAAATTTGAGTGTTTTGCTGCCCAGCATCACATTTACACCTAATGAAACAATACATATAATTCTCATGTCATTACACCAGCAGTACACTTAATCAAAGCACCAGCAGTACATAGCTGAAATCATAGCATTACATCTACTAGCATCTAATTTAATCAAACAAGCTGAAACAAAGGAATAAAAAGCAGCAGCTCAAACCCATGTCATCATCCTCAGACTCCTCCTTCTCTTCCCGCTGCTCTATAATTCATATTCATCCAAACCTAGAACAAATAAATAATAAGCAGCAACACATTGTAGTTCTAATGAATCAATAGAAAATTCACAAATCCAAACTATTTGACAATTAACTAATACATATATATATATATATATAACTTTCTACATAAGTTCATATCTAACGGTATATATACATATCCACTAATACACTATCCTTTAATGTATATATATAACATGAGATTCGGAGTATTAATTAGGAAAAGAATGTCCACAAATGGCCAAAACGAGAAGCTCCAATTCAACAATACCATTTTAATTTTTCACACAATTCAAAAAAGCAACAACCTTTCTTCAAATTTCCAACATCAAATTTAAAGGGTTTTTAAAGAAGAAGACCCAGAAGACATATAATCACATAAAACAAAATTCAAGAAATGAAATTAGGGCAGGAACAGGAAGCATACCAGCAAGCAGCACCGCAGCAGCGTTTAATGAGAGGGAAGCGGCGAGTGTAGCTGGGGTCGAGGCCGCCGACGGAATGGAACGACAGAACGATGAAACGACCTTAGAAGGGAGTGGTAGAAGGGAGTGGTGGTGAGGGTGAGGGAGACTCTGTTCTGTGACTTCTATCGATTTGAGAAGATAGGGCTGCTCATCATAGAAGATGACAACACAATCCAGGACAAGATATTTTTCCCAGCCCACTCAAGCCCACCGAAGCCCACCTAAGCCCATGTTGCATATTAAGGAATTCGGTAGTTCGGCCATACCGATCCAACAAAAATGCCGACCGTACCGTACCAAAATTTATTTCGGTACGATATTTCAGTATTTCGGTACCGAATTTTTTTAAAAAATACCGTCAGAATTTGCGTTCGGACGGTATGGTAATTCGGTATTCGGTATTCAGTATTTCAGTGTGCAACCCTAACTAGCACTGTAGCAGTACCACACGTGCGGAGGCTCTCATCTCAAAAAACTACAAAAAAAAATTAAACTAGTTTATAAAAAATGTTCATTACTGGAGCCTTTATCGCATCATTTTTTTAAGTTATACTTTTTAATCTTTATATAATTAAATTTTCCAATAAAATAATAATTAATTTTAAAAATTATAAAATTTGTACAAAAAATTTAACAAATATGCCAAGACTTAAGACAATAAAATAAAAAAACGTGGTTTCATGCCATCACTTGCTTGCTCATAAAAGAAAGGGCAAAAGACATTTTACCACCCAATATTTAAGGGTGAAGATACTTTAACATCCAACTTCCACCCCCGGTTGATTAGACACCTAACATTTACACCGTTAGACATTTTGGCACCCAAAATATTTATGCCGTTAGATAATTTGACACCCAAGCACCAAACTTTGCAACTAACATCATTAAATTGTTAACTTTTTTCCATTAATTGCATTAAAAAATTATTTTATAATAAATTAAATAAAATAATAATTATAAATGTGTAAAAATAATATTGAAACAAAATTTATCTAAGAAAAAATACAAGAAATAATTAAAATATGTAAAAATAATTTAAAATTTGACATTTTTTTTAAAATCCAAAAATAAAAATAGGGTTAGCTTTATTGATTAAAATACGTCAAAATTGGGGTTAGGACTATTGATTAAATTATTTTTACATATTTTTAAATTATGTTAAGAATATTTGTTTAAAAAATGTCAAATTTTAAAATATTTTTATATATTTTAATTGTTTCTTGGATAAATTTTGTTTCTATATTATTTTTACACATTTATAATTAATTTTCTTTATTTTTTATTATTTTATTTATTATAAAATAATTTTTTAATGCAACTAACGGAAAAAGTTAACAACTTAACGGTGTTAGTTGCAAAGTTGGGTGCTTGGGTGCCAAATTATCTAACGACGCAAATGTTGGGTGCCAAAGTGTCTAACGGTGCAAATGTTGGGTGCCTAATCAACCAGGGGTGAAAGTTGGGTCCCAAAGTGTCTTTTACCCTGAAAGAAATTAAGAATTAGACCACAAAAATTGGTTGATGTTGCGTGGTAAGAGATTTGTCCACTGTTAACTCGAATCTCAATTCTCAAGTTAGTAAGAAATGAAAAAGAGTATGTTAGGAGAAATACACATTGGGGTGACCATTGCTCGAAAAAAATTACTCTCACATCTAGGGTGTACATGGTCCAATTCGGTCCAGTTTTGCTAGAAAAATCAGGTTGAACTGGAAATGACCGGTTCTGAAAATCACATAACCGAATTGAACCGTTGCTTCTCAGTTTGATTTGGTTTGGTCCTATTTTTTCTGCTTCATTACGGATTGATTACGGTTATGGACCGGTTCTTCAATTTGAACTTCTCCCATCAAAATATAGAGGTTCACGGGCTGGTACGTAGGATGATACACCAGCCCATGACTCAACACTTCAACAAACATCAACCAAATTGAATCAATTGACTACAACTACTGCCAAAATTGAAATTTAACATCACTACAACTACTGCTAATAAATTTCCAAAAGAATCCAACCAAGACTTCAATACAATACAAGTTCATATGAAACTAGTTTAACAAGTAGTCAAGCAAATAAAATCAAGTTTGACAAAAGTTACAAAATGACTAAAAATCTAAAAGCCTAAAGGCTTAACCAAGTAACCAATTCATTGTTCCAAGAAATCTGAAAATAAATCTTATAGTTGTTTCAAGAAATCTGAAAAGAAGATAGCAAATAAACAACAAGAAACATGAAACAAGAAACAACAAGTTATTAAAATTAGTAACTGAACTCAACCAACTCAGTTGCTTAAAAGAAGAATCCAGCAAAGAAACAAGAAGAATCTGAATAGTGAACTTGACTAACCTGAACCAAGAAAACATGCTTCAATCTTCATGAGATAATATCTATCACTGGAGGTGTAAAATTAATGTCTGCGAAGGCTGCCATTTGTAGATGATTAGAATTAATCACATAAAAAAATTGATAGTTAAAACATGATAAAAAACATAAATATTACCTTTCTCAAACTCATGAACCTCTTTGATAGTCTCTTCAGTTATGCAATGATAATCATAAGTTGGTGCTCTCAACCAATCTTTGGTATAAATCAATGCCTCTATAATTTTAGTTGACAAAGAGCTTCGAAAATCATCAAGGATGCGCCCACTGCAACTAAATGCAGATTCTGATGCGATGGTAGAAGTTTGAATAGCCAACACATCTCATGTTATTAATGAGAGAGTAGGAAAACAGACACTGTTAATCTTCTACCACTCCAAAATACAATAGATTCTGAAATCCCTATCGACTCTTCCTCAAGATAACAATCCAACTCTTATTTTTGTGATCCTCTTTCTTTTTGAGCATTTTCTTTTCAATACTTGTACTCATAAGCACTTGCAGCTGATCCATAATCAACAACAACATCATCTAAATCTAATGCCATTAGTTCACCATTAGAACAAGAAGAAGCTTCTGCACTCGCATTGACATTGCTGAAATTCTCTTTTTCATACTCTACAAACAGTGCATGAAGTTTCTATCCAACTTTTTCCATCAACACCAATGCACCGTCAAACTCATACATGTTGGCAATCACATAATTCATGTAGTCCAAGTTGTACCTTGGATCTAGCACGACCACAATAAACAACAAGACATTAATATTTTTTACATCCCTTCAATATTTGTCACATTATTTTTCATTTGCAATGCCATATTAGCTACCTCAAAATCAACATCACTCACTCTATGCAAATAAATGTTAGAAGTGGTGTATCTAGTACCCAAAATACTCAAAGTTAGTTTGTACAAACATGTCAAAAACCTAACCATGTTCTTGATATGACCCCAGTCTTCTTCATTGGGAATCCACTTTCTACAATCAAGTAATTCATCACTACCTACTTTACTTGAAAATTTAGAATCCAACCCCGCATATCTATCAAAAATATATTGTAATTTCAAGGTAACTTCTAATATCAAGTAATTCAAGTTCCATCGGGTGCACACATCAAGACACAACAAAGATTCACTATCTATCTGTTCTTCCTCAACACATGCTTTGAATTTTTCTAATCGCATCGGGGATTGCCTAATGAATGTAACAGCATTTTGGACTCGAATAATTGAAGGAGTAGCAAATTTTAGCCCATCACTAACTATTAGATTTATTATATGAGCAACACAACTCATATGCATAAACTCCCCATTCAAAATACCACCCTTCTAATGATTGACTCTTTTTTTCAAATACCCTACCGCAACATCATTAGAACTAGCATTGTCAACAGTAACAGTCAAAACCTTATCAATACCCCATTCTAACAAACATTTCTCAATCAATTTACCTATGACCTCACCTCTATGACTGAAAATAAGATAAAAAATAATAATTTTTTTTTGCAATTTCCAATTTGAGTCAATATAATGAGCAATTAGACACAAATAATTAATCCTTTGATTTGAAGTCCATGTGTCCGAAGTAAGACAAACCTTCCTACAGTTGAATGACAAACTACTTTTTAGCTTCAATATTTCCTCCACAAGCATCTCATAACAATCCCTAGCAATAGTAACTCGTAATGAACTACAAACTTAGGTTGCATTTCAGAACAAAAGTGCTTAAACTCTTTACCCTCAACCATTTTATAAGGTTTTTCGTCAACAATAATCATGTATACTAATGCCCTCTTAATAGTTTTCTGGTCAAATTTCCATGTAGTTATCATACTCTCCCCATTAACTCCACAAGGCCTTAAATTTAAACAAGTTTGACCCTTTGATCCACTACTACTCTCAGTTTTAGGTAACTTGAAAAATAGCCCCTTAACACATTTAAATAAGTGCTTCCTAATTGGAATAGTGCCACAATTAGAAGGATAACACTTATACTCAGCTTTATTGCAATATTTACATATGACCTTTAGCTCACTATAGTGATTTGTGAACTTAGCGACATGATCCCACATGAATGACCTCTCTTTCCTATTCCTGTCATCAGTTTCTTGACCCTCTTTAGTGCCTTCAACGTTTACTGCCTCCACGATTTATTGTTGCGACGGTATCTCCACTAGTGAGGATGAAGTCTGTGCTTGTGGAGTAACTAGAGTTCCAATCAGAGGGGACCCGGACTCCATCATCTATGCATCTAAACAGAGAAACACAAAAGGAGAAGAAAATAGTTAGAAAATAACCAAAGAAGAAAAGGTGAGAAACAAAAATAGAGTAGTGAATCGTATTCTTACATTATTGGATTCAATAGTTGTGGTCCTTGTTGTGACGACGTCGATGATGATAGCGACGTCACCCGCGCAGAGGGTGAGAGGATAAGCGGAAGAGAAGCAGTGTCGCTGAGGTGAGAAAGTGAGAAGCTCCGCTGCACAGCTGCGTCGCCGACGAGAGGAGGAGAGAGCGGCAATCACGAGACGTCGAGGAGATACACTGAAAAGTTCAAATGGAGTCTATTTCGATTCGAGGAATCGAGAGAGTGAGAGAGAGATGAAGACAAGGAGAGCTGCTATTTTTAAGGTTCTTCCAATTTGATTTCAATTTCCTTCCTTTTTTCTTAATCCTCTCATTTTTACTTACCACAAAATAAGTCTCAGACTAAAAAATGGTGTGTTTGGCAGTGAAGTGACGCCATATTTTTTGGGGTCAATTTCAAGCTTTTATTTATCTATTTATAACTGTATGAATCGTGATCTAATCTTACAAATCGATACTACAAAGCACGATTATAATTTATATTTTAAATTTTTGCATGTAATTGTGTAATTGTGTTAGCCTCGTTAGTCGTACTTGATACTTCTTGATGTGTACTAGATATTTATTAAACGTATTACCTTTCGACTTTCTATATATTAATACTTATTATTTATTAATACTTACTCGATGCTTCTTGATGCGTACTAGATATTTGTTAAACGTATTGTGTTATATCTTATCGTGTACTGTATGTATTATGTAATACATTAAAGATTTTGAGCTTCAAAATT
The DNA here is from genome assembly GCA_963691705.1 of Viola odorata. Taxonomy (NCBI): domain Eukaryota; kingdom Viridiplantae; phylum Streptophyta; class Magnoliopsida; order Malpighiales; family Violaceae; genus Viola; species Viola odorata. The sequence goes on from OY829538.1 coordinate 10,980,307, forward strand.
GTCATTGAAAATAATACAATAGTTATTAGTTATATTGTTAAAATAAAATATTAATATCCTAAATTTAAATCATAAACGTCTATTGTGCAATTTAATCATTTTAGTTGTAATATAATTAGTAATTACTCCTTTAACAATTGACGTGATTCTTCGTACAACAATATAATTCTCAATTGTCTTTAACCTACTCAAGGTCTCAACTCTCGACTTCAAATTTAATAGATTACTCTCAGTTAATAGGAAACTTGGTGGAAGCAATAGCAATTATGCATTACGATAAGTAAATTAATTAATGAATGATTAATTTAAAGGTAATATTTATTATTAGTAGGTTTAGTATGATATTTCTTAGTAATAAAAAAATGAGAAATATTTTTTTGCACATAATTAATTGTTACATAATTTCTTTGTTAAAGACTTAAATTGAGTTTTTTATTTAAAAAAATAGGATAAAAGAGGTTAGTGGATTCGAACCTTGCCTCTTCCACCAAAAAAGATAGTGGAGTTGAGAGTAGTTGACCACTTAATCAACAAAACCAAAACTAAATTTAAATGATACTCCCTCCGGTGCAAAATAAATGACGTTTTAGCTTGTTGCACGTGGCTTAAGAAAATGATTGGTTTAGAGAAAATGAGGTTATTTATGACCATAATACCCCCACCCTCCCTACCTATTTACAAATGAAAACAACTCACAGCTGAAATAGGCAGGCTTGAAGCCGGGCTGGATTGATGCATGTTGATGGCTTGTTAAGTTGGGCCAAGTGTGCAGTCGGCTAGGCTGAGTTTGGTCTCATAGTTGACACTTATGTTTTTCTAGGGCAAGCTCGTGGCCTAGCTCATTTAAAATTGTCATTGAAGACATTAATTAACTTAAGTGGTTGAAATTTTGAAGAAATCTTTTGTTTGAAAAGTTTACAAGGGAAATGACGGCCATCTGATATCTGCATGGTAAACATAAACACCAATCCAAAATAGTTAGCCCATCTTCAGTTTTTATTTTGTTACAGAAGAATGCCAGCACTATAAAAACTAGTACTTAAGTAATTGCAAGCCATACATAAACTACAGTAGAAACTCGATAAATTAATACTCGATTATTTAATAAACTCTCTAAGATAATATTTTTGGCCGGTCCCGACTCGGGGATAGGGTGCTAAATTAATAATTCGCTAAAATTATAAGATAATACATTTTTGATAATTTCTTTAGACCCCATATAAAATATAAATTAATAATTCCTTATATATAGCATATTACATGAATGATTTATGAAGGTTTCTTGAAAAATGACTCAATTGTCTTTTGTTTTTTGTTGAAATCAATTTCCCCTTGAATGTCGTCTCTAATTTTCCTTAGCATGGTAAGAACTTCTGGTGTTGTTTTCTCATAGCTCAACAAGAAATTGTTCAAGGTGGGAGATTGAAGGTTTCTTTCAAATTGGGTCCTTCATTTGATATACAGTACATGCATTGTATACAATAATTACAGTAAGTGGAAGCTTGAAAGGTGTTTGTAAACTAAGTATTTTACTATAAATTAATAAAATATTAATTAATATATAAATTAATAATTATTAATTTATCGATTAATTAATAACTCTTTTAATTAATAAATTTTGGTCGTCCCAAGTGTATTATTTTATAGAGTTTCTACTGTAGATGATTTTTTCCCCATTTGAGATACGTGAAAGCAAAACCTTTAGGAAGGACAAGTTAGCATTGACACCAGATTCAATGTCAGCGGCAACACTTGGGATAAACTCTCTCAACAAAGGGAGATAGCGAGAAAGCATCATCTGATCTTCCAAAGACATCTCTCTATGATGGAATGACAAGGAATGAATTGCTATGAAATAAGTTTTGAACAATTAAGAGACGAATGAATTCTGTATTGAAATCTTACTCATGCTGCGTCACTGCTGGGGATGTGTTCTCAGCATCAAGACGGACAACATCATAGAAATGGCACATGTCATGCAACTCATCCTTGTTTCCCTACCGACTCATCCATATTTGCTCAAAATGAGCATTTTGGGATGATAACTACCAGAGGGAGGGGTGGTGGAATAAATAAACAAAGCAATAAAACTACACAGAAAAGTATAATAGGAATTTAATAAACAATATACATAGTTTCATCAACATAAATTTCTGTTTTCCTCAACAAAACATCCATCCACCTCAAACAAACGCCTGAAGAGAAAATAATTCTATTTTATCCATTTTCTAGCAATAACAACAACAAAAAGGGTGTTGAAAAGATAAACAAAAGTGTCCAAGTCTACATCAGCTATTACTTTCATAAAAGAAAATGTAGAAGAGATTGCATTGCACTTGCATTTTTCCCTTACTCCACCTCAGAGAGTCACGTCTCCTAACAACATACAGGATATGGGAAACATTCACACCAATTACAAAACCAAGAGTACATAAATCTCCCTGAGTCATGACATCAAAATAAGGAGAAATTAACCATCACCAACTCATCAGCTTACAGGGATTCAGAGATAGTTGCCAGAGAGTCAATATTATCCAGAAAATAAACTATTCACTATGCATACCTCATGAGTTTGTCTAGCTTTTGACAAAAGGCTCTCTCGTTTCTGCAACCATTATGACTTGTTAGATGTATAATGACAAAAAAAAAATTCAACTCAAAGGGTGAAAAAGGTAAATGAAACTCACATTCTCCTGTCTAAAGACCCTGGTTTTTGTTTCAACTGAATCGTCATCAGTAGTCTGCCAAAGAAACAACAACCCATTTCTTAAAGATCAATGAAGCACTAGAATCATCAAATTCATAACAAATACAAAAATAACATTTGCATCAGAAGTGAATTTAGCATTCTAACCATAAAGGACTGAACAATATCCGCAGAGGTTTCAACACTGATAACCGTCTGAACATGCTCCACAAGTACCTTTTTAACTTTGGTTACCCCCACAACTACATCACAGACATTGAATCAGGAACACCACCAGCACCAAAAAGTCAAGCAGGAATCAGTGAATTGCTAAAATAACCTTCGCTTTCAGCAGAGCTACTAATTGACAGCCGCTCCAAATCTAACGCCGCGCGTTTTGAAGGAGTCTCGTTTATTTCCAGCCCTATGAGAAGGAGAAGATTTTGATCATGCATTTTTTCGATGCCTTTTTGTGATGCATTATAATTTTCAGTAAAATAACTTATAGAATGCATCGAGGCAGGACTGGTTTCATTTGCGCTTAACCCTAACGATCACGGGTTTGCCGTTGGCGGAAGGTTTCGACGCTTCGCTGACGGTCGACATGGGATTATACGACGACATCATCCTCAACCCTAGGGACTCCAATTGAATCTGGTACGAACATACCCATACGCAGATGAAATTGCACGCAACTATCATCATGTGAATCATCCCAGAAATCAACACCCTCCATTTGGTAAAGTAGAAATTGAAACCCGAAATTTGTAATGAAATTAAACACTAAAACTGAAGATGAAATTTTTTGATGCTTACCTCATTCATGGTGGTATTAATAGGGAAAATCTTCCGTTCCCACGCAAATTTCAGATTCAAACACAAGAGAGGGAATCGATGTCAGCGTTGAGCCAAGCCGAAGCCGCCGTCGTCGTCACCAGCGCAGGCAGGGAACCCTCGTCTTCTCCAGCGTGGGAAACCGAGAACGTCATTTGTTTCGAGCCAGAGGGAGTAAAATTTTATATATATATCGAAACGGTTCTACGTATTTTTGGTTCGATTCAGGGTTTTTAAAAAAGTAGAATCGGACTAAACTATGAATATACGGTTCAGTAACGTTTTCATTACTTCGGTTGTGCAAATAAAAAAAATTGGACCGAACTAGCCATTCCAATTCAATAACCGGTCAGTCCAGTTTCAATACAACCCTACTCATATTTAGATATTTAGAGACCGGGAAAAAAAGAGATTAAATTAGTTGAATTGGGTGCAAAGATTTTAGTTTAACAAAGATGGAATGTTTATTTAATTAAAATAGACACATGTACGTTGGGCTTGAACTTTATTTGGCACCTCAACCTTTTTTCGTCTTTAAATGGTACTCGTACGTTAGTGTTTGATCACATTTGGTACCTGCGGCCGTTTCCGTCGACAATTTGCCGTTATGTAGCTTACGTGGCGTGACACGTCATCATATTTGATGACGTGGCATGCCACATCAGCATTAGTTTAATATTTCTTTTCTTTTTTCTTTTTTTTATTTTATTTTCTTTCTTTCCTTTTCTTTTCTTTTTTTCTTTTTCTTTCTTTTTCTTTTCTTTCTTTTTCTTTTTCTTTCTTTTTCTTTTCTTTTCTTTCTTTTTCTTTCTTTTTCTTTTCTTCTTTCTCTTCTTTCTCTCTTCTTCTTCTTCCCGACTCCATCGCCGACCAGCAACAACACCACGATCTCCTCCACGGCCACACCAACCCACCACGGCCACACCAACCCCTCCACGGCCACACCAACCTGATCTCCTCTCTGTCGTCGCCGTTGCTCATCTCCTCGCCGAATCCCGACCACATCCAAACCACCATCAAAACCATCGCAAACCACAAATCCACCTCACCCGAACCACCCAACTACCACTGCCAAACACCCGAACCACCCAAACCACCAACCACCACAATCAACCAAAAATATCCAGCCACCACAAAAAAATCAAACACCAAGAAACCCCAAATCCAAACACCAAACCCCTACTGCTTGGCCCCATCGAGAAATAAGAAAGAAAAGAGAGGAAGAGAGAGACCTGCAACAAGGAGGAAAGAAAAGGAAGAAAAGGAAAAGAGGGTTGCAGCAGCCAAAGAGAGAAAGAAAAGGAAAAATAGAAAAAAAAAGAGTGAGTTCGTGGAAGAGAAGAAAGAAAAAAGAAAAGAAAAAGAAAGAAAAAGAAAGAAAGGAAAAGAAAGAAAAAGAAAAAAAGAAAAGAGAAGGAAAGAAAGAAAAGAAAAGAAAAGAAAAGAAAAGGAAAGAAAATAAAAAAAAGAAAAAAGAAAAGAAATATTAAACTAATGCTGGCGTGGCATCAAATATGATGACGTGTCACGCCACGTAAGCTACATAACGGCAAATTGTCAACGGAAACGGCCGCAGGTACCAAATATGATCAAACACTAACGTACGAGTACCATTTAAAGACGAAAAAAGGTTGAGGTGCCAAATAAAGTTCAAACCCAACGTACAGGTGCCTTTTGTGGCGTTTTCCCTTTTTAAAAAAGTAGAATCGGACTAAACTATGAATATACGGTTCGGTAACGTTTTCATTACTTCGGTTGTGCAAATAAAAAAAATTGGACCGAACTAACCATTCCAATTCAATAACCGGTCAGTCCAGTTTCAATACAACCCTACTCATATTTAGATATTTAGAGACCGGGAAAAAAAGAGACTAAATTAGTTGAATTGGGTGCAAAGATTTTAGTTTAACAAAGATGGAATGTTTATTTAATTAAAATAGATTTTTATTGACATTAATTCTCATAGTAAGTAGTATAGTTTATTGATTGCAATATATTTAAATCTTACTTATAAATAATTGTTTAAAACATTTGATGACTTTTTCAACGAAGAAAGAGATTGGGCCCACACCTCACGTGGGCTTGAACGAACTTTCAATCACACGTGGAATGTGACGGATTTAGTAAATCAATATCCATTAATAATCCCTAAAGATTAAAAAAAAATGATACTCAATTTGGTGCGGTAAAATACAACAGTTAAAGGTGGCGTTTGGCGTTCATGGTTGAGTAGAGCTTTTTGGAAAGTTGCGGTGCCAAACGGAAAAGTTGGGGTAAGGTGTTTGGCTTTAATGGTTGAGACGAGATTTTGGGAAAGCTGCGTTGAGGCCATGCCTTGGGCCTTGGCTTTCTTGACTGGAGCAATTTCCTCCAGTGGGCTGCTTTTGCTCCCTCTCTTAATTTTTTTTTTCATTTAAATTTCATTTATTTACTTTATATAATAGAACAAAATAAATTAAAAACTACTACAATAAAATCTCCATCTTAAGATAAGTAATTCTAGATCCATTTTTCCTATTTTTATTAATTTTTTAAAAATGGGTTTTATACTCCAACTATTTCATTTTTATAGTTTTACCAAACACCAAAAACAACTTCTCATTTCCCACAGCACTTTTAAAAAATGTTTATCAAACAACATACTAATTTTTCGAGAAGTACTTTTACCCAACACTTTTGCCACAGTACTTTTCCCACCACAACCGGAACGCCAAACAGACCTAAAGTATAAGTACAGCTAGCAACGCAGAACCGAGCAAGCAACTCCCAGCTCATCATCTGTCCTCTTCATGGGTGAATGGCGATGATGCATCACGATTGAAGTTCCGTTTCAAACTTTAATTTCAAATAATAATAATTCAATCTCTTTTCGAATCAATCTTCTCTGTATATATTAACAGAATTTTTTTTCTAGAAAATTAATTTGAATTCGAACATGAGCATAAGAATACGAAATAGGCTTCTCGAAACATACAAACCACTGAAAACTTACTATATTTTTTTTACTAAATATGTACTGTGTATATAATTTGTATTTATTTATTTTATCGAAAAGAAAATATAACTTAATAGCAGAAAAATATTAAGCCTATGTATGGGAAGAGGGATCAGAGGGGTAAGGAAGGGGAAGGGAAGGAAATTTTTAAAATTTCCCTTGTATGGGAAAAAAAAATGCAAGGGAATACAGAGTAAATAAGTTGTAAAAATTTCCTTCAGGGCCCACAAAATATTTCCTCCCATATTAAAAATATTCCAATATTATCCTGGCCAGGTTTTCACGTTTTTTTATTCCAGAGTTTTCTTTTCTTCAATAACAATTGCTTCTTTTTCCATCTCTACTCCATGGTATCCAATCGATTTATGTGTTTCTCCTACTGAAGGTAATCTGTGCAGCTTCATATCCAGGTATTTCCTTCTGTCTTTGGGTCACCTATATTTTTGATCTTGCATTTGTTCTATTTATTCATTCCCATATGATAGACACGCCTTGTGTAACAAAAGATTATATGATCTTCCTGGTCAATCCTGCTGCTGTATCTGATTTTTGATGTCCCATGACTCAAATTTGTTTGTTCCTTGGCTCAATTACATGATCATAGAAGACCTAGACTGTTTTACGTATTTGCAACACATATACTTTTATAGATGGGTTTCCAAAACGAGTACATGTCCAAGTTAGGTGAATTTTATTCATTCGGCTGAAACAAGTATTTTTTTTGAGAGAGATATGAAGAACACCTAATACTTGGATAGGCTGTCCTCCGATGCGAAAAATGAATACTAATTGGAAAATGCTTCTTAGTCCTGTTGATCAGCTAAGAGAATCTTGCGAAAATATTCAGTCATATAAACTGTGAAGAACTGATTATTGTGAGTTGTTGCAATGAAATATTTATCAGTAATTGGCTTTTATTTTATATGAATCTTAGCACTAATTGAATAGTTTACTTCCTGACTTCTTTTGGTAGTTGTTACTTTCTAAAATTCATAAGCTGTTCTACACCTGCACACTTCCATATAGATAGGTTCCTTATATATGATTTTTTGTACATGTTTTGCAATAGACATAATGGCAATACAAGAGAAGGATGTTGGAAAAAAAGACTTAATGCGGTGGACAAAATACATGGATGAAGTTTTAATTGACGCTCTTGTGTACGAAGACAGAAATGGTGCAAAAATTGATGGTGTTTTTACTACTCAAGGGCTGAATGATGTAGTTAAAGAAGTTCGTGAAAAAACAGGAGTTCTTGAAGTTGACAAGGTGAAAAACCGCATCAAGTATATCAAAAAAAAAATTCACACAATTTTATGATATTTTCAAACATACAAGTGGTTTTTCTTGGAGTCCTATAACCAAAAAGTTTGATGCAGAGCCTGAGGTTTGGGAAAAATTAATCGAGGTAAAAACACGTTTAAATTTTAATATGACATTTTTAGCATAACATTTATAGGAAATTGTTTAATATATTTGCCTCTTCTCATTTTATTCTTTTACAGGCACATCCTCATGCAAAGAAGTTCATGAATGCTGAAATTCTTCACTACGATAAGTTACTTTCGCTTTATGCGAAAGATAGAGCAACAGGTGATTATGCTGAGACTGCGAAGGAGAAAGCAAGTCGTTGGGCAAAAATGAAGGATGGTACCCCGACAATGAACAATAATATTGAAGACATTGATCGTGGAGTTGCTAGCCAAGAATTTTCTCTAGAGAATTTTGATGATTTCGATGTACATGAAAATGAACCAGTGACTCCAAATCTAACTCCCACTCCACAAGTTAATACAGAAAGTCACTCGGTGACATCTCCAAATAAGCAAAAGCGAAAGCGAAAGACCAGTCGACAGGATTATTCGGAAGTGAGCGTTGCTCTTGAAAGTGTTGCTAAACAACTTGAAAAAGGGAATGAAATTGCAAAAAAAACACGGTTGCGTGTTTATTCGGAGGAAGAAGTGTATGAAGAGCTGCTGAGAATTGGAGTTGAGGCTCATGTTCGCTATAAAGCCTATGACTTTCTCACAGAAGAGGCTACAAGGGTAAGGAAATTTTTTGGATGTCCAGTATCAGAGCGCAAGGATTATTTGATGCACCAAATGTTTGGTACATCAGATTGAAGTCATTGCCCAATTCCGTGCTTCGAGTCTGTTTCTCAAGTTTTGCTGTCCTTTTTATTCTGTTAGCTGGATTTTAATAGTGGATATTATAGCTCTATGTTATCTTTTGAGACAATTTGTAGATTCTATCTACTAAACATTATTAGAATGAATTCTGCCTAAAGTTTTGTCTTATCTTCATTTTGGATGATTGTTGATGTGTTTCATAAGGTAAAAGAGTATTTTTGGATGATTGTTTCTTATGTGTTTCATAAGGTAAAAATGAAAAATTTAATTAGAATAATCTGAATTGACAATAAGGGTAAAGTGGTAAAAATAATTAAATTTCCTTTCCTTTCCATCCATACACCAATATTAAAATTTACTTCCTTTTCCCTTGTATATAAAATATGCAGTCATACAAGGGAACTTTTTTAAAACTTCTCTTACTCTCCTTCCCTTCCCTTTCCCTTATTAAATTTCCTCTCTTTTACTCCGTGTACTTTGATTCTCATACAAAGCATAAAAGATCCGGTGGCTCGAACTTTTTTTTCCGTTTCTTTTATGTTGTTGTTTGTATTTTTTATTTTTTTTCGGAAAGGACCATTCACCTTCATTCGTCTTGTGTTCGTCACTTCCGAGTTTGGATATTTTTGGTTCATCTGTTGAATATTTTGAATATTCCATTCTTTTTATGATAGCAGAGGATTAGCTAGCTAGCTAGCGACGACTTTAATATGATTCGCTGTTACGAAGAGAAGTAAACTGTGCGGTCCATCCAAGATCCGCCATAGATGCTGAGGAGTAAGCTAATTCCGGTTTCATAGCGATTTTTGTTTTTGGGTAGAGTATGGCAGAGTACTGGTATAAGATTGAGTTTGGGTTTCTTCCTTGATGGGCCTCATTCGGACCCATCACAGATTCCTTCGTGGTGCTCCTCCGAGATCCATCCCTCTCTTCTCCAGAAATCTTGAAGCCATGAAGTAAGTTCCTCCATCGCCCATCACTCCCAATCTTGCATTGTTTTGTTTGTCTTCTTTTAATAATGTTGGTTCCTTCGTCTGTTTGCTTATAACGGTAATTGGTAATGATAGAGAGGATTGGATTTGGTTTGTTTGGTGGGATTCTACAGTTTCATTTAGTTGGTGTTTTAAGGTTGGTGATGTTCCAAATCGTTTGTTACCGTTTGTTTTGAATTGGTTTTAAAACTTTTCTAGGGTAGTTTACGATGTATGGTTACATTGAATTGCGTATATTGTTTCTTTTCTGTCGAAGGAAATGTTGTCTTCTACTTGGTTGGCACTTTTTGGAATGGAAAGTGGAGATTCTGTCAAAAAAAGATAAGAGAAAAGGCTAAACATTTCATGGAGGTGGCGATGATTTAGTGATATTGATGATAACACTACAGTAGGAGTATGTGAAGACCATGTCTGCATTACAATTGGTTCTCGAATATGTTGTGTCGCATCGTGGAAGTGTTTCTGTAAACTTAGCATGATGCTTATGGCACTTGTCAATTGCACTTCATTGTTTGCCCTCTTCCAGTCACTGGCATGGCATGTATGCTATCCGTTTCCCCTCTTCCATTCAGAAAGTAGAGTAATATTCAAGTCCTTTATTGTTTGACTGGGACATGTACACATGTAATTCCCTTGAGTGGCTTTCATAGCTGAAAGCATGCGGCGACCAACTTTTGTTTGATAGCCAGAAAAGTCACTCTTCTCCAAATATATGCATTATGCCTACGTTTTCAAGATGTCCTCTTTAGCAAGTAGTTTTCATCGACAGGTTTTAGTGTAGGTCTTTGCTCTTTATGACTAGAACTGTGCAACCATCCTTTCTTGTTTCCGTTCGTTTGAGTGAAAATTTCTCTGAGGTAGTTCTTTCGAACTGGTTTTGTAGCCGGTGGAGCCTCCCAACTTAGTTTTAGCATCAAAAACTATTTCTTCATTCCTGGGGAAAATTTTGTGCTAGTGAGTTGTTGTATATATCATGTCAACTTAGATATACTAACCCATTTGGTGCAAGCACACTTCTCTATTTGCGTTATTCATCATAGATTATGCCTATGCTAAATGCATATTCTCATTTCTATGTAGAGAGACATGCTCCCTTTCTATCCTTTGGTGCGCTTAATTTGGTTTCCCTCATTTGAGGGGTTTTACTTGGTGTATCGACTCCATCTGATCTGGCAATATATTTATTTTCCACAGAGCAATAAAGATTTTTGGGGTTTCTCTATCTCTCATCCTCATAAACATGGCTGCTATAATGGAGCGTGCCGATGAAAATCTACTCCCTTCTGTTTACAAAGAAGTTAGTGAAGCTTTTAATGCTGGGCCGTCTCATCTGGGTTATCTTACTTTCATAAGGAACTTTGTGCAGGGATTGGCATCACCACTGGCCGGTATACTAGTTTTAAGCATTGACCGCCCTACTGTTCTTGCAATAGGGATTTTCTTCTGGGCTTTATCAACTGCTGCCGTGGGTGCAAGCCAACGATTCTTGCAAGTTGCATTCTGGCGAGCTCTGAATGGCTTTGGACTCGCGATAGTCATACCAGCCTTGCAGTCTTTCATTGCTGATAGCTATAGGGATGGTTCAAGGGGTACTGGATTTGGATTACTAAATCTTGTAGGTACCATAGGTGGCATAGGAGGTGGTGTTGTGGCAACTTTGATGGCTGGCCAACAATATGGGGGCATACCTGGATGGCGTTGTGCCTTCATCATGATGGCAATGTTGAGTTTGCTAATTGGATTTCTTGTTTTTGTGTTCGTTGAAGACCCAAGGAAACTAACCAGTGCCACTCGTAACATCAATGAGCATACGGAAAGGTGAAAATTACTTGCTTGAGATTCTCTAGTTTCATATTCTTTCCATTATTATTATGCATGCATGATCATGTCAACTGCAGAAATGAGAGCGGCCTTGGTTATGATGAACCTCTTTTTCCTTCTCTGGCTGAATTGATCCGGAGGAAACCAATTTCTCTCTTTCGTGTTTGGTGATTCAGCTGCTTTTGGATGCAGGGATGAATTGGTGGAAAGGGAACATTCTAACGTGGCATCAATTTGGACAGAGTCATGGGCAGCCACAAAATCTGTTATAAAAGTGAAAACCTTTCAGATAATTGTTCTGCAGGGCATCGTTGGTTCTCTACCGTGGACAGCCATGGTGTTTTTTACCATGTGGTTTGAACTAATTGGTGAGCCCATGCACAAATTCATTCTCTCAACTGGGGATGCTACCTCACTAGAAACACCACTTGTGAAGCGACAGTAAAGTTCTTATGTTACAACAATGTGACTAGCTAGCAGCGATATTTTCAATTTGGAGGCCTGTTTGTATTATGATTTTATTGCTTAACATGTCTTTGAGAAGTATATAGCACATCATAGATATGTTTATCAGATAATTGATTGATTGCCGCCTTTTCTCTCATTTACTTGATAACACCAGCTAGTTTATTTTCAGGTTTTGACCACAACAAGACGGCGGTGCTCCTAAGTCTCTTTGCCGTCGGCTGTGCTTTGGGGTCCCTCCTTGGCGGACTGATAGCTGATCAAATGTCTCGTGTATACCCTCACTCTGGTCGGGTCATGTGTGCACAGTTCAGCGCATTCATGGGCATTCCATACTCTTTGTTTCTCCTCCGCGTGATTCCACAGTCAGTAGACAGCTACTTCACTTTTGCAGTTACTCTTTTCTTCATGGGCATGACTATTAGTTGGAATGCCTCTGCCGTGAATGCTCCAATATTTGCTGAGGTGGTTCCTATGAAACATCGAACCATGATCTACGCGTTTGACCGCGCTTTTGAAGGATCATTCTCTTCCTTCGCAGCTCCTTTGGTTGGAATTCTTTCAGAACAGATGTTTGGCTATGATTCTAAGTCGATCGATCCAGTAAACGGTTCTGCACGGGAAGCTTTTGCATTATCTAAAGGGCTTCTTTCAATGATGACAGTGCCGTTTGGTTTGTGCTGCTTGTTTTACACTCCTTTGTACAAGCTTTTTAGGCATGATCGAGAAAATGTTAGAATGGCAAGTTTAAAAGCGGCAGAGATATCTGAAATGACCGTGTTATATTAGTAGGAGTAGTTGTAACACGCAAAAACTGCCACACAAGCTTTTACTGCTGATTTTTTTAACAAGCAATTTCTGTAAAGAACGATTATGTTATGATGAATCTAGTCTTTTATGATAGCATGCAATAAGAATTTGCAGAGAGACATTATACCATACTTTTCTGCAGATATGAATTCACCGACTATTAGGTCAATTTCTCCTATTCATGATGGATTCACCAATCTCTTCTCTGATGCAACATTGCTTGTCATTCGGGTTTTTCGATTACGATCTCAATCGTTAGTTGAAAGAGGAATACCACGCCAGAAAACGAAAAAGGCAAAATGCATCGAAAGTTAGATGCCAGTGTGTAATTTTCTGACCAATGCATCATGTCTAATCCCTTCCACATGAAACATTCTAACAGTTCAAACATACAATTGCTCGACAAGTGTTTACAATAATAACATACAAATTATGTTCTTTAGTAGATTTGGTTGGTCTTCCTAACAACAAACATGTCCCCAGCTCCACCTGGAAATTAAAGGAAGGACAGTGGAATGCGATTTGCAGATAAATTGTACAACCCACCCACCGATTAACATTTGCGAATTAGCACTTTAGGGCTATCAAGACAAGCTACATACACCGTTGGAAAAAGGTTTGCCCCACGTATCCTCCAGCCATAGCCCTTCTCACATTAGACTCGAACATCTTTGGGTTATCCCTCAATACCGCAGCAGCATCATGATTCAGAGGATCCTCGTAATTTGGCTCCTGAATCCAGAGTTAGACAAATAGGCATTATTAAACATAAACGTAGACAGCACCAAATTGGCCACAAACTCTCAGGAGATATAACCGAAAACACTCGGATATTACCGTGAAAAGATGATATAAACCATAGATGATAGTGTTGATATTGAGGACAGGTTTCCAATCTTCTCGTAAGATGTTCAGGCAGACATTTCCTTCTAAGTCAATGTTAGGGTGATAAACCTGCGATTTTGGATGGGGGAAAAGAGAGAGGTATGACGCCAATCTAAAGAGAGTGATTTGATGTATTTTGAAACCATTTATCATTTATGGTAAACAAGGGCTGTGATGAAGTACCTTCGTCTTGCACTTAACCTTAGGTGCCTCATGCGGATAGACAGCGGAAACTTGGAACGAGAACAAAAATGTACCACCTCTATAAAACAAATGAAAAAACATCTAGTCAATTACTATATAATTTCCTCCAAAAAATAAATGCCAGCAATTAAGAGATAAAAGGACTGAAATTTTTCAAAGCCCACAAATTATATTCCAAAAGTAAGTGGTTGAATGCATCCCAGAGACAAGATGTTCGTTTTACAAAAAGGCACTCACAAGTAAAATCCTTCGTCAGGTCGGATAGTAACCTCGAAGCTCATAAGCTCATCCTTGCCATTGGGGAATGATATGGTGCAGGATTTGGGCAGATTCAGCTCAGAAATATCTGCAAGGAGTGAAATTCAAAACGTGACCTAGGAAAGTTTAGCCACAAGATATGGGATAACCTACAACATCAAAACCACTTTCAACATGAAAATATACCACAGATGGCCTAATATACAACATCAGAAACACTTTGAACAGGATAATATACAAAAGAAGAACCACTTTCAACTTTAAGGACCAAACAAGTTCATGTCACATGCTTGTTTACTTAAATAGGCAGCTGTGACAAGCACCATCAGAAAACAAATCAAACATATAATAGGCAGTTAACTACGTTCATCGCAAAATAACTTCAACTTTCTTCCATAAAAGAGTATATAGTGAGTGCTTGAATTCTATGTATTCTCCATGCCATTCTGAATATGAGAGTTTTCAACCTCAAATTTTCATACCAAACCATACATCTCAACAAAAGTATTGTTCACAAACATTTCCACAAGTGAAAAGGTATACTCATAGATACTTCTGCCTCAAATTCCTAACACCAGCATAAGACTACAGATGGAACAAGGGAATACATAACAAAACTTCTCTAGAACTTTGATCTCTAAAGCCTCACAACAAAAGCCCAATCACTACCACACTTCACGGATATTAAGCAATGATGTACTTAATCAACAACCATAACTGATTTCATCATTAAACTAGTTTTCTTACAGAGACATGTTCTCAACTTGCCAGAACAAGTAGACGTACTCAAATCATCAGCATCTGGCTTATGACAAAGGAAAATTGAATCCCACTTTCTTTTTCTTCATAAGAAAACATCACCTAGGAATACGAATGCAGTCCTATATGCAAACAAATAATCTTATCCACAAAGACATGAATTCATAAAATGGATGACAAGGGAACTTTCAAAGGAATGTTCACTATCATGAACTGTAAACTAGATAAACCTGTCCAGCAAAAAAAAAAATTCCTATAATTGGATGTTCTTGATAGTATATTTCTCATCAATTCTATACGCAATAGCCACGTTTCAATCAGAAAATGCTATGAAACTTGCTACGAGGAAATTTCCAAATCTTCGATACGATACCACAAGAAGTAACATGAACTTCCACATGTCAGTTTCTTCGAAGTTGATACAGGGTTAATTTTTAACCCGAAATGGTTCGTTGCAGCTTAAAATTATTCAATCCTAAACCTTGAAAAAATTAGAATCCTTTCCTAGTACACAACAAGTCATGGTACTGAAAGAAGAGAGTTCAGGGATGAACATCAACACACACAGCCTAGCCTAGCTTAGCATACGGCTACATAAACACAAAAATACATAAAAATTCGTAAACATGCGATAAGAACATTAAATGAAAACAACACAAACCCTTTTGAAGACGCAATTCTCCAGCACTTTGCTTTTTAACAGGCACCCCTCCATTTGCATTCTCTGCGAGCTCTCTCTGCTTCTCCTTAACTTTGAACAGCCGAATCATAGCTCCTACAATCACAACAAACAAACAATAACGAAAACCCGCAGAAAACATATTCCAAGGTCAAGAAGGTAAACATGACAAACAGATCATGTATAATTTCACAATTATAGCTTGAAAAACCTAAAAGATCCAAACTTTAATTTCACAAGTAAAAATTCCAGGAACAGAAAAACATGGTAAGCTCGAATCCGTACAAAACCCAAACAGATAATAATAAAGGGTAACTGATCACCTGGATAAAACGGTACCTGGTACAAGCTGCAGAGAGTGGAAAAAGCAACTAACTTTTCAGTGTGCGATGATGGAGAGATGATTTAGGGAGGGAGAGGAAGGGTAAGTGATGAAGGGGTAAGGAAGGGAATGAAAGGAATGGGAAATGGAGAACGAAAAAAGTGGGACCCTTTGTGCTGTCCTGTGAAAAACAGTGGCGCCTGCGGAGTTTTGCGTGGCTGGCTGCGGCCCACTGTAGTTTAGTGGTGTTTCTACTCCGCACATTTCCTTAGTTAATTTTTCTCAGCGTCAATAGTTTATAATCCCCTGAGCTTAGGCCGAAAAACAAACTCCTCTCTTGAACTAAAAAAATTCAAATGGAGATCCCTGAATTAAAGGTCAATGAAATCGGAGTCCAATTCTGTTAGTCAAACTAACTGACAGTTAGTTTGACCTATTGTTGCCGGTTGCTGCAACCTTGCAACAGGTTGTTCCTTTTTTTCTTTTTTTTTTCTTTAAAAATTCAAAAAAAAAATATAATTAATTTAATAAATTCAGAAAAATAATATAATTAATTTTTAAAATTCAAAAAAAATACTGTAATTAATTTTATAAATTCAAAAAAATACTGTAATTAATTTTAAAAATCCAGAAAAATAATATAATTAATTTAATAAATTCAGAAAAATAATATAATTATTTTTTAAAATTTTAAAAAAATACTGTAATTAATTTTATAAATTCAAAAAAATACTGTAATTAATTTTAAAAATCCAGAAAAATAATATAATTAATTTTAAAAAATAAAATTCAAAAATTAAAATAAAAACGTCCTTAATTTTCCATTTTCCATTTTCATTTCTTTCTTTCTTTTTCTTTTCCATTTTCCATTTCCACCATTTTCATTTCTTATTTTCTTATTCCTTAATTTCTTTCTTTCTTTCTTTCTTTCTTTTTCTTTTCCATTTTCCATTTTCCATTTTCCATTTTCACCATTTTCATTTCTTATTTTCTTATTCCTTAATTTCTTTCTTTCTTTTTCTTTTCCATTTCCAGCATTTTCATTTTTGAGGCATTGGGGTTCCATTATATGTGTTCAAGACCCTCTCTGCTGCAGCACGACTTGCAAACTCAATGAAATCATAAACCTCAGGGTGACCAGTTTGCTCGTTGCGAATAACCTTAGCAGAAACAACCTGGAAAAAACCAACATTGCAATTAGTAAAACTAAGGCAGCTGTTTTTTTTATAAAAAAAATAGGCAGAAGATTTATTAATGCATTGTCATGAAGAACATGACCCAAAAACAGCAGAAGAACGAAAACTGCAGAAAATAGCAGCACAGACGAACTACAAAAACAACAGCACAGACAACAAGCACAAATGCATGAGAAATCATAAACTAATAAATTATATATTTGAAAACTTTCCAAGGCTATCGCAACCATGAACGAAGTTTTTTCCGTAAACTAAAGCTAAGGTCATGTTAGCTTCATAGAGTTGTTAAAACTATGAAGAGAAGAATAAACTCTCACTGCATTTCATGCATTTTAGTGTTACAAACACAGATCATGAATCAATAAACAGAAAAGGGTAATTTATGAACAAAGCACCTAAATCAAGTCTTGAAGAGTTTCTGGATGCAACCCGACTGACTGCAAACTTTGAATGAAAAGGTCCTGTATGGAATTCACGCTGATATGATGGATGTCTATTTGAAAAAATTGAAGTATCTTCTAATTTTAATTCGCATGAATACAATTCTTCATGATATATGAATGTGATTAAGTGGAGTACAACCTTTGATCTTGATCGAACAGCAGGATCTGCACTGCGGGAAAGAAGCCTCGCAAGGGGAAGCATCTCAGCAACGTCAGCTCGAGGAACTTCAAGCCTCATTCTCCATCTTCCCATCGAAGATATGACACTACCAAGATGTCCAGACATTGCTCTTTTGAGCAAGTCATCCCTTCCTTTTCCTGCAAGGTTTCTATCTCTGGTGCCAGGCAACACATGTTCACCTTAAAGCTCGTAGCGGCTATTGATTTGCTCAAGAACAATTTTCTCAATAGTGATCTAAACAATAGTGCAAAAAGAAGACACATGATTCAATCTTTCGCATATACAAATCTATAGATTGACATGTTTGTGGATGTGCATGAAGAAGGAATAGTGGATTCTGTGAAGTTATAGCATGCTGAGAATATGGTTATTATTGTTGTTATGAAAGTGCAACTTGAATCAGTACGGTACTCACAACATCACCACTCTATCTAGCAGCAACATCAAGGGCTTCACCCAGCACACCACTAAATTTTGGATGGAGCACAGATAGCACACCGTGACCCCTTCTTTTCTGAAGATTAAGCTGAATTTCTGCCTGCAAACAAATAAGCAGCTAAGAATGGGTAGTTGTTGAAGTCTAAAGAGCCAACAAAAAGTAAACCAAAATTTCCAGTAATAAACAAAATATCAGTTTTCTACAAAATTTCCAAAAATAAACAAAATATCAGCCATACCCAACAAGGTTTTGCATAACACCAATGAGCAAAATGGCCCAAATAGGCAATATCTCGCACAAACTCCCAACAACAAACCCAATAGCATCGCCCAAATCCTTAGCAACACCAAGCACAACCACCTCCCTCTGGTTATACCCCATCCTGCTCTTAATCACAAGTGATATACTCCCAAACAAGTACCCTATCCCTGTGCAGGACTGCACCCACATAGCGCGCACAAACGCCAGCCACCTGTGATTCATAAACACCTTCAATTTCTCCTGCCAACGCTCCATCTTCTTCTCAACAAAAACACTGCTAGCCCAATCTGTACAAAAGACTATAGCTTTAAGTTCAGACAAGAAATGGGTACTTAGGACAAAAGCAGATGTTTTTATTGTTGACTTTTTGTTTGGAAAAGGTGCGGGTTGATGGGTACCTGGCCTAGGTGGGGGACTGTCACTTGCAAGAGATACTGTGATGTGCTCTACCGAAAAGTAAAGCACAGAGATACTGTTGGTCTCCTCCTTTGCTCTTGAAAGACATTTTCTTCAAATTGTTTTCCAATTCTATTTTCTCCTCTTCTCTTCAATCCCAAAAGACCAAAACTGGTTGGATCTATGTCCTATACACCGGACCTGGTCGGATCTATGTCCTATGCACCGGATCTGGAGGTACATCAGAGGAGGATGCGTCGTTGAGTTTGGCGACTAGATCTGTAAATGGGCACAGATCTAGATCTTGATGGTGATGTGAGAAGACGGAGGAACGGATCGGAGTAACCAAGGAAAAAAAGAAAAAAAAAGAAAAAACAAAGGAGAGGAGAAGTGCAGTGGTGATGGGAGAAGAAGGAGAACGAGAGGTTTCTGGTGTTGGAAAAAAAAGAAAAGAATGAAAGAAAAAAAGGAATAGAAAAGAAAAGGTAACCGGTGTCCAAAATGTAACCGGTTATAATAAGTCATTATTAACGATCCGTTAGTCAAACTAGCGGAATGGACCCATGGTGCATTGACTTTAAGTTCCGGGGAGGTCGAATAAAAAGTTCATAGTCCAGGGGAGGTTTTTGTTTTTCGCGATAGTTCAGGGGGTTAAAATACTATTGCCTCTTTTTCTCACTTTTCTCTCTTCAACTTTGTTGTCATACTATGAAAATCCGATTTTAGTTATTCTTCAATAAATTCTTTTTTCTCCTTCTGATAAGCTTCATTCAGCAGCTTAGATAAAAAAAAGAAATACCAGAAGAAAATTCAATATTGGTAATTGTTTTCACATATTTTGCTCAGCCCCGTAGCTATGACGTATATTTTTGGCTATGAATGTTTTGGGCCACAAAAAAAACATGAATCCGTCTAGCTAGAGTTCTATTATTTTTTAGCTATTTTTTATTTATTGGGCTACAATTTGTTTCATTTGATTTTTTTGGAATTCACTCGTGTCCAAAAAAAGAAGAAAAGAAACCATCTTTTTTTTGGAAAAAGAATAAAGGGTAAAGAAAATTTAGCCATTATAGTAATCAAGTTTAATCTATTACTTTCATACTTAGAGTTATGTATCTAACATTTCTTAATTCATGAAGTTGTCAATTTCCCCGTTAAATTCTTTTTTATTCATTTTTTATCGAGAGGAGTGACAATTTCCTAAGTTTTTACTCATTTAGGTTATTTTTTAATAAGTTAGGGATCGATTTGTGACCCCCCAATTTTTTGTATATTTCATGTCGATTATAGGTTCATTTCATATAATCATATTTATAGAATCATACTATATTTATTTATAAAATATGTTAAAGAAACAAAAACTCTGGTCATCAAAGAAAAAACTTTCTCAGTTTTTCTTCTCTTTAAGGGCCGCCATCCGGATTGTAACCGGCGGTGAGGCCCCTCTTTTATTTTTGTTTCGCTTTTTCTTCTCTTAGTTTATCATGTGTTTATCTCGTCGGATCTACAAACTAACGTTTTCAGGCTTCCTAAAATCTATTGCGTATTGATTCATCCTCTTTCCTGAGGGATGGATGTGATGGTAAAGATGACGATAGAATCACAAATCTAAATATTTTAGCGGCAAGATCGGTAATAAAACACAATTTTTATATTTTTATTAGTCTATTAATAAATGAGATTTTATTCCTTCATAGTTCCTTCTTTATCTTTGTGCATTCTTGTGGTCTTTGTTTGTGGTTTATGTGGGTTTGTACACTTTGTGCGGGTTTGTACACTTTGTGCGTCGTTTGTGAAATTGTATTGTATGCTTAAGAAGTGGGCAAAACTATTTTCTGTTAATTTGAGATCTATAAAATAACGAATATATATATATATATATATATATATATATATATATATATATATATATATATATATATATATATATATATATATATATATATAATTGTGATTTATAATTTTCTCGAATCAAAGTGTCTGTATCTGTGTTCACTATTCGTGTCATTTTCATAGCTAGCGGCACACACACAATAAGTAGTGGTTAAATTATTATCCGCCCATAAATAAAAAAAGTGGTGTTATTCTCACACCCCAAATTATTATTCATACACACTTATTTTAAGAAATTACCGCACTATCCATTCTTACATTTTATCTATTTTTTGTAACAAATATAATTTTCAATAAAAGACTAGTATATCTTTACTAAAAAAACTTAGCTAAAAAAAAAATCGAATTGATTTTTCCCCAAACTAATCACAAAAAATTAATTTAGGTGAATGAGCTGCATAAATTTCACAACCCAACGTTTCTCTCTCTTATTTTTTCTTTTGAAAGTAAGGCCCCGTTTACCGCAGAGAATTTCCCAGGAAATTCTCCAGTTTTTTAAAAACTGGACTTTTTTTCCGAAAACGCGTTTACTTCGCGCTATTTTCTTTTCTGTTTTCGAAATGAAAATTTTCGGAATAAAAACCTATGGGTAAGTTTTGAAAACTCAAAAAAAGTGTTTTCAACTTTTCCTTTGATGTTTGAAAACTCGGTTTTCAGAATGAAAACTCATTTTTCCTTTTAATGAAACTTTTTTTATTGCCATTTTGCCTTTGTCCATAAACAAAACCGTTCCCTCTTCATCATTCATCATCTTCTCCCTCTTCTTGCCCTAAATCGCAGCAGCCGTTCCTTCCTCCTCATCTCACAGCGTCGTTCCTCTTCCTCTTCGCCGTTGCTGTTCTCTTCTCCCTAGCCCGACGATACAGACACTAGCACGTGAGCTTTCGCTGCACAAACTGCCAAGGAGGAGAAGAGAGAAGAAGAGGGGACTCAGGAGAAAGGAAGAAGAAGAAAGGGAGCCCGTGATTTGAAACGATAAGGACTCGCAAGGTAAAACCCTACACACTCGCTTTTATATTTCTTATTAAAAATTGAATCTTTATTACAAAACTTTTATTTTTCCTTTCATTATCGTAAAACAACTGCTTGTGTTCTCTGTTTTTTGAAGTTACGTTGTCGGGTGGTGGTTTTTCTTTCTTGTTATCTGTTGGCGTTTCTTTTTCTTTCTTTTTGGTCTTTTTGGGTTTTAGTTGTCGTTTTTGAATGTTGATTCGGATACAGCATTGTACTATTTTATTTTGTTTTGGATTAATCAAAAACTCGTGAGTTCTAATCTTAAGGGTATATGCTTCTTCTGCTTGTGTTTAATTGACTGAATTAGGTTTAGTTTATGATAGATTGGAGTGTTTGTTGTTTTGCTAATGTGGGCGTTGTTGGAATCTTGTGTCATATAGATGCTAGTAATGCTATATGCAGTACAACTTTTGAATCTTTGCACGAACTTATGGGCACTGCATGTATTGAGCCTATTTGAGATCAATCTATACAGTTCAATGTTTGCCAATATTTGATATTTGCCAGTGAGAATACGCTGTTTGGATGCATGATTTTGATGTATAAAAGCATTATATTGTCACTGAATTAGTGGGTGAAACTATTGGTTAGGATATAAGTAGTGAGAACTGGATGTTGATTGTATTCATGGTATCCCATAACATTGTATTTAAGGATGAGTTATCAGGATTATGTTTCGGATGCAATGTTCATGTTGTTGAAAGTGCATTACTTTAGTTTGGCAGTCTCAAGTGAATCTCTATTTGTTCTGTGACTCTTTGTGGGTTATTAGTTTGCCATCCACATACTTACATTCTTCAGTTAACCTTTTCCACGTACGTATGCATAGTTGGTTGTCTTATGTTGGAGCATGGTTTGAATTGTTGCTCTCAACGAGTTTGTGAGTCAAGTAGTTTTTTGGGTTTTAGAGATTATTGAAAGTCAAGATTATTTGAATTTGTGCGCCATTAGCACGTGAGCTTTGTGTTGCATCCTCAATTATTCTTGCATTTTTCCATTTGGTACTTTTATTTATCAATAAACTGGTTTTGGTGATTTCCTGGGTACTAACCCTGAAAAGAAGAATAAGATGCATAGTTGTACGCGGTTTTGAGACTAATTTTATTGTTGTGTGATGAAAGTGAAACTGCATGTGGTTGTGACATTTACTAAAGGAAATATAGTGCGATTTATTATTTTCTTTGTCAGATGGAGGCACAAAATCCTCAACATAGACGTAATGTAGAAATAAGCATTGGAACGGCGCTGTGAGATGAGGAGGAAAGAACAGCAACGGATCATTGTGTATACTTGTGGGAACTCCAAAGCAGGAAAGTAGTTCAGAAACTAAAAGGCGATACAGACACTGTGATATCAGTTGCGTGCCATCCTACCCAGAACTTAATGATGAAGAAGCAGTTCAGCTTTGCAAGGATTGAAAAGGTTTCATTAAACAGGCTGCATATTCTGCATATTGTCACAACCATAAGTCAATAGCTGCAACAAGGAAGAAGCGGGAAAAGCTGTGGAAAAAACAGTTACAACAGTTTGTAACTGTCAAGTTGTTAGTCAAGTTGTTAGGTTGTTAGAGGTAAGTTGTTAGGCTGTTACGCTCCAGTTATGCAGTTGTTAGAGTCAATAATTCAATTGTAATTAGAAGTAAGTGTAGTATAAAAAGGGAACAAAGGGTAGAGAAGAGACAGACTTGTATTTTGTAAAGAAATCAATCCTCATTTTGTTCAATGAACAACAATTATATGGATTCAATGAATCCCTCACCCTTTCAATTATTTTAAGTTTCTAAATTAATGAAACTTATTCCATATTTATAATTTCTGAATATATTAAAATAAACAACTATTTTTATTTTAAGTTTCTAAATTAATAAAACTTTTTCCATATTTATTTCATATTGAATATATTAAAATAAATAATTAGGATTATTAAAATAATTTTCAAATGATTTCTTCTTTTCATTACAAATATTTTCAGTTTTCCACAAAAAATGAAAACGCGCGAAGTAAACACGTTTTTCAGTTTTCAGATTAGGAAATTTTTACATTCAGTGCGAAGTAAACGCGTTCTCCAGTTTTTCTGATCAGGAAACAAGCGCGAAGTAAACGCGTTTTTCAGTTTTCAGAATGAAAACAAAATTCTCAAAATTCAGAAAAACAGCAAATTTTTAAATTGAAAATTCTCCCAGGTAAACGGGCCCTAAGTCTTTTTTATTGTTTGAAAATAGGATGGAATCGTGCTGTTTTTTTTTATTAACAGTCAAACGGTAAATTAAATCCGTAATTCACATTATTAACCGTTTCTCGGAGGAAAGTTTGATTTCCACCAAAACACCAAACTCTCAACTCTCAAACCCATTTTCGCCTGCACTTAGCTTACCCTAGACTGACACATCTCGAGCTGCCCTCCCATGGCGAAACCGGCGATTTCTCGATCCCTTACTCTAGCAATCTTCCTCCTCCTCCTCCCCATTATCTCCCTCTCCTTCTCCCCAACCTCCCCTACCGATCGCCGCATCTTAGTCTTACTGGACGACTTGTCGTTGAAATCCTCCCACTCTCTTTTCTTCTCCTCCCTCACCTCCCGCGGCTTCGACCTCGATTTCAGACTCGCCGACGACTCCAAGCTCTCCCTCCAGCGCTATGGCCAGTACCTCTACGACGGCATGATCGTCTTCTCCCCCTCCGCTGAGGGTAATTCACTAAATCTCTTGATGGCCGCGTGATTTGCGTTGCTATTTCTCCTGTTCAGTTTTAATGTTTAAATCTCTTTTTGGATGTAAGGTTTTGGAAGTTCTTTGGGTCTGAATGCCGTGCTTGACTTTGTTGACTCCGGTCATGATTTAATCATGGCCGTTGATTCTTCTGCTTCTGATTTCATTAGGAGTATTGCCACCGAATGTGGTGTTGATTTCGATGAGGTTTGTGGTTAATCTTGTGATTTAAGGTATCGTTTCATGTCACATTTTAGCTTATTTGTTTTTCTAATTGCTTAGGATCCATCCGCTGTGGTTATCGATCACACCAGCTATGCAGTTTCAGGGATTGAGGGAGATCACAGATTAATTGCTGCGGATGATTATATCAAATCTGATGTGATCCTCGGCAAAAATAAGATAGAGGTTATTTTTGTGACTTTGTTTTCACATGCATGATATCGAACTTTTGAATTTCATTTTAGAGATGTTGATTGTTATGGTATTATGTGTAGGCTCCAGTTCTTTTTAAAGGGATTGCGCATTCAGTGAATCCGGCTAATACTCTGGTAGGGTTCATTGTGAATGGGTTTGTTTGAGTATTTTTAATTGTTTACATAGCTAAAACTGTGGTAATGTGTAATAGGTACTGCAAGTTCTTTCAGCATCTCCTGCAGCATATTCAGCAAACCCAAATTCCAAGGTGGCGAGTCCTCCATCACTCACCGGATCTTCCATCTCTTTAGTGTCAGTGGTGCAGGTAAATTGTCTGAATCAGAAATATAGTCTTCTATTTATCTATGCCTCCAATGTGTTCGTCAATGTCTGTATTCTTCATTTGATGTTTTACTAATGTCTCTTAATTTTGTTTGTTGGAGACTTTACGTGTCTAGTTTACCTAGTCTCCTTACACTAAAAATGAGATGCATTCTAATTTCTATATAAAGTTGCCAGTTAAGCAAATTAGTTAGGTGTCCCAGTATGTTGGTAGCTTCATGCTTACACGCTTGTGGTGATGACATACATTAATCAATTGTCTAATGTTACTTTCAGATGGCTACTGGTTGTTTACAGTTTGAACTTTGTGCATTGGGGGAGTTTTGAAAAAATGGGAGTAGTATTTAATAGCCTTTACCTGTTGCAGGCTAGAAACAATGCTCGGGTTACCATTGCTGGCTCTTTGGATATGTTCAGTGACCGGTATGCAGCTGTTGTTGGTTTTTTACCTCCAGCATTTCACTAGTGTATCTGTTGATGGAATGTCCTTGTTTGTGATTTCAGATTCTTCAGATCGAGTGTGCAGGAAGCTGGGAGCCCTACAAGGCAAGTGAAGCTCTCTCCATCTTGTGTTTTTCTTTTTGGTACACAGTCTTACTGCAGGCTTCCAGGATTTTCTAAAAGACTAATGCCTGTATAGTAATAATCCACGTTATAATTTTACAAAATAGTGAACCTGAAAATGTGCGTTCATGTCTCTAATGACTTTATATACAACATATTAAAGCTGACAATGGCAAAGTAGTGCCATGTTTATTCCCCTCAAACAGATGTTAGGGTTTCAGGCAGAGCCTTGGAATCACATCTACATGTTCCGCTAATATTTGTTCCTATTTGTAATACATATACGGATGAATTGAAATGAAAACTTCTTTACAGAGTTAAAAGCTGTGCTGTTATGCTTGTAAAATTTCACACATGCACATGTTTCCTTCTATCTAAGATGCTTCCTCTGTTCACCTGTAGCTTCACCTTTTATTTAAATCTTATTTCGACAGATTTGAAAAGTCTGGTAATGAGCAGTTTGTGGCTGAACTAAGCAAATGGGTCTTCCATGAAAGAGGTCACCTTCAGGTAGGCGCTTCAAAATTTCATTTCTTTTTTTGCATACTTTCTAGTTATATTATGATAATGAGGCAGACTAAATATTAGAGTCAAACAGGGACATTCAAGATGATAGATAGCAATAGCATGGTTTCCAAGCTTATTTTTCCTGTTCACTTGAATAAGTTTCTATTTTTTATTTTATTGTAACAATATCAAGTCGTTTTTTTGGTCTCAGGCTGTTGGTCTTAGACACCACAAAGTGGGAGAGACAGACGAACCTGCTATATATAGAATCAAAGATGACTTGGTATGTCCTTCACTAATTTTGTTCCTTGAGTTTATTTTCTGACAACCCATAATCAGAGGATCATTGTTCTGAAAAAAATTGATTTTCTTGCAGGAATTTTCTGTAGAAATATATGAATGGTCTGGAAAGAGCTGGGAACCATATGTTGCAAATGATGTTCAGGTCCAGTTCTACATGATGAGCCCTTATGTGTTAAAAACACTGTCAACTGACAAGAAGGTACTCTCTTCCTTTGCACCTGCGGTCACTTCACCTTGCAATTTGTCTCATGTCCTTGACCCTTCTGTCTAACTGATTTGTAGGGTCTATATCATACATCATTCAAGGTGCCTGATGTTTACGGAGTGTTCCAGTTTAAGGTTGAGTATCACAGGCTTGGCTACACCAGCTTGTCTCTTTCCAAACAGGTCAGCTTTTTTGAGCATGATTCTACATGTTTTTTAAGGGTATCATAATGTTTCTGTGGTTTCCATTCTACTCTGTTAGCTTAACTACTTATGGTTATGGACTAAATCATTTGCTGTTTTCATTGTAAAAACCATTGTCTTGGTATGTTGGAAAAATCGCCTGGTAGGATGCAATGCATTCTAACCTGCTCTTGAAAGAGAAAATGGTATATTTTGTTAGTGTATTAACCATGTTCTTGCTTTCACTTATGGGTATCTGATTGGTTGCCCAATAACTTCATTCAACACTTTTATGGAGGGAAAGTATTATAAGCACTCTAAAAAGTGTCAATTGTGCTACATTTTTTCTTCATACTTCTCTCTTCCAACCTTTTCTGAGTGCTAGTAGAATTTCCTTGCTGAAAAGATACATTGTTTTATGACATGGGAATAATAATGTGAGGCAGATTCTGCTTGGTCCAAAGATCATGGTCTTGTAATAATTTGGATATCAGAACAATAAGCAAGACAACAACATCAACATTATATTGGTATTTTCAGTGATTTTTACCATTGTAATGTTGTTATGAAATTTCTTGCACGTATGTAGTATGCTCTAGTAATGTGAACCATAAGATGATACTTCTAGTTTCGTTGCCTCGGGACTTTGGTTGTACCTAAAAGAAAATGAATTATGAATTGCAGATTCCAGTGCGTCCGTTCAGGCACAATGAATATGACAGGTTTATAACAGCTGCTTTTCCCTACTACGGAGCTTCTTTCGCCACGGTACTTTATCACTCCTTAAAAAATCTGTTTTGATGCCTTTGTTTACATGCTTGCGCACTTGCACACAAACCTGTGGGGGGTGCACTATCACACAGTAATGCTCATGTTAATAGTTGATGAAATCCTTATCCGTAAAACCAACATGGTCCATTTATATATTTTTTGTGTGTGCTTGTGACCACACTAAGCATTTTATCCTGTTCATTACAGATGGCTGGGTTCTTAATCTTCAGCTTCGTCTACCTGTACCACAAATGAAGGTGAGAGATGATATAAAGATGTGTTCTTTTGTTAGAAATTGAGGGCCTCTCCACATTTTTGCTCCCTCTAGTATGTTGTTTTTGAAGCGCATTACGGGATTATGTGATTGTAATAGAAACATCCAGCATGAAAATCCGATGGCTGTTCGTTTAGAGCCGATGCTGGTGAGTGCTAGGACTATTATGATAGATCTTCTAACTCAGTTCTACTATATGGTAATCCAATCACTAAATTTTATGGTCCACTGAATTTAATTGTGACAATGTCCTTTCCAGTGTAGTCGTAATTATGGTCCACTGAATTTAATTTTGACAACGTTACAAGAAGCATGGTAGTCGTAAGTTGTTTCCTGATTCTGCATTTTTCTATTTTTCTTTTGACTTGTGGTATGAAACATGTGATGTACTATAGTAGCATGAGTGTACGCAAGTTGCAATTGGACACGAGACTTTTTTTTTTCTTCTAGTCAGACTGTAGGAGACTTGAGCATTGACAATTTGGACAAGCAAATCTTTTTTGTTTTTAAGTTTGACAAGCAATTCATGGAATTGGTCCACAATTTGAGTGGACATTAGCAGCGCATCATACATTATGTTTGAAAGTAAAATTGTGGCAAAAAATTGTATTGATGAAAAATAAATCCTCCGACTCTTATGATGTTTAATTTACAAAAAAAAATCTGCTGTTCTTGAGTTTTGCTGCCGATTCTATCTTTTACGAGATTGAACTTTGCAAACTTACATAGGGCTCTGATTTTTCATTCCGAACCGAGATTTTAATTAAAAGTGAATAATTTTTTTATTAATTGATCACAACTAGATTTTTTTGGTTATTAATCTTTCGTATTTATTGGAAGAAAAAAATAATTATTTCAACCCCCAATTTCTTTTAGGATTAATTCAAACAAAAATATTCTCACATCGTGTATCATTATCATACAATCAAAATCAGTATCATTAATTCATTATAATAAAGAGAAAACAAAAGAAGAAGGAAACAAGAGTAGGCAACAAATCAACAAAAAAAAAAAGGAAGAAAAACTCACCAGTGACAATAGATGCCGATAATGCGCGCACCAGACCATCCAATTTCACCCCATATCCTCTCTTTGTCATCTTCTTCTCCCCTCCTCACTCCTACTAATCTCCTCCTAATATTCACCATTCTTGTTGCAATCCTAATCTCCACCTAATTAACCTTCCTTAATTGCTAATCCAGCAATACTCTCCCCCTAATCTGTCATCTTTATCCCCTCGCATTGCATGAAACTACTTGTCTGCCAGCCCTCTTCTCCCATTTTTTAAAACGTCGGATTTTCTCTCCCTGTACAATCTTGTCGCCAAATTGCTCCATCAACACTTACTAAACAGCGTTTTGCTCTCTTTCTTCTCTGAAAAAAAAAACCACTTTCATGGCGTCTGTTGCTCTATCTTCATGGGCTCCTTCTTCTCATCTCTTCAGCGGGTCAACCAGATCCGTTTCTAGATCCAAACCCATATCCCCATATCTCTCAACTATGAAGCAGTTCTTTCCAATCCTCAACAGCCCGGCAACCCGACCCGTTTCCTTCATTTCCGCCGTCCTCACTAAAGAAGACCAAGCCCTGCACCAAGATCCAAAACCCACCTTCGATTTCAAGTCCTACATGAGTCAGAAAGCCAATTCGGTCAACCAAGCTCTAGACGCCGCGGTTTCGTTGCGGGAACCCGCTAAAATCCACGAGTCCATGAGGTACTCTCTTCTTGCCGGCGGCAAGCGTGTCCGCCCGGTGCTGTGTCTGGCGGCCTGTGAGATGGTGGGCGGACAAGAATCCGCCGCGATGCCCTCCGCCTGCGCTGTCGAAATGATCCACACCATGTCGCTAATTCACGACGATCTCCCTTGTATGGATAACGACGAGCTCCGCCGTGGGAATCCCACAAACCACATGGTATTTGGGGAAGACGTCGCCGTTTTAGCCGGGGACGCGCTGCTATCTTTCGCGTTTGAGCATATTGCGGTGGCGACTGTGAACGTACCGCCGCACCGAATCGTCCGCGCGGTTAGCGAATTGGCAAACGCAATTGGAGCGGAAGGGCTCGTTGCGGGGCAAGTGGTGGATATAAGCTCTGAAGGATTGGAGGAAGTTGGGTTGGAGTTGTTGGAATATATCCATGTGCACAAGACGGCGAAGTTGCTGGAGGCGTCGGTCGTTTTGGGGGCGATTATGGGCGGAGGAAGTGATGATGAGGTGGAGAGATTGAGGAAGTACGCGAGGAGTATTGGGTTGCTGTTCCAAGTGGTGGATGATATTCTTGATGTGACTAAATCCTCGCAAGAATTGGGGAAAACTGCTGGGAAAGATTTGGCTGCGGATAAGACCACTTATCCTAAACTGTTGGGGATTGAGAAATCCAAGGAGTTTGCTGGAAATTTGTTGAAGGAAGCCTTGGGACTGTTAGATGGGTTTGATCAACAGAAAGCTGCGCCATTGATTGCCTTGGCTAATTACATTGCAACCAGGCAAAATTAAAAATACCTTTATTCTGTTCTTGTCTGTTCTTGTAAAATTATAGGTTTTTTTATGGAGGAATATTGATGATTGAGATTTGTGTACTAAAATCTTGGAATTCATTGTGTTTTACTCCAAATCAAATAGCAATCAGATCAACATAATTTTTCTCTGTTTGATGCAAGATTGCATTTTTATGTGTTCGAGTCCTCTAACTAATCTGGGTTAGATGAGGACTACCTGGTTGTTTGTTTTCTGAGATTTGTGGCATTGTGGTTGATTAGATTAGATTAGATTGATTTGGGTTATTCTAACGAGTATTATAGCCATGTTTGAAAGTGAACTGGGTCAGCTATTTCAATCTGGAATTGGTATCTAGAATTTGAAATAAGAAACAGGGTCAGCTCATATAATCCAGTCTTTCCTTTCATCTGCTGAACAGAAACAAATTTGCAAAGTTTGGCATCTTCGATGTTTGTTTATCTGGTGAATAATTGAAGTTATTTACTTTTGAATCAAAACACACGTAATAAAGAACTCTAAAATAAAGGAATAAGAAAAAAAAAAACATTTTATTTTTATGTGAAAAATTAGGAGCAAGAATCTTTTAGAAAACAATACCATAGGATCTATATTTATACACCTCATGGAAATATTCTAAACTCTCTTAGAATCTTTTTAAGTTATAATCTACTAGTTTTACTCAGTTACAAATTTCTAATACATGTATGACAAGTATAAAAAACTTCTACATTTAACCTTGTAGCACATGTAATATAAATCCTACTGTAGTAAAATTAGAACACTTATGAGCCGACATAACTTGAGCCTATATTTAATATTTTAAGTCAATATTTATCAGTTTTTAAAAGCAGAATAGTTAGCTACTCTGTTATTTGAAGAGTCATACAATTGTTTTCCAAGGACAGATGATCAGAAGTGATTAGTATCAATTGATTTGGATTCTTCGTTCAGTGACAAAAATGTTAAAACAATCAACTAAAATCTATTCTTTAAATGAAAGTATAATTAATGAAACGAACAGCATTCGGTCGCAATTTGTTCATTTGTTAGGCAAAGGTAGGTCTGAACCAGGGATTTTAAGTAAGGATTAGTGTAAAGTTTAGAGAATTAGGTTTTCCTCTCTTCATTAATCGGTAATACATGAGTATATATACAAGCTAATTTTGGGTCCAATAGGTCTAATATACAAGATATGAATAGAAGAATATATGTGTCCTAACACCCCCCTCAAGTTGGAGCATGGAGATCACGAATGCCCAACTTGCGAAGAAGATATAAGAATTGCCTCTTGCCTAACGCCTTGGTAAAGATGTCAGCAAGCTGCTCCGTTGTGGACCCGTAGTGAGGCGCTACAATCCCATCTGTGACCGCGTCACGAAAAAAATGGCAATCAATCTCAATGTGCTTCGTACGCTCGTGAAGAACGGGATTTTGGGCTATGTGGAGAGCTGACTTACTATCGCAAAAGACATTCATTGCTCGCTGATGATCAACACCGAGACACTGGAGGAGAGTCTTTAACCATTTCAACTCACATGTGATGGATGCCAGGGAACGATACTCAGCTTCAGCTGAGGACCGGGAGACCGTGTGCTGCTTCTTTGTCTTCTAAGAGACGGGAGAAGTGCCGAGGAAGACGATCCATCCAGTGAGCGAACGACGGGAGAGAGGGCAGCTCGCCTAATCAGAATCACACCAGCCTGTCAAGGATAGATCGCAAGAGGAGGAGAGTAAGATACCTTGGCCTGGACTCCCTTTTAAATACCGCACAACGCGCAATGCAGCATCCCAATGCTCTTGGCGCGGGACAGTCATGAACTGAGCAAGAATGTAAACAGAGTATGTCAAATCTGGTCGGGTAAAAGAGAGATAAATGAGGCGACCAACGAGACGACGGAACTGTTCCGGGTCATCAAGAACAGCGTCGGCGGCAAGTGCCAAAGAGTGATTTTGGTCCATTGGAAAGTTAGCCGGTGATAAGATTCTACGTTGATCTTGTTAGATTCGGAGTCGTGCCTGATCGGAACGGAGGCTGTCGGCGTCGAATGTACCTGCAAAGCGCCGGATGGGTGGCTCCGGCGTAGACACTCCGATGCTTAAGTCAGTTCGGGGTTCAAAAATAACAGAGGTTCGTCTGAGTGATCTTGATCTTACCTTCAGATTGGAAAAGTAGGGGTATTTATAGGCCTGTTCGACGATACCTGGCGATAACAATCCAGGCGATGTCTGATGGTGATGTCACTAGCGATACCAACAGATGACGTCATGAGCGATATCATACGGGCTGCCGGGAGCGACAAGCTCGTGAGCCTCTAGGATGGGATGGTGTCGTGCGTGTAGAGTCGCGTGAGTCCCCCCCCGCTGATGTCGACCATCCTAGGCATTCTTCTCTGATTCTCGGGCGATATGAAGATATCTTACGGGTCTTATGGGAAATCATCCTGGCAGGAGCCGCAAGTGTGGTAGTACCGTTAGGGCTGTCTTGATTGTTATCATAAGCCCAACTGAAAACGAGCCCGAGTGTTTACCAAGGGCTGTCCATGTCTGAAAGCTTAGATGAAAACTTGTTCCTTCGCGGGGCGGTATGTCTGCAGGATCTCCGAGTTTCTCTGCCTGCTCGATGTTAACCGTGTTAAGTGATGAGCTGGAACTTAGTTCTGAAGCTTTCTAGCTATCAAGCGGATTTCGTCCTTTATCCTTATCCAGAGTCCTATTCTTCTGAGGCGTTAAGAGGTACATGAGGGACACTGCTATTACGCTGGTGATTATGAGGGCATTGTTTTCGCCCAACGATGTTAGTCCGTTTAGCTTCTTGACAGGGCTTGCGGAGTCTCAACTCTATTCATGCCATAGAAGGGCTGTTGACGGGTCACTTGTGATACCGCCAAAGACTGCAACCAGGTCATGTCGTGGATTTACATTCATTCCGAGTCCATCAT
This sequence comes from Viola odorata, assembly GCA_963691705.1. Taxonomy (NCBI): domain Eukaryota; kingdom Viridiplantae; phylum Streptophyta; class Magnoliopsida; order Malpighiales; family Violaceae; genus Viola; species Viola odorata. The sequence continues at coordinate 11,013,679 of OY829538.1, forward strand.
CCTTTCAAGTGTACTGAAAACACACAGAGGAGATAGGCGTTTATAGAGAAGTTAGTAAACTTTTATACTTACAGGGGTTTGAGGTCACGCGGGCCCGTTTTCCTCTTTCGCTTTAAGGAAACAACGATATCATCGCGGCTTTACACCATCAGCTGCCTACGATTAGCGCGGCTTTATACCACTAGATGCCTGCGATGTCGACGAGGTTTTACGCATCTAGGGCCACCTGCGACATCAACGCGGCCTTATACTGTGGATACCGGTAACCATATGGCTTTTACGTAATGGCTACCCGTGATATCGCCCCTTTTAGCGTTTTTCCATATTCATCTTGTATCCTTTCGAACATTCATGTCACGGATGGCATACGAGCATCAACCTTTGGCTCCGCTTTAGGATTATCAGTCCTTAGGGGTGACGAGACGGCTCGCCTTTTGAGGACCTCTTTGTTCTTCCCAAGGCCTCTCTTTGGGCCTATAAATTGAGGATCTTTCTCCACCCATGGTCTCCTCATCTCTGGCAATTCACATCATGGATCATTTGACTAAGAATTTCCTCCTTTCCAAAGGCCATTCTCTCAAGAACCTCAATGATGGGGATGTCGGGTTCTTGGAGAATATGTTGGTCAAGACTTCTGAGGACATCCTGGAGCTGCAAGGAATGTTGACCCCTCTTCATTCCAGGCTGGGGGCCACATCTCTGGAGGATTTCAGCCCTCTGGAAAGCGTGTCAAAGCTGGCTGCCTCCATCGCTCGGATTCAAGTGGTGATTGCCATGTTGCAGCAGTGCAAGGATATGCTGGGGTGCTGCCTGAAGGGAATGAGAGCCACCTCCCATGATCTGATTCTAGTCATGGATTCTCTGCGGGATCTTCCCGAAGTGCCTGAGGATGCTGGCTCTGATGCCTGATAGCGATGGCTCCCTCTGGGCCTTTTCTCTTTTCCCCCTGGCATGTAAATGTACTTTCCGGCCCCTAGGCCATAATAAATAAACTGTTTTTAGTACGCCGTTTTACAACTGTTCTTCTTCTTTAATGCGCCCTTTGTCTTTCTTGGCGATATTCTTAGCCCAACTGAAAACGGTTTAGCCACTGGGCGGTTTTCTGATTGGTTGTTCAACATTAAATCTACGCCGCGGTTGTCCTGGCAACTGATTGGGCGATTTTGCGGTTTTCCTCGATCAGGGGAAAATCTCAACAGGCGTGACTGTAAATCCATATCTGCACTTCAGGCTGTACACGTGTCTTCTTTCAAGAGTCGGGTTAGAAGATCGAAGATCCTTTCTTCCCAAATTTCTGGCTATTTAAGGGATCTTCTCCCCTTCGTTATTCTTCGTCCCCTTGTTGCTTTTTCCTCTATTAATATTCTGTGATCTCATGGCTGATTCTCATTTTTTAGATACGTTCGCCCGAGATTCTCCACCAACTCCTCCGACTTCTCCTGATTCGGATAATCCTCCTCCGTCGCCTCCTTGGAGGCCACTTGTTCACCGACGATGCCGTAAGAGGCGGAGGAAAGATGCTGCGAAGGCATCTAAGTCATTCTTTGATTCTCTTGCTTCTTTCTCTTCGAAGGGGAGAGAAACATCTTTCCCTCCTGACGAGTCACCGCCAATGGCTCCTTCCACCTGTTCAGCTGTCAAAGCGGTGTCGCCGTCTGTCAAGGAGGAATCGGATCGATCCTCCATTCGCGCGGGAGAGAAGGTTGAGGAACCCTTCCCTTTCGCTGGCGAAGATCCATCGCCTGTGGATGAGGATGATGATGACGTGGTTTACTGCTATGGCATCTCCTGGTCTGATGGCGAATAGTTGGGCATACCATGCCTCTTTGTAGATGCCGTATGGCTTTCTTAAATAATAAAATGACGTTTTTATTTCTTCTGCCGCTTTCCTTTCTTTATGTTTCCAGGATTATCGCGGGAGTAGGCCTTTCGCTTGATGCAACCGCCTTTCAGTTTTCAGTCAGTAACTGTCTTCTCCCAAAAGACAGTGATGACTGCCCACGTGTCCTTTCCCTTCTGCACGTGTTTTGTTTTAACAGGCTGTTCCTTTTTTAGGTTTTACCTTTATAAGGAGTTTATTCTTCTCTTTTAGTACTTTCTGCTAATATTTTGAAATTCTTCGTATTTCCTTTCTTCTGTGCTTCTTTCTTCTCGAGGGATTTTACTGCAATTGCTCCGCCGGTGCCGACGGCCGATTCACTGGTTCTCTGCTCCAGGTATTTTGTTTCTCTATTGCCATAGCTTTACTTTCCCTTCCATTATGTCTTGCGCTAGGCCTTCTACAATTATCGAAAATCCTATAGATCCCGAAGTCAGGAGAGCTCGTAGTGTTTTTGATTGTAATGAGGTTTTGAGGGCTGAGTTGGAGGAGAACGGGATCACTTTTCCCACGGGATATCGCCCCTTTGTCCCATTGAAGGATATTCGGCTTACTGATGCCATGTGGGGAACGTTCCGGTTGGTTTATTTCAAGATGTTTACCTACGGGTTTAGTCTTCTGCTTCATACTTCTCTGTTGAAACTACTAGACCACTACGATCTCAATCCTGTTCAAATAACTCCGCCTTCCTGGTGTGGACTTTACGCCTTTCTTCGCTCGTGTGAGATGAAGCATATTTTCGCTCCATCGCTCGATCTGTTCCGCACCTTTTTCGCCTTGAGGTGTCATAACTGCTTAGTGGATATTACCCCAAGATGGAATGATGCTCTTGTTCGGTTTTTCTGGCGGAATTTTCAAGGTTTCGAAGAGAACGTGGACAACTGGAAAAATGGCTTCTTCACCCTTCGCTTGCCCTCTCGGTTTTGGCGTGGTGGTTTCAACCGAAAGATTACTAGTGCCGCTTGGCGAGAACCGGATGTGTTGTCTAGTATGGATGTATCCCACGTTAATGCCTTATTAGAAATAGAAGGGCCTTTCCGCATTCGGGAATTTGCTCGGTTCAGGCCTTTGTCAGAGTGTGTCGTAGGTGAGTCTTTTCTTTTATCGCCTTATCGCTTCGACTTTCTTGTCATACTAAAATATTTCATTGGCAGGTAACGCTGAGGGTCGATCTTCCAAGGAAAGGGACATTCCTCTAAACGTGGTGCCGCTTCAAACATGATAACAATTGAGATAGTCCTAACGGTCCTACTGCACAAACGGTTCTTATCGGAACGGATCACCCTGAGCTCCATAAGGATATCCCTGTATCGCCTAAGGATCAGCGAAGGATTCCTAGGATGGTCGACTTCAGTGGGGGGACTCACGCAATTCTATACGCACGACGTCATCCCATCCTAGGGACCCACAAGGTTATCGCTCCCGGCAGCCCCATCAGACATCGCCCGTGACGTCATCCACTGATATCGCCTGTGACGTCATCATCAAACGGCGCCCTCATTGATATCGCCAGGTATCGCTGTCCAGATCTATAAATACCCCACCATTTTTCACAATGGAAAAAAGGACTCACCTAGAGAAACCTCTACCACTTTTAAAACCCGAACTAACTTAAGCATCGGAGTGTCTACGCCGGAGCTCCCCCTCCGGCGCCTTGCAGGTACACTCGCTGCCATTCACCACCGTTCCGATCGCACACGACGCAGAATCTCACAAGATTGACATTGAATCTTATCAAATGGTGCTTTCATTGAGATCTTTGGTATATTAAGTGAGCGTCCTTAATAGCCAAGCTCCGTTTAGTCGGAAGATTGGAACGGTCATGATCACAGAATCGAAGTCGATCCGATCATCATCCTCTAATATCCCTTTCCAAATCCGCAGGCGGCTTTTTCCCTTTGCTACTGCTGATCTCTCTATGACGACACAACCAATTATTTCAGGACCCCTGGACCATTCGGCTGGAATTGCTGGAGGATTGGTCTCCTCGCAAACAGACATTTTGTCATCTCAGATGGCGGGATCTGACTTATCCACTCCTCTTTCGAGAGAATATACACTCAACCGTGAACATCCTTTCGCAATGGAAATAGCGACCCTTCGTTCTCGGCTGGAATATTTGACTGAAATGGCCACAAGAGGCACTCCCGGTGCTTCTGGATCTGGTCTCCCTCCTCGCATCATGTTTACTCCATCTATTGTCGCTGATCGACCTTTGTCACCGTTGTTTTCAGAAAACCTCCAGATGCCTTTACCTGCTGGAAATCCTCTGAGTAGCGCTGGGCAGCTTGCTCAAGGAAGAGTAGAGGCTTATGTACCGCAAATGCCGCAAGGTCTCCTCCTACAAGGAGACAGGCAACTTGAGGGGGTTAGGAACCGGTGGGACGGACGGAGGGAAGGAGTCCACAAAAGTTTGTCTCCTGAATACAGTGACAGGTCCAGTAGCCGAAGGTATCGAAGTCGTTCGCGCAGGAGTCGCAGTCGATCTCCTAGGCGATATCTTACTCCAGAACCGCGAGATAGAGGGCGTCAAGCTGACATGTCTCCCCCGTGTCAAGCGCGTGAAATTCTTGATGATACATCGGGCCACCCATTTAGCCGTCGCATAAGGCGTCACCGAGTCAGTCGACGTGTAAAGCTTCCCACTGACACTTATGATGGTACGAAAGATCCCATCTCACATATCAATAAAGTGAAAGATTTTGTTCAGTTTCAGACCCACAGCGATGCGGCGCTATGCCAAATATTTGTTATGACACTATCGGGCGTTGCGCGTCTCTGGTTTGAAGGTCTCCCTAGTGGATCCATTAGTAATTTCTCACAGTTAGAATCTAAATTTCGGAGCAGATTTAGCACCGCAATTCCAATCAGAAAATCTGCCGCCGCGTTATTTGACATACAGCGAATGCCTCAAGAATCCTTGAAGGATTTTCTCAGCCGCTTCGATCTGGAAATGTCCTTAACGCCGGGCGTTACTATCGATTTCGCTATAGAAGCTTTGAAAGGAAATTTTCGTTATGGGAAGCTGAAAGACACACTTATGGTGGACCCCCCATTGACTTTAGACGCGTTGAGACTTAAAGCCCAAAATTACGCAAAAATGGAAGAAGAAGAAAACAGAGATCGAACGTACAGTGTGCCGCAGGGGGCATCTCAAATCACTGCTGCTCCTGCGAAGCCTCTACCCGATGACCATTTTATCGATGATTACGCTAGGCGGAAGGATCATATCCCTAAGACCTCTGACAGACAAAGGGGCAATTTTCTGAAGGGAAAAACCAGTGGCTCCCCCACTCGGCGGCGCGGGGATTCTTATAAAAATCGAACGTACGACCCAGATTTTCCTTCCCTCAATGTGCCAAGGGCTGAAATTTTAGCGATAGCGGAACAGCGAAACCTTCCCATCCGCTACCCCGCGCCTGCAAAACCAGGAGTGTTTTTAGGGAGAAGAGAAAATGCTTATTGCAAATTCCACAAAGCCAGAGGCCATTCCACGGAGGCGTGTAGAGACTTAAAAGCGGCGATAGAACGATTGGTTGAAGAGGGATATTTGGGAGAATTTGCCACCCAGATAAGAGAAGATGCCCGTAATAATCTCATGAAAAGGACGGCGGATGAACGACCCGTTCCTCCTCACGACCCGCAAAAGGATAATATTCCCGGAGGGAAAGATAGGGAGGCTCTTACGGTTGATGACGAGTATATCCCCATGATTAATATCATTGCGGGAGGAACTCCCTATATGGACGAGTCAGAGCAGCTGACGTTCCCGAAAGGAGACAAACGCGCACGAGATGGCACGATGAAAAAAGGAGATGCGATAGGCATTTTAGATCGAATGGTACTGTCCTTTTCTGAAGAAGATGAGAAAGGCGTCGTCTACCCACACAATGATGCTTTGGTAGTTACGCCCGTCATCGCTAGCCATGGAATCAGAAGAACTCTCATTGATAATGGGAGTGCGGTGAATCTCTTTTCGCTGGAAGCCTACAACCTCATGAAACGCCCTACCAATGAGCTAACACCTAGTAAACGGCCTATAGTCAGCGTTGATGGAGTTCCAATCCCTATTACGGGGGTGATTACCCTGCCTATATATTTCCGAGAAGACACCTACAAGCGATCAGAGAACTTGTTATTCCTTGTCGTGGATCTGAATTTGCCCTACAATGTCGTACTCGGACGACCTTTCCTTAACCGCTTTGGCGCAGTGATATCTCAGAAGCATCTGAAGATGAAGTACCCCTCCTGGGATGGGGTGGTAACCATAAAGGGTGATAAAAAACTAGCAGCTGAATGCTATTCGCTCATGACCCAAAGAAGCTGCGATAGGTACGTGTGTATAGCGGCAAACCCCTATGAACAAAGCGATGAGAAGTGTGCCCAACCTCTGGACAAGATGGTGCCCGTTCCAGCAATCGGAATAGAGGAGGCAAGTTTCCTGATTAGTGAAAAACTTAGCCCAGCGGAAAACCTCCAACTGGCCCGGCTACTGAACAAATGCCAAGGAGACTTCGCGTGGAAACCCGCAAATATGCCAAGAATATCGCGTGAAATAGCCGAACATCGGCTTAATGTGGACCCAGAGGCCAGGCTAGTACAGCAAAAGCGGCGCGCGTTCTCTAATGAAAAGGCGTTGGCCGTGGATAAAGAGGTAGCGAAGCTCCTCGATGCAGGATTCATTCGTGAAGTTCAATATTCCACCTGGCTAGCGAACCCCGTTCTTGTTCCTAAGCCCAATGGGGATTGGCGCATGTGCATCGACTTTACTAATTTAAATGATGCCTGCCCTAAAGATTGTTACCCGCTTCCTCGGATAGATCAGTTGGTTGATCAGACTGCTGGATACGCTTATTTAAGCTCACTGGATGCCAACTCTGGATACCATCAAATTCCTATGGCCCGGGAAGATGAAGAAAAGACTGCGTTTCTCACTCCAAAGGCCACATACTGTTACACGGCGATGCCGTTCGGATTGAAAAATGCCGGGGCAACGTTCCAACGAATGGCCAACAAAATATTTGAAGAACAAATTGGGAGGAACGTAGAGGCGTACGTCGATGATATATTGGTAAAAAGCACGAGTTTTTGAGATCACCTACGAGACTTAAAGGAAGTCTTTGATGTAATGAAAAGGTATCGCATGAAGCTGAATCCCCGAAAATGCATGTTTGCATTCCAAACGGGAAAATTCTTGGGCTACGTCGTTAGCCAAAAGGGTATTCTGCCAAACCCTTTGAAGATCAAAGCGATACAAGACATGATATCGCCCAGAACCGTCAAAGAAGTACAAAGACTCACAGGGCGAGTCATCGCCCTTGGACGATTCATTTCTAAGCAAGGAGAGAAGTGTCTCCCTTTTTTCAAAGTTATACGAAAAAAAGCTTCGTTCAGGTGGACCCCTGACTGCGAGGAAGCATTTATCGGCCTGAAAGATTATCTGTCGTCTGATTTATTATTGACAAGGCCCGAGGCAGGCGATACCTTATATTTGTATCTTGGCGCTGCAGACGAAGTGGTCAGTGCCGTCCTTGTTCGCGACGACAACCACTCTCATCGCCCAGTCTATTTTGTGAGCCACGTTCTTAAAGATGAGGAATTACGGTACGCCCGAATCGAAAAGATAGCGTTCGCTCTTATACAAGCCACCCGCAAAATGGACCGATACTTTCAGTCTTATTCCGTCATCGTACTCACAGACCAGCCTTTAAAAAGGATCTTTTGAAAGCCTGAATTTTCCGGAAGGATGTTGATCTGGGCACTCGAATTGGAACAGTATGGATTGAGGTATCAGTCTAGACCGTCTGTAAAGGCTCAGATCTTGGCTGATTTCATAGCGGAATGCACCTTTACAGAGGATCCTTTAGAAGGCGTACCTGAAGCGGAATGGGGCGATATGGATCTCCCATTCCCGGAAACCTATACGGATCTCTGGATCGTCCATGTGGATGGGGCTAAAAACCAAGAGCTGGCTGGAGCTGGAATCTTTATAAATGGGCCGCATGATATGCAAATACGATACGCCATCCGAATCCTACAGCCGTTATCTAATAACGCGACAGAGTATGAGGCGTTGCTAGCCGGGCTCAGAATTGGAAAGGAGCTTTATTCTAAAGGAAGGCATGATACTGGAAGAACAGGAGACCTGCGTCTAAAAATCTGTGGTGATTCCAAGTTAATAATGGACCAGGTCTTGGGGCACTCTCAGGCCCGAGAACCCATCATGATTCAATATCTCGCCAAAGTGAAGCGAGAACTGTTGGAAATAAAGAAAGAGGGCATGCAAGTCAGCTTTGAGCATATTCCCCGGGAGGAAAACGCTGAAGCAGACAACCTAGCGAAATTGGCCGCAAACCCGGAAGCGTTCATACCCAAGGACATATATTATCGTGAGCTATCAGTACCATCCTTCATGGAGGAGCAAGCGTCTTTATGTGTGGAGGAACGTGATAGCGACTGGCGAATTCCCGTAATCAAATACTTGAAACACGAGGAACTGCCTGAGGATACCGTTGAAAAGAAGAAGGTACTGAAACAGGCAGCCCGCTGTACGTACTTTGACGGGGATTTGGTTCGAAGATGTTTCTCTCACCCTGCCGCCAAATGTATAACTGGGCAAGAGGGTCTTCACACCTTGCGCGAAATCCATGAAGGAGTGTGTGGTATGCACGTGTCAGGCGATACCCTGACGACACAAGTCTTCCGGTCCGGATTCTATTGGCCCACCATTCGAAGAGATTGCCACAATTATGTGCGAGCTTGCCCTAAGTGCCAGGAGTTTGCTAAAATTCCTCGGCGACCTGCCACCGAAATATCTGAAATTATCGCGCCTTGTCCTTTCGCCAAATGGGGGATCGATATCTTAGGTCCATTCCCAAAGGCAAGGTCCCAACTGAAATTTGTGATAGTGGCGGTAGACTATTTCACTAAGTGGGCAGAGGCTGAAGCGGTCGCCACAATCACGGCAGAAAAAACTTGGCGTTTCTTTAAACATCAAGTTATCATGAGATTTGGCGTACCCCGTGTCCTCGTCAGCGACAATGGGACGCAGTTCACCAGCCAATTCTTTCAAGACCAATGCTCAGAATTCGGAATCGAGCAACGCTTTTCCTCCGTAGCTCACCCACAAACTAATGGGCAAGCGGAAGTGACCAATCGGAGCATCCTCAGCGGTATTAAGAAAAATCTAGAAGGGTCTAAAAAGAAATGGGCTGATGAGCTACCATACGTGATGTGGGCATACCGCATGACCGTTAAGACTAGTACCGGAGAGACGCCCTTCGCATTGGCCTTCGGGACCGAAGCCGTCACACCAGTAGAAATTGGAACCATGAGCCTACGGGTGGCCCACTTTCCTGAGGAACTAAATGAGGAAAGGTTACGAGCTAACCTGGATGCGTTACCAGAAGTCCGAGAAGAAATCCTTCTGAAAACGCAACATTATAAATGAAAGATGGCTCGATATCATAACAGGCGCGTTAAAGAGCGGTTGCTGAAAGCTGGTGACCTGGTGCTCAGAGACAAGCGAGCGGCAGGACAACGAATGGGGAAACTCAGTCCGAACTGGGAAGTACCATATCGTGTCACCCACGTTGTCGGGAAAGGAGCCTATCGCCTGGAGACACTCGATGGTACACCCCTATCTAACTCTTGGAATATCGCTCGCTTGAAGTTATATTATGCTAGAATTTAATTTTATCTGCACCTTTGATTTATGCCGACCCTAACCATGACTAACGCTCGATGAGAGAGCTTTCATGGGTTTTTGTGGTTGCTCTTGTGCAGATAAAAATGGGGTATCTTGGGGAAGTGAAAAGTCCTATCCTTGTGATGGCCGGTCTTAATCAGATGGCCCACTAAGTGAGGGCACTACCCAACATACCTTGAATAGCGTCGGATTGAAAGATCCTAGACGCCCCCGGGGGTGAAAAGTCCTACCCTTGTGATGACCGATCTTGATCAGACGACTCATTAAGTGAGGGCACCACCCGGTATCTTTGGGAGTGAAAAATATTTTCCTTGTACGGACCATTCTCGTGGAGACGGCCTATCAAGAAGAGGCACGCCCAAAAAAAATAGAAACTCCGTCTAGAAACAAGACTCCTATCTTAACGGCTAGGCTGCTGCAGCCAGACTATTAAGGAAGGACACGGTTCCAGACGCGAGGGCAACGCCCAAAAGTGAAAATTCCCTAGCCTTGTGATAGCCGTCCCGATCCGACAGCTCACTAAGATGAGGCACTTAAGGGCTGATCGTGAAAACAGGGAAACGTGGAGAATCGTGAAATCCCGGCTAGTAACCAGATGTGTAATCCCTGGTGAAGTATAGAGCTGATAGCAAAAGCGATTCTCCACGGGTTCCAGAGTAACGCCCTATGATGGCAGCGGAAAGGCTCCTACGGGTAATTACTGTCTCTCGTAACATGTTTTTGTTACTGATGATTTACAATTAAGAATGCGCAGAATACTTTTCGGGCAGCGGAAAGAGCGAGGATCTCATGAGAAGAGATACCATCAGGCTCACTGGGAAAGCTAGCCCAAGGCCGAGTTCCGTAATTTTGACAGGAACGCTAAGGGTCTGTTCGGGAAGGAAAGCGCATGGAATAAATATGGCGAAGATAACGCCAAAGGAGTTCGCAAACAGACAACTAGACAAAAAGAAAGTCAGCGATAAAGTTGTCTGAACATATCAAAATATTTAAGGGGGCTACAAAAGGTGATGGTCAAAATAATAGCAAAAACTTAATGACGATTGGTCACTAAGGGAAAAGCGATAAAGCCTCAAAGCGCATCAACCTTCGGGGTTCCTCCTTTTCCAGCCTGCCGCTTTAGCCTGGCGAAAGCCTTCCTCGTTAATGTGCCCTGATCTTCGTTTAAAGACGGCAGAGACCTCATCGGGTTTGTACGCGTCGACCCCGTGGGCTTCCTCAAAACAATCAACCAAAGTGATGGCAGTCTGTTCAACATGCCACATGCTCTTATCGGCTGACTCTTCCTCTAGGGCAGCTTTCTCCTTGATCAGAGACGATCTCTCATTCTCCCAGGATAATTTCTCATTCTCCAAAGCGATGACTTTGGTCTTTTCCGCTGCTAAGGCGGCAGATTGCTCTTTTTCTTGCTCCCGATGAGCCAACAATAAATTTGTGTGCTCCTCCAACCACTTTTTCTTCTCATCCCGCTCCCGCTCCAATTCCTTCAAAGCGGAGGAGAGGGAAGCGGCTTGACTTCGCACTTCCTCCGCCCAGTAATGGAAAGACATCATGTTGGTAAAAAGAGAAGAGCGTACGGAGTTTTCCCTGTCCAGCATAGACCTCGAAAGAAAAGCTTCCCGTTCTGGCGCAGACGTCAATACTTGAGAAGCTAGAAAAGCCGTAACCTCATCGGAGCCGTCACCCCCTAACGCGGTCAAAGCAGTATTCCGGAGATCGAATAATCCAATTTGATGGGTCACCGCAGCGGGACCACTCAGCGGACCGAGATCTACTACACAGTTAAAAGTGGCTCCTCCTTCACCAAAACGGTCCCGGAGGGGGATACGCGAAGGAAGAAAACCCAAGGAAAAGGGAGCGCGGACCTGTGACGATGAACCTCCTGAAGCGATATAAACACCATGAGGCTGATAGCCGGAGAAATCCTGTGAGACATCCTGGTATCCCATATTGGGCGGATACACATGAGCGGAACCGCCGAAAGAATGGGGAGAAGCCTCCAAGGTATCGCTAGTGCCCAAATTCCCCCAAAATCTTGAAGGATTCTCTCCCTGAGGAGCAGCCGTCGAGTCAAACCCATCCACGGACCTATTCTCTGCCCCGGTAGTAAAGGAAGAGGGGTTTCCGCCCTCGTCTCCTAATCGCTGTCTCTTCCTGGAACCGGTCAGCGTATAACTCAGCTCCATGTTGTCTGACGGAGGAGCGAAGGTAGCAACAACGATAGTGTCCTGCCAAGAATATAATGTAAAATACAGAAAGAAAAGAAGAAAGAAATTAAACGACAACAGAAATGGAAATGTAGCCTATGACGGCTAGAAAGTACCCTTACCACAGCAGTGTTGGAAGGAGGCGCTTCTGAAGAGCCTGCCGCGTCCGGAGAAGGTGTGAGAGCGGCAACGCTTCTTGTTTTTCTCTTCTTTTTTCCTTTGGAAATGGCCTTAGAGGCCTGGGAAGAAGAAGAAGTCTGAGCAGGAGGAGCAGCAACGGTCACGAGGAGAACGCCCGAAGGAATGTCGGCCGAAAAGGACACTTGGACAACGCTCGCGGAAGCGGCCGGAAGTTCGGTGGGATTATCAGTTGCTTCCGTGGAAGCGTCTCTCTCTTTTTCCTCTCTCCCTTGAGCCCTCCACAAACGTCTCCTTACGCTCTCGGGTTTATAGTTGGGATCCGTCGCTGCGAAAGCACAAAATAACGTCAGCGTTAGTAACAGTAACAGCAAAGAAAGGAGTAACGCAGCACTCACATTTAACACAACCACGAATGTCCATTCGACAAGCCACTTGGCGAATGTGAACGCTGATTTCCAGTTCGAGTAATTTGTTTAACCAGCCTTGTTCACGCTGCGGAAGGGTCTCTGGTTGGCTCCAAGCGGTGTCATCCACGTTTTGGTTAAACCCAGATCGCCACCAGGAACAAAGATCTTCAGGAATATCTACCACAAAAAACTCCTTTTTCCAGCCATCAATGGAAGACTCGATATGGAGGAGTTTCCAAGTAAAGGACTTAAGAGAGTCATCGTCGAAGCGGGGCGATATCGTTATCACTCCCCGGCATTTCATCAGCTTAAAAACAGATTTAAGCAGCAGAAGGGAAGGGGAAGTAATCTTTTTGTATTTACAGAGCTCCAAAAAAGCATAAACACAACAATATGCATTTGGGGACAATTGGGTCGGAGACAGATCGTCGGCAACAAGCAATTCCTGGACAAAAGGGTCAATGGGAAGGCGAAAACCATAACGGAACATCTGCGCATACATGACCCTACGAGTGCCCGTCAAAACGCTGTTCAAACGTAGAGACTCGGGGGCAACACTGGCCTTATAATCATCAAGGATGATAGCATTATGGGCGGCCAAATGCTCACGAAGAGCGGCCTCAGTGGTGATAACACTGGCCGTAATATCCATCCTTTTTTCATCGGCAGATTTCGACTCAGAACGGCGAGTCTTAGCCATGGCAGAATTAAAAAGCTAAAAGACGAAGAAGACGATGGAGGAGAAAGAAAATACCTTCAGAGAAAAGCACTTCGAAGAGCCCTGGATAGTGGGGAGAAAATGAGACGGCTGAAAGAAAATATGGGAAAAAAGGATGGTAAAAGAAAACGAAAAGAATAAATATTGGGTTTTATAGCCCTAATAATTAAACGAAACGACGGATGCCACAGTCGTTGCGTGGAAGCGGCACAAGGAATAGACTTAGGTAATGAGTACAATCCTAGAAAAGCGCTACAACGCCTCGATCTAGGTAAAGTTTTCAAGCACGCTAGCTCGTAGCGCCAGAAGAAATGGACACGTGTGTCTGTACAATCGCGAATTTTCTTATGAAAGGAGGGCAAGCATTAAATGCTCTGAAAAGCAGGCACCGTCTCTTGGAAAAAACAAGCATGATATCGCGAGAAAGGAGATAGCGCAAGAAGACATTAATTAAAAGGGCAGCATTGAATCAACGCGGAAGGGCGGAATGAAGTTCAAAAAGCAATAAAATGCAAATGTATCGCCGCATAACAGGGCGTTATTACAAGACAAAAGAAACGAATAAACAGAAAGTCTTCTAAATGAAACAATCCCGATCAATCATGGGTCCTTGCAAGCATCGCGGTCCTCATCCCTTTGTCCTCCCATAGAAGAAGAAAGATTTCCCTCACTTTCCCTCAAATCCTTCAATCTCTTGGAAGCGTTATCGGCCAACACTGACGGGTTAACGGTTCCTTGGCGATAGAGATTCATAAACTCAGAGAGGTAGATATCCATGGTCTTGTTTATCTTCGAGGGTACTTTGGCCAAATCTGCATCGCGAGACGCTATCTCTTCGCGGAGGAAGACATTCTTCCTATCAGCCACCACCAATTCCGCCTCTAGAAGGTTTGTCTTAGCCTTCCCTTTTGATTTTTCTCGAGCAAGCTCAGCACGACAGTCGTCCAATTCCGCCCGGGTTCACTCTTGAAGCTGCGATAGCTCCGTCACCTTCATCAAGGCGGCATCCAGTTCCCCTTTTAAATCAAAAGAAGGGGGAACCTTATCCCGCTGATCATCGAAAAAGTAATTCAGCTCACGAAAGCAGGCCAACATGTCGGTCAGAAGACGTGAATGCCGTACGTCAGGAGAATGCCGCAAGAACTCTTCCTTCTCTTTTGAAGAAGCGAACATTTGTCCCACTATCTGGCCCACTGGCTCTTCTCTTGAGGATGGATCCGATATCCCTAAAGCACGAAGACCGTCGGTGCCAAGGGAAGACAAGTTCAACTGATATGCGGCAGGGCCTTGAAAGCCTTGAGGGGACAGATTGGCGATATAAGGGGGACAACAATTTTTCACGGAATTACCAACGCCCGAAATCGAAGAAAGATACAAAAACTCAGGCTTCTGCGGGGGATGGGTAGGAGGAGCAATCGGATTTGGAACTGGTAAACTCACATTCGGAATAAAGGAGCGAATTAGAGAAGTAGAACCGCCAGACGCCAGAGATGGCCCCATCGCTGCTGAAGCCTCATGAACTTTGGGAGGAATGGCAGAGGACACCTCGGTAACTTCCGTCGTTGGCAAAGGACCCGTAACGCTCGGAGCGTTAACCTCCTCGGTGGGAACCCCGTTGACTTCCTTCGCGGAAGGAATCGGCGGGTCAGACTTCTCTTTGCGAACTCTTTTCACGAGACGCTCGATTTCGGCAGCGATCTCGTCGCTATCATCCTCGGCTGACTCCGCCGCAGGACCATTTTTTCTTGACCTAAGCCTCCTCCGCTGGGCAAGAGTAGCATGACGCAGCTCGGGACCGGTATCCATGCTTCCGCTATCGCTGTCGACCTCTTCAACCACAAGGTTATTCGGGGCCGCTCCCTTACCGCGAGGTGGCAGCCAATTCTCCAGAAAACGAGAAGATCGGGTGGAGGCGCTGCGTGTCACGACAGTCTTGTTTCTCCTTCCTCGCGGCGGAATAGGCGGACGACTGAAGCCTTCCGGGGGAGGAGAAGGAGGTAACATCTGAAGCGGCACTACGTTCAAAGGTGCGTCGTTTTCTCCGAAGGAGCGTCCCTCAGCGTTACCTGCCGATAAAATGTTTTAAATATAACGAGAAAGTCAGGGCGATAAGGCGATAAAAGAAAAAACTCACCAACGGCACACTCTGATAGAGGCCTGAACCGAGCAAATTCTCGAGTACGGAAAGGCCCTTCTATCTCTAATAGAGCGTTAACGTTAGATACATCCATACTGGACAACACATCTGGTTTTTGCCAAGCGGCACCAGTGATCACTCGGTTGAACCCACCGCGCCAGTACCGAGAGGGTAAGCGAAGGGTGAAGAAGCCATTTTTCCAGTTGGCCACGTTCTCTTCGAAGCCTTGAAAGTTCCGCCAGAAGAACCGAATGACATCCTCATCCCATCTAGGGGTAATATCTATCAAGCAGCCGCGGCACCTTAAGACAAAAAATGTATGAAACAGATCGAGCGATGGAGCAAAAATACGCTTCATCTCACACGAACGAAGAAAGGCGTAAAGCCCACACCAGGAGGGGGGAGTTATTTGAACGGGATTAAGATCATGTTGATTGAGCAGCTTCATCAGAGAAGTATGAAGTGGAAGACGAAACCCGTAGGTAAACATCTTGAAATGAACCAGCCGGAACGTCCCCCACATGGCATCTGTAAGCCGGGTATCCTTCAGAGAGATAAAGGGGCGATATCCCGTAGGAAAAGTGATACCATGTTCCTCTAACTCAGCCCTCAAAACTTCATTACAATCAAAGATACTACGAGCTTTCCTAACCTCGGGATCTAAGGGATTCTCGGTGGTTGCAGAGGATATAGTATAAGACATAATGGACTGGAAAAGTAAAACTACGGCGATAGAAGAACAAAATACCTGGAGCAGAGAACCAGTGAATCGGCCGTCGGCACCGGCGAGCAATTGCAGAAAAATCTCTCGGGAAGAAAGAAGCACAGAAGAAAGGAAATACGAAGAATTTCAAAATATCAGCAGAAAGGTGTTAAAATAGAAGAGCGAATTCCTTTTAAAGGAAAAACCTAAAAAAGGAACAGCCTGTGAAAGCAAAACACGCGCAAAGTGAAAAAGGACGCGTGGACAGTCATCAATGCCTTTTGGAAGAAGACAGTTGCTGACCGAAAACTGAAAAGCGGTTGCGCCTCAGCGAAAGGCTTACTCCCGCGATAATCCTGGAAACACAAAAAAGGAAAGCGGCGGAAGAACGAAAGAAAATAAAAGCTTTATTATTTTAAGAAGCCATGCGACATCTACAAAAAAAGGCGCGCTACGCCCATCTATTCCCCATCAGACCAGGAGATGCCATAGCAGTAGACCACATCATCCTCATCCTCACCAGCGAAAGGATAAGGTTCTTCAACCTTCTCCCCTACGAGAGCAGATGACTGATCTGACTTCTCCTCAACAGGCGGCGACATCGTCCCCACAGCCGAACAGGCAGAAGGAGCCTCTTGCGGTGACTTGCGAGGAGGACAGGACGTTTCCTTCCCCTTCGAAGAAAAAGTGGCCAGAGCATCATAGAATGATTTAGAAGCCTTCGCAGCCTCCTTCCTCCGCTTCTTGCGGCACCGTTGGCGAACGGGCGGCCTCCAGGGGGGCGACGGAGGAGGATCATCCGAATCAGGAGAGGTCGGAGGAGTTGGTGGAGAATCCCGTGCAAACGTATCTAAGAAATGAGAATCGGCCATGAGATTAACACTGGTTGGAAAGAAAAACGATGAGAAGATAAATGATAATGAAGGAAGGAGGATCCCCTTTTAAATAGCCAGAAAACGGGGGGAAAAGGATCTTTTAATCTTCCAACCCGACTCTTGAGAAAAGACACGTGAACATCCTGAAGTACAAAGGTGGATTTGCAGTCACGCCTGTTGAGATTTTCTCCTGATCGAGGAAAACCGCAAATTTGCCCAATCAGTTGCCAGGGCAACAGCGACTTGGATTTAATGCAGAGCAGCCAAATAATAAGAACCCAGTGGCTGAACCGTTTTCAGTTGGGCTAAGAATATCTTCATTGGAAAATGACAAAGAGAGCAATAAAGAAAAAGAAGAAGAACAGTCGCAAGACGACATGATAAGAACTGTTTATTCATTATGGCCTAATGGCCGGAAGGTACATGAACAAGAGAGAAAAGAAAAGGGTACAAAGGGAGCCACCGCTATCAGGCATCAGAGCCAGCGTCCTCAGGCACTTCGGGAAGGTCCCTCAAGGAATCCATGACCAGGAGCAGATCATGGGAAGTGGCTCTCATTCCCTTCAGGCAGCACCCCAGCATATCTTTGCGCTGCTGCAGCATGGCGATCACCACTTGGATCCGAGCGATGGAGGCAGCCAGTTTCGATACGCTCTTCAAAGGACTGAAATCCTCCAGAGAGGTGGCCCCCAGCCTAGAGTGAAGCGGGGTCAGCATCCCTTGTAACTCCAGGATGTCCTCAGAAGTCTTGACCAGCATGTTCTCCAGGAATCCGACGTCACCATCATTAAGGTTCTTGAGAGAATGGCCCTTGGAAAGGAGGAAATTCTTAGTCAGATGATCCATGATGCGTGTTGGAAAAGATGAGGAGAACGTGGGTGGAAAAAACTCCCTGATTTATAGGCTCCAAGGGGGAGGTTTCGGAGGAAAGAACAATGGGGTCCTCAAAAGACGAGCCGACCTGATAACCGCAAGGGCTGATGAGCCCAAAGTGGAAGGAAAGGGCAATGTTCGTATACTGTCCGCAATACAGATATCGGCAGGAATGCGAGACATGGTCTGGAAAAACACCGAAAGACACGATATCACGGGTGGCCATCACGTAAAGGCCATATGGCTACCGGTATCCACAGTGTAAGGCCGAGTTGATGTCACAGGTAGCCCTAGATGCGTAAAACCAGGCTGGCATCGCAGGCATCTGGTGGTATAAAGCCGCGCTAATCATAGGCAGCTGATGGTGTAAAGCCGCGTTGATACCGCTGTTTCCTTGAGCGTAAAAGAAAGATTGGGCTTGTACTGACCTCAAACCTCTGTAAGTGCAAAAGTTTACTAACCTTTATATACGAATCTATCTCCTTCCTATGTTTGCAGAACACTTGGAAGGACAATGGACCTGGAATATATGCCAGTCCCCGGCATGACTTGGTCGAATATCCTGGACAATATTATCGGTGACCCGACAACAACTCTTTCACAACTCGAATAAGCTGAGGCTTCTTAAGTCCCCCCCGAGGGGCCAATCAGAGTAATACCGCCAGGCGGAGAGTAATGACCTCGCAACTGCAAGGGTGATAGGGGTATCCCTCCAGGACGGATCTTTAGATAAGAACGAAAGTCGGAGTCAGCTTGCCCAGTAGCCTCAGGCTCAATCTCCAGCTCATCACTTGAGTCTTATCGACGTTGAATAATCCAAGAAGCTCGGAGACCCTGCGAACTTATCACCTCGCGACAAAAACCCTCATTCAAGATGACAGACATGGACAACCCTTGGTAAACACTCGGGCTCGTTTTCAGTTGGGCTTATGATAACAATTGAGATAGTCCTAACGGTCCTACTGCACAAACGGTTCTTATCGGAACGGATCACCCTGAGCTCCATAAGGATATCCCTGTATCGCCTAAGGATCAGCGAAGGATTCCTAGGATGGTCGACTTCAGCGGGGGGGGGGGGGGGGGGGACTCACGCAATTCTATACGCACGGCGTCATCCCATCCTAGGGACCCATAAGGTTATCGCTCCCGGCAGCCCCATCAGACATCGCCCGTGACGTCATCCACTCATATCGCCCGTGACGTCATCCACTGATATCGCCTGTGACGTCATCATCAAACGGCACCCTCATTGATATCGCCAGGTATCGCTGTCCAGATCTATAAATACCCCACCATTTTTCACAATGGAAAAAAGGACTCACCTAGAGAAACCTCTACCACTTTTAAAACCCGAACTAACTTAAGCATCGGAGTGTCTACGTCGGAGCTCCCCCTCCGGTGCCTTGCAGGTACACTCGCCGCCATTCACCACCGTTCTGATCGCACACGACGCAGAATCTCACAAGATTGACATTGAATCTTATCAAAACATTACCTCCTTCTCCTCCACCCGAAGGCTCTAGTCATCCGCCTATTCCGCAGCGAGGAAGGAGGAACAAAACCGTCGCGACACGCAACACATCTGCCCGACCTTCTCGTTTCCTTGAGAATTGGCTACCAGCTCGCGGTAAGGGTGTGGCCCCAAGTGATCCTGTGATTGAAGAGGTTGACAGTGACAGCGGAAGCATGGATACTGGTTCCGAGCTGCGTCATGCTACCCTTTCCGAACGGATGAAACTTAGGTCCAGAAATAGTGCTCCTTCGACGGAGTCAACCGAGGACGATAGCGAAGAGATGGCTGCCGAAACGGAGCGTCTCGTAAAGAGAGTTCGCAAAGAGAAATCTGACCCACCAGTTCCTTCTGAGGAGAAAATCAATGGGGTTTCTTCCGAGGAGGTTAACGCCTCGCACGTTACGGGTTCCTTGCCAGTGACGGAAGTTACCAAGGTGCCCTCTGCCATTCCTCCCAAGGTTAATGAGGCTCCGGCAGCGGTGGGATCTCCCTTGGTGTCTGGCGGTCCTGGCTCCCCTATTCGCTCCTTTATTCCAGATGTGAGCTTACCAACTCCGAATCCCCTTGCTCCTTCCTCGCGGAAGCCTCAGCCCTTATTTCTTTCTTCGATTTCGGGCATTGGTGATTCTGTAAAAAATTGCTCTCCTCCTTATATCGCCAATCTTTCCCCTCAAGGTCCCCAAGGTCCTATCGCTTATCAGCTAGACTTGTCTTCCCTTGGCACCGACGGTCTCCGTGCTTTAGGGATATCGGACCCGTCATCGCGAGAGGAACCAGTGGGCCCAATAGTGGGGCAAATGTTTACTTCTTCGAAGGAAAAAGAAGAGTTCTTGCTGCGTTCTCCCGACGTACGCCATTCGCGTCTTCTGACTGACATGCTGGCCTGCTTCCGCGAGTTAAACTACCTTTTCCAGGATCATCGTGACAAGGTTCGACCTTCTCTTGATTTAAAGGGGGAATTAGATGCTGCTTTAGGGAAGGTAACGGAGCTGTCGCAGCTTCAAGAGCGGACCCAGGCGGAGTTGGACGACTGTCGCGCTGAGCTTGCTCAAGAAAGATCAAAAGGGAAAGCTAAGATAGACCTTCTGGAGGCGGAATTGGTGGTAGCTGACAGAAAGAATATCTTCCTTCGCGAAGAGATAGCCTCTCGTGATGCGGATTTGGCCAAAGTGCCTTCAAAGGTATCCTGGTGGAAGAACAAGACCATGGATATTTGTATTGCTGAATTTATGAGTCTCTATCGCCAGGGAACTGTTAGCTCGTCAGTGCTGACCGATTACGCTTCCAAGAGACTGAAGGATTTGGGCGAAGGTGAGAGAGATCTTCCTTCTTCTGGAGAGCAGCGGAGGAAGGGTGATCGCGATGCTAGCGAGGGCCCATGATTAATCGAGGTCGCTCCCTTTAGAAGATTTTTCGCTTATTTGCTTCTTTGTCTTGTAATAACGCCTTGCTGTGCGTCAATACTTGTGTTTGATTGCTATTTGATTTTTATTTCGCCTTTCCGCGTTGACCCAACGCTATTCTTTTTAATCAACGCCATCTTGCGTTATCTCCTTTCATGTGATATCGCTCTTGTTTTTCCCCAGAGATAGTACCTTCTTTTCAGAGCATTTAATGCTTGCTATCCTTTCCTTAGAAAAGTCGTGATTGTGCAGGCACACGTGTCTATTTCTTCCAGCGCCACGAGCTAGCGTGCTTGAGAACTTTGCCTAAATCGAGGCGTTGTAGCGCTTTTCTAGGATTGCACTAATTACTTGAGTCTGTTCCTTATGCCGCTTCTACGCAACGACTGCAGCATTCGTCGTTTCGTTTGATCATTAGGGTTATAAAACCCAATATTTATTCTTTTCACTTTTCTTTTATCATCTCGCTTTCTCATATTTTCTTTTAGCCGTCTCATTTTCTCCCTACTATTCAGGGCTCTTTGAAGTGCTTTTCTCTGAAGGTATTTCCTTTCTCTTCCATCATCTTCTTCATCTTTTAATTCTTTAATTCTGCCATGGCTAAGACTCGCCGTACTGAGTCGAAATCTGCCGATGAGAAAAGGATGGATATTACGTCTAGTGTTATCACATCTGAGGCCGCTCTCCGTGAGCATTTGGCCACCCATAATACTGATATTCCTGATGATTATAAAACCACTGTTGCCCCTGAGTCACTACGTCTGAACAACGTTTTGACGGGCAATCGTAGGGTCATGTATGCACAAATGTTCCGTTATGGCTTTCGGCTTCCCATTGACTCTTTTGTCAAAGAATTGCTTGTTGCCGACGATTTGACTCCGGCCCAACTATCCCCAAATGCCTATTGTTGTGTTTATGCTTTCCTGGAACTTTGCAAATACAAAGGGATTACTTCCCCTTCCCTTCTACTGCTTAAATCTCTTTTTAAGCTGATGAAATGCCGAGGGGTGATAACGATATCGCCCCGTTTTGACGATGACTCTCTGAAGTCTTTTACTTGGAAACTCCTCCATATCGAGTCTTCCATTGATGGCTGGAAAAAGGAGTTTTTTGTGATAGATCTTCCTGGAGATCTTGGTTCCTGGTGGCGATCTGGTTTTAATCAAAACGTGGATGACAACGTCTGGAGCCGACCAGGGACCCTTCCAAAACGTGAGCAAGACTGGTTAAACACATTGCTCAAACTGGAAATCAGGGTTCACATCCGCCAAGTGGCCTGTAGAATGGACATTCGATCTTGTGTTAAACGTGAGTGTCGCGTTACTCCTTTCTTTGCTATCGCTGATACTAATACTGACGCTATTTTGTGCTTTCGCAGTGACGGATCCCAATTATAGACCTGAGAGCGTAAGGAGACGCTTGAAAAGGGCTCAAGAGCGAGGAGAAAAGGAGAGAGCTACTTCCACGGAAGCGACTGACAATCCTACCGATATTCCGGCTACTTCCGCTACTCTCGTTCAAGTTTCCTCTTCTTCGGTCGATGTGAGGGATTCTGACATTCCTTCAGGCATTCCCCTTGTAACGGTCGCTGCTCCTCCTGCCCAACCTTCTTCTTCTTCCAAGGCTCCTAAGGCCATTGCCAAAGGAAAAAAGAAGAGAAAAATGAGAAGTGTCGCCGCTCTTACACCTTCTCCAGACGCGGCAGGCTCTTCAGAAGCGCCTCTTCCCCATACTGATACAGTAAGGGTGCCTTTTAGCCCTGATATGCTATATTTCGATATCTGTCATTTTTTGATTTCTCTTATCTATGTTTCATGTTGCGTTCTTGGCAGGACGCTACCGTTGTTGCTACCTCCATTCCTCCCTCAGGCGATATGGATTTGGGTTATGCGTTGACTGGCTCAAAGAAGAGACAGCGACTGGAAGAGGAGGGTAGAAATCCATCTTCCTCTACCATTGGGATGGGGAGCAGACCTGCGGACGGGTTTGATTCTACGGCTGTTCCCCAGGGAGGAAAGTAGCCAGAATTTTTAGAGAACTTGGGCACAGGCGATACCTTCGGGGTTTCGCCCAATTCTTTCGGCGGTCCCGTTCACGCATATTCCTCCAATCCAGGGTATCAAGAGGTCTTGAAGGATCTTTCAGGCTATCAGCCTCATGGCACTTATCTTGCTCCAGGGGGTTCGTCCACCCAGGTTCACCCTCCTTCTCCTTTGGCATTTGCTCCTTCGAGCATTCCTCTGCGGGATCGTTATGGCGAAGGAGGTACCGCTTTCAACTTTGTGGCGGACCTTTGTCCGATAGATGGGGCTAACTCTGTAACCCACCAGGTTGGACTGTATGATTTCTGTAATACCGGCTTGGCGGCATTGGGGGGTGATGGCTTAGATGAAGTTTCAGCTTTATTGGCTTCCCAGGTTTTGGCGTCTGCGGCAGACCGTGACGCTTTTCTTTCTAAAGGCGTGTTTGATAGGGAGAACTCCTTGCGCACCAACCTTTTCACTAATTTAATGAAATTCCATTACTGGGCAGAGGAGGCGCGACGTCAGGCCGCCTCTCTTTCCTCTGCTTTGGCAGACTTAGAGCGAGAGCGGAATGAGAAGAGAAAATTGCTGGAGGAGCGCACAAACTTATTACTGGCTCATCAGAAGCAGAAAGAAGATCAGTCTGCCACCTTGGCAGCGGAGAGGGCCAAAGTTACTACCTTGGAGAATGAGAAGTCATCCCTGGCCAAGGAGAAAGCTGCCCTGGAGGAAGAGTCGGCTGATAAGAGCCTATGGCATGTCGAACAGACTGCCTCTATTTTGGTCGCTTGCTTTGAGGAAGCCCATGGGGTCGACGCCTACAAACCCGATGAGGTTACTGCCGCTTTCAAACGAAAATCTGGCCACCTTAATGAGGAGGGCTTTCGCCAAGCTAAGGCGGCAAGCTGGAAACGGAGGCACCCCGAAGGTTGACATGCTTCGAGGCTTTATAGCTCTTTCCTTAGTGATCAAGCGTCACTGAATTTTTGTTTATTATTTTGACCACCGAAGTCTGTACTTTGTAGCCCCCCTTAAATATTTCGATATATTCAAGTCACTTTTATTGCTGACTTTCCTTTATTTAGCTGCCTCCTCGCAAACCCCTTTGGCGTTAGCTTCGCCATGTTTTCTCAATGCGCTTACTTATCCGAACAGATCCTTAGTGCTCCCACCAAATTACAGAATTTGGTATTGGGTTAGCTTTCCTGGTAAGACTAGCGATAGATCAACTTACTAGATCCTCGCTCCTTCCGCTGCCCGAAAAGTATTCTGCGCATTCTCAACTGTAAATCATCAGTAACAAAAACACGTTACGAGGGATAGTAATTACCCGTAGGAGCCTTTTCGCTGCCATCATAGGGCGTTACCCTGGAACCCGCGGGAATCGTTTTCGCTATCAGCTCTACACTTCACCAGGGATTACTCATCTTGCTACTAGCCGGGATTTCACGATTCTCCGCGTTTCCCTAATTTCACGATCGACCCTTAAAGTGCCTCGTCTTAGTGAGCTGTCGGATCGGGACGGCTATCACAAGGCTAGGGAATTTTCACTTTTGGGCGTTGCCCTCGCGTCTAGAACCGTGTCCTTACTTAATGGCTTAGCCAAAGTAGCCCAGTCGTTAAGATAGGATTCTTGTTTCTAGAACGGAGTTTCTATTTCTTTGGGGCGTGCCTTATCTTGTTGGGCCGTATCCACGAGAACGGTCAGTACAAGAAAATGACTTTTCACTCCCAAAGATACCGGGTGGTGCCCTCACTTAATGAGCATCTGATCAAGATCGGTCATCACAAGGATAGGACTTTTCACCCCCGGGGGCGTCCAGGATCTTTCAATCCGACGCTAATTCAAGGTATGGTGGGTAGTGCCCTCACTTAATGGGCCATCTGATCAAGACCGGCCATCACAAGGATAGGACTTTTCACTTCCCCAAAATACCCCCTTTTTTATCTGCACAAAGACAACCACAAACGTCCACGAAAGCTCTCTCATCGAGCGTTAGTCATGGTTAGGGTTGACATAAATCAAAGGTGCAGATAAAATCAAATTCTAGAGTAATATAACTTCAAGCGAGCGATATTCCAAGAGTTGGATAAGGGTGTACCATCGAGAGTCTCCAGATGATAGGCTCCTTTCCCGACAACGTGGGTGACGCGATATGGTCCATCCCAGTTTGGACTGAGTTTTCCCATGCGTTGCCCTGCCGCTCGCTTGTCTCTGAGCACCAGGTCACCGGGTTTCAGCAACCGTTCTTTGACGCGCCTGTTATGATAACGGGCTATCTTTCTTTTGTAATGCTGCGTTTTCAGAAGGATTTCCTCTCGGACTTCTGGTAACGCGTCCAGGTTAGCTCTTAACCTTTCCTCATTCAGTTCCTCCCGAAAATGAGCTACCCGTAGGCTCATGGACCCAATTTCCACCGGTGTAACGGCTTCGGTCCCGAAGGCCAACGCGAAAGGTGTTTCTCCGGTGGTAGTCTTAACAGTCATGCGATATGCCCACATCACGTACGGTAGCTCATCAACCCATTTCTTTTTAGACCCTTCCAGGTTTTTCTTGATGCCACTATCACAAATTTCAGTTGAGACCTTGCCTTTGGGAATGGGCCTAGGATATCGATCCCCCATTTAGCAAAAGGACAAGAGGCGATAATTTCAGATATTTCAGTGGCAGGCCGCCGAGGAATCTTGGCAAACTCCTGGCACTTAGGGCAGGTTTGCACATAATTGTGGCAATCTCTTCGGATGGTGGGCCAGTAGAATCCGGATCGAAAGACCTGTGCTGCCAGGGTACCGCCTGGCACATGCATACCACATACCCCTTCATGGATTTCGCGCAAGGTGTGAAGACCTTCTTGCTCAGTTATGCATTTGGCGGTAGGGTGAGAAAAACACCTTCGGATTAGATCCCCGTCATAGTATGTACAACGAGCTGCCTGTCTCAGTACCTTCTTCTTTTCAGCGGTATCCTGAGGTAGTTCCTCGTGTTTCAAGTATTTGATTACGGGAATTCGCCAGTCGCTTTCGCGTTCCTTCACGCATAAAGATGCTTGCTCTTCCATGAAGGATGGTACCGATAACTCTCGATAGTATACACCTTTGGGTATGGACGCTTCCGGATTTGCGGCCATTTTGGCTATATTGTCGGCTTCAGCGTTTTCCTCCCTGGGGATATGCTCGAAGCTGACCTGCATGCCTTCCTTCTTTATTTCCAACAATTCTCGCTTTACTCTGGCGAGATATTGAATCATAATGGGTTCCCAGGCCTGAGAATGCCCCAAGACCTGGTCAATTATTAACTTGGAATCACCACAGATTTTTAGACGCAGGTCTCCTGTTCTTCCAGTATCGTGCCTCCCTTTAGAGGAAATTCCTTTCCCTATTCTGAGCCCGACTAGCAACGCCTCATACTCTGCCGCGTTATTAGATAACGGCTGTAGGATTCGAATGGCGTATCGTATTTGCATATCGTGCGGTCCATTTATTAAAATTCCAGCTCCAGCCAGCTCTTGGTTTTTAGCCCCATCCACATGGACGATCTAGAGGTCCGTGTAGGTTTCCGGGAACGGGAGATCCATGTCGCCCCATTCCGCTTCAGGTACGCCGTCCAAAGGATCCTCTGTAAAAGTGCATTCCGCTATGAAATCGGCCAGGATCTGAGCTTTTACGGACGGTCGAGACTGATATCTCAATCCATATTGCTCTAGTTCAAGCGCCCAAATCAACATTCTTCCGGAAGATTCAGGCTTTCGAAATATTCTTTTCAGAGGCTGGTCCGTGAGTACGATGACGGAATAAGACTGAAAATATCGATCCATTTTGCGGGTGCCTTGTATAAGAGCGAACGCAATCTTTTCAATTCAGGCGTATCGCAACTCCCCATCCTTCAGGACGTGGCTCACAAAATAGACCGGGCGATGAGAGTGGTTATCATCGCGAACGAGGACGGCACTGACCACTTCATCCGCGGCGCCCAGATACAAATACAAAGTATCACCTACTTCAGGTCTCGTCAATAGTAAGTCAGACGATAGGTAATCTTTTAGGCCGATAAACGCTTCCTCACATTCCGGGGTCCACTCGAACGAGGCTTTCTTGCGTATGATTTTGAAAAAAGGGAGACACTTTTCTCCTTGTTTGGAAATGAATCGCCCAAGGGCAATGACCCGCCCCGTTAGCCTTTGCACCTCCTTGATGGTTCTTGGCGATATCATGTCCTGTATGGCCTTAACCTTTGAGGGATTATGCAGGATGCCTTTTTGGCTGACCACGTAGCCCAAGAATTTTCCTGTCTGAAATGCAAACATGCATTTTCGGGTATTTAACTTCATGCGATACTTTTTCATCACGTCAAAGACTTCCTTTAAGTCTCGTAGGTGATCTTGAAAGCTCGCGCTCTTCACCAAAATATCATCAACGTATGCATCCACATTCCTCCCTATTTGTTCTTCGAATATCTTATTGGCCATACGTTGGAACGTAGCCCCGACGTTCTTCAGCCCGAACGGCATCGCCGTATAACAATAGGTGGCCTTTGGAGTGAGAAACGCAGTCTTTTCTTCATCTTCCTGGGCCATGGGAATCTGATGGTATCCAGAGTTGGCGTCCAATGAGCTTAGATAAGCGTATCCTGCGGTCTGATCAACTAACTGATCTATGCGAGGAAGCGGGTAACAATCCTTAGGGCAGGCATCATTTAAATCTGTGAAGTCGATGCACATGCGCCAATCCCCATTAGGCTTAGGAACAAGGACAGGGTTCGCTAGCCAGGTGGGATATTGAACTTCGCGGATAAACCCTGCGTCAAGGAGCTTTGCTACTTCCTTATCTACAGCTAACGCTTTTTCATTAGAGAACGCGCGTCACTTTTGCTGTACCGGCCTAGCATCTGGGTCCACATTGAGACGATGTTCGGCTATTTCCCGCGATATACCTGGCATATCGGAGGGTTTCCACGCGAAATCTCCTTGGCATTTGTTCAACAGCCGGGCCAGCTGAAGGTTTTCCACTAGGCTGAGTTTTTCACTGATCAGGAAACTTGCTTCCTCTATACCAATTGCCGAAATGGGTACCATTTTGTCTAGAGGTTGAGCATGCTTCTCATCACTCTGCTCATAGGGATCCGCTGCAATACATACGTATCTATCGCAGCTTCTTTGAGTCATGAGCGAGTAGCATTCCGCCGCCAGCTTTTGATCACCTTTTACCGATACTACCCCATCCCAGGAGGGGTATTTCATCTTTAAATGCTTCTGAGACATCACCGCTCCAAAGCGGTTGAGGAAAGGTCGTCCGAGCATGACATTGTAAGGCAAATTCAGATCCACGACAAGGAACAACAGGTTCTCTGATCGCTTGTAGGTGTCTTCTCGGAAATATATGGGCAAAGTAATTACCCCCGTGACAGGGATTGGAACCCCATCAACGCCGACTATAGGCCGTTTGCTCGGTGTTAATTCATTGTCAGGCCGTTGCATGAGATTGTAAGCTTCCAGCGAAAAGAGGTTCACTGCACTCCCGTTATCGATAAGAGTTCTTCTGATTCCATGACTGGCGATGACGGGCGTAACCACCAATGCATTGTTGTGCGGATAGATGACGCCTTTCTCGTCCTCTTCGGAAAAGGATAATACCATTCGATCCAATATGCCTATCGCATCTCCTTTTTTCGTAATGCCATCACGTGTGCGTTTATCTCTTTTCGCGGCTGCCGATTGCTCTGGTTCGTCCATATAAGGGGTTCCTCCCGCTATAATGTTAATCATAGGAATATATTCGTCATCAACCGCGAGAGTTTCCCTATCTTTGCCTCTGGGAGCATCATCTTTTTGCGGAACACGTGGAGGAACTGGTGGTTCGTCTACTGTCCTTTTCATAAGATTATTTCTGGCATCTTCTCTTATTTGGGTAGCAAATTCCCCCAAATATCCTTCTTCTACCAAGCGTTCTATCGCCGATCTTAACTCTCTGCACGCTTCTGTGGAATGGCCCCTGGCTTTGTGGAATTTACAATAAGCATTTTCCCTTCTCCCTAGAAGCACTCCTGGTTTTATAGGCGCGGGGTAGCAGATGGGAAGATTTCGCTGCTCCGCTATCGCCAAAATCTCTGCCATTGGCATGTTAAGAGAAGGGAAATCTGGGTCATATGTACGATTTTTATAAGAATCCCCGTGACGTCGAGAGGGGGAACCACCGGTTTTTCCCCTCGAAAAATGACCCTTCTGTTTGCTGGAGGCCTTGGGGATATGGTCCTTCCTCCTGGCGTAATCGTCGAGAAAATGGTCGTCAGGTTGCAGCTTCGCAGAAGCAGTAGTAATTTGAGATGTCCCATGCGACGCGTTATACGTCTTATCTCTATTTTCTTCCTCTTCCATTTTTGCGTAATTGTGGGCTTTAAGCCTCAACGCATCTAAAGTCACTGGAGGATCCACCATGAGCGCGTCTTTCAGCTTTCCATAGCGGCAGTTCCTTTTCAGAGCTTCTATAGCAAAATCAATGGTAACGCCCGGCGTTAAGGACATTTCCAAATCAAAGCGACTGAGAAATTCCTTTAAGGTTTCTTGAGGCATTCGTTGTATGTCAAATAACGCGGCGGCAGATTTCCTGATTGGAATTGCCGTGCTAAATCTGCTCCGAAATTTAGATTCTAACTGTGAGAAATTATTAATGGATCCACCAGAGAGACCCTCAAACCAGAGACGCGCCACACCCGATAATGTCATAACAAATATTTGGCATAACGCCGCATCACTGTGGGTCTAAAACTGAACAAAATCCTTCACCTTATTAATGTGCGAGATGGGATCCTTGGTGCCATCATAAACATCAATGGGAAGCTTCACACGCCGATTGACCCTGTGACGCCTTATACGATGGCTAAACGGGTGGCCCGATGTATCATCAAGAATTTCACGCGCCTGACGCGGAGGAGACATTTCGTCCTGACGCCCCCTATTTCGAGGTTCTGGCGTAGGATGTCGTCTAGGAGATCGACTGCGGCTCCTGTGCGAACGACTTCGATACCTTCGACTACTGGATCTTTCACTGTACTCGGGAGACAGACTTCTGTTGGCTCCTTCCCTCCGTCCGTCCCACCGGTTCCTAACCCCCACAAGCTGTCTGTCTCCTTGTAGGAGGAGACCTTGCGGCATTTGCGGTACGTAAGCCTCTACTCTTCCTTGAGTAAACTGCTCAACACTAATCGGGGGATTTCCCGCGGATAAAGGCATCTGGAGGTTTTCAGGGAACAACGGTGATATAGGTCGATCAGCGACAATAGATGGTGTAAACATGACGCGAGGAGGACAACTAGATCCCGAAGCACCAGGCGTGACTCTTGCAGCCATCTCAGTCAAATATTCCAGCCGAGAACGAAGGGCCGCTATTTCCATTGCAAAAGGATGTTCATGGTTGAGCACAGATCTCCCAGATAGAGGAGTGGAGAAATCTGATCCCGCTATCTGAGATGACAAGATGTCCGTCTGCGAGGAGGCCAGTCCCCCAGCAATTCCAACCGAGAGGTCCAGAGATCCCGAAATAATTGGTTGTGTAGTCATAGAGAGATCGGCAGTAGCAAAAGGGAATAAACGTCTACGGATTGAGAAAGGGATACTAGAGGATGATGATCGGATTGGCTCCGATCTCGCGATCATGACCGTTCCAATCTTTCGACTAGACGGAGCTTGGCTATTAAGGACGCTCACTTAAAATACCAAAGCTCTCAACGAAAGCACCATTTGATAAGATTCTACGTTGATCTTGTTAGATTCGGAGTCGTGCCTGATCGGAACGGAGGCTGCCGGCGTCGAATGTACCTGCAAAGCGCCGGAGGGGGGGCTCCGGCGTAGACACTCCGATGCTTAAGTCAGTTCGGGGTTCAAAAATAACAGAGGTTCGTCTGAGTGATCTTGATCTTACCTTCAGATTGGAAAAGTAGGGGTATTTATAGGCCTGTTCGGCGATACCTGGCGATAACAATCCAGGCGATGTCTGATGGTGACGTCACTAGCGATACCAACAGATGATGTCATGAGCGATATCATACGGGCTGCCGGGAGTGACAAGCTCGTGAGCCCCTAGGATGGGATGGTGCCGTGCGTGTAGAGTCGCGTGAGTCCCCCCCCCCTCCCCGCTGATGTCGACCATCCTAGGCATTCTTCTCTGATTCTCGGGCGATATGAAGATATCTTACGGGTCTTATGGGAAATCATCCTGGCAGGAGCCGCAAGTGTGGTAGTACCGTTAGGGCTGTCTTGATTGTTATCAGCCGGTTTGGTGCCGAGAAGGCCTGCTTCCGTGACAATGTCAAGTGTGTACTTCCATTGACAGAGAAAAATCCCTGCCGGACCGTGAGCAACCTCAATGCCCAAGAAGTATTGTAGACACTCCAAATCCTTCATGTGAAAATAGGTGCTCAAATATATTTTAAAAGCAGAAATAGCAGAAGAGTCATTACCGGAGATAATCAGATCATCAACGTACACAAGGACGTTGAGGAGCACTGTGTCTTGCCGTAGAGTGAAGAGAGAGTAATCTGAATACGACTGGAGAAAGCCATATTTCTTCAAAGAAGCCGCTAACTTGGCAAACCAACATCTCGGTGCCTGACGCAGGCCGTACAGGGACTTGGTCAGGCGACAAACCTTGTTGGGGGTGTCAGATCCAAAACCAGGGGGCATTTTCATATACACTTCTTCATGCAGATCGCCGTGAAGGAAAGCATTGTGAACATCCATCTGGTGTAACTCCTAGTGCTTAGCAGCCGTAACAGCCAGAAAAGTTCTAACCGTGACCATCTTGGCAACCAGAGCAAATGTTTCGTTGTAATCAATGCCTTCCACCTGATGATTACCGAAGATGACCAGGCGTGCCTTAAGGCATTCAACTGAACCATCGGCATGATATTTGATTTTATACTCCCACTTGCAACCAGGTGCCTTCTTCCCGGGCGGCAACTCCTCCACCACCCATGTCTCATTGGCCTCTAATGCGTCGATTTCTTTCTGCATGGCTTCGCGCCAGCCTGCATCTTGCATGGCCGCACGAAAAGAGCAAGGTTCAACACCAGCAATGACAGTTGCGAGAAAGGTACGATGGTGCAAAGACAAGTTATCACAATTCACAAATGGTGCTATAGGATAAGGAGTACCTGAGGAGCTGAATGGCTGCGAGGAAGGCGGGGATGGACTCATATTCCGTACAGTGTGCGTAACATAATCAGACAACCAACCTGAGGAACGTTTCTCTTAGAAGCCGCGACCTAGTAAAGGTGTATCGGAGGACTCAGCAGCAGCTGGGCCAGCCGATGGTGAAGTCGAGAGTGCACCAGCAGGCTCCGTTGGTGGCACCTCCTCGTCGACAGGGGGAGGGAACACAACGTCCTCCACAACCGGATCCAAACTGTCCGAGGGGGTCTTCATTGACCGCGACAACATCCATGATAGAAGGCAAAGCAGCAAGTGAGGCGGTCGAATTCCCATTGGCAAAAGGGAATTCATTTTCATGGAACACTACATCCTTGGAAATAAGAAAGTCTCCAGTGTCCAGATCATAAAACTTCCACCCTTTCTTGCCATTAGGATACCCAACAAAGATGCAGCGACGACTGCGAGGGGTGAATTTACCTTGTCGGGAACGCTGATCATGAACAAAACTCAAGCAGTCGAACACCCGTAGGTCATCTAGGTCAGGTAGATCCTCATGTAGCAGTTCAAATGGAGACTTATTGTCAAGGAAGGAAGAGGGAGTTCTATTGATCAAGTGTACTGCAGCTAGGGGTGTTCATCGGTTTTTTCCGAAATTCCGAACTTCCGAACTTCCAATATCCGAAATTTCGAAATCCCAAAATTTCATTCCGTTCCGAAGTTCTGGTTTCTAGAAACTGAAATTAGAAGTTCGGAAATTCGGTTTTTCGAAAATAAACCGAAATTTCTGAATTTTTTTGTATTGATATCAAATCTGAAAAATCAGTACCAAATTTTGCATACAAGTACCAAATTCTGAAATCATTACAATAATAATCCAACCATAAACATGTCTTGCTAATCCAAAAACAGAGATTGCAACTCTGAAACATAAACAACCCTATTGTATGAAATCTGAAATCACTACAAAACAGCCTAATGAACCATGATTGCTCCAGATTGCTCCATCAATTTGCTTAATGAACCATGATTACAAAACAACCTAATGAACCATCATTACAAAACAGCCTAATGAACCATGATTGCTCCATCAATTTCACATCATGTTAATCCAAAAAACTTGCAGCCAACTACAAGAAAGAACAGAACAATCTTACAGTACATCCATCCAAATCACAATTCAGTGATTGTTAACTCATTCTCCACTTCTGCGTACTCTGTAAATAATCAAATAAATTCAATTAGAATTAGAAATTAAAAGACTTACAAGTTACAAACAACAAGGCAACAAGCACAAAATTCTTACCAGCTTCCCACTTGTCAAGTTCAGCTATGTTTTCTTCAATTTTGATGGCTTCTTTAGATCTTCTAAACCAATCTTGTGCACAAATCAGAGATTGCACAACTCTAGGAGTTAGTGAGCTCCTAAAGGAATCCAAGACTCTTCCTCCAGTGCTGAATGCAGATTCAGAAGCAACAGTGGAAACAGGGACAACCAACACATCCCTTGCCATTCTTGATAAAATCGGATACCTAGGGGAATGCTTACTCCACCAATCTAGAATACAAAACCCCTCTTCATCTTGGACAACATCTTCGTGCAAATACAAATCTAATTCAGACTTATTCCTAAAAGCCCCAGCTTCTGACCTTAACCTCTTGAATCTTAATTTTCTATCATTTTTCATTTCATCCGCCTCTTCATTACAAAGTGTAACATCACTACTGCCACTGCTAGATTTGGCAGCAACACTCTCATTAGTTGTCTTTTTGGGCTTATACATCTCACAATAAGCCACATAAAGCTTCTTCATATCCTCCCTCACCTTCTTTCCCAAACTCTCACCAACTATCTCATCATGCAAGTCAGTCAATGCAAGTTCCACAAACTCAATTTTGTTTCTTGGATCAAACACTTCAGCAATGTAGAACAAAGAATTGAATTTGCTAACATCACCCCAATACTTAGGGGTGGGCATTCGGGTATTTCGGAAATACCCGAATTAAAAATTTCGGATATCGGGATTCTGAATTTCCAAAAATCCTTCCCGAACCCGAATTACGTTTTTTGATACCTGTTGATACCCAATTTTCACACGATTAACTTAAGTCGTTCATTTTTTCGCTCATTCTTGATCTTATTTTTAGTATTATTATTTCCGTTTATTTACTATTTATTATCTTATTTTCTTTTGTTTCATGTTATTTATTTTATTTTGTATGTATTTTTCGTTCGAACTTTTATCGATTTTAAATAAAGTTTCTCGTATCATTGGATCGAACCACAAAAAAACTAATCATACCCATTTGTCACTTTCACTTTACTTTACATTACTTTACTCATTTTTTCCTCTCCACCATCCGAACATCATCAACTCTCCCTTTTCCATTTTTTCTCTTCCACGACCATACCAACATTGGATTCCTTTTTCTTACCTCAACTCTCCAATTGTCAAAAGAAACATATACACTAACCCACACCCACTCCCTCAAAAGAAAACCAACTCCATTTTCCTGTTAAGAGGACGAACAGACATGGAAAAAAGGTGGGGAACGAATTGGTTTTTCCCTTCTCACTTCGTTCAACAAAAATCCTCTGATTCCCAAATCCTTCACCGGAAAAAATGATCCTTTCCTTGTTATTAAACACAAAAATCAACAATCGTTCAAATCAATCCTCGCAATTAATTCAAGCCAAAACCGAAGCCATTTAAATCGGCCAACTCTCCCTCTCGCCGCCGATCTGCTCAGCAGGCCAACCACCACCATCGCTGGCCAAGCCAGCACCACTGCCGCCCTCCGACGCAACCCACCCAATCAGCCAAAATCCATCCACAGCCACCTCCACCATCCGATTTCCACAACCACCGCGGTCACACACCGCCTAATCCATACCCATTCCCATCCTTGATCCTCCAACCAATTAAACCAACCAAAAATCCATCTACATCTAATAACCCGGACTAAACCAGCCAAGAACCAAAACCCGATCCACTCAAACCCCAGCTCTGCCTCCTTAAACCATCACTGACCCATCGCCGAATCAACCAAAATCCCAACCCGATCCACTCACCAAAAATCCGAACCAACATCCGGCCTCCCTCACCGCTGCAGCCACTCAAACCGGCACCGCCTCCAGTGCTGCCACCGTCCTTCAATCTAGCCCGATCGCCGCTGCTCGCCGCTGATACCCGCAACCGCCACCCACGCTTGGCCGGAAGGAACAAAAGAAAAAGAAGGAAGAAGGATAAAGGAAAGGGCTGCGTTGATGCAGCCCTAGAAATTGAAAAAGAAAAGAAACAGAGAAGAAAGGGAAGGAATGGATAAAAATAGAACGTGAAAAGAAAAGAAAATTAGAAGAGGAGAGGGGCCTTGTCGTTGACAAGGAAAAAGGAGTGAGGATGGGCTTTGGCCCAACCAAAGAAAGAAAGAAGGAAAATGGGCTGTGGCCCATGAGTGAAAAATAAAAGAAATGGGCTATGGCCCAAGCCCTTTAATTAAAATCGTGTATTAACTCGTTCTTCATTTTTGCAGGTACCGAATTCACGATTACCATCCCGATCGGATTCTCCACCAACTTTAATGGGTAAGGTGATCTCATTCTTACTGATATTTGATCATTTGAAATTTATTTGTGAATCCCTTACTAATACGCGTTTATTTGTCTATGTTGTTCGTATGTTTTGTTTGCATGATGATGCTCGACGAGCTTGATGGAGTTCGACGAGGAGTTCGATGTTCATTCCCAATTGCGGAGCTCGAATGGAGAATTTAATTGTTGTATTTATTTATTTGGGAATTTGTAATTAATTTGTAATATTTATTTGCAGTATTTATCTATTTTATTATTAATTGTTGCCACTAATCTGTGATCTGCAGGTAAAGCTCTCCAGGTATGTTTTCCTTTTTCCCCTCTTTATTTTGGATAAACGTATTTTAATGCGTGATTGTTAGAATTCGAATTAATCAGTTTGCATGATGCTTATACCATTGAATGTGCTTTATTTTATGCTTGTTTCGTGTGCGGCTTCGTCCCCACGAATTTACGCTTTTATTTTGATGAATGTGTTCCGTGTGCGGCTTCGACCCCACGAATGTTTTTATTTATTTATGCTATCTTGGCGAATGTGTTTATGTGCGCGGCTTCGACCCCACTTCCCGGTTTTTCTCTTTTCAATGTGTTTTTTTTCCGCATTCATATAAAACGGTACTTTGCTAGTCTATGCATGCTTAGAATCACCTAGTAAATAGGATTAATCACGTGCAATGGCCCAATGACGATACTGGCGTCGCTTTGGTAAAAATTAATAAAACGGTAGTAATCTCACCAATTTTGCATGTAATCGGACTAATTTTGAACTCGGCTAAATATAACCGGAATAGGTATACAACCAACCTTTTTATCTTTTAGAGGATAAAAAAAAATGTTATTAAACAACTCGACAACAGTTAGGATAAAATCAATCTCACAAACTTAAGAACTAAAGCGACGATACCCCCTCTGAGGGCCAAATTACTTGTTTTCAACATGATTTTTAAACACCTCTTTTTAGAACCGGTAACCTTTTTAAGGATGAGACTCGGGTGCCTAACACCTTCCCGAGTCCATAAAACGACCCCGAACCGTTGTTCTCGGGTTTAGACCCTTTTTATTTGTGCCTTAGTTTTTGTTTTATTTTCTTCTTTTTCAGACTTTATAGGTTTCCCTAAACCTTAGAAAATAGGGTGGCGACTTCATTGTTATATGATTTCATTGCGTCCCGAATCTCGCTCGCGACGGTGCGACAGTTTGGCGACTTCACTGGGGACTTTAGGGTCGAAGCCGGATTTATTTGTTTGAGGTGTTTATTTGTGTTATTTGATTATTTATTCGCTTTGATATCAACTGTTGTATTCTCACGTGCATTTCACGCATAATGCCCTGCCGCCGGGCCCTTCCCAAATAGGATTAGGTTGGTATTAGTGAAGCCCTGATGGACTTAGGTCCCAGTAAGCTTTCATGAACCCTAACTCG
Organism: Viola odorata; assembly: GCA_963691705.1. Classification (NCBI taxonomy): domain Eukaryota; kingdom Viridiplantae; phylum Streptophyta; class Magnoliopsida; order Malpighiales; family Violaceae; genus Viola; species Viola odorata. The sequence continues at coordinate 11,050,421 of OY829538.1, forward strand.
GACTAGAACCCCTAAATGGGTGAGCGCCCTGATGGACTTAAGTCCCAGTAAGCAATCACGTACCTATTTACTGAGGGACCACTTTTTGGTATCGTCCGGGAGCCTTTCAGCCAGTTAGAAATAGTTGAAATTACCCCAGCACGTGCATCATGGTTGCGTGTATATATGTTCCAATTTGCTTCATTATTGCCATGATATATCGCATGTATATTTTCCATCCTGCTTCATTATTGTCGTTGCTCTCCATTTTCTTGCGATTTTACTGTATATTCTTTCAATCTATTGAGTTTCTTCTTTATTACTACTTTCATTAAATCCTCTTTTATTTGTTATTGCTCAATTCAGATACTACTAATTATTATTAATTTTCTTCCTACTTGCAGAATAAGGGTATGAAGAGAGTTTGGTGGAATTGCTCTTCTTTTACATGCCCACTCATGAAGGAGCATTAATTACATATCTAGTTCATTATATTTTTTGTTGTACTTAGTGATGAGTTGTAATTATTTTTGACACTATTACCTATTAAAACGAAATTCGTATATTTTTTATTACTGTATAGTTTTTATTATACTTATTTACATTTTTGTTTATAACCAGGCTTGAAGGAAACAAATTAGATCCTCGGGGTCCAAAATCTCTCATTTTCGATTAGTCGTAATTTGTCTTGCCCCAAGACACAAACTGTCAGAAAAGATGAAATTAAGGCGTGTCCAACTACTTCGCTTTGCTCATATCACCCTAACACTCCAGCATCCCGACACCATACCCAATGGATGTTTCGCCTACCGTATCAATATCATTAATCCTTTAGCACATACATGAATTTGATGCTACTAATGGATTGTATTTTGTATCTTGATAGGTGATTATCCATGGGTGATTGAGAAGGAGATAATTAGGATTTGATTCCAATATCGTCTTGAACCCGAGTCAGAATTTGAATCATTCCGCGGTTATCTGCATAACGCCTTGCCAGAAAAGGGAGATTCCATAACTTATTAATTATATTGATCATTTTTTCTTTGAATCACCCTTCATTCTAACCATTTCTTATTTATTTTGCAGGAACCCGAGTTAGAGTTTGAGGCAGGCCGTGGTTACCTGCATAATGCCTCACTAGAATATGAGTTTATATCAAATGGATGTGAAAACCCCGATTTTGAAGATCATAAATTTCCTAACCCTGTTTTTAAATTGGAAAAGGCTTTGTATGGTCTTAAACAAGCTCCTAGAGCTTGACATGATCGTTCAAGTCAATTTTTGTTAAAAAAAAAAAATGGTTTCAAAATGGGGAAAATTGATTCTACACTCTTCACTAAACATGATGGTGAACATATGTTAATTGTGCAAATTTATGTTGATGATATTATCTTTGGTGCTACTAATGATTCTTTGTGCAAGGACTTTGAAAAATGTATGCATAGTGAATTTGAGATGAGCATGATGGGAGAATTGACATTCTCCCTTGGACGTCAAATCCGACAATCTCAAGATGGTATCTTTATCAACCAAGCAAAGTATATCAAGGATCTCCTCACCAAATATGGATGTGATAATATCAAGGAGAGTCCTATTCCCCTTAGTCCTACCACAAATCTTGACAAAGACGAAGACGGTAAAGATGTAGACATTACTCTTTATCGAGACATTTTCACTAAGCCTCTTGCAAAGGATCATTTCGTGGAGCTAAGACAGGAAAGTGGCATTTGTTATCCATTTTGAATGATTCTCCATCCGGTATTCCTAAAACTCTATCCTTAATGTCCATGCTATTGTGATTATTTACTTGATTCATTTGTTCATGTGATTGATTATTAAGGACATGTGGTGGATGTGATATTTTTTGAAATATGAGAAATTGAGTCAAATGATAGGAGTGCTTTTGGAAGTTTTTTTTTTTCTTTTCGAAATCTATTCAAATCCTCATCAAATCCTATCAAATTATCCAATATCCTCGTACGCATGCAACGGCCGTAAGAGTAGACATTTTGCATATCTTTGAGCTGTGAATTATAGACTTTTTGGTGCTATAATTTGCGTATAAATACTCCCTTAATTCACATTGGAATCACTACACCTCTAGCTAAATCTGAAATTTCCAAACCGAAAGCCTTGCCTTCAAATTCTTTTAACTTTCAAGATGCTATCGTTTGAGATGAGGATGATGTTGTCAATATTGGCTTTGATGATTTCTCTCTTCGTTTTTCCCCTTCTCATGTTCAAAAATTGTCCAAGAAATGTCGACTTGTTCATGTGTCCCAAGTGTCAGTGCCCTCCGTGTCACTGCCCTTCACCTCAATGTTCTCTTTGATCATATCCGAGCAGCATTAGTATTCTCTACTATAGTTTTTATTTTTGGAACTTATCTACTCTTATGCTTTGTAATGTTTTGTTTAGATTGAATAAGTATCATACTATTCCTTTATGAAGGAATTTGGATTTATATGATGTTTGTATTTTGCGCATTATCCATGTTTGTACTAATCATGTTTTATGTAATGTAATGAGAAGTGTAATATGTTTTATGAATAAATATTCTGTATTGGTTATGCATATTTGTGTTTGACATTTTTGTTGGATAATTGTTGCACAATTACTTTATGAAGTAATTTTTATTTGATGTGTTGGCTCCTTTATTTACCCTCCATGGTTTTGCTGGATGTATTTGGATATATTTTTGTTTGATTAAATATACTCTTTTTGATTGGATATATTATTTTGACTATTGTAATGAATGATTTAGCTTGAATATTTTTCTTTTGAAAATGAATTAGCTTGGGTATAATTCTTTTTACCCGTTTTGTTGTTGATAAAGGGGGAGAAATATTTGGCGAAATTTATTTTAGAAGTAATAATTTTTGAATCTTTACTATGCTCCATGTGCACTAATTATTTTATGTAGGGGGGAGCATTGAGGCTCCTAAATCAGTTTGATTTAATCAAATTTGATAGCATAGCGATAGGCGAGCATTTCGGCAAAGAAATAGGTTTTCGATCAAAGATATCAAAAAAAAAAGGGGGCAACAAAATGACGACCAGAAGAATTCCATCACTACTCAGTAGGACGAAGGAGTCCTCCTACCGACTCTTGAATAATCGTCATTTTTACCCTTGCTGATTCTGCTTCGCATACCCCGGGTAGTCCCTTTCTTTTTATGCCTTTTCAATTTAGTGTAGTCGTGTTTTGAGGGGCATTTCATCCATAGTTGGGCATATTATTTTTGCAGGGGGGCAAACGTACAGAATGATAGTTCGCAACAATAAGCTCTGTGCGTCCATTTTACCTTGGCTTTAGCCCAACGCTACACAGTGAGTGTAGAGGAATCCTCCTACCAGCTCTTGAATGAGCATCCCTCCATGCCTTGGGAATGAATGAAAGCTTCCCTCGTATCTTCAGCAATTTCACCAGAGGCTATGATTTTTGACAATTTTTGGGCATTGGCTAGAGTGACCACGCTGACGTCTGGCAATGTGAGCATGTTGGTCCATTTTGGGCGAGGGAAGAGTTAGGCCATGTAGGGGTGTACAAAATTAGAATAACCCACGGTTAACGGGTACATAACCGACCCGTTATAGTTAGGTTGGGACGGATAGTTGGTCGGATTGTTAAAAACCGCCTATAACTGACCCGACCCGACCCGTCAAACTAACCTAACCCTAAGTATATAAGCATCACTTTTTTTTTTCCGCCGCCCCTACCTCTCAACTCTCATCACCTTACCTCCTCCATACGAGCTCTCTCCTCCGTTTCCCCTCCCACCACCGATCACCACACTACCAAAATTACTTCATGAAAGTAATAGCACAACATTTTTTTTCTCAATCCAAATAAAGATTATTACAAACCATAAGTGTAAACAAATTCAGAAAGGGAATAGATAAGCATAAATGCAAGTGTTCATGATATGATTATTAAGATGGGATAGAAAATAACCACGCAAAGTACGGAACATATGAAGCTCAAATACATACGCATTTGCCTTGAATAAACCACATCATCACCACAGCAATCAGCCAAGCCAAAGACAATACCATGACAAGTAGAAGCATTTTCGCCGACCTCTCCATTATGTGTTGATTTTGGCAAAAAAAAATCTGAAAAAATGAAAGTTAGAGTTATGGTTTGATAGCCAAGTTTTGTTTCGGTATGTATGTGGAGGGATTGTTTGGATTTTGGTAAGATTTTATGAGGATTTGGTTGGTCTTCGAAAAGAAATTGTGTTTTAGAGAGGGAGAGAGCTCGGTTTCGTTTAAAGGAGAAAGAAGAAAATAGAGAAAGAAATGGGAGAGAAGAAAAGAAAAGAGAGGGGGATTTCGAATGGGTTTGGTTAATAGGTCGGCCCAGTTGGAAGGCCCAATCCCTCATTTTGGTTTCTGAAAACCCAACCCGCCAACTGGCATTATGGGCCATAATCGGCCCGACCTGACCCATGTACACTTCTGGCTATCTGGGAGGTCTCTTTTGGCAATGTATAGATCCATGCTCGTATCTTCGATAGTCTGATGATTCCAAGATTTAAGAATGTTTCTTCCCCGCTATGTAATCTACATCACCATCCGAATTTTGTGGTATCCCATTCAGATCTCATCTCTTCATCAACATTCAGATTTTGCAGTGGCCCCGCCCAGATCGCAATCTACAGTTCCCTATTGTCAACCCAGTGGGCATCAACATCCGAAGGTATCCACGTCTGATTCCTGCAAAAGCGTCGACGTCCAAATGGAAGAACCTAGGATAGAATCCGAATCACACCAGACATATTGGCATAAAGCTTTGCTAGAAAAGGGAGAGTCTAAAAACTTATTGATTTCATGGTTGTCTTTCCTGAGTCGCCCTTCGGTTCTACCCATTGCTTCTCCCTTATTTTTGCAGGAACTCGAATCATACCATGATTACTTGCATAATGCTCAGTGAGATGAAGGAAATCCTCCTCTTATCAACTCTTGAATGATCCTCCTGTGAGCCTTCTTTGCCCTGCCGCGCTTATCAGGGAGTCCGTTATGCATTCTGCATTGGGGGCAACCATTTGGAAACATTCCACTTTCATCCATTGCGGCGGCTCAGTTCCCCATATTTTCATCCTTTGCGGCGGCCACACACTGTCCACTTTACATCAGCATTCGAACTTTACGGTGCCCTCGCCCTGGTTTCAATCTACATTCCTACATGAACATCGTAGTGGGCGTCAACGTCAGAGTGACGTTTATATTCATATTTCCGCAGTAGCACCTTGCGCCGACCTCAACACTTGCTGCACCCATCCAGAGAAGTCCATTTAACTCTCTACCTCTTTAGTTTTTTACAATCATTCATTCCCATATTGGGGGCAATTCTTTCTTAATTATTCATAAAATTCTTGTGAGTGGTCATGCCCTCACGTTTTATCTATAAAATTGCTAAGAGTTTTTTACTGTATAAACTGTGAATAAAAATCCTTTGAATAAAATCCACACTACCCTCAAATTTTCAAAAAAAAAATTCCTTAAATTGAGCATGTTCAACATGTTACTGCATCATGGATAACTTGTGCATCCATCCGAAATTGTATGACATGCATGATCTCGCCTGCTAGCTCTTATATCCGCGGCATGTTTAGACGTAAGCAGTCACAAATACATCCCTGTGAGCATTTTGGGCCTTCACGCCATACTTCTTTCATGAGTGCAAATGCTAAACTAAGTGCTAGTTAGATTTGCATAATATCCAGGGTACATGCACCATCAGACATGGGATAGCAATAAGATGACATTGGACTTTGCTCTTTGCTTCCAAATTTCTTTGGTCTTCTTATTCTTTTGTCTTCAAACACTTATCTGTGCTCTTTATTCAATTCATTTCTTTTCTAAGCCGCCTGTGAAATCCCTTGCCTCCACTTGAAATCCCTAGTTAATGAGCAGTGCCCAACTGAGGTGGTTAACCGAAGATAAGGTACACATCGCACTTAGTCTGCGAAAGAGGGGATGCGAAAGTTCCGAGGATCGTTGATGGTCAACGTCAGAAGAAATTCGAGGAAGCCAGGACTTGAGCGCCTCTGCCTTAAACCAAGACTTGAAACCCCCCACCAAAGACAAGACGAAACTTGTACTTGCTTTTGCTTGCAAAAAAAAAAGGGAGCAAAGAAAAAAAATTTAAAAAAAAAAAAAAAAAAACACAAAAAAAAACAAACAAAAAAAGAAAGAAAATAAAAACACACAAGAAAAAAGAAGTGTTCAAAGAACACAATCAGCGAAAAGCAGAAGCAAGTACAGAAAATGGCTCCAAGTCAATCTTCCAAAGGAGGGGAAGGCTACTTGTTCGTGCAGCAACCAGAGCAATAGTAAAGCAGTAATGATGCACAACAGTAGCAACTGGTCCGGCCCATCTCGGACCCCAAAAAGGAAAACTTCATCATCTTAGGTTCATCAAAACTCAAAAATCCAGTTGGGTATTTGGAAGACGGGGTCTCAAGTTGTATTCAAATAACAATTTGTGGAGAAGAAGACTCACATTTCAAAGGAAAGGCTTCAGGGTTTCACAAAACTCTCGCAAACTATGGTCAATGTGCACTTTACCTCCGGTTAGCGACCTTGGTTGAGTATCGCTCATTAAATCCTTCCTTCTTCTATTAAAAAAAAAAAAAAAGACACTTTCTTTCTAAAACAGATCCTTTCTAAATAGCCTTCCTCTTTTCTGTCTACACCCTTTTATTTCCTTTCTCTAGCAAAGTCCTCTTGATTATATGAATGCCCATGCATGTGCATCTTCATCTGAAGTTTATTCACTCGGATTGACATTGCAAATCTGACTGTGTGCTATGTTGCTGCATTTCTAAGAGTGTAAACACATAGCCTTATTCCTGAGTGTGAGCGCAAACACTAATATCTGGTGAGGACTGCTTACGCCTACATGTTGTGGGAAAGTTTTGTCCTTGAGGTCGTTATCTCCTGGGCAAGATGCGGATGCTTTTCTAGACTTGTATCAAGCATGCTTATATGATAGAAAATGGATGACATGTTCTCCAGAAATGCATAAACTTGTTGAATCATCTCTTGATAGGGAAGTTGCTTTTATAAAATACTGGGGGCAAACCTTTGGGTAGTGTGGGAATACTTTCATATACAACATACATGATTTGATTGTTTCCATTTATCATTTGCTCTATATTTTTTCCATCCACTGCTGCTTCCTGTTTGTTTCCTCCTTATCTGCAGGATACAGATATGTTTCGATGGAATCTCACATTATGATCAATTTCCGCCAACAAATCCATCCAATAAATGTCTGAATGGAGCACGTTACCACTCCACCATTCAAAAAAATCGTGTGGAGGTTCAGAAACCCCATATTTCAAAAATCATGTGGCGGTTCAAACCCCACATTTCAAAGATCATGTGGCGGTTCAAGCCCCACCTTCCAAAAAAATCATGTGGCGGTTCAAACCCCATATTTCAAAAATCATGTGGCGGTTCAAACCCCACATTTCAAAGATCATGTGGCGGTTCAAACCCCACATTTCAAAGATCATGTGGCGGTTCAAGCCCCACCTTTCCAAAAAATCAGGTGGCGGTTCAAACCCCACCTTGCAAAAATCATGTGGCGGTTCAAACCCCGCATTTCAAAAAATCATGTGGCGGTTCAAACCCCGCATTTCAAAAAAATCGTGTGGCGGTTCAAACCCCACATTGCAAAAATCGTGTGGCGGTTCAAACCCCGCATTTCAAAAAATCGTGTGGCGGTTCAAACCCCGCATTTCAAAAAATCGTGTGGCGGTTCAAACCCCGCATTTCAAAAAATCGTGTGGTGGTTCAAACCCCGCATTTCAAAAAATCATGTGGCGGTTCAAACCCCACCTTTCAAAAAATCGAATCAAGGGGCGGTTCCAACCCCACCTTTCAAAAAAAATCGTGCGGAGATTCAAAAAACTCCACCTGTCAAAAATATCGTGTGGCGGTTCAAACCCCACCTCTCAAAACAAAATCTTGTGGCGGTTCAAACCCCACCTTTCAAAAATCGTGTGGCGGTTCAAGCCCCACCTTCCAAAAAATCGTGTGGCGGTTCAAACCCCACATTTCAAAAAATCATGTGGCGGTTCAAACCCCACCTTTCAAAAAAAATCAAAAAAATCGTGTGGCGGTTCAAACCCCACATTTCAAAAATTGTATGGCGGTTCAAAAACCCCACATTTCAAAAATTGTGTGGCGGTTCAAACCCCACCTCTCAAAAATCATGTGGCGGTTCAAACCCCACATTTCAAAGATCGTGTGGTGGTTCAAGCCCCACCTTTCAAAAATCATGTGGCGGTTCAAACCCCACCTCTCAAAAAAATTGTGTGGCGGTTCAAACCCCACCTCTCAAAAATCATGTGGCGGTTCAAACCCCACATTTCAAAGATCGTGTGGTGGTTCAAGCCCCACCTTTCAAAAATCATGTGGCGGTTCAAACCCCACCTCTCAAAAAAATCATGTGGCGGTTCAAACCCCACATTACAAAAATCGTGTGGAGGTTCAAAAAGGCCCACCTTACAAAGATCGTGTGGCGGTTCAAACCCCACCTCTCAAAAAATCATGTGGCGGTTCTAACCCTACCTTTCAAAGATCGTGTGGCGGTTTAAGCCCCACCTTTCAAAAATCGTGTGGAGGTTCAAACCCCACCTTTCAAAAAAATCGTGTGGCGGTTCAAACCCCACCTGCAAAAACCATTTAACGTTTGTTTTGCAGAATCAGTCATGATTATCAGCGTCCGAGTGGAGCTGAATTTATCAACGTCCGAGTGGAGTTGTAGGCATCTGAGTCGAGCCATTATTGATCAGCGTCTGAGTAGAGCTGAATTTACATTTTCTGCATCGCGACATTCGAGGGGAGACGTCCGGGTGAAGTCGCATTTTACATTTCTGTAAGGTATCCGAGTGGAACCATCAGCGTTCGAGTGGAGCTGAATTTATCAACGTTCGAGTGAAGTTGTCGGCATCTGAGTAGAGCCGTTATTTATCAGCATCCGAGTGGAGCTGAATTTATATTTTTAAGACATCCGAGTGGAGTCATCAGTGTCCGAGTGGAACTGAATTTGCAAGGCATCCGAGTGGAGCCATCAGCGTCTGAGTAGAGCTGAATTTATATTTATGCATCGCGGAATTCGAGTGGAGACGTCCGAGTGTAGCCGCAATTTATATTTTTCTGCAAGGCATCCGAGTGGGGCCATCAGCGTCCGAGTGGAGTTGAATTTCCTTTTCTGCAAAGTATCCCAAAGGGCATCAGTGTCCGAGTGGAGTTCAATTTCTTTTTCAGCAATTTAAAATTCCCGCATCAACGTCCGAGTGGAGTTGAATTTCCTTTTCTGCAAAGTATCCCAAAGGGCATCAGTGTCCGAGTGGAGTTCAATTTCTTTTTCAGCAATTTAAAATTCCCGCATCAGCGTCTGAGTGGAGCTAAATTTACATTTTTCTGCAAAGTATCCCACATCCTAAGGACATCAGCGTCAAGGAGGTTGGTCCGAAGACGATTTGAAAGAATTAAAAGTCATCCACACCCTATTCACGTGAGCGGCTTTGTCCCCATACCGTATTTTCCTGAGCAGCTACATCCCCATATCCTGTGAGGCATCCGATTGGAGCCATCAGCGTCCGAATGAAGCTGGATTTACATTATTGCAAGATGTCCAAATGGAGCCATCAACATCAAATAAAGATAAGTTTACATTTCTGTATTTTACTTTTCAACAACATGGTATCCTTTTTTTCTGCTTTCAGATTTATGTTCTTTCATAACATATGTATCTAAGTATAACCGATGTTTTTATATCGCAGTATTCGAATGGAACCATCAGCGTCCGAGTGGAGCTGAATTTACCAACGTCCGAGTGGAGTTGTCGGCATCTGAGTAGAGCCGTTGTTCATCAGTATCCGAGTGGAGTTGAATTTAATTTCTTATAATTTAAGCAATTTAAATCTCCTCATCAATGTCAGAGCGGAGGTAACCTCACATTTTTTTGCAACTTACATATCTGCATCGCAGTGTCCAAGTGGATCCATCAGCATCCGAGTGGAGCTGACCCTACCAATGTTCGAGTAGAGCCATTGTCCATCAGCATCCGAGTGGAGCTGGATTTATTTTCCTACAATTTAAAATTTTCGCATCAAACGTCCGAGTGGAGGTAAATTTACATTTTTGTGCATCAAACGTCCGAGTGGAGATAAGTTCACATTTTCGCAATTTACATTTTTGCACCATGGTATCCGATCGGAGCCATTTTCCAAAATTTATGCCCTTCCATGTTCCTTACACGTCATTCTGCATTTTGAACATTCGTGGTACTGGGGCAACCGTCTTTACTGCTCATCAAAAATTTCAGTTACACTTTATTTTTGATAAGACAGTAAAGAGGGGGCAACTGTTGATACCCAATTTTCACACGATTAACTTAAGTCGTTCATTTTTTCGCTCATTCTTGATCTTATTTTTAGTATTATTATTTCCGTTTATTTACTATTTATTATCTTATTTTCTTTTGTTTCATGTTATTTATTTTATTTTGTATGTATTTTTCGTTCGAACTTTTATCGATTTTAAATAAAGTTTCTCGTATCATTGGATCGAACCACAAAAAAACTAATCATACCCATTTGTCACTTTCACTTTACTTTACATTACTTTACTCATTTTTTCCTCTCCACCATCCGAACATCATCAACTCTCCCTTTTCCATTTTTTCTCTTCCACGACCATACCAACATTGGATTCCTTTTTCTTACCTCAACTCTCCAATTGTCAAAAGAAACGGGGAAAAGACGTTTTTGGCCCCTGAACTTTAATTTTTTAATTAATGTGGCCCCTGAACTCTTAAATTGTTTAATTACAACCCTGCGAATCGAACGTTTTGACAAAATTGGCCCCTACCGTCACAGAAACCTGACGTGGCGACGTTATCTTCCACGTCAGACACGTCTCACGTGCCACGTCGGCTAGCCATGTCAAATTCCTGCCAACTCACGCGCCCACGTCATTGCTTTATCAGGGGCCACATTAATCATTTAATTAAAATTCAGGGGCCACATTAATCATTTAATTAAAGTTCAGAGGCCATTTATGTCTTTTTACCGAATAGATGTGGAGTTGTGAGATGGCAAGTTGCTGACGGCCCAGCACTACGTTTAAGCTCTTAAATTGAAAATTTCCTAAAAATTACTACTATATAAATGATAAAACCCAAATATTGTATATGTATCTTCTTAATTGGATAAAAAAAAAAACTTTGACTTCAGCTGCTCCTATACCTTGCCAAATATTTAGAGTTAAGGTAAATAAAAAATTTACAGTTTTTAAAATACATTACTTTGGCCTCTACTAATCTTTCAAATGTTAACCTTACAGTTTTCTAAAAAAAATATTACAATTTTAAATTTTTTAATAATTAAACTGTAAATACAAATAACAATTTTTCAATGGGAAAAAGACATTTTTGGCTTTTATATGGTTTTCGAATACATGGACTATGATTTGACAGGTCTTGCTGATCGCCTGGGAATTAAATTTAGCACACAAGAAAAATTACATATATATATATCACTAAACTACCTTCTTATTATTGTTAACGACATTTAGAGTTTAATTTTAACAAATTAGAGATGGAGAACACAAAATAGAGGCTTTTAAAATGAGATTATTGAATTGGTAACCATTTGATGAGTGTCAAAAGTTTGACCACCAACCAACCCCATGAAAAAACACATGATTACTTCTTCGCCTCACGATGAACACTATATATATAATAAATACGCATAAATATTCACATCCATAATATTTAATTCGGGTAATAAATTCACATATCCATATCCGAATTAAATTTAAAAAATTAGTGTTCAATCCATAATATTAAAAAATTGTTATTTGTATTTACTGTTTAATTATTAAAAAATTTAAAATTGTAATGTTTTTTTTAGAAAACTGTAAGGTTAACATTTGAAAGATTAGTAGAGGCCAAAGTAATGTATTTTAAAAACTGTAAATTTTTTATTTACCTTAACTCTAAATATTTGGCAAGGTATAGGAGCAGCTGAAGTCAAAGTTTTTTTTTTATCCAATTAAGAAGATACATATACAATATTTGGGTTTTATCATTTATATAGTAGTAATTTTTAGGAAATTTTCAATTTAAGAGCTTAAACGTAGTGCTAGGCCTTCAGCAACTTGCCATCTCACACCTCCACATCTATTCGGTAAAAAGACATAAATGGCCCCTGAACTTTAATTAAATGATTAATGTGGCCCCTGAATTTTAATTAAATGATTAATGTGGGCCCTGATAAAGCAATGACGTGGACGCGTGAGTTGGCAGGAATCTGACGTGGCTAGCCGACGTGGCACGTGAGACGTGTCTGACGTGGAAGATAACGTCGCCACGTCAGATTTCTGTGACGGTAAGGGCCAATTTTGTCAAAATGTTCGATTCGCAGGGTTGTAATTAAACAATTTAAGAGTTCAGGGGCCACATTAATTAAAAAATTAAAGTTCAGGGGCCAAAAATGTCTTTTCCCCCAAAAGAAACATATACACTAACCCACACCCACTCCCTCAAAAGAAAACCAACTCCATTTTCCTGTTAAGAGGACGAACAGACATGGAAAAAAGGTGGGGAACGAATTGGTTTTTCCCTTCTCACTTCGTTCAACAAAAATCCTCTGATTCCCAAATCCTTCACCGGAAAAAATGATCCTTTCCTTGTTATTAAACACAAAAATCAACAATCGTTCAAATCAATCCTCGCAATTAATTCAAGCCAAAACCGAAGCCATTTAAATCGGCCAACTCTCCCTCTCGCCGCCGATCTGCTCAGCAGGCCAACCACCACCATCGCTGGCCAAGCCAGCACCACTGCCGCCCTCCGACGCAACCCACCCAATCAGCCAAAATCCATCCACAGCCACCTCCACCATCCGATTTCCACAACCACCGCGGTCACACACCGCCTAATCCATACCCATTCCCATCCTTGATCCTCCAACCAATTAAACCAACCAAAAATCCATCTGCATCTAATAACCCGGACTAAACCAGCCAAGAACCAAAACCCGATCCACTCAAACCCCAGCTCTGCCTCCTTAAACCATCACTGACCCATCGCCGAATCAACCAAAATCCCAACCCGATCCACTCACCAAAAATCCGAACCAACATCCGGCCTCCCTCACCGCTCCAGCCACTCAAACCGGCACCGCCTCCAGTGCTGCCACCGTCCTTCAATCTAGCCCGATCGCCGCTGCTCGCCGCTGATACCCGCAACCGCCACCCACGCTTGGCCGGAAGGAACAAAAGAAAAAGAAGGAAGAAGGATAAAGGAAAGGGCTGCGTTGATGCAGCCCTAGAAATTGAAAAAGAAAAGAAACAGAGAAGAAAGGGAAGGAATGGATAAAAATAGAACGTGAAAAGAAAAGAAAATTAGAAGAGGAGAGGGGCCTTGTCGTTGACAAGGAAAAAGGAGTGAGGATGGGCTTTGGCCCAACCAAAGAAAGAAAGAAGGAAAATGGGCTGTGGCCCATGAGTGAAAAATAAAAGAAATGGGCTATGGCCCAAGCCCTTTAATTAAAATCGTGTATTAACTCGTTCTTCATTTTTGCAGGTACCGAATTCACGATTACCATCCCGATCGGATTCTCCACCAACTTTAATGGGTAAGGTGATCTCATTCTTACTGATATTTGATCATTTGAAATTTATTTGTGAATCCCTTACTAATACGCGTTTATTTGTCTATGTTGTTCGTATGTTTTGTTTGCATGATGATGCTCGACGAGCTTGATGGAGTTCGACGAGGAGTTCGATGTTCATTCCCAATTGCGGAGCTCGAATGGAGAATTTAATTGTTGTATTTATTTATTTGGGAATTTGTAATTAATTTGTAATATTTATTTGCAGTATTTATCTATTTTATTATTAATTGTTGCCACTAATCTTTGATCTGCAGGTAAAGCTCTCCAGGTATGTTTTCCTTTTTCCCCTCTTTATTTTGGATAAACGTATTTTAATGCGTGATTGTTAGAATTCGAATTAATCAGTTTGCATGATGCTTATACCATTGAATGTGCTTTATTTTATGCTTGTTTCGTGTGCGGCTTCGTCCCCACGAATTTACGCTTTTATTTTGATGAATGTGTTCCGTGTGCGGCTTCGACCCCACGAATGTTTTTATTTATTTATGCTATCTTGGCGAATGTGTTTATGTGCGCGGCTTCGACCCCACTTCCCGGTTTTTCTCTTTTCAATGTGTTTTTTTTCCGCATTCATATAAAACGGTACTTTGCTAGTCTATGCATGCTTAGAATCACCTAGTAAATAGGATTAATCACGTGCAATGGCCCAATGACGATACTGGCGTCGCTTTGGTAAAAATTAATAAAACGGTAGTAATCTCACCAATTTTGCATGTAATCGGACTAATTTTGAACTCGGCTAAATATAACCGGAATAGGTATACAACCAACCTTTTTATCTTTTAGAGGATAAAAAAAAATGTTATTAAACAACTCGACAACAGTTAGGATAAAATCAATCTCACAAACTTAAGAACTAAAGCGACGATACCCCCTCTGAGGGCCAAATTACTTGTTTTCAACATGATTTTTAAACACCTCTTTTTAGAACCGGTAACCTTTTTAAGGATGAGACTCGGGTGCCTAACACCTTCCCGAGTCCATAAAACGACCCCGAACCGTTGTTCTCGGGTTTAGACCCTTTTTATTTGTGCCTTAGTTTTTGTTTTATTTTCTTCTTTTTCAGACTTTATAGGTTTCCCTAAACCTTAGAAAATAGGGTGGCGACTTCATTGTTATGTGATTTCATTGCGTCCCAAATTTCGCTCGCGACGGTGCGACAATACCCGAACCCGAATTTCTGAAATTTGAAATTCGAGAATTCGGGTATACCCGAAATTCCCGAATTTCAAATTTCGGAAATTCGGGGTGAAATTCGGGTATACAATACCCGAATTTCCGAAATAAAAACCTGCCCAAATTCATACCTTCTGAAATTTAAATCCACTCTCAAATGGTCCAAACATCCAGTAGCCAATACTACCAACAAGCATTACCAAACATCCAGCACTCTATGTTCAATTCAACATACAAATTAGACATAAATTAGAATCCACTACCTACTGCCAAGCAACAACAATCCAACATCCAACATCCAACATCCAACATCCAACATCCAACATCCAACATCCAACATCCAAATTAAACATACCAATTAGAATACACTACTGCCAAGCAACAACAACAATCCAACATCCAACATCCAAATTAAACATACCAATTAAAATCCACAACTGCATACAATAACAGTAATAACAATGAGTAAATCCACTACTGCCAAGCCAAGCAACTTGCACCAATTTGAAAGTCCAACCAAGCATGAAGCATTAATCCCCCAAAATTTCTGTAACAGTGGTCTCCACTCCCATTTGAGTTAATTCTGAAAATATGCCAAGCAATGAAGTATATGAGTAATTAAATGTTGAAAATAAATATATAGAGAGAACTCAATTGCAATAAAAGAAAACTTACCAATTTCCCATTTGTCAAGCTCAGCAAGGTCCTCTTCAACTGTCATGGATTCTCTTGACGATCTAAACCAATCTTGTGCACATATTAAGGCTTGCACAACCATTGGAGTTAAAGAGCTCCTAAAAGGGTCAAGGACTCTTCCTCCAATACTGAACGCGGATTCAGATGCCACTGTGGAGACTTGGACAGCTAGTACATCCTTTGCCATCCTGGAGAGAACAGGGAACCTTGGAGCATGCTTCTTCCACCAGTCCAAGATGGAAAATGATAAGTCTCCTTCAATAGCATTCTCGTTCAAGTACGATTCCAATTCTGATTTCCTTTCAAATATGCCTCCACCATTAGCTTCCTTGAACTTTTTAATCCTTTCTTCTCTAGCACTGATCAACTCAGAACCTATGTCTACACAACCTTCTTGACTTCCACTAGACCCTCCCCTAGTCAAAGAAGTTTCAGCTGCAACACCCTGCTCTGCTTTATTCTTATACAACTCCCAATACCCAACATATATCTTTTCGATATCCCTCTTCACTTTATCTGACAACTCTTTCCCAACAATATTCCCATGCACATCTAATAGAGCAAATGCCACATAATCCATCTTCTTTCTTGGATCAAACACAGCAGCAATATAAAGAAGAGTATTAAACTTGCCCACATTGCCCCAATACTTGTCAAACTTCTCATGCATCTTTGCTGCCAATTTCCTAAGTTCTATGTCATTACCATTTTCCCAACCTCTTAACATGGAAGCCACATTAGACACTTGATCAAAATAAGCATTGGCAGTAACATATTTAGACCCTGACACACTGCAAGTTAAATCATAAAAGTACCTCAAAGTCTGACACAATCTCTTTGCATTCGCCCAATCAGCTTCTCTTGGTACACCACTTCCACCACCATCAATTATATATCCTTTCTCCATGTCCATGACATATTCAACACCATCATCCTCTGCATATGTCTCATTATCAAATGCCAAAATATCAGCCAAATCAACATCCTCATTTGATTTCTGCACTCTTTTATTCTTTCTTTTTTCTTCCCTCATATCAAGCTCCATCTTGTAGAAAGGATCCACATCCTCATATGCCTCAAAGGCCCTGTCAAACTTCAAAGCAGACTCTAACATCAAATAGGTGGAGTTCCACCTAGTACATACATCCAAACACAGCAATGCTTTAGACTCAACATTCTCTCTTTCTGCACATTCCTGAAACTTAGACAGTCTAGATGGAGACTGTCTAATATACCTCACTGCCTCTCTGATCCTAATGATTGATGCTCCCACAGTGGTAAGCCCATGCATTACCATCAAATTAATTATGTGTGCAATGCACCTTACATGAAGAAATTGCCCCTCACAAATACTTGTACCCCACTGATTCATCCTCTTCCTAATCCAAGCAACAGCCAAGTCATTTGAACTAGCATTATCTACCGTTATTGTAAATACCTTATTGATTCCCCAATCAACCAAACATTTCTCAAGGGTCTTTCCTATGGCATCACCTTTATGGCTATTGATTGGACAAAAATTCAATATTTTTTTCTGCAAATTCCAATCATTATCAATAAAATGAGCCGTGACAACCATGTAGTTAATTCTTTGAAGGGATGTCCAAGTGTCAGTGGTAATAGAAACCCTTTGACAATTGGACATCAAAAACGCTTTCAATCTAAACTTCTCCTCAACATACAACTCATAACAGCACCTACTAATTGTTCTCCTAGAAGGCACTACAAACCTATTCTGCGCAATAGACATGAACTTCCTAAACCCTACCCCCTCTACAAACCTAAAAGGAAGTTCATCCTCTATTATCATTAGTGCCAAAGCCTTCTTGCATGCTTCTTGGTCAAACTTCCAAACACCTAAAGCCTTACTACCATCAGGATTGATATAAGTGTTCATTTCAGCTTGCCTATGGTAACTAGAGTGGGGTACCTCTTTACACCTTTTCATGTGATTTTTCATGCCAGTTGTACCATTTATTACAGAATCACATGCAATCTCACTATTACAGAAAATACAGGTACCTTTCCATTCTCCATGCTCATTTTGGGACCTTTTAAATTGCTTCCACACCACTGATCTTGATGCCATCTGCTTCCTTTTCTTCTCTTTCTTGACTGTAACAGTACTAACAACAGCCGTAGAAGGTCCAGCTTCAGCACCAACTGCAGCTACTGCAGCTTCAGCTACTGCAGCTCCATCTACTGTGTCAGCCATCTACATAAAATCAACAACATACATCAGCAATAATGAGATGGAACATGGCCATTTAATTCAAGATTTAACGCAGAGATGGTGAAAGTTTATCACACCAAACAACCTACTCAAATCAACAACATACGCAAACAAACATTGATTCAAAATGCAAAAAAAGATCGGTGAAAAAGGAAAGAAGATATGGAATTTAAAAGGAAAGAAGACAGCTGCAAGTCAATTTGGCAACAACAGCAACAACTCACTAATAATTATACACATCAAATTCCTAGTCAACAACATACGCAAACAAACATTGATTCAAAATGCAAAAAAAGTTCGGTGAAAAAGGAAAGAAGATATGGAATTTAAAAGGAAAGAAGACAGCTGCAAGTCAATATGGCAACAACAGCAACAACTCACTAATAATGATACACATGAAATTCCTAGTCAACAACATACGCAAACAAACATTTTTCAAAATGCGAAAGATTTTGCCATTATCTTTATTCTTTACACTGCAACAACGAAAAAAATATATGAAATAACACAGAACATAGTCCATATTTCATTTAAGATGTTTATTTAGCATTTGTCATTTCTTAGAAAACAACATGGCACTTTGCTTATCACATTTTATATATAAATGACAGCATGGAAATTCACATTGTTTATTTAGCAGTTAGCACTGGATGCCCAACAGAAGACAACATTCAGAGTTCGTAATTTCCATAAAGTACAACATTCAGATCCCTTTGTTCTTCTACCTTATGTTTCTAGACCGTTCTCTCTCATTCCCATCTATTGCATAGTCCTCACTCTTACTCTGTCTTCCTAGTCCATATTAAACTGATAGTTAAATTTCCAATTCCAAAATTGATTTTAAATTAAAAACCAGTAGTTAATAAATAAAAAAGCAAAGTAGAGAGCAGAGTAGTACTGGCAAATTAGTAGCAATAAGCTGACCTACCAAACCTAACCATACATCAATTCATCTCCATCTACAGAACCAAAACAAAAGACGAAGAAGAAGAGGATGCGGTCATACCGTGATTCAGGCCGTGAGACGAAGAAGAAGAGGATGCGGTCATACCGTGATTCAGGCCGTGAGACGAAGAAGAAGAGGATGCAGTCACAGTCTGTCGCCGTGATTCAGCGAGGGAGGTGAGAAGAGATTGAGCGAGAGAGTCGAGAGGTGACTGGAGATTAGGATTTCGATTGATTTTGGGGGTTAGGGTTACTGGACTGGAGATTGATTTTGGCTGAAGATGGTGAAGTGAGTGGGTGGCTGTGGACCTGTGGTTGCCGTCGGATGACAGTGGTTACTGGTTAGGGTCGTGCCGATCGATCGAGAGAGAAGAGAAGAGAGTGAGACTGTAAGAGAGAGAGAGAGAGGTCGTGCACGGGTTCTGACTGTGTGTGAGAGAGAGAGAGTATTGTCCAAATGTGGAAACCCTAAAACTAATACCTATTATTATTTCGGATAATCGGGTATCCGATTTTTCCAAAACCCTTACCATATCGAACCCGAAATAATTTCGGGTATTAGATACCCGAATCCGAATTTTCCGATACCCGAAATACCCGAACTGAATTTTGAAAATTTCGGGTCGGAAAATTCGGAATTTGGAAAATTCGGAAAATGCCCACCCCTACCAATACTTATTGAACTTCGCAAACATTGCATCAGCTAAAAGACTTAGTTCAAAGTCATTACTATTTCTCCATTTTTTCAGCAAACATGCAACATTAGTTATTTCTTCAAAGTAAGCATTAGAGGTGACATACAAAGACCCAGATACAAAACATGTCAAGTCATAAAAATATTTTAGAAACTTGCACAATCTTCTAGCACCAGCCCAATCCTCTTCCATTGGTATCCCATCCCCCCTGGACCCCTCTAAAATGTCACCATCTTCATTTTCTTCTTCACTTCCAATCTCATCATGTTGTGACACCCATTTCTGTAGCTCAATTTTATAAAATGGATCTACATGAGCATATGCATAAAATGCCTTTTCAAATCTACAAGCGGCTTCCAACATCAAATAGGTGGAATTCCACCTAGTACACACATCTAAACACAAAAGAGAGTTTGTGTCAATCTTCTCTTTTTCAGCACACTGTAAACTTCTCTAACCTAGATGGGGACTGCCTCACATATCGAACAACTTCTCTAATTTTAGAAAGGGATGACCCTAATGTTTTGAGACCATCTTGCACCATTAAATTCAGGATATGAGCAATACACCTAACATGTACAAATTTCCCACCTAAAATGCTAGTACCCCACTGCACCATTTTTTTCTTAATATGTGTAACAACCCCAGTATTAGAGCTAGCATTATCAACCGTAATTGTGAAAATTTTATCAATCCCCCACTCTCTCAAGCATACCTCAAGTGCCCTCCCTATTGCAGCACCCTTGTGACTACTTATTGGACAAAAATTCAAGATTTTTTTGTTCAATTTCCATTCATTATCAATAAAATGTGCAGTTACACACATATAGTTAATTCGTTGTATTGAGGTCCAAGTATCAGTGGTAATACACACCATTTGACAGTCTGTAGCAATAAAGTTAATCAATTTTTGCTTCTCATCAAGATAAAGCTGATAGCAGACTCTAGAAATAGTTGACCTAGAAGGCACCTTAAATCTAGTTTGTGCTACTGCCATAAACTTTCTAAAACCAGGTCTCTCTACAAAACTAAAGGGTAGTTCATCCTCAATTATCATCTGACCTAAGGCCTTTTTACAAGCATCTTGGTCAAATCTCCAAGATCTTACAGTCTTACTCCCAACATCAGCAGCATACATATCAATTTCAGTTTGTTTGGTGTCAGATGAGTGTGGTACTTGTTTACAGGTTTTCATATGATTTTTCAAAGCAGAAGTACCATGTATTCTAGGGTGAGCACCAACTTCAGCAACAAAAAATTTGCACTTACCTTTTGGTTCACCATCTTCATCCTTAATTCTATCAAATTACAGCCACATCGTAGATCTTGGAGCTATGGCCTTTCTAACTTTGGGTTTCTTTACTTTGGAAGCAAGAGGAGGTTTGTCTGTGGCATCAGCAGGAGCTTTGCGTTTGGCAGCAGCAGTTGAGGATTTTGCTCCAACTTGCTCAGCAGGAGCTTTGCCTTTGGCAGCAGCAGCAAGTTGCTCTTGTGAAGAGGGAGCAGTAACAATGTCCATTACCATCTGGGAAGGAGCAGCAAGATTGTCATGTACAAAAGAAGTCACATTCTCCATTTGGATAAAGCTGAAATAAAAACATAAACAAATTAGCAAAATACAATTATTAAAAACCCAGAAGAGGCATTACGAACATGACAGGAAGCATTACAAAATGTTATGTATTACACTAACATGATAGATGTACACTACATGGCAGCATGGCAACAACATGGTAGCAGCAACTTATTTACACAATCATTTTTCATCATTTTAATTAATCATATCAGCTTATTTAAACATAAAAATAAAAGTTTCATCTTTTTACAACATGGTAGAGCAACAACTTATTTACACTACATGGCAGCAACAACATGGCAGCAGCAGCTTATTTACACAACCATTTTTCATCTTTTTAATTAATCATATCAGCTTATTTAAACATAAAAACCCAATATTCTGTTCCAATCTGATCATAGCTTAGAACATCTAAGTTTGTTTACAGATTACACTGACTCAACAGAAGAAACAATGAAGAAAAGAAAAGGAGTAGCCACTGAACTAGTAATCCAACAATTAGGCACAAAATTGTTGGTTTAACATGAAAGAGAACTAGTAATCCAAAATTAACTGTCGACCATGCAAAACGCTAAATCACTCAAACCTAAAAGGGCTTTTAATAAAAAACATTTAACAAAACACAAATCTTCATCAGATAATCCAAAACCCTAAACTTGGGGAAGACCGCAAATGTGATAATTTGAAATCATATCAAAAATCAATTCAAAAGCAACAGACACAAAAACCCAAAAACCCAAAAAAGAAAGAGCGCCGAGAGACTGTACCTGGAAAAAGGAGGATGCGGAAGAAAGCTGGAGACGGGAGGAGGCTGCGGAAGAGGAGGTGGGTGGTTGAGAGAGGAGGAGGAGGTGATGGTGGTGGAGCCGTGGAGGAGGAGGTGGTCCGATGGGTGGTGGAGTGAAGAGCAGATCGGTGGCTGGTCGTTGGTTTGAGTGAATGAGGGAGAGTGAGCGTGTTGGATTGGATCTGATCTATTCTAGAGTGAAAGAAAGAAAGAATAAAAATAAAAAAAAACCTTATATAGGTAAGCAAAATTTCGGAAGTTCAGAAATCCGAACTTTTGCTTACCCATTCTGTTCCGTTCCGATTTAAAGTTCAGTTTCGGAATTTCTGAAACCGAACTTTAAATAACCGAAAATTTTCTTCCGAACTTCCGGAATTTCAGAAAACCGAAACCGAAATTCCGATGAACACCCCTAACTGCAGCAAGAACACATTCCCCCCAAAAGAGAATGGGTAAATTCGCCTGAAACATCAAGGCGCGACCTACATTCAAAATGTGTTGATGTTTTCTCTCAACACGACCATTCTGTTGCGGAGTACCAACACAAGAGGTCTGAAATAAGATCCCCTGCTCATCAAATAGTCAAGCATGCATTTGAACTCAGTACCGTTGTCACTACGCACAGTTTTAACAGTGGTGGCAAACTATTGTTCAATCATTGCAAAGAAAGAGCGAAAGGCTCCAGAGACTTCCGTCTTGTTTCTTAATAAATAAATCCAAACAACCCTTGAAAAATCATCAACAATAGTCAAAAAATAAATAACATCACAGGAAGAAGGAACTGAATGTGGTCCTCACAAATCACAGTATATCAATTCCAATTTTCTACTAGCTCTACTATTACTAACATGAAAACATCTACGCTTTTGCTTAGCTTTTGGACAAACTACGCAAGTGTCGCTGGACTGCTGAGAACTACTACTACTAGACTGTAAAGCAGGCACTAATTTGATAATCTTCTCAGACGGATGACCAAGACGACGATGCCACAACTCAAACTTTGTCAACCCCGGTACCGTTACTGCATGCACTGTAGGAACGCCACGGAAATAGTAGAGTCCATCCCGTTGCTCACCTGCCCCAATCAGGCTCCCTGAAAGATGGTCCTGTATAACACACATAGAAGTAGTGAATGTGATAAAACAGTTAGAATCATCAATCAGTTGTGTCACTGAAATCAAACTGCAGTTAATCTATGGAACAAATAAAACATTGATAAGGGTTATGCCACTTGGAAGAAGGACAGAACCCTTCAACGTGGCCACAACACATTGACCATTCGGTAACCCAACCAAGTGAGCATCCATCTGTCACATGATGAGAAGCGCCAGAATCAATAATCCAAGATAAAATAAATAGCTCACCCGTCATACAATCCCCATCCTGACTCTTATGTTTCAGGAAGTGCAGTAGTGACTTCGCTTGGGCTTGGCTAAGATCAATAAATGGGGAATCACCCAATTCCGTGACTGTATGGGCACGGGCTGACGTTACAGGAAAGGGACTAGGAGAGGCAGCATTTACGGTGGTAGGTGTGACGGGAGTCCCACGGCCAGACCCGCTCACTCTATTACGTTCAGCCTACCAGTCAGGGTAACCGTGTAGCTTAAAACAGGAGGTAGTATCATGTCCTTTCTGCTTGCAGTGAGAACAGAAGAGCTTGGACCGATCTACACGGTCCGATGGCAGCCGAGAGCGATCAGCCCTCAAAGCGAATGCGTGAACTTCCTGCTAAATTACCTTCTCGCGAGCGATGTGACGAGAGTTTTCTTCCTGAACAAATGCTTGATAGGCTTCATAGAGAGGTGGCTGAGGCTTCTGGGAAAGCAGATTAGTGCGCACTGCGGAGTAGAGATCATCATCAACTCCAATTAGAAATTGATGGAAATATGCCTCATCTTGCTCATTAGCAAGCTTCGCAGGTACAGAGTCCGCAAAGGCAGGTGGGTAGGGGTTTCAACCTAGTCAATTTATCCCAAAGAGTAACTAACCGATTGTAGTAGTCATCTATCGACTCGCCCTTTGATTGTTTGCACAGTGTGATGGAAGCGCGCAGCTGCTGAATCCGTGGACCATTGACCTTCATGTACTTGCGCTCCAAAAACAGCCACAAAGGTCGAGCTTCTTCATGATACGAGATGGACGCGGCAACTCTAGCATCCATCGTTCTAGTGAGCCATGAAATAATCATGGAGTTCACGGTTTTCCAATCCGAGATCTTTGTCGCATCGGCGGGCTTCTTGATTGAACCATCAATGAATCCAAATTTGCGGCGCGATTTGAGAGCTAGGGTGATCGCTCTCATCCATGCAACAAAGTTATCACCTTTTAGAACTGTGTTGGTGATAACGTTTCCAGGTTGATCACCCGAAGAGAGGTAGAAGGGAGATTGAGTTCTATCTTCGGGAGGTTGGGTTTGGTTTTTGTCTGTGCCGACCATGTCGGGGTTAAAGGCGATTGCAGTAGGCAAATCGCTGAAGCTACGTCAATCGCAGTAGGCGGATCAAAGGGAAGAGGGTAGGTTTGTCGATCGTAGTAGGCGAATCAACGTGAAGAAAGTAGGTTTGCTAGGCGGCTTGGCTCTGCTACCATGTAAAGTTTAGGGAATTAGGTTTTCCTCTCTTCATTAATCGGTAATATATAAGTATATATACAAGCTAACTTTGGGTCCAATAGGCCCAATATACAAGATACGAACAGAAAAATATATGTATCCTAACAATTAGTGATAAGTGAGTTGCAGTTTTGCACAGAAGAAGTGTCCAAGAGATCATGTCAGGTTGTAGGGCTAAAAAAGGATAAAAATTTATATAATTGGAAATACAAAATCTCTATTTTGTGATGTCTATCATTTCTTGCTCAACCAAAAAACAACTGGCATTTAAAAAAACAAAAACACGCCAAGCCAACCATGTGACACCATAAAAATTTCGATTATAGGAGGGATCCAATTTTAAACCAAACACGGTTCAGCTCCGCATTAACCTCTGATCTCCCCACCACCGTTCGAACCTCTCATTTTTGTTGTTGTTACTAGTTAGATACTCTTTCCGAACTTTATTAACTGTTATTTTTTGTTATTTTTTACTATTTTAAAAAAAAAAACGACAGTTAATAAAATTCGGAAAGAGTATTAAATATTACATTTTTATTTTTATTTATGTAATTAGTTAGCTTTAGTATCCTGTTAATCGTATAATATTAAAATAATTGGGAAACAATTCAACTACGCGCTACAAACTAATTCACTATTTTTGACCTAACGAGATAAGCAACAGTGTTTGTGAGGGACAATTTTTGACCTAACGGATTCATGGATTTTAAGGGTTAGAAATCAAAATGCAAGCATCAAGTTAAAAAAGAGTCTTTGGATTAAAGCAATAATACATGTGAGAGATAATTTTACCGTCATTTGGGGTTTTATCCTGTTTAAATTTAGAGCAATCAGTACCCAATGTGATGACGAATTATCGGATAGTTTTGATTAAATTTTTTTTTCATGTTTTATAATCACAAATTAGTGCTCACTCTCGTTCAAATTAAATGATGATTTTTAAATTTTTTTTTTTTAACATTTCTCATATTGAAAGACGTTTTTTAGTTTTGAGTTATTTTGCTGATAGTAAAAATACCAATAAAAACTCAGATCCAAATTTAAATCTTTCCTTCACATATAAAAAATAAAATAAAATAATATTTTACTATTTTTTAAATAAGTTTTGAACTAATTTTACCATAATCCTCTTAATTATTACTCCATTTTATATGACGAGATGTTCATTCTTTTTTTTAAGGAAAAGGGAAAAGAAAAGAAAATATCAACTACTGGGCACCTCTTTTCCCACCTTTTGACTTACAAGAGACAAACGTAATATATACTATTTTTTTTTTCTTTTTAAAAATAAATAAATCTATTCGAGTATTTTTTTTTCTTTTAACCGGTGATTAACTTTATTTAAGTATAGCAGGATTTTTAAAAAAAATTTAACTCTTTTAATATGATTTTATCTTAAAATTTAAATTAATGATCGATAAATAATTTTTTTATTAATCAACCACAACTAATAAAAACGAAATGTTTTTCCTTTCAATATAAGTTAAGCTTCATTCCCTTAATTAAAAACTCAAATTCATGGAAGA
This sequence comes from Viola odorata, assembly GCA_963691705.1. Classification (NCBI taxonomy): domain Eukaryota; kingdom Viridiplantae; phylum Streptophyta; class Magnoliopsida; order Malpighiales; family Violaceae; genus Viola; species Viola odorata. Next base: position 11,076,354 of record OY829538.1, read on the forward strand.
GGGCAGATTAGTGAATTAGTGGATATTGGTAGATGATAAAAGAAAAGTGAGCTGCTAGGACAATTTTTGGCGAAGGCAGACAAGGCAGACAACTACACTACACGCGTCTGTTGAAAATTCTTCATATTCTTCAGAGCTCTCAAACAAAAATTATAAAAAAATTATAATATTAATAATTTTGACTCACATTTTTCGTCTCCTTTCCCCATTTCATCACCCCTTTTCCTCCCCTCTTCTTTTCTTAAGACAAGTCGCCTCTCTGACCATTTCAAACCCATTTGCTTTTAAGTTTTATCTCTTCAATTACTCTTCTTGTCGCATTTCGTATAATTATACACATACCCAGTTGCTTTGTTGATTCTACTTGAAAGAGAGAAAAAAAAGACTGTTTTTGGTTCACAAGATTTGAGCTTGTTTTGTGTTGGATTTGAGCTGAATTTTCAGGTGCATGTGGTGGAGATAAAAGCTTTTCTGATTCTGTCACTCTGAGGAGTAAATTGTAAGCAGCTTCTTTTTCTTACTGAAAAAAAACAAAAACAAAAGTTATACTCGAATCTTTTAGGGTTCATTCTTTTCGCCTTTTTTTATTGTAGATCTGTAGTTGTTGTCATCAATGGGTTCTTAAGATCATAGCAAAATTTTGCTTCTTTTAAGTTCTTTTCATTACTTGGCCTAGCTCGCCTCTGGTTTTGCTGAATTTGGAAAACTTTCTTGATTGGATTGTGTCGTTTGATTCTACTTGAATACTTGGTTTTTGCTTCAATTTTGATATAATTGAGCTTGGCTTGCATTGGGACTGTAAAATAGATTGCCCTCTTTGTGACTTGAGCTACATTGGATTTTCATTGAAATCTTGAAGTAGAAAAGATCACTTTTTTTGTGGCTAGAAACTACATTGGGTTTCCTGAAAATTTTCTGAATTTGGGTTTGGATATGATGGGAGGACAATCTAGCAAACCGAAAGGTAGTCATACCCCATCACCCCCCGTCAAACCCAACACCCAATCACCATCTGCCAAACCCAACACCAAGACTCAGTACGCAGAAGAATTCAGTTCATATGAGGATGCCTGTAAGACTGATCCAGGCCTACAATCCTTTGACACTGCCCTCCACCAGAGAACCAATCATGTCATTAGCACCCTTGCCACCGGTGTTGACATGCGATCCATGTCCTTAGGCTCTTTTAAAGAGGTTGCGACCTGCCTTCTTGAAATGAACCAAGATGTGGTGAAAGTCATTCTAGACTTCAAGACAGATATATGGAATAATAAAGACTTATCTGATGTGGTTGAGGAGTATTTTAAGAGTAGCATAAAACTTATGGAGTTTTGCGCTGCCTTGGAAAATAGTGTTAAACGTGCTCGAAGCAGTCAGTTGATTATCCAGGTTGCAATCAAAAAGTTTGAGGAAGAAGTAGAAATGCAAGATGGGGTTGCTGAGAAGAAGTTTGGGAGGACATTGGAAGAGCTAGAAAAGTTTAAGGCTGCAGGGGATCCATTCACCAAGGAGTTCTTTGCCCTGTTCCAGTCGGTGTATGCCCAACAGGTATCCTTGTTAAAGACGTTGCAACGCCAAAAGAAGAGACTTGATAAAAAGCTGAAAAACATGAAATCATGGAGGAGGATATCAAATGTGCTGTTTGTTTCTACTTTTGTTGCTGTACTGATTTTCTCAGTGGTGGCAGCTGCCATTGCTCTCCCCCCTATTGCCACGGCCTTGGCTGGGGCATTGTCTGTTCCAATTGGTTCGGTGGGAAAGTGGATTGACACGATTTGGAGTAAATATTTGAAAGAAGTTAAAGGGCAGAAGGAGATAGTAAGTTCAATTCAAATTGGAACATTCATTACTATTCAGGACATGGATAATGTACGGCTACTTGTCAACAAATTGGAACTGCAAATTGAAGCGATCTTGCAAGCGGCCGACATCGCCCTTGGTGATGAAGATACTCTGAAACTCGTGATAGGTGAGATCAAGAAGAAGATGGAGGTGTTTATGGAAACTATTGAGGATTTAGGTGAACATGCTGATAAATGCAACCGTGACATAAGCCGGGCCAGGACTTTGGTTCTGGATAAAATTATCAAATATCCTGGCCGCTGAGGAGATACTCTGCATTCTCTGTTCAACTGACATTCCCAGCTCGGTTTTCTTCTTATAATCAAATGCTCCAGGTAAACGGAGGCTACTATCACTTGGGTTGATTTGTTTGTTTTCAACCAAGCACATTATATTAATTGTTCGGCGGCCTTATACTCTTTTAGCCCTAAGAATTTATGTCTCTCATAGTAGTCATCCTATGATTTGTGTGCGATGACACTTGTAAGTCCTAATCCTATGTAGTCTGCCGTTATTAGAAAATTGATAATTATCACTTTCTTGAATTGGTTGTTACGAAATCGTTCGAATTGGTTGTTCGAACAAGAAAGGAAATCGTAGTATATGCTTGGAATTTGGAAATACTCAGGTGGACTGTAATGAGTTCATTAGAGTTGAACACAGATCATCTATGCTAAATAGGTCATTTGCATGTATAACAGTCAGCTTTACACAGTTATCGGTTAACGAATGCATTTGATTCTTTGCCAGTCAAGAGTGTTTTGAATTTTGATTTCTTTCGAATAGAATTACCACGCTATTCTCCTTGAGTAATTTGTTCATTTGACAATTAGGTCAAACAAGAAGGGTGACTAAAATTTACATCTTAGTATTCATAATGTTGCGCTGACATTGTTGTATGGCTCTGTGGTATCATTAGATTCTTTAGAAATGACATTGTGGTTAAACTGAAAGTTTTTGTGTGTGTGTGATGTAGTTGGAGTATTACTTAACCTTATACAGCTATATTTAATTTGTTATTTATATTTAATGTGAGATTCATTCATTAAAAACAAGGTTTAAATTTCATTTCTAATAGTATTATAAATTTATTTTTAACGTATGTACTATTTTTTAGATGCAATGTGAGGTTTTAAATGTTATTTTAATAGAATTTAAGTGAGGTTTTAAATATGTTATTTTAATATAATTTAAGTGGTTAAATAGGTGAAAACATAGTTCTACCCGCACGTTGCGTGACAAATTCATTTCTAATTAATAGTATTATAATTTAGATTTAAAATTTGATTAATACTTCTATAGGTACATGAAACTAATATAAATATTAAAAGTTTTCATGAAGTTCATGTTTTTCGTTCGACTTTTCACTACTAATTGCTTGTTTCCAACATATCAAATACATAGTAAAGAGGAACACTAATTAATTTTACCCCAAGAAAATCTGAAAAATACCTCCATTCTCTTGTCATCATAGCCTTAGAAGGAAAATTCTAGGTTAGCCGCCACTCGATTAGGACTCCCCCTTCGGCAACCCACTGTCGCCGGAGGTAAACCAAACACCGGATCACCACTGTGACCGGGGTGAAATACCCAAACCCCTCTACACCTTGCTCCTAATACAGTATGAGGAGCCACAATAACGGACGTAAGGAATTTAGAGAGACAACCTACTACTTGGAGAATCTCCCCTTACATATAGATCACTTGGCACTACGGTACTTGATTACGAAGCGATGGCGACTCCCCTAGTTTGGGAATCTGGTTGATGTGTTCATCCCGAATCGCAGAAATCGAGCAGGGAAACGGTTTGGCTTCGTGCGATTTGTCGAAGTGGGAAATCAGATTGATATGCAAATAGCGCTGGATAACCAGTTCATTGGAGCGTCCGAGATCAGATGCACCCTGGGAAGGCACGAGCGTAGGGATCATCGTGCGCAATCTCGTACGCAGGATCGAAAAGGGGCCCAATCGGTTAAGGAATTTGTGCCTCAAAAGGAAGTCGGAGACAGACAGGTCGTGGAGACACATACGAAGACCCGTGTCACATACGCGGAGAAGCTTACCAATCAGATAGGTAACAAGGATCAATTGATGCCAGCACATACAAATCCTGCACAAGACCCAACAGAGTTTATAGAAATGGAAATCCCACATGAAAATCAGGAGTGGCTTCGTCGCAGTGCCGTCGGAATCCTTAAACGCATTGAATATGTGCCGGAGATACAAGAACTAGTGCTTGATTTAGGATGGATTTGTGAAGCTCGAAGCATGGGAAGAGGACTGGTCCTATTGGAATTTGATAGAGACATGGAGTATCAAAAGGCAATAACCTCCTTCACTCCGGCGGTGGAAGAAATCTTTGTAAAGGTACTCCCATGGAAGGATTCAGTTAACGAGGGAGGACGATTTTGTTGGGTCCAATGCGTGGGAGTACCAATTCAGGTTTGGGGCCAAGAAGTGTTTGAAAAAATAGGGAACAGAATTGGCAGCTGTATTGTTGTGGACGAAAACACTTTAACCAGGAAACGGATGGATGTGGGGCGCATATTGGTATCAACAAATGAGCATCTGATAGATAATTCATTCATGATTAAGGTTGAGGGAATGGTTAGCAAAATTATATGTAAGGAAGAACCGATGCTTGGATGCATTTCACATCTGGACTGGATGGTAGGGACTTACCAGAGGACCAAGGACATGGAGGAAGAAGAAGAATTTGAAGAAGGCGGAAGTGACGTAGGTGGGCAAAATGATGGGGAGGGACCCATAGTTGGGGCAGAGGCCAGTGTGACTAATTCTAAGCTAGCTTGTATGGAGCCACACTCTTTTCTGGTAAATACAAAGCCTCGAAAGAGTAAGCGGTTGGTTGGCACAATGGGGAGTTTGGAAACTACAAACTCACGAGCAGGATCTTGGTCGAATGGAAATAGAATTGAGGATGTAGACATAGCTAACATGAACAGGGTTCGAGACCTGACACTAGTGGAAGGAAAGACATGGGCGATTGGAGAAGCACTGGCGATCACAACACAAGCCAATGAGACAGCACTGATGGAATTCGATAGGGAACGGTTCGAATGGGAGATCAAGCAGTTCAGTGCTCAAGGATGCACAATCAGCGAGATAAACGTGATTTAGATGGTCCGTCTACTCTCATGGAATTGCAGAGGACTCCTATCTTTGATAAAGAGGAGGTACATACGTGGGATGATATCCAGAGAATCTTTAGACATGGTTTTTGTGCAGGAAACCAAACGAGAACACTTATGTGACTTTTTTGTAACAACCTTGTGGAACTCAACGAATCTAGAGTGGACATGGGTCCCAGCAATAGGGAGAGCAGGTGGTTTACTTGCGATGTGGGATAAGCAGAGATTTGAGGTCACAAACAAACAGTTGGGAGACAGATACATCTGGTTGGAAGGACGATTCAAGAACTCAGGCTTCCGTTGTGTTATGGTCAATATATATGCTTACAACGACCCTAACCACCGGGCTTTGCTGTGGGACCAATTTAGGAGGAAAATTCAAAGTTGTGGGCTTCCTGTATTGGTAGCAGGCGATTTTAATGAGGTCCCCAGGCCGGACGAGAGAACTAGCGGAGACGTAATAACTAGAGGAATTAGTCAATTTCAAGAATGGGTGGACAACAACAGTCTCACAGACGTCCCTCTCGTAGGTAGACGATTTACATGGGCAAACGCGGTCTGCCGTAGCAAGCTCGATAGAGTGCTAATACAACCAGAATGGAATTCAGCCTTTCCTAACATACAGCTGGTGGCTCAAAGCAGGAACGGGTCTGACCATGTGCCGTTGCTTCTTAACTATGACAACATAGACTGGGGCCCTACGCCCTTTCGAGCCCTGGACTGCTGGTGGGATTATGAGGGATTTTTAGACTTGATTTTTGGGCTATGGGCTGAAGCTGCAGAAATCTTCCCAGGACAATTTCAGTTTGTTAAGAAAATGCGCTGGATTAAAACAAGGCTGCGCAGTTGGAACCGTGACATTTTTGGTAAGTTAGAGACTACCATCAAGAGGCTGCAATTAACGGTGGATAGGATGGACAGGTTGGCAGATGAAAGGAGATTGACAGAGGTTGAAGTCCAGGAAAAGGAGAACGCGGCGCTGACATTGTGTGAAAAGCAAAAGCAAGCGGACTGCATGTGGCAAAAGAAGGCGAGAATAAGATGGGATATCAAAGGGGACCGCAATACCAAATTCTATCACTAAATGGCAAAGGGCTGGACTAGGAGGAATAAAATTTCAGTAAGTACAGATAATGACAGATTGTTGAAATCTCTGACAGAAATAAAACTAGCAGCAAAGCAGTACTACTCAAAGTTTTTCGAGTCGGTCAAGTGGGATAGACCACGTATGAGGGATTTAGGATTCAAGAAATTAACTGTAGAGCAAAGCAGCTGGTTGGATAGAGAAGTGTTGAGGGCGGAAGTTTGGGAAGCAGTTAGACAATGCAACGGAGATAGGACTCCAGGACCGGACGGGTTTTCATTCACCTTTATTAAAAAAGCTTGGGGAGTTATAGGTGCTGATTTAAGCACGTTGGTCACTGAATTTTTCAGGACTGGACGCTTCCCGTTAGGGGCGAACTCATCCTTCCTCACCCTAATCCCGAAAACATGCTTAGCGACCAGATTTGCGGAGTATCGTCCAATAAGCTTGGTTGGGAGTGTGTACAAAATTATAGCTAAAATCTTAGTTAAACGACTAGGGGCAGTGATTAAGACAGTAATAAGTGAGACGCAACATGGGTTCCTACAAGGGCACAACACGTTAGACTGTGTAATGCTAGCTAATGAGGTAACACATCACCTCAAAGTTCGCCAACGACAAGGTTACCTGTTTAAGCTTGATTTCGAAAAGGCATACGACTCAGTTGAATGGGGTTATTTAATAGATGTCATACGTCACATGGGCTTCAGCCAGACATGGTGTAATTGGATTAGCAATTGCCTCGGCTCAGCAAGGGTATCAGTTCTCATCAACGGATCACCGACGCAAGAGTTTGGGGTCGGAAGAGGCCTTCGTCAGGGCTGCCCCATGTCACCATTTCTATTCAACATAGCAGCAGAGGGCTTGCACCAGCTATTTGAGAGAGCGAAGACAGCAGGACTTTTAAGAGGTATAGGTAATCAGGAAGGAGGATGGAATATATCGCACATTCAATTTGCTGACGACACCATGGTATTCGTTAATAATGACGAAGAAGAAATACAGTGCGTCAAAGGAATATTACGATGGTTTGACGCATTTTCTGGATTAAAGGTAAATTATTATAAGAGCTCTCTCGTGGGAATTAACGTCTATAGAGACATGGGGCTCGCAGTTGCTCGGAGAGCCGGCTGTAGATACGAGACCCTTCCATTCAAGTACCTAGGGTCATTCGTGGGGATGAATCCTAAGAGAATAGCTAGCTGGGAGTTTCTGCTTGCGAAAATGAGAAAGAAACTTGCGAGTTGGAAGGGGCCATTGCTATCTGTGGGAGGTAGAATGACCTTGATCAAATCAGTACTCACTAGCCTCCCCGTTTATAACATGTCCATATTCTGCATGCCTCGTGGGGTGGTGCAGCAATGTAACCAGAGCATGAGTAGATTTTTATGGAATGACGGAGATCAACACCGAGGCATAGCGAAGGTGAGCTGGCAGACAGCTATGCGGCCGAGAAATCTTGGAGGATTAAATCTGGGGTGTGTTCAAACTCGTAACGAAGCCTTTCTTTTCAAATGGGTTTGGGGGTTGATGATGGGAGAAAAGAAAATGTGGGCAGATTTAGTGCGGCAGGAACATGGTATTTCGACGTTGGGTGACATTTGGCGTGATGATAATCCATTACTTTCTCCAATATGGAGAGATATCCTTAAGGTGTGGGGCCGCTCTTCTTCCCTATTCGATTTCTGGACCTCCAACATCCACCTGCTCCAGGGGTCATGATAAAACAATAATCCCGGCCTAGAGGGGGGGGTGAATAGGCAATAAAAAATCGCACACAAAATGTAAGGAAAAATAGCAAAAACACAAGGAGTTATAGTGGTTCCAATTCACAATCCGAATTGTACTCCACTACCTAAGAGCTTCACCCTTAGGATTTTCTAATGCAAACACCTTTGCTATTACCTTGAGCTTTTACGGGTTCAGCTCACAACCTTACACCGTAGTTTTTGCGGGCTCAACTACAACCTTACACTTTGATTTTTACGGGCTCAACCACAACCGTTTTACAATCCTCTTTCAAGGTAAGGATTGAAGAACCTTCACAATTTGAATTAATAATATTTGCAACAAATAATTGGTGTACAAATAATAAATGTATGATTCAAAATAACACCAATAAATGAACAATATTACCTCAAGAAGAAAGCGATCCAAACTCAAATTGAAAGACGCAAGAATGGTTGAAAACCTATAAATGAAACTTGCGTTATAAAACTTTGATTGAGAGAGTTTGTAAATGTAATTTGTATATGTGGAACTTGTAAATGCTTTCTTGTCCTTTGTAACTCATCTTAGATGAGTATTTATAGTGTCAAAAGAGTAGAGGCTCATCCATGAAGAAAGGAGCCAAAAACTAGCCGTTTGCTACAGTGAAAAATATATTCGTTGCTACAGTAAAAAAAACTATCCGTTGCTACAGTAAGTCTATCCTTTGCTACGGTGAAACTATTCATTCCCGTTGCTACAGTGCGTTTATCCGTTGCTACAGTGAAATCAAAAACTCTTTTTCTGAAAATTGTTTTTCGTGTAAAAAATCTTTTGACACTTTTCTTGAGGTATTATCGAACATAAATCAAGTGCTAATTAGAATCATACTTACACGTTTAATGCTCTAATATACACTTGATTCTTCGAGCTTGCGATAATTGATTTGTTGCTTCTTTTGTTGTCTCGTCGCAAACTACAAATACTTTAACTTAACATTGCGTTAATATATTAATTAATTTGTGTGTCCTTAATTCATCAAAACAAGATTTAATGAGCCCTTGGGCCAACAGGTCAGGCGAGACCACTCGATTCTGGTGGGACCCATAGGCAGGAAGAATCCCGTTAGCTATTAAACACCCTCGTCTGTACTCACTGGTCTCTAACAAGATGGGATTCACTTCGGAATACGGAAGTTGGCAAGAATCTGACTGGAGTTGGAACTTTACTTTGCGTCGAGGTTTGTTTGATTGGGAGGCTGACGAGGTTCGGGATATGATGATATCCTTACAAGCTCCTACACGTAATAGCACAGCGAGTGAAATTAAATGGGATCTTGACAGCTCCGACAAGTTCTCTATTAAATCTTGCTGCACTGGTTTGTATAACGCAAGATTTGGCCACCTTAAGAATGAAGTCCTAGCGTCGTGTTGGCAGGGGATAATCCCGCTCCGTGTGGAATTTTTCTCCTGGCTGGCGCTTCAAGACCGAATAGCTACTAGGGAGTTTCTTCAGATAAGAAAGGTGGTGGAGGCTGAGGAGAACGTATGTATTTTCTGCTCTCAACTGGGGGAGACAGTGAACCACATATTTCTGCATTGTTCTAAAATTGATCAACTATGGAGTGAGGTCGCATCTTAGGCAGGATTTACCTGGGCCATCCCTCGCGACATAACTACCTTGTGGCAAAGTTGGAGCAACCTTTACACTGGTCAACATAGGCAGATACACCAGGTATGGACGATGCTTAAGAGTGCTATTTTGTGGGGCATTTGGAAATACCGCAACAAGATGATCTTCCAGCAGCACACATACAATGGGCAGCAGCTATTCCACTCCATCTTCGCCATTCTTAGCCAATGGGCTCATGCTCACGACATATCCTTCCCTTACTCCGCGCACCAGATGACCCAATCGTCGACCTAGCTGGCTGTATGGGGTCCTAGAATCATGGAGACTGCTGTTGAGTAGTCTAGCGTTTGAAAGGTGTGTGTGTTATAAATTGTAGCTAGTAGTATGTAGCTTGGCCGAAATATTCTTGGGCGGAACATCGTCATCTATTTTGTATAGGTGTAGGTTTGATCTAAGGCAGTCAGTCATGCCCTTCATGACCTTAATTAATATATAAGCTTATTCAAAAAAAATACATAGTAATTTAAGAGTTATTTATATTACTTTTTTTAAAAGAACAAATATGAACATTCATAACATTCACATGTCATACATTTATAACACTCTCCTTTGGATGTTCATTATCAAAAAATGTGCCTCGTTAAAACCTTACTAGGAAAAACCTCGTGCGATAAAAACCCAGTGAAGGAAAAAAATACACAATGTTTATAAAAATACTTATGTAAGCTGCTTCATTAAAAACTTCACTAAAACAAAGTTGAAAATGATATTAACTTTGTGATGCCTCTAAGTCTTGAAGCTAAATAAAGGAAAAGAAGATCTCGATTCTTCATTCACAGTTAGAAATGTTATGGTCTAGTTTAGAAGAAGGGCGGATGGATGAGGTTTATCTAGCTATGTCTAAAAGTTTGTCTTTACCTTCCTCATAGTCACAACCCGCTTTTCGAACTACTTCTTCAAGTAAGGTTGATTTTTTATGCGAAATCAATCATTTATCTGAGGAAGAAAAAATCTCAACTACTGAGTTACCCCTTGTTAATCCTTACCTAGCCTTTACCCGGCCAACTACCTCATAAATAAAATCTATCTGTACCCTTATTAAACACCAACCGAAAACCGTTAAAGAATACATATAAGCCTCTCGTTTTGATCAACACCCAATTTCCTCCTCTAAAACCGAACAATTTGTTACACTTGAGATTCCTCCCGAACTTCCTTGTCAATGGATATCTCAAGGTTATACGCATCTTCATTTCGGTGCAATTCGCCTTGCTCTCACATACCATGGTTGTAAGGGTCTTCCTGTTACAACCAGGATTGCTCTTCTTGACACCCGCTTTATAGAGTATCAACATGCTTGTATCAGAACTATCGAGACTACACTTTATGCAGGAACTGTGTTTGTCACACTATTTCCTAATTTTAATGTCTCTCAAAGATGATAAACTGCTTGGCACGCTTAAAGTCCGGCTTCAGATTATTGGAGCCCCTCAAGTTTCAAATTCTGTCATTGCTACTCTTCATTATCAAATGGTCTACCGGGTGCAGAATCATGCTCTTGACTTAGCACAGAATGCATCCAATGAAGCTTTACTGATTTCAGAAGATCACAACAACACTCCTACATGCATCCATGTTCCTTGTCTACTACCTCGACCGGAGCTCATTAAACTACTACCAGATACATGGGTCACCAACTATGAGAAACTTCACGAAAATTCTCGACCTATCCAATCTAGTGAGTCTAGATTCAAAAAGTCTAGCGATGGTGGCGTTACCATCTAGTTCGTTCGAGAAAAGGAACATTCACCACCTGCTGTTTTCCACACTCAAATGATGATGGAGCCAATATCTCTAGATGACCCTATGATAGAGATATCCCCTGGTTATGTCATCCCAAGTGAGCCGCCCATTTTTCATTTTAGCTCTGACGACAATCCAATCTACATGTTCAAGGATGAACGTGGTCACTACTTTTTTGATGTTTGTCATTGTGATGATTGCTACTGGGATTCTATCACAACCGGTTATGATGATGATGGTGATGATATTGCATGGTCCTGTGACATCCCAGAATAAAAGAAGAAATCATTCTCACCTTGCAAACAACTTCTAACACACCACGACAAAGGCGACCCCAAGATTGACACCCTTGGACAGCCTTCCGGAAAATTTGATTATCTTGTCAAATATTCTGCACCACCTTCATATCCTATCACACCACCACCTCTATCCTCTTGTCAACCACCAATGTCCAAACCTTCACCTTCATCTCTTATCCATTTACCTTATTATCAGATAACCCTTAAGGAGATTCAGAAGGATCTCCTTCTTTCGGTGTTTGATCGTCAGTCAAATATACTTAAAATTTATCCTGATGCCTAAATGCACAAGTAAATGTGTATAGAGCAAGACAGGGTCAAACCACAGAGATTGAAGGAGCAATATGTTAATAAAAATGTATGACAAGGAGGAAGTGCGACAGAGAAAGAACAAGTGACACAAGGGGAGGGGTTATGTTGATTAGTGAACTAATCAACTCAAGATCAGGAGCTAACACGACTAATAAGTAAAGCTTCTTATCCGGGACACGAAGTGAAATCACAATCCAGGGCTAGATAACATAACAAAATCGGGGGCACGAAAGCAGGAAAAGTAATTAGAGGTATATAAATCAGATAGGAGGGAATCTTAGCAAAAGGTGTTCTCGGGTTGCTTTCTAGGTCGGTCAATCATTGGCACAGAAATATTCCAGACACAAGTACAGACCTGCTATAGGGATCGCGTTTCCACACCGCATCTCCTGCTTACCTTCTTAGATAAAAGTCACCCCCCATTTCCACATATGAGGTGACCTTGACGTTCCGCCGTCCTCCCAGGCACGAATGCGGGGAGGCACTACTCAGAATGCCCATGAAGGGGAGGTAAGACAGATCTAGGGCGCGATAGCTCAGCTTGTCAGACTCGTATCGCATACCCTAAATAACCGTTTACCCCTAGACAGAGGCCTCTCGCGCTGCCTCCACTAGGTGTCTACTTTAACTCAAGGCTTCACATCAGTTATAACCAAGAGAATGACAGTACTCAAACAGTAATATCAACAGTTGATCAGGCTCTTAAAATTCCTAAATGAGCATGAGATTAAAACGGTAAACAATTATATGTCGTAAGAGAATGTATTAAGCATGCATTAGACCTCCTAACCGAACCTTACAACCCTCGAAACACCCTTTACCAAGAAGATGGAACTTAGCTACTCATAATAGAATATAAGCAATAGATGATAATAAACATACAATAAATAAGAGAGAAGGATTAGAAGAAACCGAAGAGATGAAATAGTATTAATCAAAAGCTTCCCCTTTTACAAAGTGGCGGCTGCTCCAAAATTCTAAGAGGAGATGATCCCCAGAAATTAGGGTAAGAGAGAGTGATGTATTAATTGCCTAGGTCAGTCGTCCTTACACAAAACCCTAAAACTTAGTTTATATAGACTAAAGTTAGCTAGGGGACAAAAACAACTAAAGGGAAGGAGGATGAACGAGGACATGACAGCACATGTCCTTCAGGGGAATATCCTGGAATCCTGGCGCGCCTGACAGCTTCTGGAAGCGCACGGAATCCCGTGCGGATCTTTGAAGATGCTTCTCTTTGGTTTCAATTAAGAGAAGATGCAGATTTGTCATGGCCGAGAGACTGCTTACTGGTCTGGTTCGCGTCTAGACCTCGACAACAATCTGGACTTCTAGGCCTTGAAGCTGAAAATCCTTAGGAATACTCCAAAAATGCTTCTTTTTGATCTTTTCCTTCTATGGACTCTGAGCTGCAATAAAGAAAGAAATAAGGATCAAATGCTAGAATCCAGCCCCCGAAAGGACTAGAAAAGAAGGTAAAATCATGCTTATAAGACATGCTATCAAACATCCCCACACTGCCCCAATGCTCGCCCTCGAGCATTAACAAAATTGAAAAACCACCTCATGCGCTAACATACATCTTCAATCCCCAACACACAGAATAGACATGACATCCGACAAACTACACCCAATCAACAAATCTAGCCCTAGAAAAGCACCTGCATCTGGCTGATAGGATAACGACCCTACCAACCAAACTTTCTCAGGCCAAGCCTATTCACCAGCAGTCCTCACCTAGTTATGTGTTTGCACTCATACTCAAAACAAAATATGTGTTTAGGCTATCACTCAAGTATGCAAATGACACAACACAAGCAGAGTTTGCACGTCAATCCGAGTACTGTAGGTCACATGCGAGGGCAATCTAACGATCAGAGACGACTTTGCAGAAAATAAAGAAAATAAAATGAAAGGAGAAGGAGCAGAAGAGAGAAAGGGGTGGAGCGAGATAAAAGGAACAGAGAGAATGACAAGGAAAAGAAAAGAGGAGAGAAGGAGAAAGAAAAGAAGAGAAAAAATCTGGAGGGGGGAATTCCTTGGCTTAGAAGAAGGCAAGACGGTGAGCAACACTCTCTGAAGAGGCTGAAGGTGGGGGCTAGATGATGGCTTCAACTTCCTTCAGTGGGGAGATCGTTGTTGTGCTTCAAGGGCTCGAGAGGTTACCTTCTGGAATGCTCGCTCTGCTTTTATTCAAAAAAATTATTTTATTTTCTTTTTCTCTTTTATTTTATTTTTTTTAGAAGGTGGAATAAAAGCAGGCAGACTAGGCATTTACTTTTCTTCTTTTTTCAGCTCGAAACTTGCATTCGCATTTAATTTCCTCTTTTTCTGAACTGGAGCTGGGCTGGCAGAGCTTTGAATAATGCTTTGGGGCGCTTGATTTTGAGGCCTTGGGAATTGATTTTTTTACTTCCCCACACTTAAATTCTGGAGTGGTGAGGAAGTAATACTGAGATGTTGTCGTGGCCTCGAATCCTTATTTCTGCTCTAGCTCTTTCGTGCCCTTGATAATATCTTGTCCCCACACTTATCTTCTTCGGAATCTAGCCCTTGCCTTTGTGATGAAGAGTGTTACTCACCTGCCAAGGAAAGGACAATGAAAAGGAGCAAATGGTTAGAAGAGAATGGAGAATGGGAATCAAGGGCATGAAAAGAGAAAGGAGAGAGAGAGATAAAATTCAAAAAGAAAAGAAAGAAAGAAAGAAATTTAAAATTTTGCAAAGTTTCCTCGTCGTTTCGTTGCTTTCCCTCGTCTAAAAGTGCCTATACCCAGGGATATTATGCAAACCTAGACAGTGCCTAGCCAAGTATTATCACACAAAAATAAAGGGCATGAAGCTCAAAGTGCTCACGGGTTCAAATTGTGACTACTGGTGTCTAGGGCATGGCAGGATATAAGGGCTAGCAGGTCTAGAAATGCATGCTCAGGCATAGATGCGATGAATGTCATGTTTCTCCTATGCATCAGAAATTAAAAATACATGCCAGTCAATAAGGGTTTTAAAATGGGCAGTGGCAAAATATCCTAGCAAGGACTAAAAGAAAAATCCGAAAAAGTTGAAAAATCCGTAAACACGTAGTCATGCAACAAACAGAAATTTAAACATGCAAACAAACATTCAAAACACACAATAAATCCCTCCGCACACTTAGGCAGCGCATTGTCCTCAATGCGGAAAGGGCTCACAAAGGAGTTCAAGTAACTTAAAAATAGTACAGGATATCCAAAAATAAAAGCTGTAAAAATTGTTCAGAACCCTCCTCGAGGGTAAGAAGTTTAAAATTGTTCGGGGGCGGGACCATTGGGGTGGGAGATTGCGCCGGGAAACCTCAGCCGTCAAAGCCTGAAGTTCCCTGAGAATGGCCTGGAGGAGTCGCGTCTGTGCGAGATCGTAGACAAGAGCAGGAGTCGGGGTCTGGACTGTCATAGATGCCTTCTGGGTTTGACGAGATGTCTCGGCATGGGCAGGGGGAACAAAAGAAGATCGGGGTCTTGAAGGATTCGGATAGTCGAATCGCCCCCCGTTCTTGAGCCCGAAAACCTTATCTCCTGGTGGTGTATAACCTGCAGAGAAACTCAGCACACCTTGTGAAACACAAAGATGACCCATAACATCTAAGGTACGGACATCTAAATCTTTGAACGCAAGGGGTTCAGAAAGGTTGCTGTCATACAGGTTAATATTATGCAATTTTACAGCAATCAGGGAAATAAGGAATCCTAAAATAGGACCTCGGGCGCCATTCAGAACATGAAGGATACCCAAAGTGACCTAAAAACTGAGATTAACCCTACTCTTATACTTCATGCACCATAAAAAGAAAAGTTCCTGCACAGATAACTGTCCCGAGGATCCAAACCGACCCGAAAAGGTGAGGGTTAGATATCTATGCAGGATGCGCAATGAAGGGTCAGCAATTCATGGGCTTTACTTTGTTTAGGGTCAAACTTAGCATCAGGGTTATTGGTAAACTCACGAAACGCAACAGAAGCATCAAAAACATGGGGTATAACAGTCAGAGCATTTTTATACGCAGCAGAATTTAATTCATTAGGCTTAACAAAACCAAGCAGACAATTGAATTCATTAAGAGACAGTGGGGTCCATTTGTTTGCCAACCTAAAGTTTATCAGACCAGGGGTAGAGAGGTTGAGGCCTACTTTGCCTTTCGGCCTGAAACTATCAGAGGCAACCTAAAAGGTGGTAAAGAACTCAAGCGAGAGTTCAATAAAGATGGGGTGTTCTAGAAAGAACAGGGCTTCCCAACCAATATTAGCCACTAACTCTTGGACTCGAGACTCTATGCCCATCTTGGCTAAAAAGTTCATGTCTAGGCGCGTATAGGAGCTAACGCCTTTGTGATTCAATTGGTGCAGTTTATCAAGTGAGGGTTTGTCATTAAAAATCAACCATTCATGCAACACTGAAAGGTTAGAAGTGACCTGGGTGGAAGTCGCTCGAGATGCAAAAGGGGGAGCTGGCGTCGGGGCCTCGATATCTGGAGTGTCTTCGGGACCTTGAGACTTTTTGGAAGTCGAGGCCTTGGCTTTGGTGGAGGGGGGCAGTTTCCTTTTCTGTCCTACCGGCGTCTCAACTTCTGCCAGCTGCTCCGCTCTGGCTGGAGCTTTCGATTTGCCTTTCTTCGCCGTTGCCTTTTTAGCGGCGACTTCCCTCTGCTTCTTCTCTTTCTCGGCGGCTTCCTTCGCCGCTTCTTCATCTTCGAGGTCTTCAACTTCTGCTTCTTCCTCCTCAGCTTCTCCACTCTCACCAGTACCTTCCGCCAGAGCTTCATCTGCCTACTCTGGCTCAGCCTCCTCCTCTTCGGCCTCCGATTCGGATACTAGGATGTCCTTGAGGACTTCCTCCACTGTGAGGTTCGGCTCGGGGTCTAGAAAACGGTCTATAGCAGCATCCATTGGGAGTTTCCTGGTAGCTGGGGACACCTTTTTCGAGGCCGACGCCTTGGCTTTGGGTTTGCCCGCCACAGATCCAGGAGGGAGCTTGACTGTATGGCCAAACCTGGTGGTTGTGGAGGTAGGAGGGATGGAGCCAGTAATTTCCAGGCCGTCTTCGACCGGAGTGAACTCTCTTTGTTGTTCCGCGGACGTTGGTGAGACAACTGGAGGAGAGGGAATGGGGATTGGTTGGACAGAGGGTGGAGTGGCGGTTTTGAACGAGCCGCGGAGTGAAGGGAGATTTGAGATCTGGACCGTGAAGGAACTGGGCTGGCGGGGTCGTCTACTGGGTGGGGCCCTGAAGTATTTTTGCGGATGGGTTTCTTTGTTTTCACCATGGTTGATAGTGATGTGAAGAGAACAGTGATGGAGATGGAGATGTTTTGGGAGAGAGATGGTGTTTTGTTGCTGGTGAGAGGATGATAGTGATGTGTTTTGTGTTGTGAGGAGAGTGAGGACGAAGTAGGAGCTTGGGAAAGAGAAAAGGGCTGACGACTATAATTAATAGCGCAACTTTTTCTTTAATTAGGGCTACTTTTCTTCCCCCTCTGTCAGACGACGTGGCACCTTGGGTGTCGCACCCCCTTTTTCGTTGAAAACAAGTAAAGGTTCGGGACGGGCCACAATGCGAGACAAGCATTGGACTTGTCTTAACATCATGCGAAATGAAGTCGTCACCCTAATTTTCTAAGGTTTAGGGAACCTAATCATCATGGCATTGAAATAAACAAACTAAGGCACAATGGTCTAAACCAAAGAACGATGGTTCGAGGTCGTGATTATGGACTTGGGAAGGTGTTAGGCACCCAAGTCACATCCTAAAAAGGTTACCGGTATGCGAGGTATTTTTGAAAACATTTTGAACGTGTAATTGGGGCCCTCCAAGGTGATGTTACATCTTAGCATTTTTCGTTGGGACTTGTTATTTCCGATTGGGACCGAAGGACGGGTTTACCGTTTTTTCGTATGCTAGAGCGGACGTTCCCCCCTTATCATTGGGTCATGTATGATTAAATTAAACTAGGTGATTCTATCATGGCAAAACTAACAAAGTACATTTTATGGATGTGCATATTTCGTGTGGGATCGAAGCCACCATGCATAGCATTTAACAAGAAAACAATTAATTTCATGGCATGAAAGACAAGTGATATAAACATGTTGTGCATGTGAGTTTGATTTTAATTGTTTTAGCAATTCTATACGTCATGTATACGAGTGGGGTGGTTCTAGCGCCTACTAGGGTGTCATGCATTCGATTCGGTTTTTAGACTTCAACTAAACATACAAGGAGAAGTTTTAAGGTAACCTTACCTTTCGGATGAACCCCGATCGATCCATCTCTTCAAAACCATGATTAATGACAATTGGCATAAATATTTAGGTATATGCAAACATACACGATTTTTAACTACTTAGCTAATTATTACAAACCACAATTCATAAAAACTACTTATCTAATTATTACAAATTGGAGGTCGGAATAACTATCTAACTACTTATTACAACAAGTGAAATACTAATTATTACAACAAGTTTAGCAATTAATTATTACCGCATACACGCAATTAGAAATAATTGACAATTAATTATCACATCGAATGCATGGAAATAAAGCCTACCATTCTAATGGGCCGGGCTAGGCCCATACTTGGATTTCTAGTTTTTTGGACGATGTGCATGCAAACAATATTTACGGAAAACATTAAAGAAAATAAAAAAGGATAAAACGTACTTTTGAACGAGGATTTAAAGCTTTAACCTACAAAGCGAGAGTGTTAGTGAAGGTTTGAAAATAAATAAATAATAAAGAGCGCATGCAATATTTATTTAATTTGACGAATAAATATTTAAATAAACATGATAAACAAATAAACATTTTATTTCATGTCAAATAAATAAATAATTGAACATAAGAAGCAAGTAAACAATTAATTAGACATGGCAAGCAAGTAATCAATTAGTTCATTTATTTCATATGAGCAATTTATAATTATTTAAACATGGCATAATTAATATTCGATTTATTTATAACATGCAAGCATATTAATCATTTCACAATAATTTAAACGTGGCATATGGTATTCTTATCATGTGAACATACAAGCATTTCATACGATTTGAATAAAGCATTTAAACACATACAAATAATCCATACAATTTAAATATATCATTTGACATACGAACATTTAAATATCATTTAAGCACAAAAATAAAAAGCATACGAATGTTTCACGCAATTTAACATGTTATAAAAGCATACGAATATTTTTACAATTTTAACGAAAAAATAAATGGGTCGGGCCCCACATTTTGGACTTTTGGACATGACAAAATGGGCTTGGAATTAATCCAAGCCCAAAACATTTTAATTAAAACAAATGGGCTTGGCAAAGGCCAAGCCCATCACCTTTCTTATTTGCAAAACAGCACCAGTACCTTACCTCTTCTTCTTCCTTACAACGCCGGCCACCATGGTCGGCGACCCAAGCTCCCCTCACTCCCTAAAACATGCTCAAAACAGCCCCAACAATTACAGTAACATAACAGTAGGTCCAGGCAACGAAAACAGCAAGAAATTTAAATGAGAACAGTGGCGTTTTAACAAGTGAAAACTAAACTAATTAACAGGCATATATGGCCATTAATTAGTCAAGACATCTTCCAATCAAATTGAAGCAAGGGAAATGAAATTAGCATGTAAACTAAGCATGTGAGGCAAGTTCTAGCAATTTATTTCATGCTTTAGAGACAAAACGAAAATTAAAGAGAAGCTAGAGAGAGAGAGAGCTTACTGTCTAGGAGAGAATTTGGCCAAGAAGGATGAGCAAGAAATTGAGATTAAGAGGAGATTTTGGTGCCCTCTTCTTGTTGCATGAAGGTGTGTATTTATAGGGAAAATCTGGAGTCGGTTTGGAGGGAGCTTGTGCCTGCAAAGTGGTGCGTGGTTCGTCGGTGAGCTGGAGGGTGAATAGCGAGCTAGCTAGGTGAGTAAGTTCGGGTATGTGGCTGGGAAGAAATGGAACCTTCTGTTAATGGGAAAGGAAGGGATGGGCATGTGCAAATCTTTGAGCTTTGGCATTGAATGCTCGCGGTTAAGGAGGAAGATGATGATGAAAAGGTGATGGTAGGGGTTGAAAAAGGGTGAGCCGTTGATTTGGCTTAAAAATGAGTCAAAAAGTTTGATCAAGCGGCTGAGATGAGGGCTGCTATTAATGCATATTAATTGTGGCACGAACTGGATATTTTGGTACAAGCGAATTTGTACGAAAGTGAAAATAAATTCAATCCGAGGGAAACACGATGTGCAAAAAAATAAGACAAGAAAACTAGTGTACAGTAAATAAACGAGAAGTTTGAGTTAACGTATTTATTCTCTTCCGGAAATGTCAAAATGTTTGAACGCAAAATAAATGTCCTTACAACAAAAATTGAATGAAACTGAACGAGGTGGCGTGAAAGAGAAAAATAGTACATAATTATCAATTAAAGAAATTACGCGTTCGAGCCACGGTCCGAGAAAACTTACTCGGGACCGAGAAAAGTTCGCGTGAAGACAGTCGAAAAATACGAAAAACTAAAAAGGCCCGAAATGGCATGGAATATTAAACAAATTAGGATAGGACCAAGAATTGACAGAAATTTGACCTCGATGAGCTATTAAATGTGGTAAACATAAAAATACGTGAATGCGTTGACGAAAACCGAAAAATACGGTTTAGTTGAAAATACGAGAAAAATACAAAAAATTCAAAAGACGTGAAATGGCGTTAAATATTAAAACAAATAGTCCATGATCAAAAGTCGATTGAAATTTGACGTAAACGGGCTATTAATGCGACATGCAATAAAACGAAAAAAGTTGTGACGTAAGTCAAAATTCGGGTAGCAACAGTTTCCCCCTCTTTACTGTCTGATCAAAAATACAGTGTAACTGAAATTTTTGATAAGCAGTAAAGACGGTTGCCCTAAGTCTTTACCATATTTTGAATACATCCTGACCGGTTGAGATGTGGGATTGTGCATGAATTGAAAGATATAGTCGCTCAGGGAGGAGTAATAATTATGCAGAAAAGTAGTCGCTCAAGGAGGAGTAGTTTAGATATAATATGCGGAAAAGTAGTCGCTCAAGGAGGAGTATTTTAGATAGACAGGCATTTAAGACAGGAAAGTAGTCGCTCAAGGAGGAGTAGTTTAGATAGACAGGAATTTAAGACAGGAAAGTAGTCGCTCAAGGAGGAGTATTTTAGATAGACAGGAATTTAAGACAGGAAAGTAGTCGTTCAAGGAGGAGTATTTTAGATATAGTATGCAGGAAAGTAGTCGCTCAATGAGGAGTATTTTAGATATAGTATACAGGAAAGTAGTCGCTCAAGGAAGAGTATTTTAGATATAGTATGCAGGAAAGTAGTCGCTCAATGAGGAGTATTTTAGATATAGTATACAGGAAAGTAGTCGCTCAAGGAAGAGTATTTTAGATATAGTATGCAGGAAAGTAGTCGCTCAAGGAGGAGTAATAATTATGCAGAAATGTAGAATTATATAAAGTGAGGGCAGCACTCGCACTTCATACGTTTTGACAAAAAAGTAAATGAGGGTTGGAACGTACCTTTGATTCAAGGCAACTTACCTTGGCTCGAGCCTTCTGACGACTCAATGTGAATTCGCGACTGGTTGTCTTGGACGACCATTCCGCTCTTCTCAATTTGATTGGATTCGTTCGGCAAAATCCGCGACGAGGGCACTACAATGACATTTCATCGAAGACCCATGGTTGATGTGATTCCATCAAAGCGTATCTGTATCCTGCAAAATAGGAAGGAAGCAAAGACAAAGCAGCAATAGATAGAAAAAGAGGGAGCAAACTACCTATGTGAGAAATATCAAAATATTCCTACATTTACCCATGGCTTGCCCCCAAGTTTTTTGTTTGGAATAAAAATGACTTCTTTGTTTTAAGAAAATAAATTCAAGCATTCTTTTTGGATAAAACGTTCGTCCAATTTTCGTTATATGAACATGATCGATTCAAGTCTAGATAACGTCTGTGTCTTGTTCAGGAAATAACGACCTCAAGAACAAGACTTTCCCATGATATGTAGCCGTAAGCAACCCTTACCAGATATTAGTGTTTGCGCTCACGCTCAGAAAATAGGGCTATGTGTTTACACTCCTAGAAATGCAATAAACATAGCACAAAAATTAAATTTGCAATGTCAATCCCAGCTAATAGACTTCGAATGAAGATGCACATGCATGGGCCTGCTAATAATCAAAAGGACTTTGCAAGGGAGAAAAAAGAGGACTTTGTAGAAAGGTATTGTGTTTTTTTTTAGTGTTAATGAGTTTGTGCTCGACGACTGATTGCGATGAGGACAAATTGCGGTGAACGATGCTCGATGATTTGACTGTGGCGAAGAGCAAAGTACATGAATTTTTCTTCTTTTGTTGAGGCGTTTCTTCTTCATGGTCATCCTTGCGATCTTGATTGACTTCTCTTTTTCTCTTTTTTTGCACTTGCTTCCATTTTTATTGGTTTGGTGGTTCTTGAGACGCCTTTTCTTTGTATTTATTTCTTCTCTTTTTCCCTTTTTTTCTTATTTCTCTTTCCTTATCCCCCCCCCCTCTCTCTCTCTTTTCTTTTCTTTTCTTCTCTCTCCTTTTTTTCTTTTTGTTTTCTCTCTTTCGTTTCCCCTCTTTTTCTTGTATGTATAAATAGCAAGTGAAGCAAGTGCAATTTTTGTTTGGTCTATTCTCCTCTCTGTCTTGTTTTATTTGACCTTCTTTCGACGTTGATTTGTCAGTGATTCTCTAAGGGCTCCCTTTTCATTCCCTTGTTTGTCTTGTAACTCCAATTTGGCGGTCCCAGTCGAACACTAACTCACTTGGTTAAAAGGCTTTTAGGCGTTTGATAGAGTTGTACATGGTGTACAAGAGATGTGTTTTGGGGGTAAAAAGGTTAAAAATGAAAAGGTGGGAGAGGAGCAAAGCAAAGTCCCCTATCATCTTACCGCTATCCCATGTCTGATAGTTCATATACCCTAGATATTATGCAAATCTAACTAGCACCTAATTTAGCATTTACACTCATGAAATAAACCAGGTGTGAAGGCCCAAAATACTCACAGGGATATGTTCGTGATCGCTTATATCTAAACATGTCATGGTTATAAGAGTTAACAGACAAAATCTCGTGTGTTCATACAATTTCTAATGAACGCAAAATGATGAATGCTTTGATTAAAAAATGTTCAAAAAAAAAGCAAAAAAGCAAAAAACGTGGGATTTTTTTATTTTTTCCTTCTTTTTAGCCCAAGTAGTAACATGTACTGAGAGATTTTTTTTGGAGAAAACTAAACATTACACGCACGTATTTGTAACAACGCAAATTGTGGAAATTTCTAAAATTACGGACAATGTAAATTGCGGAAAGGGAATTGTGAAAACATGAATTACGGGAACGTAAATTACGGAAAGGGAAATTACAAACGGTAAAGGACAGCTTACCTGAAAAATGAGCTTTGACATTTTTCAACACCTTCTTTTGGTCATCACTTCACTTGCTTGCCCCCAAGTTTTACAGGTCTCGTTGCACCTAAAAATGTAAAATTACGGAAATGTAAATTGCAAAACATAAATTGCTCGTTACTTTTAAAATTACGGAAGTGTGAAAGGACGACTCCCCTGAAAAATGAGCTTTGAGATTTTTCAACGCCTTCCTTTGGTCGTTACTTCATTCGTTTGCCCCCCAAGTTTACAAGTCTCGTTGCACCTGAAATGTAAAATAACGGAAGTGAAAATAGTGAAAACGTAAATCATAGAAACGTAAATTGTGAAAGGGGAAATTGTAAACACAAAGGACAACTCCCCTGAAAAATGAGCTTTGACATTTTTCGACGCCTTCTTTTGGTCGTAACTTCATTCGCTTGCCCCCAAGTTTACAAGTCTTGTTGCACCTCTGATGGTTCTATCACAGTATCTCGAAGGCTAGCCATCAAGTTCTTGAATAGTGTTCTGGATGTAAACGGCCTCTTCATAGTCATCGTTCGTGTGTACGGAGAAAGCGCTACATGTTAAACCATGTATGAAAGCATACATCTATCCGTTATGCACCTGTAAAACTTAGCACTTGATTAGTGAGGTTAGTCTAACCACGGGTTTTTTGCGACCCTAACTACTCCCAGGTGCTGCCGACACCACACTTCCTTTATTTAACTTAAAAGATTTGACACGCAAGTTTTTAAGAAGAGAAAGCTCTCATTTTATTGATTCAGAATAAACATTAAGCGGTTTGGTCGAGAAGAACCCTATGTCCTTTAGTCGACGAGATGTGGCCTATAGATTCCTACGCAAAATCCATCCTGACGGCATCCGCGTTCACGGGTCTTGGTAGATCATCCCCATCCATTTTGGTGAGCATTAGGGCCCCTCCCGAGAATGCGCTCTTGACAATGTATGGACCTTCGTACTTCGGGGCCTATTTTCCTTGACTCTCCTCCTGATGAGGAAGAATTTTCTTTAACACTAAATCCCCGATCTTGAACTCGCGCGGCCGCACTTTCTTGTTGTAAGCGTTAGCCATTCTCTTTTGATATAACTGGGCATGGCACATAGCGGCCAAGCGTTTCTCCGAGATGAGATTCAATTGCTCATATCTCACTCTCGCCCAATCTGATTCTTCTACTCCTGATTCAGCCAAGACTCTAAGGGAGGGAATCTCCACCTCAAGTGGTATCACTGCCTCCATGCCGTAGACCAAAGAGTAAGGGGTTGCTCCCGTAGAAGTGTGAATTGCGATCCGATAGGCATGTAAGGCGAAAGGAAGCATGTCATGCCAATCTTTGTGGGTGACTACCATTTTTTGGATGATTTTCTTTAAATTCTTGTTTGCGGCTTCAACTGCGCCATTCATCTTCGGGCGGTAAGGCGAGGAGTTGCGGTGTTTCATCTTCTATTGTTGGCATAGATCATTGATCATCTTTCCATTTAGATTGGTACCGTTATCGGTAATGATCATTTTGGGGACTCCATAGCAGCAAATGATGTTCTTCTTGATGAACCGCATG
Organism: Viola odorata; assembly: GCA_963691705.1. NCBI lineage: Eukaryota > Viridiplantae > Streptophyta > Magnoliopsida > Malpighiales > Violaceae > Viola > Viola odorata. The sequence continues at coordinate 11,101,208 of OY829538.1, forward strand.
GTCGTCTTTTGAGTAATACTTGAGTAAGAAGCGGCTTCTACCCATTTGGTGAAGTAATCGATCACCACAAGGATGAAGCGATGACCATTGGAGGCTTTCGGATGAATTTGACCGATGATATCAATTCCCCACATTGCGAAAGGCCAAGGCGACGTCATGCTAAAAAAAGGAGCCGGAGGGACGTGAAGGTGGTCCACGTAGACTTGGAACTTGTGGCATTTCCAGAAATAATCAATGCAATCTCTTTCGATGGTGAGCCAAAAATAACCTTGCCTCATGATTTGCCTTGCCATCATATGTCCACTAGCATGCGTGGAGCAAATCCCTTCGTGAATTTCGGTCATGATTTTCTTGGCCTTGAGAACAGTGACGCAACGAAGTAAGGCCCCATCTGCCCTTCTCTTGTACAACACCTCGCCGTCGAGATAGAAGTCCAAAGCCAAACGTTGAAGGGTTTTCTTACTACTTTGACTTGCCCCCGGCGGATACTCTCGATAATTGATGAACCGGACCAAATCATGGAACCACGGATTCCCGTCGGGCTCATCTTCTAATGTGACGCAGCAGGTCGGTGTTTCTTTCACTTCCACCCTCAATAGTTGAAGCATTATCCCGCATTCTAATTTGAACATCTAGGCCAAATGATGTGATCACGACCCCCTTCAAAATAGACCAACTTACCGCGTCGCCAAGGGAGACGGACACGAGCAGCCGAGCCGTGCAAATATTGCATCACGTGTTCGCAACAAGCATATGGACAAGCAAATGGAGTCCGATTTGGGAGATCAGAGGCTTGATGGAAACTTCAAGATGCTAGCTTTCATTTGGCACAAGTTTCAGGCCAATCGGACTTATGGATCAAAAGTTATGCTCGTCGACATTTTAGCGCGCGGTTCTTGGCGTGATCACGTTAAGGTCTTAACGTGATCACGGTAAGGAAAAGTTGGCTAACGTGATCACGTTTAGGCCTTAACGTGAATCACGTTAGTCCCTGTTTTGGTGACCGAATTTTGTTTTCCAAGTACATTTTCAGGGTCATTTTTGTAATAGTGTAGGCTTATTGTAACCTAGTATAAATAGGGACTTTCTCCTCATTTTGTAACTTAGTTTTGGATGATGAATGAATGTTTAAGTTGAGCTTACTCCTTCTTTTATTCATTCATCCATTGCTCACCCCTCCTTGAGAGAGATCCGTCGAGTGAGAATACTCCTCCCGATCTCTCTTTGGGAAATCAAATTGGTGCTTGCCTTGGTCTTGGATCGCCGTGGCTTGAGTCAATCAAAAAGAACAAGAATCCTTCACATGTGTAACCCGTTGTTACCTCCTCGTGTCTCAATCGTCATCTCTAATCCCTCCGCCATTCAATCGGGTAATTTGTTATTAATCCTTTCCGCTGCGTGTCCCCCTCCGTTCCTCCATATTTCCTACTGTTTTTATTGTTGTTTGTGTGATCAAACCCATGAGCTAGATCCTCCTTTTGTTGAATGTCATTTCGGCCGGATTTCTTTTCCGAGTTTCGGCCGTGATCGCATCAATTGGTAGCGGAGCTTTTGGGCTCTTGGGTTTGTAGATCTGTGTTTGTTGTGTTGTTTCTGTTGATCTTCCGTTTGTGTGTTGTTGAGATGATTTTTTGTCCGAAAATCATCTTGTGTTTTCGTTTCCAAGAGTCGTTCCTCTTGTGCCTGATTTTCTGTCCGAAAATCAGTTTGTTGTGTCTGTTTCTTTTCTGTTTTGTACGAGTTGTACCACTCAGAACATCCTTAAATTTTGTATGCTTAAACTTCAATCTGTGTGGAACAACTTTTGTTTTTGTGTCGACTGCAATCTCGGTGAAATTTATACACTTTTTGACTCCCAAAGAAAAGTGTGCAGATTTTACCCGAGAGAACAGTTCTTGTGTTTCTGCTCTGTTTTCGGTGTCTTCCCGTAGGAATTATCCTTTTTTCCCTTCGTGAAAGTTGTAGGTCCATGTCTTAGGAGTGTGTCTGTTAATTTTCGTAATGTTTAGCCTTCGTTTGCTATATTTTCGAGTCATTTTTTGGAAGTCTGTCAAGAACATCTTGGTGTTCTTAGTGTTCTTCATGTTCTTCTTGTGTTCTTCATGTGTTCATCTTGTTCTTGAGTCTTTTCTTTTTGATCCATCTGAGTTTGGATGATCAAAAAGTTTTTGTTTCCCATTTGTTTATTTTTTCCTTAGGAATAAACAAATATAGATTGTGCACACAAGTCTTTGTGCTTATCCTTGCATTTAATGCAAGCAAGACTTTTTGACCTAATCCTTAGACTTGTTGACCAAGTGCCACTTGTCCCCTCAATAAATGTGAGCGAATTATTTGTGAGCGCAACTTTTGCGAGAGTTTTAAACACCGAGTATAAACACGTGAGCGAGTGTTTTTAACTAACGCAAATATCTATATATATATATCGTTTGTTTCTTTTACAGAAAAAAAAAAAGAAGAAGCAAGGATTCGAGGACGAATCCTTTTGAAGAGGGAGAGGTTGATGTGATCACGACCCCCTTCAAAATAGACCAACTTGCCGCGTCGCCAAGGGAGACGGACACGAGCAGCCGAGCCGTGCAAATATTGCATCGCGTGTTCGCAACAAGCATATGGACAAGCAAATGGAGTCCGATTTGGGAGATCAGAAGCTTGATGGAAACTTCAAGATGCTAGCTTTCATTTGGCACAAGTTTCAGGCCAATCGGACTTATGGATCAAAAGTTATGCTCGTCGACATTTTAGCGCGCGGTTCTTGGCGTGATCACGTTAAGGTCTTAACGTGATCACGGTAAGGAAAAGTTGGCTAACGTGATCACGTTTAGGCCTTAACGTGAATCACGTTAGTCCCTGTTTTGGTGACCGAATTTTGTTTTCCAAGCACATTTTCAGGGTCATTTTTGTAATAGTGTAGGCTTATTGTAACCTAGTATAAATAGGGACTTTCTCCTCATTTTGTAACTTAGTTTTGGATGATGAATGAATGTTTAAGTTGAGCTTACTCCTTCTTTTATTCATTCATCCATTGCTCACCCCTCCTTGAGAGAGATCCGTCGAGTGAGAATACTCCTCCCGATCTCTCTTTGGGAAATCAAATTGGTGCTTGCCTTGGTCTTGGATCGCCGTGGCTTGAGTCAATCAAAAAGAACAAGAATCCTTCACATGTGTAACCCGTTGTTACCTCCTCGTGTCTCAATCGTCATCTCTAATCCCTCCGCCATTCAATCGGGTAATTTGTTATTAATCCTTTCCGCTGCGTGTCCCCCTCCGTTCCTCCATATTTCCTACTGTTTTTATTGTTGTTTGTGTGATCAAACCCATGAGCTAGATCCTCCTTTTGTTGAATGTCATTTCGGCCGGATTTCTTTTCCTAGTTTCGGCCGTAATCGCATCACCAAAGTGGCCAATGCATCCGCGAAGCGGTTCTTGTCCCGATCGATTCGGTCGAACTTGGTTTCTTCAAATTCCCCCATGAGTTGGGTTAGCAACCTTTGATAAGGTATTAGCTTGGAATCTCGGGTTTGCCATAAATCTTGAGCTTGATAGATGACGAGGGCCAAGTCTCCAAAAATTTTCAACTTTTCACCTTTAGGTCAATGGCTGCCATCAAGCCGCTAACACTTGCCTCGTATTCGGCGACATTGTTGGTGCACGGAAAATTCAATTTGCATGCCACAGGGAATTGCCGACCATCTAGGGCTATGACCATAGCACCTACCCCTTTTCCTGAGAGGTTCACCGCACCATCGAAGAACATGGTCCACCAATCATCTTCTTCTAAATCTTCCGTGGTCTCATCATTGATTACCATGATATCCTCATCGGGGAAGTCAAACTTTATAGGCTCGTACTCGTCCATGGCATTATCGGCTAGGTGGTCAGCGAGAGCGCTGACCTTGACCGCCTTTCGCGTCACATATATGATCTCGTATTCGGCCAACAAAACTTGACATCTACAAATCCAACTTGATAAGTATGGCTTCTCAAAGATGTATTTCAAAGGGTCCATGTGAGAAATCAGCCACGTCGTGTGATATAACATGTATTGTCTGAGTCTTCGGCCACTCCATGCTAAAGCACAACAGGTTTGTTCCAAAGCAGAATAGCGCATTTCGGATTCGTTAAACTTCTTACTCAAGTAGTAAATGGGTTGCTTGCGTCTTCCGGAGTCATCGTGTTTCCCTAAGACACACCCCATGGCGCTGGTTGTGATTTTTAAATAGATTAGCAAATGGCGTCTTGGAGTAGGAGGGACCAGCACCGGTGGATTTTGTAGATATGTCTTGATTTTCTCGAAGGCCCTCTGACAATCTTCATCCCATTCAACCTCTCCATTTTTTCTCAACATTTTGAACATTGGCTCACAAGTGAGTGTCAACTGGCTGATAAAGCGGGCGATGTAGTTAATGCGCCCTAAGAAGCTACACACCTCTTTTTCCGTCCTGGGAGAAGGTAGCTCTTGAATGGCCTTCACTTTATCCGGGTCTACCTCTATGCCTCTGTTGCTAACAATGAACCCTAGCAATTTCCCGGATGTTACTCCGAAGGTACACTTGGCGGGGTTCAAACGTAAACGAAATTGTCGTAATCTTTCGAACACCTTCCTTAGGATGTCTATATGATCTTGTTCTCCACGAGACTTGGCAATCATATCATCAACATAAATTTCGACCTCTTTATGCATCATGTCATGAAAAAGAGTGACAGCGGCGAGTTGGTAAGTAACACCCACGTTTTTTAATCCAAAAGGCATCACTTTGTAGCAAAAGGTCCCCCACGGCGTGATGAAGGTCGTCTTCTCGCTATCTTCCGGAGCCATCTTGATTTGATTATATTCTGAAAACCCATCCATGAAGGAGAACATGTCACTGTGAGCGGCGCTGTCCACTAGGATATTGATATGAAGGAGTGGGAAGTCATCTTTGGGGCTTGCTCGATTGAGGTCTCTAAAGTCCACACACAATGCGACCTTCCCGTCTTTCTTTGGCACAGGTACGATATTGGCGACCCATTCTGGATATTCGGCGACCTTTAAGAAACCCGCCTCTAGTTGTTTAGTAACTTCCTCTTTTATTTTTAAAAGGAGGTCTGGATGCATTCTTCGGAGTTTTTACTTTATGGGTTTGAACTCGGGTTTTAAAGGTATGTGGTGTTCGACTATGCTAGGATCGAGACCGGGCATATCGTCATAAGACCAAGCGAATACGTCCGAGTATTCCTTGAGGAGGGAGATCATCCTTTCTTTTTGAGTAGGGTTTGAAGTCATTCCGATCTTGATGATTTTTCGATTTTCTTCGCTTGCCCCTAAGTTTATTTCTTCCAACTCCTCCTGAGGAGGAATTATTTCTTTCTTTGAACTCTCGACTAAACGGGCCAACTCGCGCGGAACCTCACCTTCATCTTCAGTTGCGGCGAAAATTTCCTCATCGGTAAAGACATAGGGTGTATCAAGACCAATCGGACATTTATCCTGAAAAATAAAATGCGAACAGTAAAAGACATTTGGAAAAAAGGTTAAATATATTTATTTATTTTTAAACCGAAGGGGAACGCAAGTTCCTATAAAAGACAACAAAACGTGCATACATATATATTTTGTTTGTGTTTTTTTTAACCGAAGGGGAACGCAAGTTCCTATAAAAGGCAACAAAATATGCATATATAATTACACGTGGACATTAGGAAGTGTGATGGTGGTCCAATTACACACGGCCCCCCTAGACTTCTTTACGAAAATGGCCAAGCCTTGAGACGACGCTTCTTCTCTGAGTGTGCAAACATGGAAATCCGAAGCCACACTGACTGTGGTTGAATTCGAGTTGACAATTTCAGCTGTGAAAGGGAAAGTGGTTCTAATGTGCGGGATACTCATGCTATAAGAAGGCGTAGGACGCCCAAAGAGCTTGGCTAGCTGCTTCTCTTTCTTTTCCTCAGAGACCCTCGCGAAATCGGCCTTGGTTGGTTGATACCCCAACCCGAAGCGGTCCCCGAACTTCTTAGGCGGCGCTAGGCCCTTTGCTCCTTGTAGCATGGCTCCTAGCCTTTTCCCTAGTTGAGAGTTGTCTTTCGACGTCACATGGGTAACTATCATGGCCTCCTTGAGAACTTGGGTTTTGACGATGGGCGATCCCTCCTCTATCCATTCCGCGTTAACTATTTTGAAAGCTTGGAATGAGCTCTCTATGATTTCGGTAGCCTCGATGTAAGGCACTGATGAATGTTTTGCTAGAATCAAAGCCTCTTCTGCTCTTATGGTAATGAGGATGCCATCCTTTACATACTTAAGGCATTGATGTAAGGACGAGGGAACGGCCCCTGCCGCGTGGATCCAAGGTCGCCCTAAGAGCATGTTCTATGCGGGTTCGATTTCCATGATTTGGAATGTCAAGGTAAACGTGTGGGGCCCTATTACCATATCCAAATCAAGGTTCTCGATAATCTCTCGGATGGTTTCGTCGAATGCGCGGGCCATCATTCCACTTGGCTTCAGAAGAGCCATGTCTATTGGTAATTGTGCGAGGACATGTTTGGGCATGACGTTCAGCGCGGACCCATTATCAATTAAAGCCTTGGCTATGACGTGACCCTTACATTCCACCGTTATGTAGAGGGCCTTGTTGTGATTCGTCCCCTCGGGGTCAATTTCCTCTTCGGAGAAGGTGATGGTACTTAGAGCTTGGATTCTCCCTACGAGGTTTCCCACTCCTTCCACGGTGATGTCTTTAGTCACGAAAGCTTTATTCAAGAATTTCAAAAGGGATCGGCGATGAGGTTTAGATGTGAGGATCAGTTCCATTATGGAGATGCGAGCCGGAGTTTTCTTTAATTGTTCAATGACATTGAACTCGCTTCTTTTCATGATTTTCAAGAATTCGGCCGCATCTCCTTCGGTCACGGGTTCGTTCACCCCTTGCTCTTTTTCCACTATTTCCTCGGGGATCAATGGGCCTTTCCCTTTGGCCAGCCTTTGCTTCTTAACTTCTTCTGAAATGTAGCATCTCCCGGTGCGAGTCATGCCCCCAATGTTAAAGGTTTCAGCCGCTGGTGTAGCGAAGGGAGGAGTTGCGACGACCGTGTATCCGTAGTCAAATGGGACGGCATGCAAGTCTTTGCTAGGAGTGTTCTGAGCGAACTTGAAGACTAGCTTGAAGGGCGTTGCAACGGGTCTCTCGGCTTGAGCTATACATTTGAAGGTATATGGGGCGGGAGGTCCATCCCTCACGACACCAATTTCTTCTACCTCTAGGGTTTTCTTTCCAACTTCAATAACCCCAAAACCCACAAGTTGTTTCAATTTTTCCACAAAAAGACCGCAATCCCGGACTCCATGGTCCCTTGCTTGATGAAAAAACAAACAAACGCCAAAACCCTCATGCGAGTGCGGTATGTGACCACTTTTGACTAGTGCGGCGAAGAGCCTTTCCCGAGGCAACTCCAAGATGAGAGGGAAGGGATCTTTAACCTTTTCCACGGAGATGGCGCTCACCCCTCCGCTTCCTTGGGCGTGATTTAGGAGAGGGTTGGTGGTGATGTTAGGCCCTTTGGCCACTCCTTCGAAGGAGACCCATCCACTTTTGATTAGTTGTTGCACCTTCATCTTGAAGGCATAGCAATTATCCGTTGTGTGACCTGGAGCCCCTGCATGGTACTCGCACTTTGCGCTGGGGTCATACCACTTGGGGTAAGGAGGTAGTACGGGTTGGGGAGGAATTGGCACAATTTGTCCAGCGGCTAAGAGGTGTTTGTAAATTTCCCCTATGAGAAGAGGAAGGGATGGTGGTGGTTCCCGCTGGAAACGGTTAGCTTGAGTTATTTGGTTGCTAGGGTTCTTTGGCGGGTTATATGGTCTAGGTTGTGCGGGTTGTGGCATTTTTGGTGCGGGATATGGATAAGGTGGGAATGGCGCGGGGTATTGCGGAGCCACATTAGCAATGGGCATTGGTGGAGGGAAAAATGGTGATTGATATGGTGATGGCGCATGGTATGGTGGTGATGCAAAAGGTTGCCGATAGTTGGGCTGGTGAGATACAAAGCCGACCTCCTTTTTCACAAGAGGCACTTTCTTGGGTGTTGTTTCAAGAGCGACGATTCTCCCTGTCTTGATCCCCTGCTCAACTCTTTCTACTATCAAGACCATGTCGGAAAAACTGTTCGACGGATTAGAGATGAGGTATGTGTAGTAAGGGGCTTTGAAGGTGTTCACAAAGATAGCTATGAGCTCTTTGTCGCTTAGTGGTGGAGAAATCCTAGCCGCTAGCTCCCTCCATCTTTGAGCGTAGGTCTTCACTGTTTCGCCAACTTTCTTTTCTAGATCCTAAAGATTGGAGCGGTCTAGTGCCACCTCCATGTTGAACTTGTATTGCTTGAAGAAAGCATCAGATAGATCCCTCCAAGTCTTAATCTTAGCTCGGTCTAAACCCATGTACCAAGTCAAAGCATGCTTGTCCAAACTCTCTCTAAACAGATGGATCAGAAGAGGCTCATTGTGTATCATTTTGGCCATCTTATTGCAATAGGCCTTAAGGTGAGTCTTTCGGCACTCGACCCCAGTGTACTTCTCGAAATCTGGAACTTTGTACTTAGGAGGCATCACAATCCCTGGGACCATGCACATGTCTGTTGGGCCCGTAAGGTCAAAGGGGTATGTTCCTTCAATGGTCCTGAGCCTTTCTTCTAGTAGGCTTAATCTATCCATATTCGGCCTTTCCATGACGACCATGTTAGGATCAAGGGGTAGTAGGGGTTCTGATGTGAAGGGTGGTTGCGTCGGATTGACGAAAGGAGGACGAATTCCCGTAGGATCGGGGATCACGCTTTGAGTAGAGTGGCCCTGAGGAGGGCCACGACCTTGGGATTCCTGATGAATTTGATTTTTACCGGGGTCCAAAGTGAGGTTGACTAAGGAATGTTGCAGAACTGTCGTAACTTCCTCACCTGTGTTGACTACAGGATCTGTGGTGATAGGTCTGGCGAACGAATCAATCCACTTCCAATGACCCCCGAGCATAACAAACGATTGGGGTCCCGCTGGTCCAGCTATAGTGGATGAAGAAGGTCCCATCATCTGAGTAGGATCAAAACCAAGTGGGAACTCTGAGGTGGCTTCATCTCGCTCTTTTTCGGCCTGAGTGGCCCTCTCTGTAGTAACCCTGACTTGCTCTTCCAACTCTACTATTCTAGCAGCCAACATCTCTTCTGTCTTGGCTTGCTCAGCCATTTTTCGTGCTTGAAGTCTAGTCACGGGGAGCCTAGGGGGAGTAGTTTTTCTTCTAGGAGCTATCGTTAACCTGAAAAAATGGAAAAAGGGCAACAAAAAGGTTAGTCTCGGTGATGCGATCCCGAGGCCTCCACACTGCTTATTCACTCTTCCGGCCACACTTTCACTTAATACTTTGAGGATGGACGAGAAGATGATACTTTGGTGAAGATATAAAGGAAGCTTTTATTCATTCCAACGACGCGATGCGATCTTGGATGCCACAAATGGAAACCCTTGAAGCAAAATGACGCGAGTAGCTAATGTTATCATGCTCAGAAAATCTCTAAATCCGTCACCCAAAAAAGTTGATTTTTGGTATGAGCATACTTCAATCCGTTATCAATATCTTTCGTATTTTGGCCGAGCTGAAATTCTGAATTCATCGTATCCATATTGGCCCAGGTAGAAGATCGCGCGGCTGAGACCGAGAAAACTGTCATCCTTACGTCCAAATTATCTTCGGGCGGTGTGCTGCTCGGAAAAATCCCATATTTGGTATGGGAAATCTTAAATGTGTTGTAAACATCTTTCGTGTTTTGGCCGAGTGGAAGTTCTGAGCCCATCATGTCGATTTTGGCAGAGGCAAAAGATTGCGCAACTGAGACCGAGAAGAGCAGCTATCCTCACGTCTAAATTATTTGCGAGAGATTTGTCGCTCAGAAGGTTCTGAAATTTGGTGTGGGCTTACTTCAATGTGTTACGAACGTCTTTCATGTTTACTTCAAGAAAAGTTCGCGTTAAGACAGTCGAAAAATACGAAAAACTAAAAAGGCCCGAAATGACATGGAATATTAAACAAATTATCCTAGGACCAAGAATTGACAGAAATTTGACCTAGACGAGCTATTAAATGTGGTAAACGTAAAAATACGTGAATGCGTTGACGAAAACCGAAAAATACGGTTTAGTTGAATATACGAGAAAAATACGAAAAATTCAAAAGACGTGAAATGGCGTGAAATATTAAAACAAATAGTCCATGATCAAAAATCGATTGAAATTTGAAGTAAACGGGCTATTAATGCGACATGCAATAAAACGAAAAAAGTTGTGACGTAAGTCAAAATTCGGGTAGCAACATTGCGTATCCCAACCACTTAAAGAGGATAAAAGATTTTCAAATTTCAAAAAGGGGGTGGTTAAATAGGATAATGACAAAGAGAGAGAATAAAGGTTTAATGATTACTATAAAAAAGAGATAAAATCTCCTGGGAAAAGGAAAGGACAGAGATTAAGGGAGATAAATAAATAAATAAAAGGGATATAAACAAGAGATTCGAAAAGATTCGGAAAAGATAAGGGAGAGAGAAGGCGGATGGACGGCACATCAAATGCCTCTGTTGTGGTCTGTTTACTCGTCGGGACCTCGACGTGCTACACTGATCTAGGCCTGGATAGGTGGAGGTTCCACCATGGCTTCCTCAACTGTCGAGGGCTTGAAACCTTCATAAAAGGGTTTAAGCCGCTGGCCATTGACCTTGAAGATTGTTCCTGTTTCGGGGTTATGAATCTCAACTGCTCCATGGTCATAGACTGTTGTGACCACGAAAGGCCCGGACCATTTGGATTTGAGTTTCCCTGCAAACAATCGCAGGCGTGAGTTGTACAATAATACCCTTTGTCCGACTGAAAAAACCTTGGGACGAAGGTGCCTGTCGTGATAAGCCTTAGTCTTGCCCTTGTAGAGCATGGCATTCTCATAAGCATCATCCCTCAGCTCTTCGAGCTCCTGAATTTGCAAATGCCTGTTTTGGCTAGCGGGCCCTAGATCTGTATTCACTTTCCTAATGGCCCAAAAAGCCTTGTGCTCTATCTCCACTGGAAGATGGCACGACTTGTCATACACAAGTCTGTAGGGCGTCATACCAATCGGGGTCTTGAAAGCTGTACGATAAGCCCAGAGTGCATCGTCCAATTTCAGACTCCAATCCTTTTGGGACTGGTTCACAGTTTTCTCAAAAATGGACTTAATCTCACGGTTTGACACTTCAGCTTGGCCATTTGTCTGTGGGTGATAGGTTGTAGATGTCCTGTGATGGACGTCATACTTGGCCAAAAGCGAGGCCACGATGTGGTTGCACAAGTGAGTACCCCTATCGCTGATGAGAGCTCTAGGTGTACCAAACCGATTGAAAATATTGGTGCGTAGAAAGTTTACTACCACCTTGGAGTCGTCAGTCCGAGTTGCCTTGGCCTCGACCCATTTGGAAACATAGTCGACTGCGAGGAGGATGTAGATATTTCCAAAGGAATTGGGGAACGGGCCCATGAAATCTATGCCCCAGATATCGAAGATCTCACATGGGATGATATTCGTTAAAGGCATCTGATTCCTGGCCCCGATATTTCCAGTGGCTTGGCATCGGGGGCACGAAGCACAGTACATGTAACTGTCCTTGAAAATGGTGGGCCAGTAGAGACCGGCTTCTAGCACTTTGAGGGCAGTTTTCTTGGTCGCGAAGTGTCCTCCTTCAGAATGGCAAAATTTGAGGATCGAGGGCACTTCATCCATAGTTACACAGCGGCGAATTATCTGGACCGAGCAATGCTTCCAAAGATAAGGGCTATCCCAAATATAGTACTTGGATTGCCGTCTGATTTTGTTGCATTCAGATGGGGAAGCATCAGCGGGGAATGTCCCAGTAGCATAAAAAATTACGATATCTGTAAACCATGGGGAATAAACAGCCTGGACTAGACACACACGTTCGTTTGGAAAGGTATCTTGGATAGGCACGAATGAGTCATTTTCTTGGGCTGGAAGTCTGCTGAGATGATCTGCCACCAAATTTTCTCTTCCTGCCTTATCCTTGATCGAGATGTTAAATTCCTTAGCAACAATATCCACCGAATAAGCCGAGATTTGGCATCTGCCTTTGTCAACAAGCATCTGAGGGCAGAGTGATCTGAGTAGACGAGGACATGAGTGCCCAAAAGGTATTGCCTGAACTTGTCTAAGGCATAAACCACGGCCAAGAGTTCTTTTTCTGTGGTTGTATAGTTCTGCTGGGCTGGATCTAATAGCTTGGAAGCATAATAGATGACGTAGGTTTCTTTGTCTTTCTTCTGGCCCAGAACGGCGCATAGGGCTTGATTGCTGGCATCGCACATGACCTCGAAAGGCAACGTCCAATCGGGGGCACGAATGATCGGTGCTGAGATAAGCTTGTTTTTTAGGAGTTCAAAGGCAGCTTTGTAACTTTCATCGAAATCAAATGGTACTTCCTTCTGGAGCAAGTGACACATTGGCTGGGCATTTTTGGAAAAATCTTTAATGAACCGTCTGTAGAAACCGGCGTGCCCTAGAAAAGATCACACATCGCGAGTACACGCTGGGTAGGGTATGGACGATATCACCTCAATCTTGGCCTTGTCGACTTCGATTCCCCTGACCGAGATGATATGACTGAGAACCAGGGCTCGATCCACCATGAAGTGGCATTTCTCGAAATTCAGGACAAGATTTGTCTCTATACAACGCTCTAAACATTTCTTTAAGTTGCTCATGCATTCTTGAAAGGAATTCCCGTAGACCGTGAAATCATCCATGAAGACCTCGATTCCATTTTCAACCAACTCGGAGAAAATGCTCACCATACAATGCTGAAAGGTGGCGGGGGAATTATACAAACCGAAGGGCATACATCTATAAACAAAGGTGCCAAAAGGGCATGTGAAGGTGGTCTTCTCCTGATCTTCGGGGGCAACTGGGATCTGGTGAAAACCGGAGTAACCGTCTAGACAGCAATAGTGAGTCTTGCCTGCGAGACGTTCCAACATTTGATCAATGAAGGGCAGGGGAAAGTGGTCTTTCCTGGTTGCAGCATTTAGTCGGCGGTAGTCGATGCACACTCGCCACCCATTCTGAATTCGGGTAGGAATGGATGCGCCGTCTTGCCCAATGGTGATGGTGATACTAGTTTTTTTAGGCACGACTTGTATAGGGTTTACCCATGGGCTATCGGAGATGGGGTAAATGACGCCTGCATCTAACAACTTCAGAATTTCTTTCTTGACCACTTCCATCATGGGTGGGTTCAGTCGGCGCTGGGGCTGGCGTATAGTTTTACTAGCATCTTCTAAGTGGATACGATGGGTGCATAGGGCTGGCGACAAGCCCTTGATATCTGCAATGGTCCACCCTATGGCGTGTCTAAATTCTTTTAGCAAGGAGATCAGCTCATACTCTTCATAAGGTTGGAGCTTGTTGGAGATAATGACTGGCAGGGATTCGTCAGGGCCTAGATAAGCATATTTCAAGTGGGGAGGTAGAGGCTTCAGATCGAGGGCTGGAGCCTGATAAATAAAGGAAAACAGCTTAACATGGCCTGGATAGTCGGGAGACATCTTTGGGGGTTCATATTGAGCAACAACGCATTCTTCTAGGTCAGTGACAACGGAGCGCAGTTCCAAGGGTATGGGAAGCATCGAGGCCACGACATCTAGAAGAGCTGGTGTTAGACTCCTGTCAAGGGCAAACTGCAAAGGGTCAGTAAAATGAATTTCAACGACTTCCTCTATTACGGGATCAATAACATCAATATAATTAACACTCGAGAATTCGGATGGGTATCACATGGCCTCCAACATATTGAATTTGATGATTTCCCCATCGAATTCGAGGGAGATTGTCGCATCATGAACATCTATCTTTGCCCTGGCGATGGCCAGAAATGGACGGCCCAGAAGAACATCAGTGGACTTGGTAGAATCTTCATTCTCCATTGCAATAACATAGAAGGCTGCTGGGAATAAAAATTCTCCCACTTGGACCAATACATCTTTGATGATCCCCTCGGGGTAGATAATGGAATGGTCTGCAAGCTGAATGGCAAGGTCTGTAGGTACAAGAGGCTCAAGGCCTAGACAGTTGTAGACGATCAATGGCATGACATTTATTCCTACACCTAGATCACACATGGCTTTCCCGATGTCAACTGTACCAATTCGGCAGGGAATGATGAACATTCCTTGATCTTTGCACTTTGGAGGGATCCTCCGCTGGATATGGGTAGAAGCGTTAGCTCCTACACTAATCTTGTTAACTTCAGCGAATTTGCTCTTGTTCGTGCATAGCTGCTTTAGGAATTTGGCATAGCGAGGGACATTCTTTACTGCCTGGAGAAGAGGGATATTGACGACCACTTTGCTAAACATCTCAAAGATATCGCGGTCCTCCTTATCTTTCTTTGTCTTGACCAATCTGTGAGGGAACGGGGGCTCGAGAATCTTATGAATGTACTCTTGGGTGAATTCAGGTGGATTGGGGTCATTCCTTGGGGAGCCTCTGGGAGAGCGGACTCTATCTTCCATGACCTCGACGAATCTAGGAACTTTTGGAAGTTTTGCTCTGGGTTTTGGCTTAAGTTCAGACTCTGGAGAGTTCTCAATGTCGGGGTCTGGATGTGTAGGAGGCTTCAAAGTCGTTCCACTTTGCAGATTCATTGCGCAGACATTGTGTTTTGGATTTGTTTCGGTCTGAGGTGGAAATCTTCCTTGGTTTGTTAACTCTTTCACTTGGCCCATCATGGTGCTCAGTTACTGCTTAAGTTCCTCGATTTCTTTCTGTTGTTCGGGATTTCGAGGTATCTCTGTATTCGGGGGCACGACAAATGTCTGATCCTGGGGAGGCTGACGTTGATACTGATTTTGATGGAAAGTGGGTCGAGGTCTGTAGTTCTGCATGATGGGAGGTGGAGGGTGATTCCCATACGGATTCTGTTGATGCTGTTGATGGCTAGGTCCCGAAGGCTGAGGGTTTGGAACCCATCCTGGATTTGGCTGTTTCCAGCCCTGATTGTAGTTTTGGCCATATGGGGCCGGGACATACTGACCAGTAGCATTAACTTGGATTTCATCCGGAATGTGGGGGCATGCATCAGTAGAATGGTCTACAAAATTACAGATTTGGCAGGCCTTGACAGGCGCGGATTGTCCTGTCATGAAATTCTGGAACATCCCCGTGAGGGAGGATAGCTGATTTTGCAAGGCGGCCACTTGGACATCTTGGCCTTGATAGTTGGCAGGGTCAGACGAAGCATTTTTTTCCATGAGTTCTATTGTTGCCTTAGCGGCTGAGGGGGTAAGAGCAGTGAGAGATCCGCTGGCAGCGGCATTGACTAAGGCCTTATCATGGGCCTTGAGACCTTCACAAAAATACTGAACAAGGGTATGCTCCGTGAGGTTATGGGAGGGACAACTAGATTGCATCTTCTGGAACCTCTCATAATACTAGGCTAGAGTCTCCTTCTTCTTCTGGACTATGGAGACAAGTTGCTTGCGAGTGGTGTTGGAGATAGAAGTCGGATAATACTTCTCGGTGAAGATCTTAGACATATCCGCCCATGAGTGAATGGATCTTGGCGGGAGGTCGTAATACCAGTCGAGGGCATCATCCTTTAAAGACCACTAGAAGGCGCGCAACTTGGCTTGGTCGATGCTGAAATTTGCAGGTTTCATGGCCTCGCAGATAGAGTGGAGCTGTTGAAGATGGCGGAGTGCATTTTCCTTGGAAACCCCTCAAAAGGTTGGAAGGTGATGCATAACGGCAGACTTCAAGGTCTAGTCGTGAAGGACAGCGGGCCAGACAATGCAACTACTTGACATGTCGGGTGTTGCGTGGAAATTATCAATGGTTTGTTGTGCTGGAGGAGGTGGTGGTGGATCCTCGTGACATTTATTGTTATCATGGTCGTCTATGGCTGGGAAATCGAACTGGGCTGCTACTGGATTTTCGAGACTACGATGGAGATAGGCTAGATCTAGGAAAAACTGACGGTCTCGGTCGGCCAGATTGGAAGGAGATCGTCGAGGGCAGGATGTGGGATCACTCTACGCTGAGTAGATGTCCCTCTGGCTTGCCTTCGAAGTCCTCTTTCTGTTCTGGTTAACTCATGGTCTAGAGGGAGTAAATCTGGAGTAGATCTCTTGGTCATACAAAAATAGAAACAAAATTAGTACCGTTCAATCCCCGGCAACGGCGCCAAAATTTGATCGTCAGTCAAATATACTTAAAATTTATCCTGATGCCTAAATGCACAAGTAAATGTGTATAAAGCAAGACAGGGTCGAACCACAGAGATTGAAGGAGCAATATGTTAATAAAAATGTATGACAAGGAGGAAGTGCGACAGAGAAAGAACAAGTGACACAGGGGGGGGGGGGGTTATGTTGATTAGTGAACTAATCAACTCAAGGTCAGGAGCTAACACGACTAATAAGTAAAGCTTTTTATCCGGGACACAAAGTGAAATCACAATCCAGGGCTAGATAACATAACAAAATCAGGGGCACGAAAGCAGGAAAAGTAATTAGAGGTATATAAATCAGATAGGAGGGAACCTTAGCAAAAGGTATTCTCGGGTTGCTTTCTAGGTCGGTCAATCATTGGCACAGAAATATTCTAGACTCAAGTACAGACCTGTTATAGGGACCGCGTTTCCACACCGCATCCCCTGCTTACCTTCTTAGATAAAAGACACCCCCCATTTCCACATATGAGGTGACCTTGACGTTCTGCCGTCCTCCCAGGCACGAATGCGGGGAGGCACTACTCAGAACGCCCATGAAGGGGAAGTAAGACAGATCTAGGGCGCGATAGCTCAGCTTGTCAGACTCGTATCGCATACCCTAAATAACTGTTTACCCCTAGACAGAGGCCTCTCGCGCTGCCTCCACTAGGTGTCTACTTTAACTCAAGGCTTCGCGTCAGTTATAACCAAGAGAATGACAGTACTTAAACAGTAATATCAACAGTTGATCAGGCTCTTAACATTCCTAAATGAGCATGGGATTAAAACAGTAAACAATTATATGTCGCAAGAGAATATATTAAGCATGCATTAGACCTCCTAACCGAACCTTACAACCCTCGAAATACCCTTTACCAAGAAGATGGAAGTTAGCTACTTATAATAGAATATAAGAAATAGATGATAATAAACATACAATAAATAAGAGAGAAGGATTAGAAGAAACCGAAGAGATGAAATAGTATTAATCAAAAGTTTCCCCCTTTACAAAGTGGTGGCTGCTCCAAAATGCTAAGAGGAGATGATCCCCAGAAATTAGGGTAAGAGAGAGTGATGTATTAATCGCCTAGGTCAGCCGTCCTTACACAAAACCCTAAAACTTAGTTTATATAGACTAAAGTTAGCTAGGGGACAAAAACAGCTAAGGGGAAGGAGGATGAACGGGGACGTGACAGCACATGTCCTTCAGGGGAATATCCTGGAATCCTGGCGCGCTTGACAGCTTCTGGAAGCGCACAGAATCCCGTGCGGATCTTTGAAGATGTTTCTCTTTGGTTTCAATTAAGAGAAGATGCAGATTTGTCGTGGCCGAGAGACTGCTCACTGGTCTGGTTCGCGTCTAGACCTCGACGACAATCTGGACTTCTAGGCCTTGAAGCTGAAAATCCTCAGGAATACTCTAAAAACGCTTCCTTTCGATCTTTTCCTTCTATGGATTCTGATCTGCAATAAAGAAAGAAATAAGGATCAAATGCTAGAATCCAGCCCCCGAAAGGACTAGAAAAGAAGGTAAAATCATGCTTATAAGACATGCTATCAGTGTTACAAGACATTTTTATGTTTTTACCCACAATTCCTCCCCCCCCCCCCCCCCCCCCCCCCCTTTACAGGAAACTGTCGATGATCATGGAAACAAACGGATGCTAATAATCTCTACACCAACATCTAGAGATGCAGAAGGTGACCGACAATATATTTCCGTAGTAGAAGCTGTTCTCAACATTCTTGCTCAGAATGCAGCTCTAACCCAATTATCAACCCGTGTTGATAAAATAGAACAGACGTTACAGGCAGGTTTTACATCCAACACCCAGCTATTGAAGCAGCTTCAAATTCACTTAAACAAAGTTGAAAATGATATTAACTTTGTGATGCCTCTGAGTCTTGACACTAAGTAGAAGGAAAAGGAGATCTCGATTAATTGCTTTAATTATCTGCTTTCAATTCCATCAACTATTTTAATTTTAAATTGCATTTCTTGCTTTCATTTTCATCAATCAACTGCCTATTTTAAACTCAATAAATTGCTGCTCAATTTTGAGATAAATCGCCTGCTGTTAATTTGATCAATTGCTTGTCGTTTGGTTTAATTTAATTGCTTATCTTCGTGTGATAATCACTCACTTTTGTTCATTGATTTGCTTGCTATTTGTTTACTATTTTTGATCGGTTTAATTGTTGTTGGTTTGGGGAGATTTTCATAGCCATTTTCGAGGTTTAGTTTGGCTGTTTGAGAGGTCTGGTTCTTTCTTGATCGCCGACAATGGCGCCGGCGAAGTAAGGAAGAAGATGAGAAGGAAGAAGAAAGGGATAGGCGCGAAAGGTGATGAGTTTGGCTTTGTCCAAGCACATATGTTTTAATTAAATGATGGGCCATGACTGTTATTAAATCAGAAATGTGGGATGGGCCTTGGGTAGTTGGGTCAGGCCTTGCTAGCACGTTTCATACTCTCGGTTTTACCCTCCTTTCTAGCCCTTTCGGGGGCTCGATATTGACATTTGACCGTCATTTCAATCTTATTTGCAGATTAGCATCAAAGGAGGGGAAAGACCGAAAAGAAGCGATTTTAGAGCATTTCTGAGGACTTCCATTTTCCAGGCCTAGAAGAAAGAATGTCGTCAAGACCTCGACGCGAACCAGACCAGTGCGCTGTCTCAAGGCCTCGACAGTTCTGAGCCTTCTTCCAAAGAAAGCATCTTCTGAGATCCGCACGGAATCCTAGGCGTTTCCAGAAGGCATCAGGCGTGTCAGGAATCCCAGAATATTCCTTTTGCAAGGACATGTGCTGTCACGCCCTCATTTCCCTTAGCTATTTTTGTCTCCTAGCTAGTTTAGGCTATATAAGCATAGTTTTAGGGTTTTTGTAAGGACGGCTGTTTCAAGGATAATTTCTTACATTAGTTTCAGTATTTATTTTCTGGGGATCATCTCCTCTTTTCGATCAAGAGCAGCCATTGTCAACAACTTTCCTCTTCGATTATTTAATTAATCTATCGGTTTACTCTACTCCCTTTTTACTTTCTTTAGTTTATCATTGTATGATTCTATCTACCTACTGTTTATATTATAGTATGAGTAGCTAAATACCCCTTTCTTGGTGAAGGGTATTCCACGGGTTGTAGAGTTCGGCTAAGAGGTCTAATGCATGCTTAACATATTCTTTTGTGACACATAACTGTTTACCGAATTAATTACATGCTTGTCTAGAAATGTTAAGAGCTTGATCATCTTTTAGTATTTCTGCATGAGTAACGTCATATTCCAGGGTTATAACTGACGCGAAGCCCTGGAGTTTGAGCAGACACCTAGGGTAGGCAGCGCGAGAGACCTCACCTAGGGGTAAACGGTTATCTAGGGTATGCGATACGAGTCTGACAAGCTGAGCTATCGCGCCCTAGATCTGTCTTACCTCCCCTTCATGGGCGTTCTGAATTTAGTCTCCCTACTTCGAGCCCGTGACAGGCCGAACGGTCAAGGCTACCTTTTGATGACAAGGGAGGTAGCTGGGAGGATGGCTGAACGTCAAGGTCACCTCATATGTGGAAACGGGGGGTGACTTTTATCTACAAAGGTAAGCAGGGGATGCGGTGTGGAAACGCGGTCCCTATAGCAGATCTGCACATGAGTCTGGAAAACCTCTGCACCGATGACTGGCCGACCTAGAAAACAACCCAAGGGAGCACCTTTCGCTAAGATCTCGTCCTATTTGATTAATATCCTTTTCATTACTTTTCCTGCATTCGATCTGTTTACGTCTCTTGCTCTGGATTGCAATTTACATATCTTGCCCTGGATTACGATTTACTTTCATGCCCTAGATAAGTACTTTCCAATTCTGTTTTGTTAGCTCCCATACTCTGCGTTGATTAATTTATTAATCAACATAAACCCCCCCCCCCCCCTTTACTGTTACTTTGGTTAGATCTGTTGCGTATTGCCTTGTCATACATACTCACTAGCAATTCATTCCTTCAATCTCTGCGGTTCGACCCTGTCTTGCTCTGTACACATTAATTTGTGCATTTAGGCATCAGGATAAATTTAAGTATATTTGAGTGACGATCAAATTTTGGCGTCGTTGCCGGGGATTGAACGGTACTGATTTTGTTTTGTTTTTCTTGTATGACAAGGAGATCTGCCCCCGATCTACTCCCTCTAGACCTCAAATTGACCAGAATGGAAAGAGGACTTCGTAAGCAAGCTCAAGGGATGTCTGCTCATCGTAGAGTGATCCCTCATCCTGCCCTCGACTGCTCCCCTTCTAATCTGGCTGACCAGGAACATCAGCTTTTAGTAGACCTGACCTTTCTCCATCGTGATCCCGAAAACCCCATACCAGACCACTTTAATTTTCCAGCAATGGATGACCTAGCCAACAATGACAACCGTAACAACCGTGAGAACCACGAAGATCCACCACCACCCCCAGACCAACAAACCATCGACAATTTCCATGCAACCCCCGATATGGCCAGTAGCTGCATTGACTGGCCCAACGTTCCTAATGACTGGACTCTGAAGTCCGCCGTACTTCATCATCTGCCTACTTTTCGAGGGGTAGCCAAGGAAAATGCTCTTCACCATCTTCAACAGCTCCACTCTATTTGCGAGGCCATGAAACCTGCCAACGTTAGTATTGAGCAGGCCAAGCTTCGCGCATTCCAGTGGTCTCTCAAAGATGATGCCCTAGATTGGTATTACGACCTTCCCGCAAGATCTATTCGTTCTTGGGCGGACATGTCAAAAATCTTCACTGAGAAGTATTACCCGACTTCTATCTCTAATACCACGCGCAAGCAACTCATCTCCATTGTTCAGAAGAAAGAAGGGACTCTAGCCCAGTACTATGAGAGATTCCAGAAGATGCAATCGAGTTGCCCAGCCCACAATCTTACCTAGCACGCTCTGGTTCAATATTTTTGTGAAGGCCTCAAGGCTCAGGATAAGGCGTTGCTTAACGCAACTGCCAATGGATCCCTGACTGCTCTAACTCCAAGAGCCGCACGAGCAACAATAGAGCTCATGGCCAAGAATACCTCTGATGACCTTGCCAACAATCCAGGCCAGGATGTCCAAGTAGCTGCCCTTCAGAACCAGATATCTTCTCTCACAGGAATGTTCCAAAACTTCATAACCGCACAGCCCGCAACTGTCAAGGCCTGCCAGATATGCAATTTCGTGGATCACCCCACTGATGCATGTCCTCATATTCCGGAGGAAATACAAGTGAATGCTGCCGGCCAATTTATTCTAGTCTCTTACGCTCAAACTTACAATCAAGGCTAGAAACAACCAAATCCAGGATAGGTCCCTAACACTCAGCTTTCGGGACCTAGCCATCAACAGCACCAAAACCCCTATGGAAATCCGCCTCCTAATATGCCAAATTTCAGACCTCGACCCACATTTCACCAGAACCAGTATCAACGCCAATCTCCTCAGGATCAGACCTTTGTCCATCCTCTAGACCAGACTTTTGTCCAGCCCCCGACTGCTGAAATGCCTAAGAATCCCGAGCAGCAGAAAGAAATAGATGAACTTAAGAAGCAAATGAGTGCCCTGACTGCCAAATTGCAAGAGTTGACTAATCATGGCAGACTGCCACCCCAGACAGAAACAAATCCCAAGCACAATGTCTACGCACTAACCTTGCGTAGTGGAACAACTTTGAACCCACCAGAGCTTCCAGCCCAAGATATTGAAAATTCTCTAGAGGCCGAAATCCGGCCTAAACCTAGAACAAAGCTCCCCAAGGTCCCTAGATTCGTAGAAGTTAAAGAAGACAGAATCCGCTCCCCCAGAGGTTCACCACGAAATGACCCCAACCCACCAGAATTTACTCAAGAGTACATTCATAAGATTCTCGAGCCCCCGTTCCCTCACAGATTGGTCAAGGCCAAGAAAGATAAGGAGGATCGCGATATCTTTGAAATGTTCAGTAAAGTGGTTGTCAACATCCCTCTTCTCCAGGCCATGAAAAATGTCCCTCGCTATGCCAAATTCCTGAAGCAATTATGCACGAACAAAAACAAGTTCGCCGAAGTTAACAAGATCAGCGTAGGGGCCAACGCGTCTGCACATATCCAGCGTCGGATCCCTCCGAAATGCAAAGATCAAGGCATGTTCACAATCTCTTGCCGAATCGTAACAATTGATATTGGCAAGGCCATGTGTGACCTCAGAGCAGGAATCAATGTCATGCCCTTGATAATCTACCACAGTCTAGGCCTCGAGCCTCTCGTGCCTACAGACCTCGCCATCCAACTTGCTGACCGCTCTGTCATCTACCCCGAGGGGATAATCAAGGATGTCTTGGTCCAAGTAGGAGAATTCTTGTTCCCTGCGGATTTTTATGTGATTGCAATGGAGAACGAAGACTCCACTAAATCCACAGATGTTCTTCTAGGCTGCCCATTTCTGGCCACAGCCCGAGCAAAGATTGATGTTCATGATGCCATCATCTCCCTCAAATTTGATGGAGAGATCATCAAATTCAATATGCTAGAAGCCATGCGACACCCCTCTGAATTTTCTAGTGTGAATTATGTTGATATTGTTGACCCCCTTGTGGGGGAAATTGATGAAATATATTCTACTGACCCCTTGCAATTTGCCCTTGACAGGAGTCTGACGCCAGCTCTTCTAGATGTCGTGGCCTCGACGCTTCCTATCCCACCTGAATTACACTCTGTCGTCGCTGACCTTGAAGAATGCGTTGTTGCTCAGTATGAGTCTCCGAATCAGTCTCCCGAATATCCGGGCCATGCTAAGTTATTTCCCTCTATTGATCAGGCTCCAGCCCTAGATCTGAAGCCACTACCTACCCATCTGAAATATGCTTATCTAGGCCCCGATAACTCTCTACCTGTCATTATCTCCAAAAAGCTCGAAGATCTCGAGGAGTTCAAGCTCATTTCCTTGCTAAGGAACTTCAGACAAGCTATAGGATGGACCATTGCGGACATTAAGGGCTTGTCTCCAGCATTATGCACTCATCACATCCACCTAGAAGACGCTAGCAAGACCATTCGCCAGCCCCAGAGACGACTTAATCCGCCCATGATGGAAGTGGTGAAGAAAGAGATTCTCAAGTTGTTAGATGCGGGAGTTATCTACCCCATCTCAGATAGCCCTTGGGTCAGCCCTATCCAGGTCGTGCCCAAGAAAACAGGCATAACCATCACCATCGGACAAGATGGCGAATCCATTCCTAGCCGAATCCAGAATGGGTGGAGAGTGTGTATTGACTACCGCCGGCTGAATTCCGCTACCAGGAAAGATCATTTTCCCCTGCCCTTCATCGATCAAATGCTAGAACGCCTCGTCGGTAAAACCCACTATTGCTGTCTAGACGGTTACTCCGGATTCCATCAGATCCCAGTTGCTCCTGAAGACCAGGAAAAGACCACCTTTACCTGCCCTTTCGGGACTTTCGCGTATAGACACATGCCCTTCGGTTTGTGTAACGCCCTGCCACTTTCCAACGTTGTATGGTCAGCATTTTCTCTGAACTAGTTGAAGATGGAATCGAAGTCTTCATGGACGACTTCACCGTCTATGGAAATTCTTTTGAAGAATGCATGAACAATCTGAAAAAATACCTAGAGCGCTGCATTGAGACGAATCTTGTCCTGAGTTTCGAAAAATGTCACTTCATAGTGGATCGAGCCCTAGTGCTTGGTCATGTTATCTCGGCCAAGGGAATTGAGGTTGACAAAGCCAAGATAGAAGTAATAAAATCCCTGCCATACCCATCATGTGTCCGCGATGTGAGATCTTTTCTAGGCCATGCCGATTTCTACCGAAGATTCATTAAGGATTTTTCCAAGATTGCCCAACCCATGTGTCACTTGCTCCAGAAGGACGTGTCCTTTGATTTCAGCGAGGCCTGCAAAACCGCCTTTGAACTTCTCAAGAACAAACTTATCTCGGCCCCGATTATTCGAGCTCCCGACTGGACACTACCTTTCGAGGTCATGTGTGATGCCAGTAACCAGGCCCTAGGCGCCGTTTTGGGTCAGAAGAAGGATAAGGAGACCCATGTCATCTATTATGCTTCCAAGCTGTTAGACCCGTCCCAACAGAACTACACTACCACAGATAAAGAACTTCTGGCCGTAGTCTATGCCCTAGACAAGTTCAGACAATATCTGCTAGGAACCCATGTCCTCGTCTACTCTGACCATTCTGCCCTTCGGTGTTTGTTGACCAAAGCCGATGCCAAACCTCGGCTTATTCGTTGGATCTTGCTCCTATAAGAATTCGATATAGCTATTAAAGATAAGGCCGGAAAAGAAAACCTTGTGGCAGATCACTTGAGTAGACTTCCAGCCCAAGAAGATAATTCGCTTGAGCCAATCCGGGATACTTTTCCAGACGAGCAATTATGTCTAGCCCAAGCTGTTTATTCCCCATGGTTTTCCGATATTGCAAACTTTTGTGCTACAGGCACTTACCCAGCTGATGTCACTCCCTCCGAATGCAATAGAATCAGAAGACAAGAAAAATACTACATATGGACAGTCCCTACCTATGGAAGCACTGTTCGGATCAGATCATTCGTAGATGTGTAACCATGGACGAGGTACCCTCGATCCTTAAATTCTGTCATTCAGAAGGAGGCCATTTCGCGGCCAAGAAGACTGCCCTGAAGGTTCTGGAAGCTGGTCTGTACTGGCCCACCATTTTCAAGGATAGTTACATGTTTTGCGCTTCGTGCCCCCGATGTCAGGCCACTGGAAATATCGGGGCCAGGAATCAGATGCCCTTGACAAACATAATCGCTTGCGAGATCTTTGATATCTGGGGTATAGACTTTATGGGCCCTTTTCCCAATTCCTTTGGCAACATCTACATCCTTCTGGCCGTCGATTATGTCTCTAAATGGGTCGAGGCCAAGGCTACTCGAACGGACGATTCCAAGGTGGTCGTGAATTTCCTCCGCACCAATATCTTCAACCGGTTCGGTACACCTAGAGCACTGATCAGCGATAGGGGTACCCACTTTTGCAACCATGTTGTGTCCTCTCTTTTGACAAAGCATTGAGTCCACCATAGAACATCCACTGCTTATCACCCTCAGACTAACGGTCAAGCCGAGGTCTCGAACCGTGAGATCAAATCCATTCTTGAGAAGATCGTTAACCAGTCCAGAAAGGATTGGAGTTTGAAACTGGGTGATGCTCTCTGGGCCTATCGTACAGCTTTCAAGACCCCGATAGGAATGACCCCTTACAGACTTGTTTATGGGAAGTCGTGCCATCTCCCATTGGAGATAGAGCACAAGGCTTTTTGGGCAATCAGAAAGGTGAACACAGATCTAGGCCTCGCTGACCAACATGGGCGCTTGCAAATTCAAGAGCTAGAGGAGTTGAGGGATGATGCTTATGAGAATGCCCTGCTCTATAAGGGCAAGACAAAAGCTTATCATGGCAGGCACCTTCGTCCCAAAACATTCTTAGTCGGACAACAAGTCTTGTTGTACAATTCACGCCTGTGACTCTTTGCTGGGAAGCTGAAATCCAAATGGTCAGGACCTTTCGTGGTCACGACAATCTACACCCATGGGGTAGTTGAAATTCAGAACCCGATCACAGGAATCATCTTCAAGGTCAGTGGGCAGAGACTGAAGCCCTTCTATGAAGGTTTCCAGCCCTCGGTTGTTGAGGAGGCTATGGTGGATGTCTCACCTGTCCAGACCTAGAGTATCAAAGCACGTCGAGGTCCCGACGAGTAAATGGACCACGCTGGAGGCATTTGATATGCCGTCTGAATCATTTCTCTCTCCCTTATCTTCTTTCCACCTTTTTGGATTCTCTGATTTTATTTTATTTTATTCCCAGGTTTTGTTAATTGTATATAGTATATCCCTTTCACTTATGATTTTATCCCTTTTATTTAGCATTAACTCACCTTTATTCTCTCTTTTTGTCCATATCTTATATCAACCGACTCCCTTTTCAAAATTTAAAAGTTGTTCTCCTTTTTAGGCAGTTGAGATACGCATGGGCCGTCGTGCTCCACGCCCAGGGCGCCACGTGGCCTGAGAAGCGCAGTAAAGGCAGGCCTCATCAATACAAAAGCTGCGCCATTTATTGCCAGCTGTGATTTTCACTCTCTCTCCCACGCTCCCACACAATTTTCACTCATATCACTTTCAAACCTATCACTTTCACCTCTCTCCCTCACCAAACACGCAACCCTATCCTCTCTCCACCACCATCTCCACCCCCAATACTGTCTTCCTTCCCTCACCATCAATGACACCTAAGACTAAAAAGCCAGCCCGCAAGAACGCTGCTGGACCTAAACCGGTGGACATTTCCAGCCCCGTTCCTTCCAGATCTAGATCCCAGTCAGCTACACCAAACTCGGCTTCATACAAAACCGTCACACCACCGTCTGTCAACCCACGTCCCATTCCCTCTCCTACGGCGGTCTCACCCACAACCGTGGAGCAGATCAGAGAGTTCACCCCGGTGGAAGATGACATAGAAGTCACAGGTTCCATTCCTCCGACCATGACGACCACTAGAGGCGGCCGTATGGTGAAGCTCCCTCCTGGATCGTCCACGGCCAAGTCCAAATCCAAAAAGTCCTCTGCATCATCCAAGCAGTCACCCCTTGACGCGGCCGTCGATCGTTTCCTAGCTCCTCAGCCTGCCTTAACGGTGGAGGAGGTCCTCCAGGACATCCTAATCTCTGACGAAGAAGCCGAGGTCATGGAGGACCAAGCAGAGACGGGTATTGGCCAGGAGAATGCAAACCCCAAGGTCATGGAAGAGGGAACGGGAGAAAGTGGGGAAGTCGAGGGCAGCGAAGGAGACAAAGAGGAGGAAGATCTCGAGGCCCAGGAAGCTGCAGAGGAGGCAGAGAGAAAACAGAAAGCAGCCGCGGCAAGATCAGCGGCTAAGAAAGGGAAGTCCAAAGCTGAGGCCAAGCCAGGGCAGCCAGCTGCAGTCGGTACACTAGTGAGTCTCAAGAGGAAACTTTCAGCCACCAGTGCCGGCAAGCCCTCGAGTTCCAAGAAGCTTCAGGCCCCCGAAACAGATGAGGATGTCGAGGTCGAGACCCCAGCGCCTTCATCCATCCCTAGATCCAGCTCACAACAGGTTGTGCCCCAGCAGCAGAGAAGGTTTTCGGGACCAAGAATGGTGGCATCTTTGACTATCCAGATCTTTCGGACCCCCGCTCCAATGCCATTCCTCCAGCCCCCGAAAAGCAAGTGCCCCAAGCGGAAGCAGCTCGATAAGGCCAGAATGCGGCATCAGGAAGCCAGCCCCCGACCCCTCTCATCGTCTATGACCCGACCCAGACGAGACTTCTCCAGCTTATCCTACGGGAACTTCAGGCTTTGACGGCTGAAGTTGCCCGCAGAAATTTGCCACCCCAGTAACCCACCCCCGAACATTTTCATCTCTCTAGCCCCCGAAAAGGGGCACTAAATAATTTTACTGTTTTTACTTTGTACTGTACTTATATTTCTTGAACTCCTTTTTTTGCTCTCCCCGCATTGAGGACAATGCGCTGCCTAAGTGTGGGGAGGGAATTATTTATGCATTTTGCCTGTGTGATTGCATATTTATTTTCACGATTGCTGCATGATTGCATGATCTTCGGATTTTATTTTTAGCCATGAATGCTAGGAAAATTTTCCCACTATCAGTTTTCAAACCCTCATTTTTGGCATGCGTTTTTCAACTTTCGATGCATAGAAGAAGCATGACATCTATAACACCTACGCCTGAACATGCATTTTTAGACCTGCTAGCCCTTATATCCATATCTAGGCCGCGACACCAGTAGTCATAATTTGATCCCGTGAGCATATTTGAGCTTCATGCCTTTTTATTTTTGAGAAAAAAATGCTTAGCTAGGCACAGTCTAGGTTTGCATGATATCCCTGGGTATAGTCACTGTTAGGACATGGGAAAGCTTAGAAATGACAGAAAACTTCGCATCAATGTCTCTTTCTTTCTTTTCTCCCCTCTCTCTCTCTCTCTTTTCTTTTCGAGCCCCCGACATTCCCTTTTTTTTCATACTCTTTCCTAACCATTCATCTTTTCTTAATCTTTTTCCTTGGCAGGTGAGGTAGCGATTATTAAGGGTAACATCGAGGGCTAGACACCTCAAGTGAGCGGACGAGTTTAAGTGTGGGGAAGGAAGACAAAGCGAAAGACTTCAGAGCAGAAAGCAGGAATCTAGGGCAAGAAAAGCAAAAGCTCGAAAGAGTTTCGAGCCCTAGACCATTTATACAATTCGAGCCCCAGAAATATTCAAGTGTGGGGAAGCGAAAAAGAAGTCACTATCGATGCTGGAATCAGATCAAGGGCAAGCGCTAAGCGGAAGATTAGCAGTTTCACGCCCTGATAGAATCATCTCGTGCCCTCTTTCTAAAAAAAAAATATTAAATTAAATTAAATTTCAAAATAAGAGGAGAAGGGCACCGAACGTCCAAGTAAAAGCATCCGCATCCGAAGCCTCAATAAGAAGACTCTCCTGCCCCCGAAAGAAGACCTATGTCTAGCCCCCGAATCGACTCGTGCCCTCGATAAAAGCTGCCTCGCCACTTCATTTTTTTCCCAGCCAAGGGATCCAACCAGGTTCTGCCTGGTTCTTTCTTTTCCTTCCTTCTTTTCTCCCCTCATCTCTTCTGTACATCTCCTACTTCTCCCTTCCATCTTTCTAGCTCTTTCGATCCCGTTTCTTTCTTTTTGCTGATGCGTTGTTTTTCCGATTGTTGATTGCCCATGCATGTGTTCTACAGTACTCGGATTGACATGCAAGCCATGCCTGTGTTGTGTTATTTGCATTCATGAGTGGTAACCTAAACACATATTTTATTCTGAGTATGAGTGCAAATACACATCTTTGTGAGGACTGCTGGTGAATAGGCTAGATATGGAAAAGTCTGGTTGATAGGGTCGTTATTCTATCAGCCGGATGCAGGTGCTTTTCTAGGTCTGGATTTGTACTGGTTGGGTGTAGCTTGTAGGATGGGGTGCCAATTCTAGGTGTTGGGAGTTGATTATGTATGTTTAGGAATGAGGTGGCTTTACAATTTTGTTTATGCTGGAGGGCGAGCATAGGGGCAGTGTGGGGATGTTTGATAGCATGTTTCATACTCTCGGTTTTACCCTCCTTTCTAGCCCTTTCGGGGGCTCGATGTTGACATTTGACCCTCATTTCAATCTTATTTGTAGATTAGCATCAAAGGAGGGAAAAGACCGAAAAGAAGCAATTTTAGAGCATTTCTGAGGACTTCCATTTTCCAGGCCTAGAAGAAAGAATATCGTCAAGACCTCGACGCGAACCAGACCAGTGCGTTGTCTCAAGGCCTCGACAATTCTGAGCCTTCTTCCAAAGAAAGCATCTTCTGAGATCCGCACGGAATCCCAGGCGTTTCCAGAAGGCATCAGGCGTGTCAGGAATCCCAGAATATTCCTTTTGCAAGGACATGTGCTGTCACGCCCTCATTGCCCTTAGCTGTTTTTGTCTCCTAGCTAGTTTAGGCTATATAAGCATAGTTTTAGGGTTTTTGTAAGGACGGTTGTTCCAAGGATAATTTCTTACATTAGTTTCAGTATTTATTTTCTGGGGATCATCTCCTCTTCTCGATCAAGAGCAGCCATTGTCAACAACTTTCCTCTTCGATTATTTAATTAATCTATCTGTTTACTCTACTCCCTTTTTACTTTCTTTAGTTTATCATTGTATGATTCTATCTACCTACTATTTATATTATAGTATGAGTACCTAAATACCCCTTTCTTGGTGAAGGGTGTTCCACGGGTTGTAGAGTTCGGCTAAGAGGTCTAATACATGCTTAACATATTCTTTTGTGACACATAACTGTTTACCGATTTAATTACATGCTTGTCTAGAAATGTTAAGAGCTTGATCATCTTTTAGTATTTCTGCATGAGTAACGTCATATTCCAGGGTTATAACTGACGCGAAGCCCTGGAGTTTGAGCAGACACCTAGGGGAGGCAGCGCGAGAGGCCTCACCTAGGGGTAAACGGTTATCTAGGGTATGCGATACGAGTCTGACAAGCTGAGCTATTGCGCCCTAGATCTGTCTTACCTCCCCTTCATGGGCGTTCTGAATTTAGTCTCCCTACTTCGAGCCCGTGATAGGCCGGACGGTCAAGGCTACCTTTTGATGACAAGGGAGGTAGCTGGGAGGATGGCTGAACGTCAAGGTCACCTCATATATGGAAACGGGGGGTGACTTTTATCTACGAAGGTAAGCAGGGGATGCGGTGTGGAAACGCGGTCCCTATAGCAGATCTGCACATGAGTCTGGAAAACCTCTGCACCGATGACTGGCCGACCTAGAAAACAACCCAAGGGAGCACCTTTCGCTAAGATCTCGTCCTATTTGATTAATATCCTTTTCATTACTTTTCCTGCATTCGATCTGTTTACGTCTCTTGCTCTGGATTGCAATTTACATATCTTGCCCTGGATTACGATTTACTTTCGTGCCCTAGATAAGTACTTTCCAATTCTGTTTTGTTAGCTCCCATACTCTGCGTTGATTAATTTATTAATCAACATAAACCCCCCCCCCCCCCCCTTTACTGTTACTTTGGTTAGATCTGTTGCGTATTGCCTTGTCATACATACTCACTAGCAATTCATTCCTTCAATCTCTGCGGTTCGACCCTGTCTTGCTCTGTACACATTAATTTGTGCATTTAGGCATCAGGATAAATTTAAGTATATTTGAGTGACGATCAGGCCTATTCTCGGCCCATTAAGTTGTTTCGTAAATCGAGTTCGTTGCATTATTTTCGTGTTAAATTGTCAACATGCTCGTATGCCATAATAATTTGTTCGTGTTTTATTCGCCATGTTTAATTAATTAGTTATTTGCTTGTTTAAAATTAAATAAATTTTTATTTGCTTGTTTATTATTTATTATTATTCGAACTATTGCTAATATCAACTTTGTAGGGTAAAAGCAAATACACGCACGCAAGTACACTTTTCTTACCCCTTTTATTTATTCAACACTTTCCGTACATATATACATGTTCGTATGCATGATTATTTAGAATCGTCAGAATTAAAATCGATAAAAGGAATGACTCAATATTCTTACATTCGAGTCACTTCCCGTCACTCTCACATTGACGGGAAGTCACGGGAAGTGACTCGAATGTAAGAATATTGAGTCATTCCTATATAATAAGGTTTCACAAAAAAATTATTTCACAAAATAATCCATATTTTTCAGGTTTATTGGTTTTGTAATGAAAAGTATAGGGTTTTGTCATCTCTCCGATAATTTCTCCACTAATGGAGAATATTTATCGGAAAAATTCGAAATAAGTGTCACGATGACTGGAACTACTTATGCGGCTTGAATTTAAAATTAAAGGGAAGTAAGGGTTGGAGTAGAGCAATCACTCATTCTTAAAACCAATATTCTTAATACCAAAGACTGGGATGGAAAATGGGAGAAAGCTCTCCGTTTTTAGGCATCCGTCGAAAAGAAGAAATTGCTTCGAATTTTGAATTTGATACAGTATGTCACGGGTTTAAATCCTGTCATCCCAAGCCTCTTATTCATTCTCATTCAAGCACAATAAAAATAAAAATAAAAACAATTTTTTTTCTTGATCGTGAGATATCATTGAGAAATAGGAAGAAGTGTTATCGAGCGATTTTCTGCAATTCTTCCTAGTATAGAATGAGTAAGGATTCAAGCTACAAGTCTCGCTCTATACAAATGGGTTTTTTGATTTTCTTTCTTTTGTTTTGATTTCATTGATAGCATAAGAGCCTTGGAACGCTAGTACTAATAGAATAGAAAGCGGGCCTGAAAAATGTAATAGGCTGCTACTCTAGGCTCGCTTCGCTTCATCAAGATCTGCTTGACATTGAAGACTAAAGCGCTACCGCTTTAAGATTTTTTTAGTAAAGCGACATTTGGCGTTAGCCTATTTTGTCTTAGGGGGTTAGTTTACAAGTAGAACCTGAATGGACAAAAATTGAGATTTAAATTCAAGTCTAAGAATCAAATCAATGTATAGACCTCTAGAGTAAGCATCTCTAAAGTAGACAAACCTTTAAGATGGAAGAAGAATCCTAAAATTCCATCATTTTTTTGGGTTTGAAAAAGTGCGAATTTTCAATTTTCTCTTTGCCTACAAGATTTTTCTTCAGCGGGTCTGAGGAAGCGTAAGTCGGAGTAGGAGGAGTATGCGACAGGTAGTTGCATGTTCAATGTGGGAGATCTTTTGTAGCTCAATTGGGTGAGCGTTTTATAGTGCAACTTTAAAATTTGATGGTGTTTTTGGTCCTTTAAGAGTTCTTCAAGCTTTAGCTTATGGGATGAAATTTCTTTTTAAAGAAAATCTTTGGACGCACTATTCATATTGAAAATTATGATCAAGGATTACTCTATCAACATCAACCAGGTCGACTTCAAAAATATCTTTATGTTAGAGAAAATGAATGGATCTTGTAAGATTCCCAAGAAACTATTTATTAACTAAATTATTTAACTAAATGATATTTATGGTAAAATCAGTTCGAGGGATCTAGAGACGGGTAGTGAACCCTGTGGCGGACGCTTATATAAAATGATGCTCATCATTTTTCAAGGTAAGATTGCAATTACTCTTAATCCGAATTAGTTGCTTTTTATATTTCCTAAGTAATGCTAATTACTCACCCTCTACTTAATCCGAATTAATTATTTTTTTATATTCTCTAAGTAAAGCTAATTACTCCTCTGCTTAATCCAAATTAAATGGCTGGTTTAGTGGAGTAATAAATGGGATAAATCTGGTTAATTATAAGATGATGGTACCAAATTCCATTTAATTAAATCTAGAGTAATTGAGGATGTTTTTTTAAGCAATTAAGAGTAATTATTTGTTTTCTTAATCTTTGTAAAATAAACTTGGGTGTCTATTATCTAATGATGAGGGAGTATCAACTATCAAGTATTTGATACTGTGAACTTGTGTCTTGTCCTTCTCTTAGATTGAGACGACGTCGTTCACTGAATGTGGATGGTAAATGAAGCAAAACACAGAAAAACTAAATAATTGTATTTTCTTTAATTAGATAGAAAGTATCCCTTCTATCTCAAGAGATCTTATAAAAAATGAAGTTATTAAAAATAGCAAACCCTGGTTACGAGTCAATGTAATAGTGTTTATAACTAAGTTTTTTATGGGACAACCTGCATTATGCTATACTGTTTGTCCACTTATATTAAGAATAAACCATACCTCGTAGTAATTTTTCTAATGAAAAATCCCAGACAGTGATAATTAGGTTTGTGTCCGCGCGGAGGTTGAACTATTTGTATTTTTTTTTAAATGTAAAAAATTAATATATTGAACTCTTTTCTTAAGATTCATGATTGTTTAAATTTTTAACTGTGACTTTATTTGAGTTTCCAAGTTCATTTTTTATAAAGAATTTAAAAACAATGATATTTATAATGGTAAGTGATATTCACACTCTACTAATTGATATCCACACTCCTACCTTTTTTTTACACTTACAATTAAAAAACTATCCTTATTTTAAAATGGTTAGTTAATGATAATTTATTTAAATAAAGAAAAAGAAACCGAAATTAATTCAAAACATGGGTTAATTATTGTAATCATCCTTCAATTATATATGATTACCCAAATATGTCCCTAAATTATCTATCGTTATCCAAAATCATCGTATAAGATATTTTGATCCCTAATTAATTATTGTATATTAATATGATCCCTAATTTTATAATAATTAAATTTATTCTTTAATATTAAATATATAATTCCAATCATTATTTCAACTCAGTTTTTAATCAACTCAACTTTTTAACACCGGTTTTCTTTTCCTTTATTTAAATAAATTATCATTAACTAACTAATTTAAAATTAGAATAGTTTTGTAATTGTAAGTGTTAAAAAAAGGGGTGAGGGTGTGGATATCAAATATCACTTTCCATTTATAATAGGTTGTTATATCCTTTGTAAAAAAAATGTATGTTTTTTTTTTTGCGCGAATTAACCTATTGTTATTAAGATTTAAAATTGAATAATATTACGAGTTAAATTGTAATGAATTAATAGTAAAATAATTTTTTTACATCTTTAATTTTAAATATTTTATTATGCTTTTCATAGTTTGTTTTACTAATTTTTACAAAGTTTTGTAACTATACAGGTACATTAGATATAATTTGTTAATTGCAGTTAATTATTCCTAAATATAAATTTAGAAAGTAAACTTACGTTATTTCAAAATTTTGACAGAAATTAACTTATTTGAATGATAACTTTTTTTGGTTGAGTAATTTGCATGCTCGTGAAGAAAATGTAAACGAACCAACATTGCTTATGATTAATAATTTGTTTACGCTCAATTAAGATTTCGAGTTCGAGTATTCGTGATAGAGGAAAACCGTGCTGAGAGAATCTTTTCTTTTTAAAGTTTGAAAATATTCGAATAAAATTAGTGTCAGTTGTCGGAGCAATATTGAAGTTTTTGGGCTCTTGAGTTTTCTTCTTTTTGGGCTTTTACCAAATCAACTCCAAACATTTTGCTTGCCTTCGGAAAAATCAAAACAGCAGGGCCTCCCATTTCATTTCATTTCCATTGCATCCCTGCAAATGCTCAGGAAAACAAAAAAAACTACCCTTTTCAAATCCTCGCGCGCACCTGCTGCCGCCGCTGGTCGTCATCTCCTCCCATATGTTGCATTTCAATTCTCTCAACCGAATTCTCATCAAACACTTGTTACTCTCTTCATCGACACAAAATGGCCATCCACTTCATCCTCTCAAACATTTCATCAAACACATACATTCCTTCCGCCGATCCAACCCCAAAACACCCACCAATCGTTTCTCCAGATTCCCCAATAAACGATCAACCAAATCCCGCACCGAAAAGAGCCAGCCCAAACTCTACATGCGAAACATAATTTCAACCATATACAGCATCCTTAAATACTCTTCATGGGACACCGCGCAGGAACAACTGTCAAGACTAAACATAAAATGGGATTCTTATACCATCAACCAAGTCCTCAAAACTCATCCACCCATGCAAAAAGCTTGGATCTTTTTCAACTGGGCTTCCAATTTGAGAGGTTTTAAGCATGACCAGTACACTTACACGACAATGCTTGACATTTTCGGCGAAGCAGGTAGGCTTTCTTCAATGCGTCATGTGTTCCAGCAGATGCAAGAAAAAGGTGTGAGGATTGATGTGGTTACGTATACTTCGATTATGCATTGGGTTTCTAGAAATGGAGATGTTGATGGGGCTGTTAAGATATGGGAGGAAATGAAAGAGAAACGGTGTTGTCCTACTGTGGTTTCATACACTGCGTATATGAAGATTTTGTTTGAAAATAGAAGAGTTCAAGAAGCCAGTGATGTGTATAGGGAAATGTTGGAGGCTGGTATTCCACCGAATTGCCATACATATACCGTGTTAATGGAGCATCTTGTTCTAAATGGTGAGTTTATAGATTGTGTTCCAGGTGTTTGTGGAATTGTCTAGCTGAGAATGCTGTAGGTCGTTTTTAGATATATTTTGTGTTCAACAACTTTATAAACCTCCCTGAGTTTTAGTAAAATCATGGATGCTAGCTGGTAGCGAAATTTGATAAATCTGACAGACCCCTGAGTTTTTCAAGTTTTGACTAAAACTTTGGACAAATTTTATGTTTTTAACATGGAGGAGTTTTTTGTAATTTTTAATTGGCTTTGTAGCCTGTAACTTGATTTAATCGGTTCCGATTTTGATTGTCATGTTTTTGTGAAGCTTATCATCATTTTCTGTGATGGATTTTAGGGAAATATCAAGAAGCTCTAGATATTTTTGGCAAAACACAAGATGTTGGGGAGGAGCCAGATAAAGCTGCATGCAATATCCTAGTCGAGAGATGTTGCGAAGCAGGTGAGGTAAATGCTACGACTCATATTCTACATTATATGAGGCAAAAGCGTCTTGTTCTTCGTTATCCGGTATTTATGAAAGCCCTCAAAACTCTAAATGACGCTGGTGAGAGTGATACTTTGTTAAAGTTGGTTAATCCTCATTGTGCCGCTGAATGTATTAATGATGTGAATGCCTCTGAGTTTATCACAATTGCTGGTGATAATCATTTAGATAGAGGTCTGGTCATGCTGCTCTTAGAAAAGCAAAATCTGGTGGCGGTTGACCGGTTACTGACTGCGATGATAGATAAGAATGATGTGTTCGATTCTAGGAGTGCTTCAACTATAATCAAGGTGAACTGTGATCGTTGCAGAGTTGATGGTGCTTTGCTGGCCTTTGAATGTAGCATGAAAATGGGCATAGACCTTGAGAGAGCAGCATATCTTTCCTTGGTAGGAATTTTGATCAGATTGAATATGGTTCCAAAGGTTGTGGAGATTGTTGAGGCAGTGATTAGGAATGGGCATTCTCTGGGAATTTATCTAAGTGCACTTTTAATTTATAGGATGGGGCATGCAAGGAGGCCTACTTTTGCTTTTAACATTTTTAGTTTGTTGCCTGCTGATGAAAAGTGCACTGCTACTTATACTGCTTTGATCAGTGCATACTTCACAGTTGGTAGTGCAGAGAAAGGACTTCAAATTTACAGAATAATGACAGAAAAAGGGATTCATCCTTCTCTAGGGACGTATAATGTTCTGTTAGCTGGTCTTGAAGGAAGTGGTAGAGTTTCTGAATTACAAACTTTTAGGAAGGAAAAGAAGATCCTGCTGAGCAATATCTCAAATCAGAGTAGTGCCCCTCTGGATGAAAGGATATGTGACCTGCTGTTTGCTGGGGGTTTGACATATTGTTGAATCCATATTCATGTGTATGGATGAAGTATGAATGATAAAGAGTAGTATGAAATCCATGTTTCTACGATGAGTTGAAAGCGTATGAACATGCAATGGAGCAGCACTGAGTAGCTGCAGGTCCTTGAATTTCAACTCGTTTATAGCACTCAGATTGTGTTACTTGGATGAAGCATACCTGATACCAACAAGAACATGACATTACTGAATTGTGTCTCTGGTTCTCCAAGTTCTTTTGCTTAAGCCTAGTGGATTATGAAGTTTTGAAGCAACTATCTCCTCCCATCCCAATTTTTTTGATAAGCATAGGATGAGAGACTCAAAATTTGCTTCTTGCTGCATCTTTGCTGCTAAAATGCACTTGTTGTTGTAGTGTGACAAATGTGCTTTAAGCTTCTTTTGACTGCCATGAGCCATTTTCTGTTTTAGATACAGAGAATGTCCACTTGGTCTTATCTGCTCCTGTGAGCAGCTATTAGGAGTTTGGTTTGGCTTAGCCTAAGAATGTTTCATGTTAACTATCGACAAAATGAAAAAGGTTTGAAATCTGCGAATCATTCCAGTTCCTTTGTGATGTAATTATGTTTCTATTTGTTTCAGTTTTCTGGCTAGGACTTAAGCTGCAAGGTGATTATATTGCAGACTGAACCTGCTTTGTTTTACCGGAAGGCAAGGTTGGACTCCGGGATTGTTGAAAGAGGTGAAGAATGGATCTGGTTACCGATTGCAGAATTGATGAGGCAATTTCCCTTATAAAAAGCTGCAGGTTTCCAGTGATTAGGTTATGGATGCCAGAAATTGGTAGCTAAAGGAGCTCTATGGTCTATATTGTTCACTTGTATTCACTGTTTTATGAGAGGTTACTATGGATTCTTTCTATTACATCAACTCACAGTTCTATTTCGTCAAGATGTGGTAATATTTCAGTGGCTTTACTTTACATCGGTTAATATAAAAGTGAATTATAATATACAATTCGAACTTGGTCAATTTACGGTTAATGCGAAAATTTTGTCGGATTCTTTCTATAAGTGCATGTATATCTTCATTGAAGATGTTGAGGGGCAAGGTTGACATTATTCAAGATGAGGTCTCAATTCGTCCATAGCCAACAATATTAGAGTTCATCCAGAACAGATCAGTATTACTTCTTTCTATTTATTTAAAACATGTTCATGGAGCATTGCTGACTCAAATCCGCCAACCACCCCGCCTGCCTCGTCAGTGTCCTCATCCAACTGATTGCCATGAAAAATGAATTAGACGACTCTAATTCAGCAGGTCAGTATATTATTTCAAATCTGAGAAAATTATATGACAATTTGTTCATGGATATGCTTTCTTATTATGTCGTCATTTATCATGCAACCCATAGAAGATTAGGTTGAGCTTTAAACAATGTTTTGCTTATGTGGCACATGCTGATAGGATTCCATGTCTTGATCCTCCTCAAAAAATAATGAAAATCGTGCAAACACTAACCACTGCTTTGTCATAGGGAGTCGGTTGTCGTCCCTGAGTTCTTGGAGGTGAAATGAATAGGATTGTCAACTCATTTGTTGTTTGAGAGATGATTTGGAACCTTATCTGCTATGCAAGCAACCGTCCTTTCCTTGGTATGTCAACTAACAAAATAAGCTTTTGCTACTTACTATAGGCCTTCCATCCAAGATGACCAAGACCTGTAATCTCTAGAAACTTAAATAAATAATTTGGCTGCCTAAAACCGCCTAAGGTGCAAAATTGGGCCAGCTCATGAAGTATGGTAGCTGATTGCTGTACCTAGTTGACGGATATTTGTCAATTTTACATTTATTTGCCTCCCTCCTCCACCACTCAAAACTACTTTTATTTATTAAAGTTTTCATTTTTGTGGTCAGATATTTGGTTTGGCTACGTGCTAATTGAAATACCATTCAAGAATTACTGTTGAAGTTTTCTTAAATCTTGTGGCCTTGAAAATTGCTGTTTTATTTTCAGAGATGTCAATGGTTGACAAAGCAGAGCCTAGTTTTAACAGCAGAGCTAAGCAAAACCTAAGCAAGTGGCTTAATTATTACTTTTACTAGGCTTGGTGTTTGCAAGTTTGCGTTGTTTGGTTGGACCATTACTAAGCAATCAATGCATGGCACTGGTTAGTATTTTCAAGTTTGCATTATTAGTACTTTTTAGTAGCTTAATTCATGAGCTAAGATTAATTGGTGCAATTTGGGATCCGCTCTTTGATCCTTCACTTGAATGACAAATCAGCAATTATTTAGTGGTTGAAATTTAAGCCATGAAGCCAATTAGGTTAGGAAAATGCTTCCTAATCCTGATTGATGTGGCAATATTTCTGTGGTTTTACTTAAAAGTGAATTATAATAGTACAATTCGAACTTGATCAATTTATGGTTAATTTGTTGGTATGTATAGTATGAGTATGAGTTATGGTCAATGTGTAGTGTGGGTAGTGTTCCTAGATTATTATTTTCCTTTTTAAGATGGGTTGGTGGAATTCGAATTTAGGTCCGAATTTCTATTGATATTTTTACATTAGCAATAACCAATAATCTAGCATGTTACCGAGCCATAAATGGAGAGCCACTGTGATTCGACGGCCAAATCATACTTTGTGTTTTGGATTGAGACTCAAATCACACCCTGGATTTCTCTGATCGAAAAAATTGCACCTTAATCTATAAATTGACTCTACATACTGGTTAGAACATCTGAAAATGTGGAAGGACAAGAGTGTAGGTTGAAATTTTAATAAAAATAAATGTAATTGTAATTTCCACGAGGAGTTTTTTTATATATATTTGACAACCATTATAATATTTTAAGCAAAGAAGTTTACTAAGATAAGCCTCAAATCCGCAGGATATATTTTCCGAATTACTAATTGTTTTGAAAAAAATTATTAAAATGCCCTCTTCGATTAGCTTCTATTATTATATATATTTAACTTCTCCCACGTTTTTAAAACCCTAGTCAAGTTTGTACAACTCTCTCTCGACCAAAAAATAATTACCAAGGATTAGGATCAAGATGATCAATGTCGGCCAATGGTTAAATAATTCATTGGTTGTTTTTATCGAAAAAAATTTATTGGTTATTTTGTTGGTAGCAAAAATACTACTCCCTCGCAAAATTTTTAATTGACGCCCTTAGACTTATTCCCATTCTCGCCTATTAATTGACGCCTCGTGCGTCGAGCCGCTGCCCCTCCGTTTTTTTACATTTTTTCTAGTCATCCAACGGTTAAAAAATAAAAGAGTTGTTGTCGCTGCAAGGGCCCAGCACAACTCGCGCCATCGTGCGACCAATTCCTGTCACGTACAGTGCCAAGTTCAGGCTTCATTAATCCAAGAGAAAAATAGGCCCACGTCAAGTAAAAGATTTGGGAGGGAGTAGTAGGAAGTCAGATTTAAGTTTAAATCTTAATTTTGTCTATAAAAAAAACAAAGTTTTCCGATGAATAAATAAGCATACATACAAATTGTAGACACATACAATATTAGAATTTGTGGCATAATTAAACTAGACTCCACCTCACAACATGTATGGCAATAATGCATAAAGAATATATGCGAATTCAAACGTATAGCAAAGTTCATTTTCTAGTAGATAATGCAAGTTACGTTAATAATTGCCTAAAGGAAACAAGTTCCGCCGCTCCATTTTTTTTTTTTTGTCACATTTGCAAAATAGAAAATAAAATTCTTGGATATATATTTGGAGGAATTTAAATATGCCACACCTATGTTGTCTCTTTTTTTTGGTCGAACACACCTATGTTGTGGAAGAGGCTAAAACTGAAAGCCTATTTTTATTTTATTTTTAAATTCCAGTATCATTAAAACGGCTACAAAAATGAGCTGAAAATAACTCAAAGCGACTTTAAAAATATAAAATTATGGGGATTATAAGTCGATTTTAAAACTAACTAAGGCCGATCTATACCAGCAAACCTTTAGGGTGAAGCATGTAAATCACATCGCCTTATCGCGTTGTCAAACACGGTAGAAAATTGCTCTTGTTGTCTTAGTCACGAGAGCCAAAATGGTCACGTTGCAAATTCTAATCTTGTAAGACAATAACAGAGGAATAAAAGAATTAAATACCGTAGGTATACGATATTATTCTCCAAATTCTGAAATTGATTTCTACTTTTTGATTTGATTTCACGTTCAACGTTGCAATAGATATATTGTCATTTCATTAAAAGAGTGGTCGAAAACGTAGAACTTTGGAACATTATAATCGTTTGATTTGTAAGAAGGATGGATGTCTTTTCGGGTTTGCTTAGCGTTAAGCTTGTAGCTCCCCCTTATCTGCAAACTCACTTACTTTCACACAAACTTAAATATTTTGTTGGAGAATGAGCCAAGACGAGCCGAGTTGATTTTTTGTTGTGCTCAAGCTCGGTTCTTCACATTTTAGATAAGTTGAACATCCAATGAATTTGAATTTCAATTTAGTGTCTCGTAGTAAAGTCAAACTTAATTTGAACATGATTTATTTATTTATTAAACGAGTCTTTAAACAAAGTATATTCAAATTTATTTTATTTAATATATACTTTTGTCCATTGATAGTTTGATACTGTGAAGCTTATTATTGTATTATATATTTTTCCAAAGAATTTAGTTTGAATGTTTTGAAATATAATTTTAATTGTATAATTGCTAACTATTCCCTCCGGTTTTTATTAAACGTCGCATGGAGATCGAGCACAGAAATTTAGGTAATTATTGATTGGTTGTTTATGTTACCAACGTGCCCTTGCTTATCTTCTTATTTACTACAAATTGGGAGCCCAAACCAACATTAAAATTTGTTGGCTCAAAAGGTAAAAATGTAAAGGGAAGGGGACAACTGTTTTGAGACTTATAAAACGACAGTCATTTTGAACCAAAGAGAAAGGCCCAAAACAACATTCAATTATGACCGAAGAGAATATTTCATGAGCGTAAATGAGATAACTCAGGTCTTATCAAGCAGAAATTACCTGTGGATAATTTAATCAATACTCCCTCCGGCTGAGAATAGATGTCGTTTTGGGCCGAATCACGCGGATTAAGGCCGCAACAGTGCCCACTGACAGCCCAGGCTTTGTGTCTCTTCGTTTGTGGGCCGCACAACACCAACGGGCATGAAAATTTAAACTCTCCTTCTCCTTCACTCATTCTCTCCTCGCTTGCAACATTTCTCCTAAAATCCACTTTCAAATTTCAAACAAATTTCACTCAAAATTTTAGAAATCTAAACCTAGCCCGCTCAAAATTTCGCCAAAATTTCGCCAGAAAACTCAAATTGATTTCGTTTCCCTCCTTCCCCAATCATTTCAATTTGAATGAAATGGGTTATGGGTTTGAAATGTCAGTCTCCCTCTTCGTTTGCCATCGAAACCCCTCTTCTCTTCAAACTCTTTCCCCTAAAAAATGGGTTCTTCATCACATGACCTCAATGAATTCCATGACAGTCTTGAGTCTCCTATGTGCAATTGACCCGACCTTGATGATTTTCCATCGAATTGTTCTGGTATATTGGAATCCCAAAATGACACACTTGACAACGAAGAAGAGGTTGAGCAACCTATCAACATTCCAGACCTGAACTTGCCAGCACCAGAATCGCAATTGGGTTTACAATGTTATTCCTTCCATCTCAATTTCATAATTTCAATATGTTTTGCCATTTCTATTTACTATCTCCATGGTTTCCTAGTTTAGGTCGAACTAAAGAACTGGATTGCTTTACTGTTGTCTGTTGGGCAAACAAAAAGATGGGAGATTGAAGAGAACAGCAACCAGGGAGGTAGCTCTCATGTTCGGAGTGTCAATGAGATCGATGCAGAGGCTGTGGAAATGCGGAAGGGAGTCGAGTGACCACAATCATAGTAGCAACAGAGTGACAAACTGTGGAAGGAAGAGAGTTGAATTCGATTTGGAAAGGATACGAGACATTCCTCTAAGCAAGAGGACAACCATCAGATCTCTGGCTTTCCACCTCGGAGTGAGTAGGTATTTTGTGGCAGCTAAATTGAAGGAGGGAGCCATTAGGTGTCACTCAAATGCTATCAAACCCATCTTGATCCCAGCCAACCTCACGAGCCGAATCAACCATTGTCTATCCCATTTCGAACCAACGACAGTACCAATCCAGCCAACATTCAAGTAGATGGAGAACATTGTACATATCGACGAGAAGTGGTTTCATTTGAGCAAGAGATCGCAGAATTACTATCTCCTGGCAGGAAAAAATGATCTAGTAAGAACCTCCAAAAACTCTAATTTCAATCCTAAGGTCATGTTCTTAGCTGCTGTTGCGAGGCCAAGGTATGACTCCAACGGTATATGTACATTTGATGGAAAAATTGGAGTATTCCCACTAGTTGAACATGTTGCTGCTCTAAGATCGAGTCAAAACAAGCCTCGTGGAACAATGGAGATTAAACCCATTGCATCCATCACAAGACAAGTAATTAGGGATTTTATGATTAGGAAAGTATTACCAGCTATAGCCAATAAGTGGCCTAGGGAGAGTCTTATGGATGAGATTTTGATTCAACAAGACAGTGCGCCATCATATATTCATGTTGATGATGTTGAATTATTGTGTGCAGTTGAAGCAAGTGGTTTGAATGTCAGTTTATTTAGTCAGCC
Source organism: Viola odorata (assembly GCA_963691705.1). Lineage (NCBI taxonomy): Eukaryota > Viridiplantae > Streptophyta > Magnoliopsida > Malpighiales > Violaceae > Viola > Viola odorata. The sequence goes on from OY829538.1 coordinate 11,144,976, forward strand.
ACCTAACTCCCCTAACTTGAACGTCTTGGATCTTGGATTCTTTAGAGCAATTAAATCCCTGTAGAGCAAAGAGTGTGCAAGATCAGTTGTTGATTTGGTTACTCATGTTGAGGATGCATTCCTGAAGTTTGAAGTAGAGAAAAGCAATCGAATCTTCTTAACATTGCAGTCATGCATGATTGAAGTGTTGAAGTGCCTTGGTTCAAACTGCTACAAGATTCCTCATATGAAGAAGAAGGCACTTGCAAGGATAGATTCTTTACCATCAACATTGCAGTGCTGTCCAGAAATTTATGCTGCTGCGGTTGTTGAAGTCTCCCCATGATGTCTATTAGGTGATTTTCCCTAATCTTGTTTTTCATTCTCTATTTACTATGGCAACTAATGGCTGATTTTAATTTTTTTGCTGGTATTTTCCATGGCAGGGGTAGGGAAAGACAAGCCATGAGTGTCAAGAATTCATGGACCTTTTTTGGTGTGTATATGGGTGAATGTACACACAACTTTTGTGTTCAGGCCATAATATTGGTTGACCTGGCTTTTTTATATGTAGCAAATACTGTGCCATTTAGTTGATGGATTGTGCAGGGATGGAATGTGTTTGTAGCATCTTTTTGTGTAGAAGATTGCATATAGTAGTGCATATATTTTGTGGAGATAGGATATGCTCAATGGAGTTATAAGACAAAATGTATTCAACTAATTGTGAATGAAAATGGTTCCTTTGTTCTTACATTGATTGTGCAAACATTTGTCCAATTTGGCCAATTGTGTTTCCTCTATTTACATTTTTTGATTATGGATATCATGGATTTCAATAGGTTTGGGCTGATGACATTTTCTGGATTGGCAAATTAGTGTTTTCAAGGAAGAGAGTTGAAATGAATTTGGGAAATTAGTGTTTCCTCTGTAATCTTTGAAATGAATTTGGGAAAATATTATTTCCTGTTTTGGATTGATCTGATTTTGGCAACTTTCTGTTTCCTCTGTTTACCAAATTCGATTGATTTGATTTTGGCAACTTTCTGTTTCCTCTGTTTACCAATTGTTGCCAAAATGAAACGAAAAATGCACTTAATTCATGAACCAAAGCTGATGGAAATCGAAATTGAATAAACACTAAATTGAAATTTGAATGCACTCAATCTAGAACCAATGAAACTTGAAATGAAACTCCATTTATTGATATGAAAATCAAGCATTACAAATAAAGTGCAAAGCACTGAAATACAGAAAAGATGCAAAGGCTACATATCCTTAGGGATGGCTGGGAGGTTGTTTCCATATTTGTCAAGAGTAGCTTGACACTGTCTTGCAATGGCCACATTGGCCTCCGTAACTTCACTCTTAGCCTCCATGAGAGCAATTGTGCTTTCAAGGTGAACGAGGCAATCCCCAACAACCTCAACAAGGATAAGTGCATCTGGTGCTTGGTATCGTTCAGCCGCTTGCCGCTTGATGGCCCTAAGTCTTGCTGCCTGGTTCATAAGCCTGTGGATATCATGGGTTGTCTGCTCAACCTTCAAATCTCCACGCTCTATCTCCTCGTCCAGATGACCCCTAACAGCCCCTGAACCTACAAGAAAACTTTGGGCTTCCCTGGCATCCATGGAATAAAACAAGTTATTGCTAAAGTAATGCAAAGAAACAAATGGAGGAAGCGAAATGAGAGATATTAGAGGCGTAGAGAAGGAATGGAATGGATGCAAAAATAGAGGATGGAAGACTGGTTAAATAGGGAAGGATGTATAAGTGTCATTGGTATCCTCAACCGCTGCTTTGGGAGTTTAACTTTCACTGGAACTGAAAGGGTCTAAGTATTCCTAGAAACGTTACAACTCTGGACCGTTGCAAATGGAAACTCAGAGGACTTGCAATACGTGGAAGATTCTCTGCATAATCAAACCGTTGATTATGTAGAGAATCCCTGTTAAGTAGGCATTGGAAGCAGCAGTCTATTAAGTAGGCAAGGAATCCGACAACCTTAAGTGTTCTGTGTATAGAGAAACACGTTGCCAAAACAATTTCCAGAAACTGGAACAAACAAACCCATTGTTTGCAAAAAAAATCCTCAAATGCCCATCGGACCTAGATTTGAACATAAAAAAGAGAAAACATGTACACATATTAACAAAAACCTACAATCCGGCAACATAAATCCGGAATTACAACCCACGAAATCAAAACCAAAAATTTCGGCAACATAAATCCGGAATCACAACCCAGGAAATCAAAACAAAAAATTCCGGCAACATAAATTCGGAATCACAACCCAAAAAAATGAAATCATTTAACTAAATCGATCATCCAAAGAAAGCAGAACAACAACATGCAATTGACAAAGATCTAATGGTTATCAACAATTTCATCGCCCAACTCTTGTGCGTCTGATTCCCTGTCAACATTAGGGGAAATGACTTCATCATCCTCCGAATGCCTGGCCAATTTGGGGGAAAATAACTTCGGGGTCGTCGTTCGCTGCCACAACTGTTGCGTCATCCTCTATGGAATCATCGGAAACAACGATGCTATCCCTTTGGGAATCGTCCCAATAATCGACACCCTCCATAGTTGAAATTTTTTTTGACGAGATTCGATTTCGAAGGAAAAAAATCGATTAGAGGAGATGAAGGAAGAAAATCGATTTGGTTGAGAGAAAGAGATGGATCCAGAAATATTTTGGGTGAGAGAAGGAGAATTGAGAGAGTTTTAGGTGTGTCAGATGCTCTGACTTTGTGTTATCCAAGGCGACACTTGAATTTTCAACTCCCGCCCGAATGACCCCCACTTTTACTTTCGTTTCCCTCTTAGCCCATGTGTGACACGCCGTTCCGCGTCGAATGACGAGTCGTCTGAGGGATAAAAGTGTAAAAGCACAAACTAAATGGACACAATTATCTAAGACGACAACTAATACCAGCCCGCGATTTTTGGCCCAAAACGACATCTATTCTCAGCCGGAGGGAGTATGATGGTTACATGTGGATAAGTTTTTTTTAAACTGATCCCACCACTATCTAACTAGGTAATTAGTATTTTTAAATTTACTTTCAACCATTTATCTTAAATGGAACTATCAATATTACGTTTAACCATCTTAACCATCTTATTTGTTGAGCCATCTAACTAAGTATACTCATATAAAACAAATGAAGCACATCAAAATGTGCGACCCTTTGACTAATTTATATTTGCATTTTTTTACTATAGTTATTTCCATTTTATGAAAACGACACTAGTGCTACCAAAAATTCAGTTTTCTTTTTTTCGAAAAAAAGTCTGGTTTTAGCCTAGTTTTTTTTTTCTTTTTGCCAAACAAGTTTTTATATCAAGAATCTAGTTTCAATCCATCACATATGCTTTGCCATACGAAACACCAATCCATTTTTATTATTATTTTTTTTTAAATTCTAAATTAAGTTGGATTGTATATTTGTTACCTTATACTCCCTCTGGTCCGAAATGTATGACTTCCTCGCATCCCAATATTCAGTAGGGAACGCATATCGAGGAGGCCGGATGAGGCACTATTTGACCCCAAAAAATTTCGTACTTTTTTTCGAACGTACGTTAATCCTTAACGTACTTCTGAGAAAAAATTTGGGCCAAAATTGTCTCAAATAGTGACTGTTCCGGCCGTCTTAAGATACGTTCCAGAATAGTAAAAGCAAATGTTAAAACGTCATACATTTCGGACCGGAGGGAGTATTATAGAAGTGGATAAGAACTACTCTTGGTTTTGTTGTCTTATCTGAAACAAAATTGTACGCGCACGAATTTGAAAAGTTTAATAATAAATGGTCTTTTCCTTATGTCCTTGTCGTTAATTGTGAGGGTGACACTAGAAGAGGAGGTCTGGCCTTATTGTGTAGGAATGATATTTCTATTAATGTCTTGCTTAGTGATGCTCATTGTATTGATATTGAACTCCTGAATGGTTTGTCAAACGGCCCCCCTTGGAGATTTACTGGCATATATGGTTGGCCAACTAGGGCGGATAAACACAAGACTTGGGATATGATTAGGGATATAAGAGATATGAGCCCACTCTCATGGCTTTGTGTTGGGGACTTTAATGAAGTCATGTGGGGGCATGAGAAACTTGGGGGCTCGACAAGACAGTTCAATGATATGGATGAATTTCGGAGCGCCCTAGACCACTGTGATCTTATAGACCTTGGGTTTTCAGGGCCAAAATTTACCTGGTGCAACAACCAAAGGGGCAACGACACTATATTGGAGAGACTAGATAGAGGGACGACAAATGAGAAGTGGATGAGCTGTTTCCCCGATGCCACTGTTAAACACCTCCCCCGCTTCGGATCTGACCACTATCCTATCCTGATTCAGCTGACCCCTAGGGTTGATAGATCTCCGAGAGGGAAAGTCTTTCGTTTCGAGGCTGCCTGGCTCAGGGATGAGTCATGTTTCGACTTTGTCAAAAGGTTGTGGGTTGGGGGAGTGATTCAGGCGAATGGGGATTCACTAGATAACCGATTAGTACGCTGCGGGGTAGAGTTGTCACGCTGGAGTAAGGAGGTCTTTGGTAACGTGCACAGGTCCATTGTGCAGAAGAGAGAGCATCTGGGATGGCTCCAGATGCAACCAAGCTCAGACTCCACCCTTGATGAGATTGAGAAAGTTGGAAAAGCAGTTGAGGAGCTCATCCATCGAGATGAGGTGATGTGGAAACAACGGTCACGAGTCCTATGGCTAGAAGAGGGAGATAGGAACACAAAGTTCTTCCATGCCCGGGCTTCGCAACGAAAGAAGAAGAATACAATTGAGAGAATCCAGGACGAGTCGGGTCGGTGGAGGGAGTCTCGTGAGGAAGTAGAGGGGATAGCCCTATATTATTATAAGACCCTGTTCTCTTCTGGTGGAAGCGACCTATCCTCTAATGTCCTACATTCCATAAACCCCCGTGTGTCCCACTCCATGAATTTTAATCTTGATCGGATTTTCACTAAAGATGAAGTTTTTAAAGCTCTTAAACAGATGCATCCCACGAAGGCCCCCGGGCCGGACGGAATGCCTCCTTTGTTTTTTCAAAAATTTTGGTCTTTTTTAGAAAATCCTGTTTGCAAAGTTGTCCTTGGAATCCTGAATGATGGGGAAGACCCTGCCTACCTCAACCATACCTTTATCACCCTCATTCCTAAAATAGCCAACCCCTCAAATTGCTCCCAATTTCGCCCGATTAGCTTGTGCAATGTAGTCTTCAAGCTGATAACCAAAGTTCTTGCAAATCGCCTGAAACAAATCCTGCCTAGCATAGTATCAGAGAATTAAAGCGCCTTTGTTCCAGGCAGACTCATAACCGACAACGCTCTGATAGCCCAAGAGATTTTCCATGGGATGAATTCAAAAGGCTCGGGTCCAGGATGGATGAGCGTCAAGCTAGATATGAGTAAGGCCTATGACCGAGTGGAGTGGAACTTCTTGGAGGCAATCATGACCCGCATGGGCTTCTCACCTAGATGGACATCTTTGGTGATGCGATGTGTCTCAACGGTCTCCTACGCCATCCTTCTGAATGGGGCCCCGGGACCTACGTTTTATCCAGAAAGGGGCCTCCGGCAGGGGGATCCGTTGTCCCCTTATCTCTTTGTGCTATGTGCTGAGGGCCTTTCAGCGATGCTTCAGAATGCAGCCGCGACCAACAGGATACATGGATACAAGGTATGCTCGGGCAGCCCACAGGTCAGTCATTTGTTCTATGCGGATGACAGTCTCATTTTTGCGAAAGCAGAAGAAGAGGAGGCCACAGTCATTAGCTCCATTATGAAGGGCTATGAGAAAGCCTCTGGCCAGAAAGTAAATTTAGCAAAGTCAGAAGTGTGCTTCAGCAAGAACGTAGGCCACAACGCTAAAATACTAGTAAAAGAAAGACTAGCAATGGTGGAGACAGAATCCCATGCCAGGTACTTGGGACTTCCAGTATCTTTTGGCCGATCGAAGAAAGAGATGTTCGCTCCGATCCGAGACAGGATCTGCAAGAGGCTAGGAGGGTGGAAAGAGAAGAAGCTATCCCAGGCAGGGAGAGAGGTTTTAATTAAATCAGGCATCCAGTCCATCCCGACGTATATGATGAGTTGTTTTGAGATCTCAATCTCCATCTGCGAGGACATAGAAAAGGCGACTAGGAGATTTTAGTGGGGGGGTAATTCTGAGGAGCGTAAGATGCACTGGGTGTCCTGGGATAAGTTGTGCCGGTCGAAGGATGTGGGAGGACTGGGATTCCGGAAGGTTAGAGAATTCAATCATGCACTTTTAGCCAAACAAGGGTGGCGACTTCACAAAAATCCAAACTCTTTGCTCTCCCAGATTTGGAAAGCGCGATACTTTCCCCACTCGGACTTTCTAGAGGCAGGGATGGGCTCCCGCCCTAGTTACGTATGGCGTAGCACTCTGGCAGGAAGATCAGCTCTCCATAAAGGATGCATCTAGAGGGTAGGGAATGGTGAACGGATACGGATTTGGAAAGTCCCGTGGCTTCCGACTACAGTGACTGGGATGATCACAACACCGGTCACGGGCCTCAATGAGGAGGCTACAGTGGCTGAGCTTATTGATAGGGACCGGAGGTGCTGGAAGACAGACCTTGTGGAACAACTTTTTCTACCACAGGAAATATCAGCAATATTAAGCCTACCGCTTAGTCGGAGTGAGGCGAATGATACTCTTGTGTGGAAAGGTACTACAAATGGGAAGTATTCGGTTCGTAGTGGATACCACTATCTTACTTCGGTTACTGCGCAGGAGTGCCCAGATTCTAGTAGAGGTTGGTGGAAATTCTTGTGGGGACTTTCTATCCCTCCAAAGTTCAAAAATTTCATTTGGAGGGTGGGAAGTAACTCTCTCCCAACCAGGGTGAACCTAGCTAGGAGGTGTGTATAAGTGGATCCCGTGTGCCCCTGCTGCAATGAGGAGGTAGAATCGACTCCGCATCTGCTGCTGTCTTGCCCGTTTGCCAGGGAAGTGTGGGGAAAGTTTGCGTTTTGGGATAGGGTTTCGGGGCTGCAAGGAGATGGCTGGGTGGATTGGCTAGTAGGGCTACGGACATCTCTGGATGACTCGGATATAGAGAAGCTTATATCCATCCTTTGGTCCCTATGGACATCGAGGAATAACATGATCTTCCGCCAGTGTGATGAATCTATCCAAGAGGTAGTTATGAGGGGTGGAAAATTACTATCTAATTTCCAGGAGGCTTGGAGTCAGCACCACTGGCCCGCTGCCCCGCCTCCCCAACCTGTCAATCCGAGATGGGTGCCTCCTCCTACAAGGATGGTAAAGGTGAACATGGATGCAGCGGTGGGATCTACGGGCATTGGCTTGGGATTTATTGCTCGGGATGCAAAGGGGGAAACAGTGTTCTCAGGAGCAATCTACCTTCCGCATGGAGCTGAGGCGCGAACAGCAGAGGCTCTAGCGCTGCGAGACGCAGTAACACAGGCTCGCCAATGGGGATACGACAAGATTATAGTTGAGTCTGACTGCTTGCAGAACGTCCTCGCCGTGACCAATGAAAACTTCCCATTAAGCTACTCGGGATTGGTGTTGGAAGAGGTGGCACACCTAGCTTCTACTTTTCATAGCTGCTCCTTTTCGCATACAGGACGGTCCACGAATATCCCAGCACATGAGTTAAGCCAACTGGCTTTGATTTCCGGTTTAGGAAATGTATGTATAGGGGAATGCCCCGAGGTGATCGCACTTTTTGTACTTGCAGATTTAAATTAATCCAATATTTTCTTCCTTCAAAAAAAAAAAACAGGATAAAGTTCATCTACTACACCAAACACCTACGCTTCACACTTTCCATATTTCGACCCACCACCATTGGTCTAGATTTGCACATTATTATTATTATTTATTCATCTAGACCAATCACTGCATTCCACGTTACCCTACTTTCTTACTACGGATTTTATTTTACCATTCATTACTCCCCCGTAACCACCTGGCCACGTGGCAGTAACTTACAGCCGTGAATTTAGAATTTTTATCGTGCACGAGGCGCCACTTCTTTTGATAGCTTCATAACAATATGTGGCGACACGTTTGCGTGGACGCAAGACATATCTGTCCATACCGGTCGTCTCCAGCTCATCTCCCATTTTCTCGCTCTCACCAGATATCTATCATCCCAGGCATTGCAAGCAAACCCCATTTAAAATCACTTGTAATCGTTGCCGTACACGTGTTACAGTCAACATTAACCATCAATTTTTTACCTCCCATCATACGGGGGAAAAACTCTGCCAACTACGTGGATGGTGATCAAACTCTACTCCCATGATCTTTCTTTCCCCTCGTGATAATGGCCCCACTTTTTTTATTATTAATATTATTTCAATTTCTCGCAGCCGAATATTTCAAAAGGATGTACCGAATATGCCTAAATAAATATGGGGGCAGTGCGAGTCAGTAATTTTACTAATCTCACGTTTTATCACGATATTATGAATTTATCGTGAAACTTATTTTGCGTGGAATGGGAGCTATATAAAGCCAAGCAAAACAGCGTGAATTCCTCATTCAATCACCAACTGCGAAACGTTTCATTTTCTAACGGCTGTAAACACTCATCTCTTGTTTACCCTTGTTTTTTTCTTTTCTTTTCCTGTGTTTTTTGGTTTTAAAAAATCGTTTTCGGCGTTTAGGTTTCTTTTCTATCTGCAGCAATGTCGATTAGAAAAACGATTGCGCAGCGGATATTCAAGATATCCAAGATTTCAAATCAGTATTTGGAAAATTGTAGGATTTCCTCGCCGGCGCAAGGCCGAATCCTTTCGAATCCGGGGAAAGCCAACATTGCGCCGGATCCGGGAAACAATGGAGGAATATTCCGGCGGTTGTTTCACAAGAGAGCTGTTTTTCAGTCTGCGGATCTGTGGCGGATGCAAAATCCGGAAACTTTGGTGGACAAGTTAAGGTCGTTTGACATTGGGCGGGACCGGATCCGGTTGGAAGGGTTGATGGCCCCGCCTCCGGCGCCGGCGGTGGAGGAGAGGTTGCCGGAGGACCGAGGGTTGACAGTGGAGGATGCGAGGAAGTTGCTGAGAGTGGCGCAGTTGGAAATGGTGAAAACGAAGTTGAGAGAGATGGAGAGTTCTTGGATATCTCACTCGGAGCTTGTTTCGATCTGTGGGGAGTGTTGCTCGGATCCAGAACAAGCTGTTCGGGTCGCGAAGATGCTGGATGACTCGGGGGCCGTAATCGTGATGGGAAAGGCTGTGATGATAAAACCGGGTCAGGTAAAATTACTGTTTCGCCCTCTGGATTTTCTTTCTATTCAAGTATAACTAAATGGAGTGAAATAAAACAGTAACGATTATTGAATTTATTATTTTTGGCTTATTAGTTTGTTTTTACAGATGCATTTGGTGCTAGTCTTGTGTGAGAGTTAGGCTATAACTCTCAATTTACCAGATAAATTAAACTTTTTTTATGATTTTAAATTTAGTTTTTTGCTGGGAGAAAACCGAAAACTGATACTATTTTTTATGATTTATCTTTTTGTTTTTTCAACAGGAGAGAGACTGAAACTTTGTTGTTTCGCCGGACCATTCCGTTTCTCAAGTTACACGATTGGCGTTTGGTTTCCAAACATTTAAACAAAATTTAAAAAATAAAAACAAATTAATTTAAGTATTTAATTATTTAAACTAATTTCTCTTTTGAAAAAACGATTGAAAAATAGAAGACAAAATTAGGATAGGTGGAATCGGAGGAAAGAATGGTGTGTGCTATATTAATTTGGGCATGGACCGTTTAATTATAATATCAATTTGATGAGAAAAAAAGTTTAATTTGAGTTTATAGTTTATGGTATTGAAAGGTACAGTTTTCTGACCATTAATGGGGAGAAGAAGATGTGATGGGTGTTCAATATTTGATGATTGGAGAAAAGGGAGAATGATTGACTATGAGTTTAGGTTTTTTTTTTTTGTTTGTTTTTCTTTCTCACTGATGGGGATTATTTTTTGTTGTGTTTTCGTTTTTGCTGTTCATCGGTGTCGTTTTTAAGAGAGTTTTCTGCAAATTTGATTTTATCTAATCTTGCTTTGAATAGATAGCAAATGATTTTTGGTTCTTTATATTTTTCTTGTTTTCTGATCTGAGTTTTAAGGGTTGCATTTCTGTGAAATCGTAGTCCCAACATGATCTACTAGAGCCATCTTATACCCAAACAAGTTTTTTGCACTTTTTGTCTGAATTTCAGGTAGTGAAAGCAATTGGAGGCTTAATTCCATTACCAGCTACAAACCCAAATGATCCGAGGAGAAAGGAGCTGCAAGAAATGGAGGAACAGAAGGCAGTAATGGATCGAAAAGCCGACACACTGGTCCGTCGGGAGTTGTGGGGTGGGCTTGGATTCTTCGTGGTGCAAACAGCTGGGTTCATGAGGCTGACTTTCTGGGAACTCTCATGGGATGTGATGGAGCCAATCTGCTTCTATCTCACATCCATGTATTGCATGGCAGGGTACACCTTCTTCCTCAGGACATCAAAAGAGCCTTCTTTTGAAGGGTTTTATCACAGCAGGTTTCTTGCGAAGCAGAAGAAGCTCATGAAGGCCAGCGATTTCGATGTGGAGAGGTACGAGGCGCTTCGAAAAGTTTGCTATCCGATCGCGAATTACTCCTCGTCGTCGTCGTTCTCCAAACAGCCCCCTGAAATTTCTTGGTGTGATCAAGCTGAAAGGAGTTTCCAATAGGGTGTAGGGGAAAAAATTATTGAAAAAGATCAAAAAAAAAAGAAAAAAAGAGAGGCTAATAAGTAACTTGTTAAACTAAATGACAAAGAAATGAGTATACAATTTTGTTCAATTTCCCTTTCTTGTGTGTGATTAAATCATTTTAATAGTTCAACCATTTTTTTATATAAAAAAACACTATTCCAAATGAAACCATATTTACTAATATACCATCACATATTCTCCACTTGTAATTTTTTTTAAAAAGCAAATCCATGTGATTGCGATCGGTATGCATTTATTGGGTGGGTCCAACTGATCTTGCGCTGCCGTCTACCAAAGAATTTTTACAACATGTTAGCTTTAGCTTAATGAGGGTGTAGCCAGGGAAGGTTTTTTGTTGGGCAGGCCCAGTATCTGAAGCCAAATTAATTTTGGACCCTTCATTATCCTCTCCACCTACTTTTTGGTATTTATTTAAATAGGATTTAATTTTTTAATAGGCAACTCGAGACTCAACTAATAGTATTTTGACAAGATTTTACTAACGAAAATGAGACGTTAGATTTTGAAATAGGAAATGCACACACCACCGGCAAAATCACATGTCATCCGGTCTACCGGTCAAGTAACGCTTGTAAGTAAAAAAAGTCCATGTTCAATGGCTCGTTTTGGCAACTGTGTAGTTAGCTAGACTGATGCACTGACGCCTCTAGGAAATTTGGGGTCGCCACAATTTGTGAATGCTGACCCCTTTATCCTTTACAATTGTCAAATCAAACCCTTACACCTTAGTTTACATTATCATTTTTACTCTTTGTGATCCCCTATCTTTTTCATAGAGCATGGAATTAATTGTATTACAAATCTCAAATAGCCTCCTGTCTTTGTAAGATTTTTCTTAAATATTCTACTTTATAATTTTTGTCTCAAATAATCTTTGGAGGATCGGAATATAAATACATGAGACTATTTAGGACAAAAATTACAAACACATGAAACTATTTGAAAATTATGAAATATAAGGTATATGGGGAAAAAATGGACGAACGCATGAGGTGAAAATGTGAATTTATGAGATCCACTAGTGATAACTACCATATTCATAATTACTAGGGGTGTCAAATGGGTGGGTATGGGTAATGATTAAATGGGTATGGGTGGGTATGGGTATCATACCCATTTATTATCCATATAATTTTTTAAATTGGTACCCATATCCATTTATACCCATCTAAATTATACCCACCTATTTATACCCATTTAAATCATACTAACTTAATAAATATAATTTTTTATTAAGTAAAATTAAAAATATCATGTTTGACCCCAAAAATGTAGATTTTGATAAAATTTGACTATGTGACTCGATTTTGATTGTGTATGCTGGTTTTATCGTTTAGGCTCGGGTTTGACCATTTAGGCTCAGGTTTGACCGTTTAGGCTCGGGTTCAACCATTTAGGCTCATTTTTTACCATTTTGGCTTATTTTTTACCAATTTGGCTCGTTTTTAACCGTTTTGGCTCCTTTTTTTTACCGTTTTGGCTCGTTTTCCACCATGTTTGCTCATTTTCACCAGTTAGGCTCATTTTTCACCATTTTTGCTCGTTTTTCACAATTTATGCTCATTTTTTTATCATTTTTGCTCATTTTTACCATTTTTTCTCATTTTTTACCGTTTTGGCTCGTTTTCAACGTGGGATTTGCATGATTCTCTCTATTTAAAAAAACATAAGTATCACCGTAATTTTTAAAAAAAAATTAGTAGTGGGTCCATGTTTGCTAATTTACATATTTTTTTAGCACATAACGTACTTCATAAAGAGGGAAAATATTAGATACACTTCACGTTGGATTCACATGATTCACCCCACTTAAAATATATTTCTAATATACTTCAACTAAAATTTAAATTTAAATTCGGCGTAATCACAGATCACTGTAATCACCTCTCTTCTGATCTGTTCTTTCGTTATTGTTCCTGATCTGTTCTGTTGAGGTAATTGCTTTGAACGAAGCTTTCTATAGCCAAAGTTCTGTTTTCCTTTTGGGTGCTGTGACTGAATTGTACTGAAATTTGTTTCGGATTTTGCTCATTTTCAATTGGGTATTCTTGATTTGAGTCCCCTTTTTTATCTTTTGTTTTATATGTATGCTTATGCTTTGATTCATGTTTCGTTTGGTTACTGGCCGCAGCAAGGAGGATATCTTGACATGAATGGAGTTCACATGGGTTTCTTTTAATTTTACTGCCTGTGTTATTTGGAGTTCAAATGGGTTTCGGAATTTCGGGAATTTCGGGTATACCCGAATTTCCGAAATTCAAATTTCAGAAATTCGAGTTCGGGTAGGGGAAAATCAAATTCGAGTTCGGGAATTTTTTTTCAAATTTCGGAATCCCGATACCCGAAATTTTTAATTCGGGTATTTCTGAAATACCCGAATGCCCACCCCTACCTCTTACAATGATTAAATTGTAGTATTGATTCCTCCACTTTACTCTCTTAACCACAATTTATCATTCTCTCTACTATAATTTCAGTAATATTTTAAATATGGGATAAAATATATCCAAACGGGTAAAGTAGTTGACCAATACTTTATTTATTAATATAATATTTATTTTAAAAAGTATTTCAAGTATTAGTTACATCTTTTATGTCTTAAATTTTCTTCATTCATATATGTTTCCATTAATTAAATAAGAAAAAATAGTGAAACGCAAGCAAGCAAAAAAAAAAAAAAAAGACCTAATCAATTGGGATTTTGCAGGAAAAAAAACCTAATAAATCAAAATTCTATGTTTACGTAGATATATGGGGGAAAAAATAAAAATATCGGGAAAATAAATTATATATTTATTTCAACATTAATGATTTAATATTAATTACAAGAATAGTTATGAAAATTTTAAATTAATTCAAAATATATTTAAATAATTTTGAATTATCCATGATTATAATTTTTTCATACTTTTAAGAAACAAATCATGAGTGATCCCATGAAAAGTATAAAACCCATTTTTTTTTAAAAAGAAAAAAAAGAAAAGTGGATATAGAACTACTCATCTTGAGATAGAGATTACGTTGTTGTAATTTTTAATTTATTTTGTTCATTATATAAATTAAGAAAATTGAATTTGTTTAAAAAAGAAAAATAAAAAATATGAGAGAGAGAGGAGAAGGGGAGGGATAGGGTTGGCTTTGGTTTAATTGGTACCCATTGGGTACCCATTACCCAACCCAATAAAACCCACATATTTTAGTTTAAATGGGTATATTACCCATTTCTACCCATTTAAAAATGGGGTAATAGCTTAAAGCACCCATGTACTATCCGCGAAAAACAAACTCCTCCCCTGAACTTCAAAAACGCAAATACACCTCCCCTGAACTACGTTGACCGAGCGAAGCGTGGTCTCCGTCCACTTTGACCAACGGGGCCGTCAGTTTGACCCCCTACACCCGGTTTCCTTCTCTTTTTGCAACGGTGACCTTGTAATTATTTAATTAGTTCTTTAAACCATGTATAAATTGAACTAAAAGAAGACAGTGAAGGGAAGAGTTGCGATTTTGTTAGGGTTTGGAACAGAAGAAGAACAGCAGACGAAGGACAGAGGACGAAGAACAGAAGACGAAGAATAGAAGACGAAGAACAGAACACGAAGAACAGAAGACGAAGCGGAAGACGAAGAACCGTAGACGAAGAACGGAAGGTTGGATCTTTTGGGAACGAGTCATTTTCCATCTCCATCGCCATGGCTTCATCGAGCAACCACTCATTCACAGCTTCTGCAGGAACTGGCGAAGGAAATGGTGGAGGATCTTACCTACGATTCAAGAATAGATTGTGCAAGTGCGGGGTAAGAGCGGTGGTTAAGATATCAGAATCGACGAGTAACCCAGGCAGGTTGTACTATAAATGTGCGAATGGTGAGTGTGGATTCTGGGCATGGTGCAATGTGCAAGGTGGTTCTGTGCCAAACGTTCGTGGGGATGAAATTAATGACTGGGTTGCTGTGAAGGATGATATTATGGAGTGTTTGAAGGAACAATGCGAAGTGATCCGCAGGGATTTGAAGGATATTGTTGCTGCAATACCAGTTTACCCAGCAGCAGTGGTTAATAATAGGACTAATTGTTCGTCAATCGTCCTGTGTCTTGCAATCCTTCTCCAATTAATCTTGATCTCTATTGTACTTTTTAGGACTTGAATCTGTTGAATTTTTAGGGTTTTTAATATGGGTAATTTTAAGGTTATAATTTGGGTAATTTTAGGGATTTATTTTGGGTAATTTTATGGTTTTAATTTGGGTAATTTTAGGGTTTTATTTTGGGTAATTTTATGGTATTAATTTGGGTAAGTTTAGGGTTTTATTTTGGGTAATGAAGCTCCTGGTTTGCTTATGTAATATTGATTATGTAATATACATTTTATGTAATATTGATTACTTATATTTGATTGTCGCTTAATATTTTCGTTAAGTATTATACAAGTGCGTATACACGCTACAATAATTTCCTTTACAATAACCACAATATGCTAACGACATTTGCACAATATTTGCCTCATAATAATGTGTACATCACAAGTTCCCTAAATAGCTGTTCCAATTTGCACAAAATCATACACTTACACATCAAGTGTACATCACAAGTTCCCTAAATAGCTGTCCCTATTTGCACAAAACACTTACACATCAAGTGTACATCACAAGTTCCCTAAATAGCTTTCCCTATTTGCACAAAATCATACACTTACACATCAAGTGTACATCACAAGTTTCCTAAATAACTGTCCCTATTTCCACAAAATCATACACTTACACATCAAGTGTACATCACAAGTTCCCTAAATAGCTGTCCCTATTTCCACAAAATCATACACTTACACATCAAGTGTACACCCAAACTACACAAAAGTTATCAGCATGTCTGCAACAAACACAAAATGATCCACAAAAGTTCAACATGTATGCTTCTCATGGTATCCACTTCCTGGAATGCACAGCCTGGCTTCTTGTAGTTCGTGTGGTTGGGGCTGGCTGAGATGCACTGGACCTTTGTGGCCTTGGTGGGAGATTTGTGCCACTAAGTCCAGGGGGTCTCCAAGGAGTATTCTTATGGGGCCTTTGTGGCCTTGATGTCTGTCCAGCATTCCTAGATGACACGGGTGCGGGTGATGGAGGTGGCATTGCTGCGGTGACAGGTGATAGAGATGGCATTGCTGCGGGTGCAGGTGATGGAGATGGCGTTGTTGCAGGCACAGGTGATGGAGATGGCGTTGCTGCAGGTGCAGGTGATGGCGAAGTGTCTGCGGCTGGGGTGGATGTCCTTGAAAACCTAGCTGTACTTGCATTTACATTTTCCTATAACGCAAAACAAGCAGATAATTAGACATATAATTAGACACAATATTGCAAGCATGAAATTTAAAAGATTGAATAGAGGGATAAATCTACCTGCATTGCAGGCTCAGGTTCAGGGTTTGCATTAGGGGTTGTTCTCTTTTTCTTCCTCAAAGGTGGTAAGTCTGCCCTCATAGGTAGTGGACAAGTCCATGTGTTATGGTTTTTGCCTCTACAATTCCTGCATGTCATCACCAACCTAGACCTATTACTTCTGGTAGGAATGGATGGACCAGTCTCCCCAGCTTCCCTCCTTCTCTTATGCCTGGGTCTACCACTTTGTAGCATACGTTCTGGAGGCCCCACCTCATGATGCCCTTGAACAACTGGCCAGTCACTTTGATCTGGAACAGGCAGAATACCATCTTTGTATGCTTCAAGGAATGTGTCCTTTCGGTAAGCCACATAAACATAGTCATGAGGACTTTTCCTCATGAACAAGATGGCAGCTGCTGCATGCCTGCATGGCACTCCAGTTAGGTCCCACCTTCTGCATGAACAAGTCCTTAGCAGCAAGTCACAAATACTTTTTTCTCCAGTAATGTGCTCTATTTCAAACTTATGCAGCTGAGAATGAGGATACACAATGAAAGATTGAGACTCTTGAATCCATTTCTCCAGCCTGTTGAACCACCTTGGACAGATTGTACCCTCATACAACAGCATCCCTTGATATTTTATGTAAAACCTCCTCATGAGCAATTTTCTTATTGTCTCCAGGCATGTCAATATTGGTTTTGTCCTTGCAAGCCTGAGGAGAAAACATTAAGAAACTCAATTACCTTATAACACACCAAAAATAAAGTACACCAAATAATTAGTACCCAAGAAAGTAATACATTACCTGACGTAGGAATTGAAGCTTTCTGAAAGATTATTCAGGAGGAGGTCACACATCACCCATGGGTTGAAAGCATGCCTTGACCATCTCTGAGGTGGTATCCTCTTCAACCAGGTGAATGCAGCTGGATTTTCACATTTGATTTTCTCCATGTGGATGTTGAACTTGCTGACTGTGCTCGCTCTAGCAGCCTCCCACAGTTGGTCTTTAAAATATTTGCTACCCCCAAATTCACCCTTGAAATTATTCCAAATGTGTCTCACACAATACCTATGATCCACATCCTTCAATACAGTGTCGAATATTGTTTGCAAACCCTGCATAAATAACCATATGTTAGATAGAGTTATATAAAATTAAAATCAACAAAAGAGGAAGAGAAACAAACCTTTTGCCTGTCAGACATGAAGCACCATTCATCAAGTTGCCCAATGTCTTCTTCTAACCTCTGAAGAAAGCATAACTAGTTGTCCTTGCACTCAGAATCCACCACTGACCATGCAATAGGAAACAGATTACCATTAGCATCCTTTCCTACGGCTGACAATAAATGACCCTTGTATCTCCCTTTCAAATGACAACCATAAATGCCTATGAATGGCCGACATCCTTGCAGAAATCCCCGCTTACAAGCTGCAAGACACATATACAATCTGGTGAAGACACCTCGCGGAGCAGTTACTTTCACTGTACTCCCAGGATTAGACTTTCTAATTGCCTCTGCGTAATTCCACAGCAACCTATATTGCTCACTATGCTCCCCCTCAATCATAGTTTGAGCTATTTTCTTCGCCCTCACCATCTTAAATCGTGAAACTGTCACTAAATGTTCTCTATTCACCCTACTTGCAAGGATACTCAAATCAGTCTCTATATTATCCTTGAAGTCTGCCAAATACGTCTCAGCAATCCATTTGGCAGATGCTCTAGTGTGATCTACATCCTTCCCACAATAGTGAGTGCTTCGAAAGGTCTTAATTTGGAATGAGGTCCTGTCCGCTGAAGGTGAAGCGTGTATTCTCCATCCACAAATATTCTTGCAAGTGGCCGTTATCCTGCTCTTCTCATTCTTCACAAACTTATAATCGTGCCCAATCTGTAGTGAGTAACGCTCCAAGGCCTTCCTGAACACATCAGGATTGGCAAACAACATTCCCACCTCCAATCTGATTTTTCCAGCCATATCCCTATTCTCATTGAAAACTGGAAATCTGTTCTTCAACCTTTCAATTTCGTCATCACTCTCAGAACAAGGGGGGTCTCTAATATATCACTATCATCTTCATCTGTTTCCACATCACCACAATATGGACCAAAATTTGGTAATGGTGGCCTATTAACACCCACATTTGCCTTATCAGTTGTGCCTTGTTGAACACCCACATCTGCTCCTTGCTCAACATCCACATTTTCTCCTTGCTCAACATCCACATTTTCTCCTTGCTCACCCACATTTGCACCCCCATCCCCCACATTTGCCCCTCTATAAAATTCCTCATCCAAATCCTTAGTCCCTATATCAAACCCTTCAAACTGTTCCTCATCATCATCTGTTCCTGCAAAGTCACTTAACTCTTCAGAGACACTACTGCCATCACCCTCCATTTCCCATGGGTAAGTTCTGTCAGCATGGCTGTCATAACTGTGCTCATCATCTCCATTCCATTCTTCATCAGGCCCATCATGACAAGCACCTTCCATTTCACGCCCATCTTTCTCTCCATTGGGCCTGAAATCAGCCCCAGGCCCATCTTTTGAATTAAGAGTATTTGCAGCCCCCCAATCATTATTACCCTCTTCATTATTTGCAGCCCCCCAATCATTATTACCCTCTTCATTATTTGCAGCCCTGCACTCAGTATTTGCAGCACTACCCTCATCACAGCTCTCAACCACAACTCCATCATCTTGACCTCCAGGATCCCCATAACCATCCACCACAACATCCTCTACATTTCCCACTGCTTCATTGTTCCCTCCATTCTGACTCCCAACCTCATCACAACTCTCCACCAGATGATCATCTACATACGGTAGGAGTAGAGGAACACCCCTTACTCCACTATCATTGCCAGCAGTTGAACACATCTCACCAGCCCCAGCCCCTAACCCATCTTCATTACCAGCCCCAGCCCCTACCCCATCTTCATCACCAGCCCCAGCCCCTACTCCATCTTCATCACCAGCCCCAGCCCCTACCCCATCTTCATCACTAGGAAACACATCTTCCACTTCTTCATCACTACTGTCAAGATTGATAACCAACATGGGGGTGTTGACTCCATTATCCACATAAACTTCTAGGGTATCCTCACCATTGGTCAACATCTCTACAGTGATTCTCTTTAGGTATTTCTCCTTCCTCAAACCCCTGCCTCCTTCCTCAAAATCTTGCCATGGATATTTTACCTCATAATAGCGAGCTGTTGCATGGAATCCACACTCCTCTACTCTTCTGTGTATATCATCTAGTGTCAGCATTTCATGCTCAATAAGAAAACTAACTTCCACTGCATCTACATATTGCAGTTTTGGAAGCAGAATCCACGTCCCACCCATGAAGATTTTCACATGAATAAGCATCCTGTCATGGGATTACACAACATTTCAACGATTATTTTTGCACAATTTAAGGAATTTCTATGCACTGTTTATTGCATATTTTACCAATATTGAACTAAACCCTAAGCAGGACCACAAATGATAATGGATAACAACCAAAAAAGAACCTCACTAATGGTCCACCACAAAGTTCGATACCCACACTACATATCTGAACAGATAAAGAAGAAAACAAAAAAAGACAGAACTTAACTAATTGTATATCGAATAAAGAATAAAGAATAGAGAAACCCCAAAATCAAAATCAATTTGAATATGCTGACACACACTTCAAAGCTACAGCTGTGTTGTTGTCATTAGGGCGGGAAAAAGACCCATCACTAACCTCGCAAATGCAGCAGAGTCAACCCACCACAGATTCACCTTTTCCTTTCGTCCTGTCCGTCGTTTGCTTCAATTGAACGATTTCTTCCCAAAAGAGCCTTTCTTCCGTTCTTCGTATACTGTTCTTCCTCGTCCGCTTCGTCTCCCGCTTCGTCTTTTACGAATGGTCCTAAACCCTAACGGAATCTCCTCTCTCTCTTCGTTCTCTCTCTTTCAGTTTATGGCGCTGCTCTTACCTCTTTCCTTCTTTATTTTATATTTCTTCCTTTTTTTCCGACGAGGGAAAATAAACGGAACTTTATTTTTTTTTGGAAGAAAGAAAGGAAAGGTTTTTCAAATTTCAAAAATTAAAATTGGTTTAAAGAACTAATTAAATAATTACAAGGTCACCGGTGCAAAAAGAGAAGGAAACCGGGTGTAGGGGGTCAAACTGACGGCCCCGTTGGTCAAAGTGGACAGAGACCACACTTCGCTCGGTCAACGTAGTTCAGGGGAGGTGTATTTGCGTTTTTGAAGTTCAGGGGAGGAGTTTGTTTTTCGCGGATAGTACAGGGGTGCTTTAAGCTATTACCCCTTTAAAAATTGCACTAACCCATTTAACACCCATACCCACTTAAATTAGTTGGGTATGGGTACCCATTGGGTGTACCCATTGGGTATGAGTAGATTTTTGCCACCCCTAATAATTACTAATGTATGAGTTGATATATTCAAGGTAGTTAAACTCGAGAATTCAAGTAAATTCGAAATGGGCAGGTGAAATTAAAAACGCAAAATCATAAGAGTTTATATATTTTGATAATTTTATTATTATTATTTTTTATATACATTAATATATATAATCATTTTCTTAAAAAAATATCAGTAGTCATTCAAAATTTACAAAAGTAATTATTTTTTGAATGTATAATATAACTAAAATGCAACAAATAAGAAATAAATATTTAATACATAATACTAGTCAATAATCCATAAATCAAATACATAATAAACATAGTTCAAATATAAAATTAACTTACATGTTCAAATCAACACATAACTAAGTTCAAACTTAATAGTTAATAGTAGGCAATCTTAAAATAGATTAAAACTTGGTTAAGGATCTAAAGCATCATCATCCTCTTAAATACTTAAATGACTAACTTCATTTAACCATTGAAATCATTCACATGACCATTCATGTATGTATATATATGCACTCAAACCACAATAGCACGTGTTGAACAAAAACTAAATTACATACCTTTGGTTGGTATTAATATGACACTGGATTTGAGTAATAACTGAAATTCTCTACCATATTGAGCACTAAAATTAGGGATGCCGATAGTATGGATATTCACGATATTAATAAAATTGAGCACAAATTACAAAATCCTCAAACTCATTATCAAGTAGACAACTAAAACAAGTCCAAATTGGAGGTAATCATGCTTGAATTACTATGTTTGCTTCCTCATCATTCTCCAGATCGCACACGCTTAACGATCGTGTGAGTAGAGCGAATTCTTTACATAGATGCGACGCTGTTAGTGCTTGCTTAGTTGCATGCTTCTACGATTTACTTAGGGTTGAGATTTGTCACTTACAAAAACAATGTCGTTTGGCTAGTTTACTAATTTTTTTTTCAATTCTTTTAATTATTTTAGTCAAAAATTTCTTTAAATTATAAAACAAAATAAATATTAATACGAACTTATTATTATTTCATTTATTATAAGACTATATATTATATATTTTAGTTTAAAGCATAATATATAAATAGATAATGGATAATGGATAATGTGAATAATTAAACGTGCAAAACCATATCTATACCATTTTCTAATGGATACTTTAAATAAATAATTAGTGATATTCATTATTATTCAATCCATTTTCATCCCTAACTAAAATTACACAACTATTGCAGCTTTGCAGCAGCTAAAAGAAGTAGTACGTACGGTTAGAAATAGCAGATCCCAAGCCGCCAGCGGTGAAGATATGCTGCTGCCGGAGATTCCATTAGACTTCCATGACTTTATCCATGCCCACAACAGCAACAATGAAACGACATCATTTTGCGTTTTTTTATAAAAAATAATTAAGTTCAATGAACTCGTCAAATCGAGTTTCCATTCTAATTTGACCAAATTTAAAATTTAGGTTCGAAATAACTCAGTGAAATGTTTTGAATTCGTAAACTTACGAGTTTACGAATTTGACTCAAATTTTAACTACATTAAATATACTAAGTTAGCGCGCTGAAAATATTCTATAATTGAACGCGTTATCCTTGCGGTATTCCTGTTGATGCCAGGATGATGTTGGCAGGATTCATCGTGTTGGGACTTGCTTGGTTTTATATTAGTTTAATATACAAATCCAAATGAAATGTCGTCCTTATTCCACAATTTATGAAGAATAATGAATGACTAATGGCTATTAAAGGGGTAGCTTCCTACCGACCGCATCCAATACACCAGGAAAGGAATCTCGGATGGCGACAAGACTGAAACCTACATTACCACATCGTTAATTAATTATCATATATAAACAAAATCTTGCGTATAGATTGTTGTTCACTAGATTATATTATTGTATATGCTTGTCGTTTAGTAATGTGATAGTTTTTTTTGGTTACTTTTACAATTATGATTTTTTTGTTGGATTGAAGTCAAATTTTACGGTAATTTTATAAAAAAAATTGAGCTAAAATCAATAAGTAAGTAAGTTGGTGATTCCACCGTTTATTCAAATCAGAAAAAAATTCATTATCAATGACTTTAAAATTAAGTATGAAGTTTTATCTTCTTGTTTTCTATATGTATTTGTTGTTTATATCGACTCAAAGGTTATTTATTCCTAATTTTTTCTTTTAATTGAGGTTACACATTATGTCACTGTGTTTATGAAATGTCAATATATTTTATCAATCAACTTCAAAATTATATAGACGATTTACATTTTCAAAAAAAATTCTTACTAAACTAAATAAGAATTTATATTTATAAGAAAAGTGAGTTTAAGTATACAATATTAGTAGCGGATCCAGAATTTTTTATTAGTGGGGACAACACTTAGACTACTAACAATAACTCAACGTTTAGAAAAAATGGAAAAACAAAGTAGGCATATAAAAAGAGATAATAATTTCATCAAAGTTCATATTTCATATTTTTTTACAATTTTTTTTTGGATCGAAACACTACCCAAACTTTCAATAAAATCATGAAAGGACCTCATGGAGGTCTATCTAACAAAATGAGGGCTTTAAAAGAGCCATTGCACAAAATATTATCGAAATTAGCGCAAACAGACTTGCGGGCTTGTTTAGCTACAAAATCAGCTAGCCTATTATTACCTTGTCTCCTTGTAAAGCTAAAAGACAATTTAGGATTGAATCTACTCATATACCGCAAATCCTGGAGAATTGCAGAGCAGTCCCACTTGAAAGGGTCTTCAGGATTAGCAAAGCAATAACATCTTGAGCGTCGCTTTCAAATACGATTCGTCCCCAATTTTTACACGAAGCAAGACAGCAGGCTTCCCTGATTGCCTCCGCTTCAGCAGCTTTACTAGTAGAAAAAGTAGCAGACTAAGACTGCGTTTCACAACGTAAAATTTCTATTTTACAAAATTTTCAATTCTGTTTCACAACTACAGTATGTTTTCTGTTTTGCAAAATGCATTTTTCAGCTTTAGAAAACTCGAAATCGTATTCACCTAACAACTATTTCTTATTTTTTTGAAAAACAAAAGCTACTATGTTAAATCAATTTTATTTTAATTAAAAAACAATCCTAATGTTTTTTTTGAAAAAAATAATAATAAACTAAATAGTAGCCTATTTTAAATTTGTTAAAGATCAAATATAAATATGCTAAATATATTCATGTTTAAATTCAAAAGCACAAGCCATTTAGGGGGAAAAAAATTTGAAAAATTTTCAGTTTTGCAATTGCAAAACAGATTTTCAGAATTAACACTATAAGTTTAGAAAATTTTGCAAACGCCATATTTGAAGTTTTGCAATTGCAAAACGGTTTTTCAGAATTAACACTACAAGTTTAGAAAAAATGTAAAAATTCCCAAAAAATGTAAAAAATCCAAAAAAATGTAAAAAATCCCAAAAAAATGTAAAAAATCCAAAAAAATGTAGAAATTCCCAAAAAAATTAAAAATTCCCAAAAAAATTTTAAAATTCTAAAAAAAAATTATCTAAAAATCCAAAAAAAAAAATTAAAAATTCCGAAAAAAATGTAAAAACTCAAAAAGAAAAATTCTTGAATTATTTGGACATGAAATTATTTGTTCAAAAAAATTGTAGAAATCCAAAAGAAAATTAATTAATCAAAAAATTCTAAAAAAATTGTAAAATCCAAAATTGGAATTAAAAATTAAATATAAATATAATATTTCCGTTCATGAAAATAAAATACATATAAAATAGTCTTGAATTATTTGTTCATGACATGAATACTACAAATTTAAACATTCAAAACATACTTAATTTAACTTGTTACTTCTTCATATTCTAAGAATTATTATAATTAGCCCATAATTGATCTGCAATATCTTATCTCACCACATTCATTAGTTGTTGTTGGGACATATCCACTTGAATACCTTCTTGCGTCACCGTAGCTTTGTTCTCGTTTAAATTTTGCTGACCTTCTGTACCATGTTCTGCGAATAGTCGATCAGCTCTATCTTCCATTCGAATTGTGCAGTGTACAACAAGCTAGAGGTATTTGCCTTTGACGGCGAAGAGGATAATTTGGAATGGACTTTAAGATTGGAAATCTAGCCTTCAGAATGCCAAAAGCCCTTTCAATCACATTTCTCAATGACGAATGTCGATAGTTAAACAATGCATATTTTCTTGTTATCCTTCCTCGTCCAAGAAAATCATTTAAGTGATACCATTCACCACGATAAGGAGCTAAAAATTCATGAATGTTTGGATAACCAGCATCAACTGCATAATAGTAGCCTGTCAAAGATAAATAACAATCAGACATTTGTAGTAAACCATTAATGTAACAGCTAATAAATATCGTTATAAATTACAAAAATAATATTTTACCAGCTGCAGGCATAGGAAAACCATTATCTTGTCTTGTCAATACATCAAGAAAGATGCGTGAATCATTAGATGTTCCTTCCCAACTAGTATACACAAAGGTAAACATCATATCATGCGAACATGCAGCCATAACATTTTGAGTAACAAGTGCTTTTCTACCCCGAAAAGTTTTTTATTTTTGGGCAGGACACCAAGCTGCGACATGAGTACCATCTATAACACCTATGCATTTCTAAAATGGAAAAAATTACACAGATAAGTTTAATATTCAAACATAAAGGTTGTGATTGGATTTAAACTTTGCAAAATATTTTATACTGAGGTTATCAATCTACATAAATTATGAGGGTAGACATGTCTAAAATAACATATTTTTTTTTAGATTAACAATATGGATTTATTGAACTAGAGTAAAAAAAATATTCAATGTTTAACATTAATTACAATGTTAAACATTGAATTTTACTCGTATGATTTTAATTAGGAGTATTAGTTAGTTAAATATCAATTATGAAGTATTTTTAGCACAATTTGTATCAATTTACATAAATTACAAGGATAGATATGTCTAAAATAACATTATTTTTTTTTAGATTAACAATATGGATTTATTGAACTAGAGTAAAAAACAAAAAAAAATTTGGAAAATGTTTGCAAAACAGGAAATTTTGCAAAATTTTGGCTGTGAAATAGCTTTTGCAAAATTTTCCAGTTTTGCAAAATTTTCAGAAAATTTTGCATTGTGAAACAACCCCTAAGCGCTTTTAATGGGCGCCAAACCTGTCAAAATTAAATGTGATTACAATTTAGCACCAAATAACAAAGTAAATTATAAATAGTGGTAAAAGGTTCGATCTTCAGGAAAAGTGAAAGATTTAAGTTTCCAAATATAACCAATCATAACAAATAAAAGTAACCAAATGGGTGTTTTATCAGGTTGAGAATGAATAAAAGAAAACACAACTAAAACAGTTGACAAATAATAAAAAAGAATGATATCAGATGATGATGGATTCCTAGTAAAAACTACTCAAGTTCACGAATATTGATCATTGATGCAAAAATGTTTAAAACTGAATTTTGTAGGGAAGCTATAGAAATCAGGTTCACTCTGACTTCCTACTCTCCTCCTAATCAAGTATCTTAAAGATATCTCTCTATTAAGAACCCTAATCGTCTAGCAATTTTAATGTTTACTTATAGTATTTAACTAGTTGATTGATAAAAGCAGGGAGAGACTTAACCCTAGACCTAGGGATCAGTCCACTTGTCCCTATAAACCTAATTCTTCTCTTTCTCTAGTTGAATACAATTGGCCCCAAACTAGTTATTTACTCGTTTCCTTCTAACAATATAGACCCAAATTTATTGAGAATAACTGTAATTATTCATGTTTAAAACCTAAATTGATCGGTCTTAAATCAAACGAGAGTAAACTGACAAGAAATCATGAAAGAAAATAAATACGAAATTCAGAAGAGATAATCCTAAGTTGAAACAAGGAAAGATTAAATATTCTTTCTTTCCTTGTTTCCCTAGAAATCAAAATAATTTAAAAACGATTTATTTTTATCCCTTAAGATATTTTACAATTTTAAAATTCTTTCTGATTATCTTCTTTCAAAAAGAGTCAGCTGACGTGCTTGGCTTTCATTTTACGGCCCAGGCCCATCTCTCTGGCCCAATGGTTCCACTGCCATCTTCTTAGGTCTAGTGCGAAGTGCTCCTTCCTAGGCCTAGGAAAGAGACCCGATTCTGTTGTTTCCGCTCTTGATCACCACTGGTTCCTTTTTGCTCTCTTTTCTGGGCACTTTTGTTCTTTTCTTTCTTCCTTGGTTCTTCTGACTCGTTTCTGTAAAAAGGAAGAAAATACGTCCAAATTACCAGTATCATCATCTCAAATATGGCCAAAATAGATGATGAAAATGTACAAATAAGCACTCAATCAACTTCCCTCAATCACATCACCGTAAGCATTTCGCACTACAACACCTAGTCCAACCATGCTCCCATCTTCAAACCAACTTGCATCACAATTAATTTTTAGATAGGAATCATGAGGTGCGATCCAAATTGGTTAGGGCTGTATAAAATCAAGAATCAGTTCCTCACAGCTAGAACTCCTCACTAATTTGAACTCATCGTAGCCTTCTTCAATCCATTTGATAACCTCAGTAGGAGAATACTTGGTTTTTTCATGAATCCAAGCATTCTTATCTTTTCAAATTCCCCAACACGACCATAACGCCAATGACAGTCTGATAGCGTGTATTTTGTATATGTTTTCCTCTTCATTTTCACTCCTTATCCTAGCATGATACTTCTGATTTGCCCTTGTTTCTAGAGGTGTACAAGAACCGGTCTGGACCGAAAACCGGACCGGAACCGTCCTTTTTTTGACCCAGACCGGACCGATCCGTTTTTCTTTTTTGACCCGGACCGGATCGGAAAGTTCCGGTTCGGTCCGGTTCTCCTACCCTCAAAATCCGGGAACCGGCCCGGAGAACCGTTAGTACTGGAAATATATACAAAATAATTAATAGTCTTACTTTATACATATTAACTATATAAATGGCTATTTTTTTTTTTTTAATAAGCAGAGATTATATTAGAAACCAGTCATGAAGATCATGACGAACATAACAAAAGTCAGCTGTCCAAGCTAGGCAGCACAAGCAGAAAACGAAACCAACAAACTAAGAAAGCAAGAAAGATAAACCTTCGGGCTCAGGAAACAACAACCTGACTACTAAAAAGCCAAGCCGGAGTCTGCATCATATCAGCTAGACTGAAAGCAAATGAATGATCCTTACTCTTCAGCCACCAATGCCATAAGGAGAATATCATATTCACACACTGCCATTCCGTTACCTCTTTCTGCCTAAAGACCTTCGCATTCCGGCGTTTCCACAGGGACCAAATCACCGCGTAGAACAGAGTTGCCCATTGCCTGCCAGAGAGTTTGTCGTGGCTTGGAAGATAATGTCCCCAAGATCTCCAAAGACCCGCGAGATCGCAAGGTTGGCACCACACCACCCGAAGCCAACGCATGATCAACTCCCAAACCCTCCTAGCCACTGCACATCCTAGGAAGAGATGAGTAGCATCTTCCGAGCTGTTATTACACATTGGACAACTATTCTGATCTTCCGTGATCATGTTACGTCTCTCTAAGAACGTCCTGGTCACTATTCTTCCCCTCAAAGATAGCCACAAGAAAAACTCAACCCAAAACGGAACCAGCCCCGTCCAACAGGACCGAAGCAGGGGTATGGAATCGTACCTTATTGCCTCCCATTTCTTATACCCCGAATGCACCGAGTATTTCCCGGTTTGTTCGAGATCCCAACGGAGCACATCCTGGTGGCCCCCCCTACGCGGAGCTGGCAACCGATCACGTAAGCTCGCCCACTCCTCATTCTCCCACTCAAACAGCCCGCGCCTCCACTCTCTATGCCACTCCCAGACCTTCCCTTCCCAATGGCCGAAATCCTTGACAGTCCCCTGCTGAGCTTTCGATAAATGGTACAACCTCGAAAGAAGCAAGGCCAACGACTGTTTAGCAGCCCACGGATCCCACCAAAAGCTCGTGTCTTTGCCATCTCCAAGCTTAAGCGTCAAGTGTTCAGTCTATAGGTCAAAAAAATCACTACCCCGCCCACATAGTTGAATGATATCGCTCCAAATAGGAGACATATGCTTCTCCCGCTCCTTCCATAGGTCGCCAATAGACCTCAAATTATATTGCTTGCGAACTATCTCTGCCCATAACTTACCGTTGCCCTGAACCACCTCCCAGGCCCATTTGAAGAGTAAGGTCACGTTCCTGTCTTGCAATCTCCCTATTCCCAGCCCCCCGTGTGTCGTAGATCTCATCACTTCCTCCCACTTCACCTTGCTCAACCCTCTTTTATCGTCCTTCCCACTCCATAAAAATTGCCGCATCACACCCTCACATTGCTTGACCACCGCTCTAGGCATCCTGTAAATCGACATGTTATAGATGGGAATGCTAGCTAACGCCGATTTGATCAAAGTCACCCGCCCCCCCACAGGCAGAAGATGACCCTTCCAAGTGGACAACTTTTTCCTAAGCTTCTGAACCAAGAACTGCCACCCTGCTATCCTACGCGGCTTAAAGCCAACCAAAGAACCCAAGTACTTGAAAGGGAGGGCTTCATACTTACATCCTGCCCGCGAAGCTAGAATCCCACCAATTTGATCACTCAAATTCACCCCCACTAGGGTACTTTTGTGGAAATTAACCCGAAGGCCAGAAAAAGCATCAAACCACCTCAATGTTCCTTTCACCCCCTGAATTTCAGCCTCACTATTATTCACGAAAACCAAGGTGTCATCAGCAAACTGAAGGTGGCTCAGCTGCCACCCAGCCTCCACATTACCTACCCCACGCAGAATCCCCACTTCCTCTGCTCTAACGAATAACCGATGTAACCCCTCAGCCGCAATGTTAAAGAGAAATGGGGACATAGAACACCCCTGCCGGAGACCTCTCGCCACCCCAAATTGGCCCGACGGCGATCCATTCACTAGCACAGAGACCCTGTTAGTGCTAATACACTGCCGAACCCAACCCCTCCACTTCTCTCCGAACCCCATGTGTCTCATCACATCCTCCATGTACTCCCATTCAACGGAGTCATAAGCCTTTTCGAAGTCTAGCTTGAAAAGCAGCCCCTGCTGCTTGGTCACCTGCAAATGATGGACCACCTCACTCGCTGTCATGACACAATCCAAGGTTTGACGCCCTTTAATGAAGCCGTGTTGGACCTCGCTGACGACTGATGTAATGACCTCACTAAGCCGCTTAGCCATAATCTTGGAGACAATCTTGTAGTAGTTGCTAACCAGACTGATCGGCCTGAACTCACAGAACTATTTAGCTTCAGGTATCTTCGGAATGAGGGTTAAAAATGATGAGTTTGCCCCGGCCGGTAGCTTCCCTGTTCTGAAGAATTCCTGAATCAACCTGCAGTAATCTCCTCCAATGATTCCCTACGCCTTTTGCAGAAAGCGCAAAGAGAATCCATCCGGTCCTGGGGATTTCCGCCCGTCACAGCCTTTAACCGCCTCCCAAATTTCAGCCGGCGTGACCTCCTTTTCCAACCCTGTTGCTTCCTCCTCACTTAACTTGGAGAACCCCAAATCCTGGATCCTAGGCCTGTCCCAGCTAACTAACCGGAAAAAAGCCTCGTAGTACTGCGAAGCAGCACTCTTGATCTCCGTCGGGGTCTTGAGAGTAGAGGTAGGAATCACAATCTCTCTAATGGCATTTCTCCTCATATCTATCTTTGCTATCCTATGAAAGTATCCTGTATTCCTATCCCCGTGGACATTCCATTTAACTCTGTTCTTTTGCTGCCAGAATCTATCCACCCGATCCTGTTGTTCCCATAACTTACTGCGAATGGTGGAAAACTCTTCCTGTTCCGCCTGATTCATGGGGCGGTCATCCGCCCTGCGATCCATTGCCTCATAACTCGCCTGAAGATCTCTCATGCTAGTCTCAACGTTGCCAAACATTTCCCTATTCCAAAAGCGAATTCTCTTCTTCAAGAATCGCATTTTAGGGACCACGCTGAAGTTCCCAGGAAATTCAGCTCCTGCCTCCGACCACCATCCCTCAACCAATTTTCTGAACTCATTGTCTTCCCACCAGACCGCTTGGTCTCGGAACGGCTTTGGCCCCCAATCCATCTTATCCCGACGAAGGATCAGAGGCGCATGATCTGGCCCATTCTTGTCAAGGGACGAAAGCTCGCAATGCTGAATACAACCGAGCCAACCAGCTTGCACGAACACTCTATCTATCTTGCTCATGCTGATGGTATTTGACCAACTAAACCGCCTACCAACCAGCGGTATGTCTTGCAGCCTACAACGGTCTACCCAACTCTGGAAATCCATCAAACCCTTCGAGTAACCTCCTCCATGTAAGCGGTCAGACGGGGTCAAGATCTCATTAAAGTCACCTGCAACCAACACAGGGTGACTCGAACTCTCTATTTTCGAACCCAACGACTCCCACAGCTGCTCATGGAGCGCAGCAGTGTTAGGAGCATATACATTCAAAACAACACACCTCAAATAATTCTCTGTGAGCTCACCCTCAAGCCAGATATACCTGTTCCCCACCTCCGAATGATCCAACTGAAAAGCTTTAGAATCCCACATCGAAATCAACCCCCCTGATCTACCTACCGCCGGTGCTGAAGCCCATTTAATATCATTGTCCCCTCCTAACCCATGTATAAGGAAGTCATCCACCACGTCCCTTTTACTCTCTTGCAGGAGGCAAAACGGCACCTGATCACCCCGAAACATATTTTTGATGAAGCGTTGCTTCCTACTCGACAAAAGACCCCTACAATTCCACGAAAAGATGTGCACCATTGGACTACTGTAGAACCCGCCCCTCCCACAACCTAACTTCGAACATTTCCCACTTCCTCTCCAACCCTCTCTCGATCAAAAATACGTAGAGCGTCCTTATTTACCTGATTAGTGATTGACATAATGCGTCCAATTCCCCATGTATCTGTTTCCACCATAATCGCCTCACGCAACCTGTTCATACTAAGAACCTCACTATCCTCTACCTGAAATACTCCTGTGTCCGAGTTCCCCGATGTGTTGGCCGAATGTAGGTTGCCCGTCTCTGCCATAATCTGCTTGGTCTTCCTCTCTTTTTTTCTCGTTGTAACCAAAGGAAAAACACCCAATTCTCTCTCAACCGGCGCCTGAGATTCCATCTCCGTTAGGGGCGTTTCCTTAACCTCACTCTGCTGGTCTTTTTCCCTCGGATCAGCCCCCTCCTTCTCCTCAAAGCCCTCGGCGTACATTTCCTCATCCGAGTCCTCCTCCGCTGACTCCACTCCTAGTTTCCAATCAACATTGGAGATCATCCCCTACATTGGTTCCTCATGAAAATCAATCAAATGGACTCTGTTCTCTAATCTTGCCCGAATCGTACCTTTTATATGTGGCTGATCCGTCGATATGAGGATCCTTGCCACGTCAAACCTCTTCCGAGCTAGAGTGCAATCGTCCACTGCCACTACTTTCCCCCACTGCGCTCCTAACTTCTCAAAGGTCTCTAGGCCCCAACTTTGTACCGGGATCCCCGAGCATTGAACCCAACACAATCTGCCCACCTTAGATAGACCCTCGGTCCAAGGAACCACCTTGGAAAACACACGGCTAAAATCCTCTGAAGTGTTCGCGAGTGCTTTCTCTACGTCCTCCTGTTTTTCAAACTCTATCCAAATCAATCCCCTCCCTAGGATTTTGGTCTCACAAAACCAACCCAACTCAAGCAAAAGTTCCCTAACATCTGGGATATCCTCTATCTTACGAAGAACTCCAACCACGCTCCTCGCTAACCAATCTCTATTTTCTGCCGGAACTGAAATCTCAATCAATTCCCCTTCCTGAGCGTCAACTTCCACATCCTTGGCTAGCGGTTGGACCTTCTCTACTGTCTCCTGCACTTGATCCCGACTTGGTACCTGACCAACTTCCGGTTGAGCCTGAACGTCCGTGTCCCGTTTGAACTGCCGACGCTTCCCAGGGTCTTCCTGGCTGCGACGCGCTGTCCTCCCTACCTCCGACCTCAAAACTTGTGAGACTGGCCTAGATATGTTTGCCCTGATGGCTGAAGCACCTATATATTGACGATCCAGCGCCAATTCCATGTCAATTCTATTCACTACCCGGTCGAAACGAATGAACCCAAACCGTTTCCCACTTCTATTTTTCCTTGGCGGGATGAACACGTCCATAACCCTACCACATGGAGGCAATCTCCACCGTTGTGAGGCTAAGTATCGAAGAGCCCGATGATCCACGTGCAACGGAAGATTCTCCACGTAATATGTCACTGCCGACGACGACTCCCTCTTCGTGCCCAACGGCTCCCTACCTAGCGTCATTACCGACTAAATGATGCGGACAGGTGGATATTTTACGCCAACTGCAGTGGGCAACTGGTATTTTGGGGACTCCGGCAGCAGTGGGCTGGCAACGGTGGCTAGGGTATCCTATTTTTGCAGTTGAGAGCTTTTTCCATATTTTGGTTCTTCAATAAAATTAGA
This sequence comes from Viola odorata, assembly GCA_963691705.1. Taxonomy (NCBI): domain Eukaryota; kingdom Viridiplantae; phylum Streptophyta; class Magnoliopsida; order Malpighiales; family Violaceae; genus Viola; species Viola odorata. Next base: position 11,178,058 of record OY829538.1, read on the forward strand.
ATTTTTATATAAATGGCTATTATAATTTACAATAATATATTACTAGTAGTCTTACTTTATACATATTAACTATATATATATATATATATATATATATATATAGATGCACAATAATATCAAAGTTTCCATTTGGTTTAATGGTTAACTCATCACTTATTATTAAAGGGGAGAGGTTCAAATCCTCTTGGCTCTCCCTTTTTTTTCCTTTCTAAACTCAACTCCTCCTCTTTCTTTTATAGTTAATATGTATAAAATAAGACTATTAATTATTAATAATATAGCTATTAATTATTACCAATTGTCCTAAAATTAAAAATTAAAAATTGTTTAGAGTTTTATACTTTTAGTTTAAATTACTAATGTATTATGCATTTTTCCTTTTTTTTTTCTTCTAAACTCAATTAAAAGTCCTCATTTTTTCTTTTTATTTGTTATTTTAAATACAAAATTTTATTAAGGATGTTATATGAACTAAGAAATAAAATTTTAATAGCCATTTATATAGTTAAAATGACACATACTAGTAATATATTATTGTAAATTATAATAGCCATTTATATAGTTAATATGTATAAAGTAAGACCATTAATTATTAATAATATAGTTATTAATTATTATCAATTGTCATAAAATTAAAATTTACTAATTTTTTAGAGTTTTATGCTTTTAATTTAAATTGTATTAATGTTTAAATTACTAATGCATTATGCATTTTTACTTTTTTTTTGTTTTAAACTCAATTAAAAGTTCTCATTTTTTTCTTTTTATTTGTTATTTTAAATACAAAATTTTATTAAAGATGTTATATGAACTAAGAAATAAAAATTTAATAGCCATTTATATAGTTAAGATGACACATACTAGTAATATATTATTGTAAATTATAATAGCCATTTATATAGTTAATATGTATAAAGTAAGACCATTAATTATTAATAATATAGTTATTAATTATTATCAATTGTCATAAAATTAAAAATTATTTAGATTTTTATGCTTTAATTTAAATTGTATTAATGTTTAAACTACTAATGTATTATGCATTTTTCCTTTTTTTTCTTTTAAACTCAATTAAAATTCCTCATTTTTTTATTTTTATTTGTTATTTTAAATACAAAATTTTATTTAATTTTATTAAGGACGTTATATGAACTAAGAAATAAAATTTTAATAGCCATTTATATAGTTAAGATGACACATACTAGTAATATATTATTGTAAATTATAATAGCCATTTATATAGTTAATATGTATAAAGTAAGACCATTAATTATTAATAATATAGTTATTAATTATTATCAATTGTCATAAAATTAAAATTTACTATTTTTTTAGAGTTTTATGCTTTAATGTAAATTTTATTAATGTTTAAATTACTAATGTATTCTGCATTTTTCCTTTTTTTCTTTTAAACTCAATTAAAAGTCCTCATTTTTTCTTTTTATTTGTTATTTTAAATACAAAATTTTATTAAGGATATTATATGAACTAAGAAATAAAATTTTAATAGCCATTTATATAGTTAAGATGACACATACTAGTAATATATTATTGTAAATTGTAATAGCCATTTATATAGTTAATATGTATAATGTAAGACCATTAATTATTAATAATATAGTTATTAATTATTATCAATCATTCAATTGTCATAAAATTAAAATTTACTGATTGTTTAGAATTTTATGCTTTTAATTTAAATTGTATTAATGTTTAAATTGCTAATATATTATTGTAAATCATGTTTAATGTCAAAACGACGTCGTTTTGACATTAAACCAAATCAAAATTGAAATTAGATTGTAGGAAGCCCTAGCTCCTCTCTCTATCGTCAAACAAACTCAAGCGCACAGCAGCCGCACACAACCTCTCCCGTCGTCGTCGCAGCCGGTAGCCACGTTGCTCTCTCTCGCAGGCGCCCGACGTTAGCCCCCTCACTCTCTCTCGCGACCTTTAGCCACCTCTCCTCTTTCTCGCGGCTACCTCCTCTCCTCTCTTGTCGCAACAAAATCAGTCGCAGTCTCACTATCGCGGCTTCTTCCTCGTCTCCTCTCTTGTCCGGTCAGAACCATCCATCAATGTAAGTCATCAATGTTCTCTGTTATTTTAATTAATTTGTTACGTCTGCAACTGATTTTAATTAATTTGTTAGATCTGCGGCTGATTTTAATTAATTGGTTAGGTCTGCTACGATTAATTTCTTTTCTAACTATCGATAATCGCTCTGTTTTGTAAGGATAATGGAGTCGGGGTCCGGGTCTCCTATCGTTGGAGGTGGAAGTGGAAGTGCATAAGTAGAGACGCCGACTTCATCTACACAACAAGGGGAGATACAATTGCAATCAACTGTGGGGACAGACGGAGTGGAAGGCCGTGAAGAGCCACAAGAAGAAACCCAGGGAAAGAAAAGAAAAGAAAAGTCATTCGTTTGGGATCATGTCAAGAAGTTTACGACTCGTAATAATAAGTTAAAGGTACGACGTAGTTATTACAAGAAATCTGAGTATAGGTATGATCTTGTAGATCTTGGCACATCTGCAATTAGGAAGCACTTGTTTAAATGTGTGAAAGGGCCATTTTTTAAATCACTTAAACTCGGTACTGAAAGTGATGAGTCAAAGAGTCAATCTCAGTTAAGTTTTAATGCGAGTAACGAGAGTGTGTTAACTACTTGGAGATTTAACCAGAACAAGTGTAGGAAGGCATTGTCATACATGGTTATTGTTGATGAAAAACCTTTTAAAATGGTTGAGGGTAAAGGTTTTAAGCACTTTTGTTCTGAACTACAACCGAAGTTTGTAATTCCTTCACGAGTTACTATAGCGAGGGATTGTTATGAGATGTTTGTGGAGGAAAGATTGAAGCTGAAAAGTAGCATGTCATTTAACTGTAGGAAGGCCTGTCTTACTACAGACACATGGACTTCCAATCAAAGGGTTAATTATTTATGTCCAATTTCTAGTCATAAAGGTGAGGTCATTGGTAAAATGATTGAGAAATGTTTGTTGGAGTGGGGTATTGATAAGGTTATGTTTGTAACTGTTGATAATGCTAGTTCAAATGATGTTGCGGTAGGGTATTTGCAAAAAAGAGTCAATCATTGGAAGGGTAGTGTTTTGAATGAGGAGTTTCTACATATGAGGTATGTTGCACATATAATGAATTTAGTTGTTAGTGATGGGCTTAAACTTGCTACTCCTTCAATTATTCGAGTCCGAAATGCAGTCAAATACGTGAGGCAATCCCTGATGAGATTTGAAAAATTCAAAGCATGTGTTTTAGAAGAAAGGATCGTTAGTGAAGATTTGTTGTGTCTTGATGTGTGCACCCGATGGAACTTGACTTACTTGATGTTAGAAACATCTTTAAAATTATAATCTGCTTTTGATAGATATGTGGGGTTGGATTTAAATTGTAGAAGTGAAGTTGGCGAGGATGAAGAACTTGATTGTAGAAAAGGAATGCCCAAGGAAGAAGATTGGGTTCATATCAAGAACATGGTCAGATTTTTGAAATATTTCTACATGCTCACTTTAAGTGTTTCGGGTACTAAATACACAACTTCTAACATTTGTTTGAATAAAGTGTGTGAGGTTGATTTTAGGTTGAAACAAATGTGCAACAATGTTGATTTTGAGGTGGTTGAAATGGCATTGCAAATGAAGAAGAAGTGTGACAAATATTGAGGAGATGCAAAAAAAATTAATGTGATGTTGTTTATTGCGGTCGTGTTAGATCCAAGGTACAATTTGGGTTACGCCAATTTTGTGATTAACAACATGTATTACATTGAATGTGCAATGGTGTTAATTGAAAACGTTGCAAGGAACCTTAATGTATTGTGTGCAGAGTATGAAAGGGAGAATAGCAACTCCAATGTCAATGCTGTTGCAGAAGCTTCTTCTTCTTTTAATGCTGAATCATTGGCAATGCCTATGGATTTAGATGTTGATGATATTGATAGTGAATATGGATCAGCTGCATGTGCCTATGAATATAGGTATAGAAAAGAATTGGCTCAACGAGAGGGAGTTCCAAAAAAATCAGAGTTAGATCGTTATCTTGAGGAAGAGACAATAGCGAATTCTGAATCTTTTGACATTTGGGAGTGGTGGAAGGTTAACAGTGTTCGATTTCCTACTCTCTCATTGATAGCACGGGATGTGTTGGCTATTCAGACTTCTACCGTCGCATCAGAATCTGCATTTAGTTGTAGTGGTCGCATCCTTGATGATTTTCGAAGCTCTTTGTCCGCAAAAATTGTAGAGGCCCTGGTTTGCATTGAAGATTGGTTGAGAGCACCAAGTTATGATTATCATTTTACGACTGAAGAGATGACAAACGAGGTTGATGAGCTTGAGAAAGGTAATATTTAAGTTTAATTTTTTTAGCTATGAATTAGTTATTTACTCTGTGATTAATTTTAATCTTCTATAAATGGCATCTTTCGCGGACATAAACTTTGCACCTTCAGTAATAGATATTACTTCATGAGGATTTTAATTGATGGTTGCAGGTTAGTTAAGTTCTTATTTAATTTTCTTTCTACTTTAGTTAATGAATTTGTCCAGCTCAGGCACAAGAAGTAAGTCCATACCTATATTTTCTTGTTTTGCTTCTTATCATTAGTTATGGTAATTTATGAATGTTGATCTCTCCCTTTTATTGCTTCCGTGTACCTTGAAAAATTAGCTAGCACTGTACTGTCATGCACATGACAAAATTGGGGTTGTTTATAGAATTGACATTTAATAGTCAAACAATTTCTTCTTTCTTTTTTGTTTAACAGTCAGGCCATTGGTAATAGTTAATGTATTAAAAATAGGCGTGGCTTGTTTTGTTTTGGGGTTAGGCATCAATTAAAGAAGTCTATATTGTCATGATGAACTCTGTCTTTGTTTTGGATGTCATATATTGCACATGGGTCCTGGACAATGCATTGTGGACTTAATTTACAAGTTTCTAGTTCAATAATGTTTTGTAAAAACTTTTCTAGGAATGTCACTCTTGCAAAGTATGCCTGCCTCTATATATATTTCTCAACGCTTGATTCCTTATGCAATTCAACTATTTCTAATTACTTGGTATTGATACTGCAGGAGGCAATTACCACTGATGGCATTTAGTTTTCTTTCTACTACATGGTTGGACATTGGATCGTGCCAATCATTTGCCTTCATACGACCTATGTTGCATCTTTGGTTGGATTCACTGGATCATTTGTGCTTATTTTGGATCCATATTAGTCTATAATTAGCTGTGCTGGATATAATATATTGAGTATTTGTATTTGTGTCCAAGATTTGTATTTCAGTGGGAGTATTTTTATTAATTATTATAAATAAAAAAAAAAAAAAATTCTGGGTCAGAACCGGAACCGGCCCGGTCCGGCCCAGAAAAATTAGAACTGGCCCGACCCGAACCGGAAGTGTCCGTTCAGTCCGATTCTGTCCCGAACAAGAACCGGTAATTCCGGTCCGGTCCGGTTCTAGCCCAAGAACCGGCCCAGCTCGGCCCGTGTACACCCCTACTTGTTTCCATCTTTATTGCAGATCTAGGCTAAAATAGAGGAATATGCGAAAATATATAATTTTTGGGTGGAATTTCGCAGATCTTAAAGCAGCGAGACCAAGACATCCATTTCACCATCATGCCCTAGATGTTTTCGTCGAGCCCTAGGCAATACTTCCTGGTCAAAGCTTCATTGCTGTGCTTCCACGTGTCCTCCTTGATGGCTTCTAGAAGATTCCATGCGCATCCAGAATATTCCCTAGCTACTGATCATATCGTCATGCCCTAGATGCTGATTTTGTCATCGTGCCCTAGCCGCCGTGTATCTGCAAAATCCCGACCAAAGTGAAAGATACCCAAAAGATCCGCACGGGATTCCATGCAGATTCCTCCTGGCACATTTTGAGAATATTCCCTTTTGGACCAAGGAACACACTCCATGTGTAGGGTTGGACTTCCCTTAGCTGGAATTTTGTCCTCTTGTGGGCTGGAGAGTATTTAAGCCTTTAGTTTTAGCGTTTTGAACATCTTGTAAATATTTTCTACTTTCTTCTTTTGGGAGCTGCCTCTTTTTCTCTCCTGCCCCTTTTGGGTGGTGGCTGAGACTTCTTCATCCAGTAGCCGCTGTATTTAATTGGAGTTTTACTCCGGCCGGTAACATTTAATAGTTTTCCTTCTTCTTGTTCTTCTTCTTTTATGCAATCTTTCTTTTCTTATTTTTTTTATTTGTTATGTGGTATGAGTAGCTAGATTCTACATTCTTAGCAAAGGTATTTTGAGGGTTGCATAAGGATAGTTAAGAGACCAAATCGTTCTTCATATATTCTTATTGTTGTATTTGTTTGTTTGTCGGTTTCTTGTTAATTCGTCTAGGGCAAGATAGTAGTCTGACCAGCTAATAACTAATCCTAGATGATTACTGTCATCCTAGTAGCGATAACATCACCGTGAGGCTGTTAGGAGAAGTAGACACCTAGAATGGAGTAATTGTTATAGTTTGATCTCACCAATCTAGGGCAAGCAACCGATTAGGGCGTTGCTGCAAGTCTGACAAGCTGAGAGGTATCACGCCCTAGACATGTCTTGCCTCTACTTTATGGGCACTTTGAGTATTGCCTCCCCTCTTCGTGCCTAGGGGGACGACAAAGCGTCAAGGCTACCTCATATGTGGAAACGGGGGGTAGCTCCTCTTACGAAGGTAAGTAGAGGGCCTACGTGGAAACATGACCCCTATAGCATGTCTATGGCATGAGAGTAGAATATCCTTGAGCCGATGATTATATAGCCCTAGACGCAACCTGAGAATGCCCTTTGCTAAGATCTTTTCTCTTCTGACTTTATTTCTTTACTTGATTTTTGTTTGCATGTCTTGCCCTTGATTTCTGTTTTTATTAATTGTCTTGTTAGCAACTATCTCTATCTTGGTTAACTAGATTAACCAACCAAACCCCCCCATTGTTTCTTTTATTATTTTACTTTGTATTTGGCCTTGTCTAGTGTATGTCTTCACCATTCTCTGTGGATCGAACCTCTTGCCACTATCTTCAATTTTTTTTGTTGCATGTGATAAGTTGTAATTATTTTTGAGTGTTTCGACAACACATCAAAATTTGGCACAGTTGCCGGGGAGTGGTGTTAAGTCGTGCCCTAGACAGTTCCAGATATTTTTTTATTTCTTTTATTTCTTTCTTTCTTCAATGTCTTATTTTAATTCTTATTCTTACTCACCCTCTTTTTCCTCAGTATTTTACTCCTAACCCCCCGTGGTGGAATCAAGGAAATTTTAAGTATGGAGTGCAAGCCGCACCTAGCTATCAATATTATCCGCCTCCACAACCTCCACAAGACCAAGGGTTGTCTCAAAAAAATATGGCTACAATAGCTAACATAGAGATCCAACTTGAGGAGATGCAATTAACCTTGCAGGAGCTTAAGATTTAGAGATGCTTAGAGGCATTAGCTCACTTGGTGAATCAAGCTGAAGAGACCTTGAATGAGCTTAAGGAGCAGAGGCGCCAAGAGGCCATTGAAGCAAACTTTACATGCCTACTCGAGCATCTTGCCCCCGACGTTGGACCACCTAAACTTACCCATCTTGCCCTAGACGTTGCCTCTACACCTGGACCAAAACTTTTAGCTCCAACACTTTTGCCCAGCCACACCATGAGTCACCATATCACCCCCATAGAAAAACATTTGCAGCACTTAGATAGTGACGACTATTTAAGTGAAGAGGAGAATTTGCCCATCGCCATTCTATGGGAGTTGCCATTTGAGCGTCATGACCAAGATAATGAGTCTTATGGGATAGAGGACCTTTTCATGCCCACGAATGAGCTAAAATTGGACGGTCCAAGATGTCTTCCTTCCGAGCCAGGAGCCAACATGGAGTTCAAGGCCAGTGCGGCCACAATGTTGAGCGACGCAAATCTGCCAGATTTTTACGATGAGCCTCTTGCCCTAGACACAGAATTCAAGCCGGGGGAAATTGAGAATGAGGATTTAAGAGTGATTGAGGAGGAGATAATCGAGGACTTGAGCTCTAAAGTCGTTATGTGTGACAGAGAGATTTCTAAACTTTCTGATTATATTGATCTTTTTCTTGAATCACTTTTCACTCATAATAAAAAAAATTCTCTTTATTTTGCGGGAACCCAAATTAACACTTAAATCATATCATGGTTGCCTACAGGTTGCTTTGCTACTGGACCATCCACTTCATGCGATAATTCACATCAAACTAAGAGGATGGAAAGCATTTAGTAGAATTGGTTGATAGAAGTTTGAATAGACAACGTCGTGCCCTCGACGATAACTAAGGCGCTTCGTGGGAGGCAACCCACGTTCCTTCCCTTTTTTTTTTAATTTCTGCTTCACTCTTTATTTTTTAGAACTTTCTTGTGTGTGCCCTTCTCGCATTGAGGACAATGCGAAACCTAAGTGTGGGGAGGGATTTATCTGTTATGTTTGCGCTTGTTATTTTATTATTGCTTGACTGCATGTTTATTTTTCTTCTTGTTGCATGATTGCTTGTTTTGTTATGAAATTTTAAATTTTTTGGTATTTTTAATCTTTAGATTTTGTTAATATTTTTATGAATGTGCACTGCCCAGTTTTAAAACCCCCATATATGGACACACAGTTTTGACTTGGGCACGATAAACAAAACTACCCTTTGGCATGTCAAGCCCTAATTAGTCGAACTATGCCTGTTAACCCTTATATCCACATCTAGGCCTAGACTCCAGTAGTCAAAACAACACCTTGTGAGCATATTGAGCCTCCATGCCTTTTTTTTATATATGTGTGATTGAATGCTTAGCTAGGCACTAACTAGGTTTGCATGATGTCCGTAGGTATAGGCACCATTAGTCATGGGAAAGCATCGAAATGACGAAAGTCTTTGCATCAATTTTTATTTTCTTTCCTTCTTCACTTTTACATTTTCTTCATCTTGCCCTTGACTCTCATCTACCCCTACCTCTCTCTATTTCATCTTCTAACCACTTATTGATCCATTTCCTTAGCAAGTGAGCGGTATTTGAAGAGGGCTTTGTCAAGGGCTAGACAAGTAGAAAAGCCAAAGTGTAGGGAAGCCCTAAAAGCCAGTGTCGGTGCTGAAAGCAGATCTAGGGCAAGGTGCAAAAAGAAAAAAAAAAGAAAAAAATCTTTCCCTAGCAAAAGAAGTCCAAGTCGCCAAGGTTCGTGCCCCCCTCATATTAAAAAAAAATTGAAAAAAAAATATTTCAAATAAAAGAAAGTAGTTCTTGCTTTCAAAATAAAAGAAAAATGGGTCGGGCACGAATACAAAATAAGTCACTTCCAACGCCAGACCAAAGAACTTCCCCACCAAAAGAGAAGTTGTTGTCTAGCCCCCGCATCCTGTCCTACCTTCGACAAGTACTATCTCGCCAGTTCTCCTTTTTTCTAGCCAAGGAATCTCTCCAGGTTTGAGCTAGATATCTTCTTCTATATTCTCCTTTTTATATTTCTCCTTTCTCTTTCCTTCTCTTTCCCCCCTGATTCTCTTTCTCTTTTCCCACTTTTTCTTCCTAATCTTACCCGTACCCACTCTCCCCCTTCTTTGTAAGATGCAAAGTTCTTTTTGATTGATAGATTGCCCATGCATGTGGATTTTAACTCGAATTGATATGCAAACTCTGTTAGTGCTGTGTTATTTGCATTATTTTGAGTGAGAAAACACCTAGCTTTGTTGATACGGTTCAAGGATCGCACCAAATCCTAGGGTGCGTTAATGGCAAGAGGCAAGCTTGGATTGAGTAAGAAGAGAAGCGTGCGCAAGAAGAAACAACTTGGGTGAGCTGGATGAGTTAATATTAGTATTATTATTATTTCCTTAATTACTAGATGAGTTAATATTAGTATTATTATTATTTCCTTAATTGCTAGAGTTTAATTATAGGTAGAAGTTCTATTCCTATTCTAATTAGAAGTTGTAAACGTCTATTTAAAGGCTTGCTTATTATTAATAAAATTCAGATCAGATTTTTCACATAAACACCTTACCAAATGCCCGCTTCATTATTCTACCATCTTATTGTCTCGATCTCCGGAGCAAGTCGTACTTGTGTTTTAACTTAGTCGTGGCGTTACAGGGATAACGTGATAGGTGCGGCTAGGGCTAGCAAAGCGTGGCGTTTACAGGGATAAGCGTGATAGGTGCGTGAGCTAGTGTGTGCAGACCAAAGCGTGGCACATACAGGGATAAGTGTGATAGGAGCGTGAGGGTTTGTTTGGCGTTCACAGGGCTGATCTTCATTGCTAATATTCACAGGCCTGAATATTGGTTGCTAGCAATCACAGGGATGATTGTTTGTGTTGCTCTCGTTCACAGGGCTGAATGTTAGCATGTGTGCGTACTACAGGGCTAGGCGTACATCAGCGGGCGTACTACAAGGCTAGCCGTTCGTGACAACCTTGACTTTGCTCAAATAGGGATTTGCAAGTCATTAACCTCGATTAGTAGTATGGGCTGCTTATTGTTTCAAGAAGGAGTATCTAAGGGATTTTTGTCTAATTCCGCGCACCAAACCTACAAGAGAACAATATCATTCACTTATGCGCGTCTTGGCCTAGCTAGGATCGTAGCTTTGTTTGTGAGTGGGAGCGCAAACACTTATCTTGTGAGGATTACTTGTGTTTAGGCCTGGACGTGGTAAAGTCTTATCTTTAGGATCGTTATCCTTCTGATTTGATACAGGTGCTATCTAGGTAGAATCGACTTTGTCAAGGCCTAGCTTGCTGACTGGTTTGTTTATTCTTATGCCATACTTGAATGGGTGTTGTTCGTTCTTGGGGTGTTTTTAGTTTTGTGAATGCTCGAGGGCGAGCATTGGGCAGTGTGGGGATATTTGATAGCGTGTATTTTGTATATATTTTCCTCTTCATTTTCACTCCTTATCCTAGCATGATACTGCTGATTTGCCCTTGTTTCCATCTTTATTGCAGATCTAGGCTAAAATAGAGGAATATGCGAAAATATATGCTTTTTGGGTGGAATTCCGCGGATCTCAAAGCAGGGAGTCCAAGACATCCATTTCGTCATCGTGCCCTAGATGTTTTTGTCGAGCCCTAGGCAATACTTCCTGGTCAAAGCTTCATTGCTGTGCTTCCACGTGTCCTCCTTGCTGGCTTCTAGAAGATTCCATGTGCATCCAGAATATTCCCAAAATATTCCCTAGCTATTGATCATATCGTCATGCCCTAGATGCTGATTTTGTCATCGTGCCCTAGCCGTCGTGCGTCTGAAAAATACCGACCAAAGTGAAAGATACCCAAAACATCCGTACGGGATTCCATGCAGATTCCTCCTGGCATATTTTGAGAATATTCCCTTTTGAACTAAGGAGCACGCTCCATGTGTAGGGCTGGACTTCCCTTAGCTGTAATTTTGTCCTCTTGTGAGCTGGAGAGTATTTAAGCCTTTAGTTTTAGGGTTTTGAAAATCTTGTAAATATTTTCTACTTTCTTCTTTTGGGAGCCGCCTCTTTTTCTCTCCTCCCCCTTTTGGGTGGTGGCTGAGACTTCTTCATCCAGCAACCGCTATATTTAACCAGAGCTTTGCTCCGGCCGGTAACATTTAATAGTTTTCCTTCTTCTTGTTCTTCTTCTTTTATGCAATCTTTCTTTTTTTATTTTATTTATTTATTTTGTGGTATGAGTAGCTAGATTCTGCATTCTTAACAAAGGTATTTTGAGGGTTGCATAAGGATAGTTAAGAGGTCAAATCGTTCTTCATATATTCTTATTGTTGTATATGTTTATTTGTCGGTTTCTTGTTAATTCGTCTAGGGCAAGATAGTAGTCTGGCCAGCTAATAACTAATCCTAGATGATTACTATCATCTTAGTAGCGATAACGTCAATGTGAGGCTATAAGGAGAAGTAGACACCTAGAATAGAGTAATTGCTATAGTGTGATCTCACCAATCTAGGGCAAGCAACCGATTAGGGCATTGTCGTGAGTCTGAAAAGCTAAGAGGTATCACGCCCTAGACATGTCTTGCCTCTGCTTTATGGGTGCTTTGAGTATTGCCTCCCTGCTTCGTGCCTGGGGGGACGGCAAAGCGTCAAGGCTACCTCATATGTAAAAACGGGGGGTAGCTCCTCTTACGAAGGTAAGTAGGGGGCCTACGTGGAAACATGACCTCTATAGCATGTCTATGGCATGAGAGTAGAATATCCTTGAGCCGATGATTATCTAGCCCTAGACGCAACCTGAGAATTCCCTTTGCTAAGATCTCCTCTTCTGACTTTATTTCTTTACTTGATTTCTGTTTGCATATCTTGCCCTTGATTTCTGTTTTTATTAATTGTTTTGTTAGCAACTATCTCTATCTTGGTTAACTAGATTAACTAACCAAAACCCCCTCATTGTTTCTTTTATTGTTTTACTTTGTATCTGGCCTTGTCTAGTGTATGTCTTCACCATTCTCTATGGATCAAACCTCTTGCCATTGTCTTCAATCTTTTTTGTTGCATGTGATAAGTTGTAATTATTTTTGAGTGTTTCAACAGCACATCACAGTCTCTCCTCCCAGCATGTTGTTCCTCACTCCTTCACCAATCTACCCCACCACTCCCCAAAAGTCTCTCCCAACACAACTAAGATATGACCCATCCAACCTCAAACCACACAGACCTTGCAAACTCACAATGTAACATTACATGTTCAATTGTTTCTGTTTTTCCAGCACATCTACAACAGTCAGTATCCAAGTTGGTTCCTCTACTTGCTAATATTTCATATACTAGAATTGCACTATTGACAAGGCGCCACGCAAAATGTTGAATTTTTTTACTCACATTAATATGCCACACCATTCTCCCCCAATCTTTCTTCGCTTTTGTACCCCTGGAAGAACTTGGAGCAGACTTTCCTCTATGGTCAATTAAAGCTTTATAACCAAATTTAACCTCATAAGACCCTTTTTTGTTGAAGTGCCACACTAGATTATCATTAGAGGGAAATCTTCTCAAAGGAATTTTTAGGATGCAGGAAACATCATCTTCATTAAACCATCTCCTCTATTTGGATATGTCCCATTGCATATCCTGAGTGATAAGGAATGCCACAGATGGATCATCGGCTCTATGATTCTCTCTTCTCCTACAGAAGAAAGAGTCAGATATTGGAATCCAAGGATCACACAACTCCCTGATATTAGAACCATCACCTATATTCCAACACAAACCCAACTTGAGCGCTTCCCTTCCTTCAAGGATACTCTGCCAAGCCCAGGATAGTTATCCCTGACTTGAGGAGTGTGTTTACTAAAGAAAATCCCTGACTTTTTAAAGTTTATACTCTACCTAGAAGCAAAGCAATAAGAGTTTAGGATTCCTAGCAGGTTTCTTCCCTCTTCTATATACGCCTTCATGAATAACAATGCATCATCAGCAAATATGAGATGCGTGATTTTTGGACAACTACGTTGGGTGCTTAAACCATTGATTGCTCCTTGCTGCTCTGCATCTCTCAATTTTCTAGAAAGGACCTCTTCAACTAACAAGAAAAGATAGGGAGATAGGGGATCTCCCTGTCTTAGACCTCTCTTGAGGTGGAATTTAAGTCTCCTCTGGCTATTTAGCAGGATGGAAAAAGTGACAGTAGACATACATTGACTGATCCAACCAATCTGTTTCTCACAAAAGCCAAGTTTCTCCATCACTGCTAAGAGAAAATCCCATTCTATACAATCATATGCCTTGTTCATATCTAATTTCACTGCCATGAAACAATATTTTTTTTGTTAGTCGTTCTGAGAAAATGAAACGCTTTTTGGGCTAGAAACACATTATCATAAATTTATCTACTGGGCACAAAAGCCGATTGAGATGGAGAAATGAGGGGAGATAATATCAACTTAAGCTTGGCAGCAAGGATTTTTAGATTAGTTTATAACAAAAATTACACAAAGTTGTAGGACGAAATTGGCTTACAGAGGTTGGATTATTGACTTTTGGAACTAGAACTAAATTCGTCTGGTTGAATTGTTTGAGGAGAATTCTTGACTGGAAAAAGTTTCGCACAACTTCCACTGTATCCATGCAGACCTGGTGCTTTGAAAGGCCATAAATTCTTCATTGTTGTTGTGACTTCGTACTTTTTACAATTGCTCTCTACGAATTTTTTTTTTTGTTGAAAATTTTGTATGATTTTCTCATTTTTTACGACATCGAACACTTCTTTTTACACAAAAAATATTAAACAATCATTTAACAAATCATCTCTCATACGATTGCATAGTCGATTCTTAGCAATGCTAAGGTCTTTTCCACCGTTGCCGTTAACTTATTTGGGGCAATTATTAGTTGTTTAATTTAATGTTGGGCCACTTTTAATTATATGGTTTAATTTTGCCCTTTCTGTTGGACTAAATAATATAAAGAATTTAAATTTTGTAGAGACTCACCACTTATGTACTAATTTGTGTGGAGAAGAACACATATTAATATTTTATATGAGATAAAACTAATTATTATTACTCTCTCTGGACGTGAAAGATTGACATTCTGGCATAGTGTGCGTGTAGAGGTTTGAATATTTTTTGTTTCGAAACTACCCTTGGTTATTTGACAATTAACAAACCAACCCATTCTCACTTATCCATTATTCAAAAGTGGGCATACAGTGGACCGCGCATTTTGGGTTGGACAAGTAGGATTGTCAGTGGTCATCTCCTTGATGACACTGCACAATTTGAACTTAAAATCCTGCAAACCCAGAATGGCATTCAATGTCTACAGGCGAGAGTCAAGGAGTTGAAGTAGAGGCATGAGGGGATCTATGCAGAAGAAGAAGGGGATTTCTCTATTGCAGCCATGAAATCCATTAGTGATTGTCTCATCCACCTCGGTTATGCTATGGCTCACTTAGAGCAGAAGAGGGCTCTTTTGGAGCTGGCTTTGAGGAATGTCAGCAGTGCTAGTGAAGATCTCAACCTCTTTGCGAATGCGGTTGCAGGCATCCCAACAATTGATTAAGTTAGGATCTTTTTGCTTCTTTTCTGTTATCAATAAATTGTGACTTTTGCTGATGTTGGTTTGCATAATGAGTCTATTGTCTTATGGTTTTATTGTCTGAATTATTGGTATGGTTTAATTTAATTCCTTGTGTTTTGTATGTTTGACTTTTGCTGATGTTGGTTTGCAAGTAGTTCAGTTTAATTCCTTGTGTTTTGTATGTTGCTTTCGTTATTGTCGCGCCCCACGAAAATTGCGAAAGAACAATTCGCGAGTGTGCAACGAAATCTTGAGGCCTTACAATGCTCGGCGTAAAAGGGACGCCTAGCAGCATGCAATGAAGTCACCACCCTAATTTGGTTGCTAGGTTTAGGGAACCTTAATCGTCATGGCATAAGAAATATAATAAATAAAAAAACTAAAGGCACAAAAAAAGGGTCTGGACCCCAGACAAAGGTTCGGGGTCGTATTATGGTCTCGGGAAGGTGTTAGGCACCCGAGTCACATCCGAAAATGGTTACCAGTTGATGAGAGAGGTGTTTTTAAAAGGTGTTTGATGAAAATGCGTTTTGTTTTGAAAAGGGGGCCCCTCAGAGGAATCGTCACTTTAGTCTTTTCTATGATCATGACCGTTCAGAAATAATTAATCGTTGGACGGGGTTACCGTTTGAACGTCTTTCGGACGGGGTTACCGTTTATCAAGACCGATTGATTATTCCTGACCGTAACGTGATGGGACTGAATTTTCTGAAAAACTGAATGAGCGCCCTCTATTTCATCATCGGGTCATGCATGATTAACTTAATTATTACGTGATTCTATCATGGATAGCTTAGCAAAGTACAGATTAAATGATAGATTTTTGAAATGATAAATTGATGTGGGATCGAAAGTCCCCATGTACATGCAGTCAATATAAGCGAGAATTTAAAATCATGTGAACATGGCATTTTAAGCAAATCTTTAAACACATTGTTCATGTGAGTTGATTTTAGTTCTAGCAATTCTAGACATCATGCGTACGATTGATATGTACAAAAAGCGTTGAATAAATAAAAAGGAGCGAAAGGCGTACTTTCGAGCGAAGCTTGAATTTAAAACCTACAAAATGAGAGTATTAGTGATAACTCGAAAAATAAATAAGCAATTTTACGAGTGCGAAAATTTAAATGACAGTTGATTGCATGCGAGAAATGATTGATTTGACGCATACAAAATTTGAATGCTAAGTTGATTGCATGCGAGAAATGATTGATTTGACGCATACGAAATTTAAATGCTGAGTTGATTGCATGCGAGAAATGATGGATTTAATGCATACAAAATTTAAATGCTGAGTTGATTGCATGCGAGAAATGATGGATTTTAACGCATACGAAATTTAAATGCTGAGTTGATTGCATGCGAGAAATAATGGATTTAACGCATACGAAATTTAAATGCTGAGTTGATAAGTGCAGAAAACTTAAATGCAGTTGACGATTTACAGGGAATTAAAACAGTTGATGATTTGCAGAAAATAAAACAGGTTGATATTGCAGAAAATAAGCAGTTTGATATTTGCTGGAAATAAGCAGTTTGATATTTGCAGAAAATAAAACAATTGATATTGCGGAAGAATTTCCAGCAGCTTGCAAAAAATTAAAGCAGTTGATATTTACGAAAATTGAAATGCGACCGACCATGTAGGCAGTAAATTGAATTTAAATTGCTGAAAGTAAATTGCGGAAAATTAAAGTGCGAATAAATTATACAGTTGATAAGTACAGAAAATTAAACAGTTGATAGTACGAAAAATAATCATGCGAAGCATACGAAATATTTTTACGGAAAAGCGTGATCCGAAATCTCGGAAATAAATGAAAATGGGCTGGGCCCAACTAATAAAATGAAAGGAAAGTGAAAATGGGCCAGGAATAGTGCCTGGCCCATGAAAAATAAAAGGGAGGGTGATGGGCCAAGCCCATCACCAAGGACGGATGAATAGGCCTTGCATGGCACTATTCATCATCCTTTCCCTTGGTCGTCGGCGCTACTGCCGGCGGCCAAGCTCCGGCTAGCCTTGTCCGTTTCTCGCGATCTTCATATCGAGACGCTCGTCTCCTCGACGGCGTCTCGACCGTATGAACCCCGAATTTTAATAAAAATCGTACCAAGTTTAATTTCAAAAAAATTGACCAAACCGTTAATTATCAAAAACTAATTAATTCGCACGATCTAGCTGACGATTTTTAAAATTGAAAGTATGTATTTAATCTACATCATGCACATGAATTAATGGCACAAAAACAAGCAATTTATCTCTTCAAAACGAAGCCAAACGAATTAAAGAAGAGAAATGGCCAAACGGACCGAAAATAAACTAGAGAGAGAAAGCTTACTCTCAAGCTTTAAACTGTGATGATTATCGCTCTAAGTGAGCAACTGATCAAGAGAGGGAAGAAAGCAAGGTTGCCTTGCGGATTTGGTGTCGTTTATTCGAAGGAGGGAGGGGCCTTTTATAGGCTAGAGATCGCGTGGCTTGCCGGACGTGACGAACGCAAGTGGAGGCCGAGCGGTCGTGCTGGTGGGGCTAGGTGGTTGCGCTGGCGGGGATAGGGGCTGAGAAGTGATCGTTCGGACGGGTCAGGATGTCAGAGCAGGCTGCTCGCTGGCCTGCTCCACTGTTCGCGCGCATCCATGGTGCATGCGCACCATGGCTTGATAACTAGTCAACCGTTGATCTGGTTGACTTTTCTTGGTTGACCAGATCAACGGTTGAGATCAAGTTGACCTTTACCTTATTTAAATAGCCTCGAGCCTATTCCTGCGAGCAAACGTTTTGACTTTTCGAGCCGAAGGTACCAGTGCGTAGAGAAAAATATGACGAGTTTAACGTCTACAACGAATGATGAAATTTTTTCGTTTAACGTGTTTATTTTCTCGTTCAAAAATGTGAAATGTTCGGACGGAAAAATAATGACGTTACGCCAAAAATTACACGAAACGCTGTAGACTGTTGTGAACGGAAAAAAAACTAGCAACTAGTTGATGGGAAACATTTCAAATTCAAGCTATTGTCCGAGCGAACTTACTCGGGTCCGATAAAAGCTCGAACGAAAATAATAATAAAAAATAAAAATACTAAAAAATGATGCGATGACCTAAAACGAAGAAAAAACTAGCAAATGACTGCCGGATAGTTAAAAATGTGACTTTTAAGGCTAAAAATAATAATGATAATAATAATTAAAATATGTGACGAAAAATTAAAAACGCGATTTTGAACGCTGACGATGCTAACGACGATGCTAAAACGCGATGGAAATTTTAAAAATGCTAGCGACAGTAAATTAGGTAAATAATAGAAATGCTAAAATCAATTAAAAATGGCGTCAAAATTTGGGTATCAACAGTTGCCCCCTCTTTACTGTCTTATCGAAGTATTTGATAAGCAGTAAAGACGGTTGCCCCTACTTATCCGAATTTTAGTGGCACAACAGGTCTTACCTCAAGCTTACAGTGATGATGTCGCTCTGGGAGGAGATGAACTGCTGTCACCTTAGGAGGAGGTGATCTGTCGATGTCGCTCTGAGAGGAGATAAATTGGTTGACGTCGCTCTGGGAGGAGATAGCTAGTTGATGTTATTCGTTGATGTCACTCTGGGAGGAGATATATGTTTTTTGTTGTCACTCTGGGAGGAGGTATATTTTTGGATGTCACTCTGGGAGGAGGTAGTTTGTTGAATGTCACTCTGGGAGGAGGTAAGTTGATGTCACTCTGGGAGGAGATATGCTTTTGATGGTGTTATTTGGTGATGAGGAAATTGATGCTGTCACTGAGGATTAAAAAGGTGTTTACAAACTGATGATGTTGTTCGTGGATGTCACTCTGGGAGGAGATAGTTGGTTGATGTCACTCTGGGAGGACGTATGCTTTTGATGTCACTCTTGGAGGAGGTAATCCGTTGATGTCGCTCTGGGAGGAGGTATGCTTTCGATGTCACTCTGGGAGGAGATAGTTGATTGCTGTCACTCTAGGAGGAGATAAATTCGATCGGATGTCCTGCAAAGATATAAACTTAGATCTATTCAGATATCGGGAGAAACATAAGTTGCAGAAAATGTAAATGCCGACTACTTTGACAGAAATGGAAGATAGTTTTACGAAAATGTAAATGACGGCTCCACTGGGGGGTCTGACATGTAACAGACGTTGCTTAGGGAGGATAACGCGTGATTCGTAGATGTACGAATGATTTGTCCTAATGATGTCACTCTGGGAGGAGGACATGCAAATGATGTCACTCTAGGAGGAGGAAAATGCATGATGTCACTCTAGGAGGAGGAAATAATTTTGCAGAAATATAGAATTATGTAAATGATGTCACTCTGGGAGGAGAAAAATTCATGCTGTCACTCTAGGAGGAGAAGAAATACATGATGTCACTTTAGGAGGAGAAGAAATGCATGATGTCACTCTGGGAGGAGAAGAAATGCTTGATGGTGTCACTCTGAGAGGAGAAGAAATGCATGATGTCACTCTGAGAGGAGAAGAAATGCTTGATGCTGTCACTCTTGGAAGAGGAAATGCAGTACAAAAACGTAAACAACGTCAATTCCCATAGGAGAAGACGTGAGATGCGGAAATTAAACTAAGGTCACTCTGGGAGGAGAAAAATGCTGATGCTTTCACTCTGGGAGGAGAAGAATGCATGCTGTCACTCTGGGAGGAGGAAATATATAAATGACGTTTAATCCCGTAGGAGAAGACGCGAGGTGCAGAAATAAACTAATCGTCACTTTAGGAGGACGAAACGTAGATGCTATCACTCTGGGAGGAAGGAATGCATTATGCAGAAATGAAGAATTATGTAAATGATGTCACTCTGGGAGGAGGAAATGCATATGATGTCACTCTGGGAGGAGATATGCTCTTTTGCTAGCGGCGGCCTTGATACGAACCTAGAATGCGTCTGCATCCTACTCAGGAGGTAACGACCCCAAGGACAAGACTTTCCCACGATTTGCATCCGTAAGTAGTCCTCACCTGATATTAGTGTTTGCACTCACGCTCTGAAACAAGGCTAAGTGTTTTACGCTCATAAAGATGCAACTAACATGATACATAATTTTCAATTCGCAATGTCAATCCAAGTGAATAGACTTCGAATGAAGATGCACATGCATGGGTATTCTAATAATCGATGGGACTTTTACAGAAAAGAATGAAAGGACATGAAATGTCCGGAAGGAAGCTGGTTTTGGAAAAGATTGCTTTGCTGATGAGTTGGAAGGTTTTTGATGAATGATGCTTTGTAGATTGGTCCTAATGAGGGCACGGTGCGAGTTCCTTCGCTTTTTGTTGGGGATGCTTTCTTGACAGAGTGCATAAGTCCTTGGATCCTTGCTGTGGCTGTTTTCCGGTCGGTTAGGGGCCCTTTTTCTCGATTCTTTGCTGGAGAATGTCCTCTTCGAGATTCCTTGAGTTGGCTCTGGGCCCTTTCTCTTCTCGAGTCTTCACTGGGGAGTGTTGTCGCTGTTCTCTTCGCGATCTGCTACTTGGATTGGCCTTGGGCCCTTTTTCTCGAATTCTCACTTGGGATGCTTGCTTTGAGGTTTCTCGAGTTGGCCTTGGGCCCTTTTTCTCGAGTCTTTACTGGGGAATGTTTTCTTCGTGCTTTCTCGAGTTTAGTTGTCCCCGGGGTGTGCTTGCTTCAGTTCTTCGATTGTTTGTATTCTTCGAATGTCTCTGAGCATTTCTCTCTTTTCTTTTCTTTTCCCTTTTTCCCCTCTCTCCTTTTTCTTTTTTTTTTCTCTTCTTTTTTTTCTTCTTTTTTTTTTTCCTTTTTTTTTCTCTCTTTTCTTTTTCTCTATTCCCCCCTTTTTTGATTTCATTTGAAATGCAACAGAGCAGAGCAAGCACAACCCTTGTCTTGATCTCTTCTTGTTTAGGCTTAAAGCCTCGACTTTCATCTTTGGGGTTTTGGTCCTTCTTCGGTGATGGCTCCTAGCGATCTTTCGGCGACCTTTTTCATCTCCTTCGTCGTGAACTTGAACCTGGCATGCTTTTATTTCCGGCTGGCAATCTTAGCTGAGACTGCTCCTTGGCTCCCGGGGTATGAGTGATAGTGAAGGTTTTGGTAGGAGTGATGGCATATGGTGGAAAGAGGGAAGAAACGAAAAAAAAATGGAGAAGATCGTAAAATTCCCACGTCATTTTATAGCTATCCCATGTCTAATTACGCATGTACCCTGGATATTATGCGAACTCAACTAGTATCTAGTCAGGCCCTTACACTCATGAAGGATACGGCGCGATGGCTCAAAGATGCTCACCGGGATTTGTTTGTGACTGCTTACGTCAGAGCAAACCGCGGATATAAGAGCAAACAAGTAATATCATGCATGGCATGTAATTTAGATGGATGCTTTATTTAACAGAGGGATTGAACATTCCCGACCTATGCAATGCATGAAAATGCTTATGAGAGTAGTATGATTTTGTTTTAGCTGGGCTAAAAAGGGATTTTTGATTGGTTTTTTTGATTTATGATTGACCAATAGCTTAAAGCTAGGACACGGGGGATGACCTATTTGCAAGATTTCAACAAGAACCTAAAGGGTTGCCCCCAGTGGGCCAGACGACCGTACTCGACTTAAAGCTAACAAAGCGAGCAGGAATGAAAATAAATTACTAAAAGGGGGGAGAAAGATGAACTCCCCTGAAATGTGCAGTGGGGCTGCAAGGGCGTCTTCCACGAGCTTTATGCGGATGACAATGAGATGATTCGCGTCCCTGCGAAATGAAAAGGGAACAATAGAGTAGAAGAGAAAGATTGATTAAAAATAAAAAATGACATAAGTTCAGGGATTCTCCCTTTCCTTAGCTTGGTTTTTCGAGGGTGTCTGCGATGTGGTCCCACGTTCAAGAATGCTTTGCTTTGATTGGTTTCTTTTTCAGCTGATTTGCGGGGACCGTCGATCCAAGTCGGAGTGAGGATGAGGTCCGCATTTTGTCCATTTGCTTGTCGGTACTTGTCGGACCTTCGTTGATTGGCTTCGTGATTGCTCGGGGATAAAGGGGAAAACCCTCTGTCCCCGAAATGTGCAGCGAGGCTGCAAGGGCTTCTGCTTATCGTTCTTATACAGGCAACAAATGGGGCGACCCAGTCCTTGAAAAGGATATGGCGAGAACAAATGAGGAGTAAATGCAAGACAATTTTTTTAGCAAAAGTAATGTGATTGATAAGTGTTAAGCTCTCCCTTTTAGACGGGCTATCTGTGGGTCACTACGGTGTGACTTGCATCGGATGTTGGTTGATGATGGCTTTGCTATTAGGTGCTTGGTCACAGCTCTCATCTTGACTCGGGTGATACCGTCAGTCCGGCCGTCCCTCTCTAGAGGGGAGTTCCGACGCGTGTTGATCATGGTGCGGATGTCGTGAGACCTCTTGAACGAGACCGCATTAAGCATGTTGATGGTGGTCCCTGGAGGACAGCTTTTTGTCGTGCTTTTTCCAGGAGTTATTGTTAGCATTCCGACGGCTCGGCCGGCATGGGATGAGCTTTGTGACTTTGGTCCAGTGTTCGGTCCTTTGAGACCGGTTGTTTGCAATGCCGGTTGTGCTGGTAGCACTGCGAGGAAAAGAAATTTCACTTTAGATGGTGATGGTTTGTCTTAAAATCTTTCCTGATTCGCTCTTGAAGGTGGCCTGCTGCGGCAATTCAAGAGCTGCTATGAGCGGAACTCTCTAGTTCCATCGCGATGACGAGATGAGGCGTGAGACCTTACGTCCCTGCAAAATTTAAGATTGATTAGTGGCGTTAGTCTAAGTGACGTGTCTTACGTCCCGAGCTACTCCTGGGGAGCCATCTATGCCATGCCTCCTTTTGTCATCTCACAAGTTTAAGAAAAAAAGGGGACAACAAATTTTAAAATAATAAGCATCTCTTGAAAAAACTTGTTTTATTAATTTCAGGACAAATGTTTGTGCTAGATTGTCATGATAAAACCCTATGTCCTTGGTCTGGCCGAACGCCCCGTTCGCGACGCTTCAGGCGAAGTACATCTTGACTGCATCGGCATTTACCGGTCTTGGGAGATCGTCTCCATCCATGTCGGTTAGCATTAGGGCACCCCCTGAGAATGCACTTTTGACCAAATACGGGCCCTCGTACCTTGGGGCCCACTTTCCTTGACTAGCCTCCTGATGAGGGAGAATTTTCTTCAACACTAAATCCCCAGCCTCGAACTTGCGAGGTCGCACTTTCTTGTTATAAGCGCTGGCCATTCTTTGCTGATATAACTGTGCATGGCAGATAGCGGCCAAGCGCTTTTCAGGAAGGAGGTTCAGCTGCTCGTACCTCACTCTTGCCCAATCTGATTCTTCTACTTCAGACTCTGCCAGGATCCTGAGAGAAGGGATTTCTACCTCAAGAGGAATTACGGCTTCCATGCCGTAAACTAATGAGTAGGGAGTTGCCCTTGTAGACATACGGGTTGCTATTCGGTAAGCATGCAGTGCGAAGGGAAGCATGTCATGCCAATCGTTGTGAGTGATTACCATCTTTTGGATGATCCTCTTCAGGTTTTTGTTTGCTGCTTCGACTGCGTCATTCATCTTTGGTTGATATGGTGACGAGTTTCGGTGCTTCACCTTCCAACGTTGGCAAAGACCGTCGATCATCTTCCCGTTGAGATTGGTGCCGTTGTCCGTGATGATGGTTTCTGGGACCCCATGACGGCAAATGATATTTCTCTCAATGAATCGCATGGTCATTTTCTGAGTGATGTTGGAGTAAGAGGCGGCCTCTACCCACTTGGTGAAGTAGTCGATTGCTACGAGGATGAAGCGATGGCCATTAAAGGCTGTTGGG
Source organism: Viola odorata (assembly GCA_963691705.1). Classification (NCBI taxonomy): domain Eukaryota; kingdom Viridiplantae; phylum Streptophyta; class Magnoliopsida; order Malpighiales; family Violaceae; genus Viola; species Viola odorata. The sequence continues at coordinate 11,201,913 of OY829538.1, forward strand.
TGAATTTGGCCGATGATGTCAATTCCCCGCATCGCAAAAGGCCAAGGCGATGTCATGCTGAAGAGAGGGGCTGGAGGGACATGGAGATGGTCCGCGTAGATTTGACATTTATGGCACTTCCGGAAATAGCCGATGCAATCACGTTCGATGGTGAGCCAAAAGTAACCTTGCCTCATTATCTGTCTTGCCATCATATGCCCACTTGCGTGCGTGGAGCAAACCCCTTCGTGGATTTCCGTTATGATTCTTTTTGCCTCGGCCATGGTGACACAGCGAAGCAGAGCTCCATCAGCTCTTCTTTTATATAGAACTTCGCCGTCGAGGTAGAAGTCTAGTGCTAAGCGCTGGAGTGTCTTTTTGCTAACCCGGCTTGCCCCCGGGGGATACTCTCGGTTTCTGATGAATTGTACTAAGTCGTGGAACCAAGGCTTCCCATCGAGTTCTTCTTCTAAGGCGACACAACATACCAGAGTTTCTTTTACTTCCACCCTCAGAGGCTGAAGCATTACTCCGCACTCTAATTTGAACATCGATGCCAACGTGGCTAATACGTCTGCGAAGCGGTTCTTTTCTCTGTCGACTCGGTTAAAATTGGTTTCCTCGAATTCTCGGGTGAGTTGGGCGAGTAGCTTTTGATAAGGGATGAGCTTGGAATGTCGTGTCTGCCATAGATCTTGGGCTTGGTCTTACGAGCATCGTATCCCATTGCTTGGTTAACTTCTTCTTTGATTTTCAAAAGGATGTCTGGATGTATCCTCCGAATTTTTTATTGGACAGGCTTAAACTCAAGCTCCAATGGGATACGATGCTCAACTATCCCGGGATCAAGACCTGGCATATCGGTATATGCAAATACGTCCGAGTAGTTTTTGAGGAGGCAAATTAACCTTTCTCTCTGAATTATGTCCAGGATGGTTCCGATCTTAACCAGCTTCTAATTCTCGTTGCTTTCCCCCAAATTTACCTCGTCCAATTCCTCCCGATGAGGGGTTATCTCCTTTTCTGAATTTTCCAGCAAACGGGTCAGTTCGTCGGAGATTTTGGCCTTGTCTTCAATTGTGATGATGATTTCTTCGCCAGTAAAGACATAGGTTTTATCATGACAATCCGAACTAACATTCATCCTGAAATTAAAATGCGAAAAGAAGAGATGCGTAAAATGAAAATTGCATATATATTTGATTTTTAACAAAAGGGGAACGTGAGTTCCTACAAAAATATTTTCATGAGAAAACGTGCAAACATGTATTTTTCTAAAAGAAGTAATTACGGAGAGACATCCGTAAGCATGGTGATGGTCCAGTTGCACACATACTCCCCTAACTTCTTAACGAAAATGACTGAACTAGGCGACGATTCTTCTTCTCCTAGAGTGCAGATACGGAGGTCCGATACCCTGATCGGATTTCCATTAATAGTTTCGGCCGCGAAGGGGAACGTGGTTCTGATATGGGGGATTGGCATTTTGCCCTCTGGCGCAGAACGTCCAAATAGCTTAGCCAGCTGCTTTTCTTTCTTTTCTTGGGAAATCCTGGCAAAATCGGCCTTGCTGGGTTGGTACCCTAACCCAAAACGGTCTCCGAAGCTTTTCGGAGATGCCCAGCCTTTCTACCCTTATAGCTCGGTGCCGAGTCGTTTTCCCAGTTGGAAACTTCCCTCTGGTATTGACTTAGTGGTTGTTTCGGCTATCTCAGATTTTGAGGCTTCGCAAACGGGGGATCCTTCCTCGATCCAATCCGCGTTGACAACTTTGAAGGCTTGGAAAGAACTCTCTAAGGTTTCAGCAGCCTCGATGTAAGGTACGGATGCCTGCTTGGCCAAGATTAAGGCTTCCTCAGCCTTTATTGTGATGAGGGCATTATCTTTGACGTACTTGAGGCACTGATGCAGGGAAGAGGGAACTGCTCCTGCTGAATGGATCCAAAGCCGTCCTAGAAGCATGCTGTAAGCGGGCTAGATTTCCATGATCGGGAACGTCAAGGCGAAAGTGTGGGGCCCGATGACCATATCCAACTCAAAGTTCCCGATGATCTCTTGAGTGGTTCCATCGAAAGCCCTAGCCATCATTCCGCTAGGTTTCATGTGAGAAAAATCGACCGGCAGTTGTTCGAGGACATGCCTGGGCATGACATTAAGTGCGAACCCATTGTCGATTAGGGCCTTTGCTATGACGTGCCCCTTACATTCTACCGTGTTGTATAGGGCCTTGTTGTGATCTCTTCCTGAGGGGTCGATCTCTCCTTCAGAGAAGGAAATGCTGCTTAGGGCTTGAATCCTTTCGATAAGGTTTTCTACCCTTCCGTGGTGATGTCCTTAGTCACGAAGGCTTGCTTCAGGAACTTTAAAAGAGCTTGGCGATGAGGCTCTGAAGTAAGGATCAGCTCCATGATGGAAATGCGAGCTGCAGTTTTCTTTAGTTGTTCGATGATGCTGAACTCGCTCTGCTTCATGATCTTGAGGAACCCGGTTGTCTCGTCCTCGGTTACAGGTTTGCTCAAACCTTGCGTCTCCTCTATCGTCTCTTCGCGGATCACAGGGTTTTTTCCTTTGGCTTGTCGTTTCTTCTCTACTTCCTCCGAGATGTAACATCTTCCGGTGTGGGTCATGCCCCCAATATGAGAGGCTTCGCCGATAGCGAGTCCTGTTGGTGTGACTGCAGGAGGGGTGGTGACCACCGTGTATCCGTAGTTAAATGGGACCGCGTGTAAGTCTCGGCTAGGAGTATTCACAGCTAATGTGAACACTACTTTGCGTGGGGTCGTGGCTGCATCCCCTGTTTGGGCCACATATTCAAAGGAATACGGTGCTGGAGAGTTGACCTCGATGGCATTGATTGCTCCTCGGGTTTTCCCTTCAGTCTGAATGATCCCGAATGTTGTGAGTTGCTTGACTTTCTGCCAAAAAAGTCCGCAATCCTGGATTTTGTGCTTGCTTTCCCCTTGGCAGAATAGGCATTGGGCATGATTATTCCCCGGGAATGGCAGATATGCGTTGTTGGCTAATGCGAAGAACAGTTCCTCGTTGGGTGTTTCCTCCATCGAAGGGTGAGAAACGTCGATTCCAACGGAAGCAATGTCGCTCATCCCAGGATTATGGTGCGGTAGAGGACTGGTTGTCACATCAGGACCCTTTGCTAAACCTTTGGATGAGATTCGTCCTTGTTTGGTTAGGTGTTCGACCTTCTCTCTAAAGGCATAACAGTCTTCCAGAGAGTGTCCCCGGGTTCCGGCGTGATATTCACAGCTAACCTTTGGATCATACCAGCTAGGGTAAGGAGTTGATTGAGGCAAGAGTGGGGATGGTGTAATCTGCCCGTCTGCCAGGAGGCTTGCGTAGACCTCCTTCAAAGGAAATGGAGGAAGTGACCACATTGGTGAAGGGTATGACTCGGAGTTCGAGGATTCCTAAGAAGATAGTAATGGTGTTGTGCTAGCATGGGAGGGTGGTGTCGAATACCTGATGAGGTAATCGAATTTCCCAGAAGGCTGGCCCAAGGTATCAGTCTCGCGGTCGCCCTCGTTGCGGCGCTTGGAGAACCGTTTGCCCAACAAAGTCGATCCTTTCTTTTGGATGGTTGGGAGTGGGATTCCCTTGGCGTTATGCGGGATAGGAAATCCTTCTCCGATGGCGTTAATGGATCCTTCCCCGTGGGTCGCCTTCTGGGTTTGTATTACTCCAAGACTCGAGAGTTGTCTCACCTTTCCTGCGAACAACTTGCAAATTTAGATCTCATGACCACCACTTCCCTTGCAGTACATGCAGTGGCTTGGATTGCTCTCTGAGTATGGCATATATCCTCCTCGAGTTAAGGCCAGGAAAAGCAGTTCTTGTGGCCAGCTTGATGCCGAAGAAAGAAGGTCGTTGCTCTCTCCTACCGAGATGGCGTTCACCCCTCCTTTTCCTTGGGAATGATTGGGGAGAGGGTTGGTGGATGTGTTGGGTCCTTTTGCTAACCCTTCGAAAGATACCCATCCACTTTTGATCAAGTGATGGACTTTTGCTTTGAATGTGAAGTAATTTTCCAGAGTGTGACCTGGGGCTCCAGCGTGGTATTCGCACCTTGCGTTGAGATCATACCATTTCGGGTAAGGAGGCAATTGAGGCTGAGCTGGCACTGGTACAATCTGTCCAGCCGCCAAGAGATGTTTGTAGATTTCCCCTGCGGGAAGAGGAAAAGGTGGCAAAGGCTCTCGGTTCTACCGATTGTTTGACGTGTTTTGGTTATTTGGGTCTTTTGGTGGGTTATATGGCTTAGATTGCAGGGGTTGTCATGTTTGTACTGGAGGCGGTGAGAAATGTGTAGGATTTTGAGGCACGCTATTAGCAATGGGTGGCGAAGTGAAAGGAAAGAAGGTGGGTTGATATAGTGATGGCAAAGGGTAGGGCGGTGGTGATAAATAAGGCGGAGGTGGTGGAAATGGTTACCCGTGATTAGCTTGGGGAGCAATAAATCCAACATCCCTTTTTACAATGGAAGCTTTCTTTGGCGCAGACTCCGGTGCCGGAGGTACGATTCGTCCGGACTTAATCCCCTGCTCGACTCTTTCGGCAATTAGGACCATATCGGAGAGGCTGTTTGAAGGGTTCGAGATCAGGTAGGTGTAGTAGGGAGCCTTGAAGGTGTGCAAGAAGATCAACAAGAGTTCCTTGTCGCTTAAAGGTGGGGAGATTCTAGAAGCCAACTCTCTCCATCTCTAAGTATAGGTCTTCACGGACTCGCCGAATTTCTTTTCCAGATTTTACAGGTCAGCTCGGTCGGGCGCTACCTCCATGTTGAATTTATATTGTCTATAGAAGGCATCGGACAGGTCTCTCCATGTCCTGATCTTGGCTCTGTCCAGACCCATATACCAAGTTAGGGCATGCTTGGTCAAGCTTTCTCGAAATAGATGAATCAACAACGGCTCGTTGTGGATCATCTCTGCCATCTTGTTGCAAGATGCTCTGAGATGGGTCTTCGGGCACTCTACCCCAGTGTATTTTTCGAAGTCAGGAATCTTGTACTTCGGTTGTATAATGATCCCGGGGACCATACACATATCGGCAGGGCCGGTAGGGTCAAACGGATCAGCCCCTTCAATCGCTCGGAGGCTTTCTTCGAGCAGATTCAGCCGGTCACTTTTCAGTTGCTCAGTCCTGATGGGGTTAGAACCGAAGGGTAGCAAAGGTTCCGACGAGAACTGAGGTTGCGCTGGGTTGAAAGCAAGAGGCTGAGTTCCCACAGGTCCGGGAACTGTGCTTGGAGGAATAGGAGCGAGATACTAGGTTTCTAGGTGAGCCTGGCTCTTGCTGGAGTCCACGGCAGGGTTGGTTGAAAGGTGTTGAAGTGACGCGGTGATCTCTTCACCTGCCTTAACCATAGGATTCGCAGTGGTGGGTACAGTGAAGGGACTAATCCATCTCCACTGGCCCTCAGGGCCAGAAAGTGGCGGAGGTACAGAAGAGGGAGGTCCTCCTGTTTGAGTGGGATAAAAACCCAGTGGTAGTTCGGTGACAGCTTCATCTCTTTCCTTTTCGGCCCTGGCGGCCCTTTCTGTAGTAATCCTAACTTGCTCCTCTACCTCTGCAATTCTAGCCGTTAGTACTTCATCGGCCTTAGTCGGTTCAGTCATTTTTCATTTTTGAAGTCTAGTTAAAGGGAGCCTGTGCGGAGTAGCGTGCTTCCGAGGAGCTATCGTGGACCTGAAAAAAGGAAAAACACAGAAAAGAGTAAGTATAAGTGAGGATACACAGGTGATGTGCAATCCCGAGGCCTCCACTTTTGCTCATTCGCTTTTCCGGCTTCCTTTCACTTGATATTTTCAGGGCGGTCGGAGAGGTGAGATATTCCGGTTATCGACAAGATACGAAGGAAGCCTCTATTCATTCCAACGTTGTGAAGCAATCAGAGATGCTATCTGCGAAACCCAAATCAACAGGGGCAACCAATGCCGTCATGCTAGGAAGATCTCTTTTACACTACGCTTTTAAACAATGCAGGGCCTGATGCCTAGTGAACCCAACCAAGGGGAGAGACGACGATCTATGCTATGAACTTGGAGTTTCTTATGATAAGCTAAGAGGATAGGGCCATGAGTGAGTAATACTCGGATGTTTTTGAATATTCGGTATGTTTTTTTGATTTTTTGGTGAAACGATTGTGTTTACCCCGGAGGGATTTTCTCTTTCTTTTTGCGATGGTTTTTTGAGTTGTTTTGGATGGATAATTGATATGAAAAGTTGAGGCGATTTAATAAATATCCGAAGAGTACGACTTTATTAGAAGTGTTTACAAAATATGGTAAACTTGCCAACTACCTAAATTCATTAAAAATGGCTAAGATAGATGAAATCAGGGGTCCTAGCTACATAAAAAGGGGTTGCCGATATTCGAGCCTTCCCATGAAGGTGTCAATCCTGGATGTCAGAGTTCTCCTGCCAAAGGTACTCCATTGAAGCCAACTCCCCTTTCTGCATCTCTATCTCAGCCTCTAACGCGGTAATTCGGCTTTGCAGTGCCTGGCTTTTCCTATCTCCCAAGTCTGCGCTAGTAGTCAAGACCCTTATCGTCGAATCCCTGTCTTCTATTATGGCACTCGACGCTTCTTTCTTGCGGGTTTCGCTGCTCAAGCGTTCCTTAAAGTCCCTGAGGGCTACCTTCTATTTTACTGCTTGTACGCAGATAAAATCCTTGTTACGCCTGTCCAGTTCATTCATTTGGACTTTCATGCCACACTGATGGGCTTCGGCGATATCTCTTTCCTCTATCATCAGATCTCGCTCTTCTTGCGCTGCTCGCATTTGCTCTACTACTTGGGCGTAAGCCATGGCATCCATTCCTTCGCTCACTTGAGATTCCCCTTCCTCTTCCATCGGTTTCTGATTTTCCGGGCGAGGTAGGACATTGCCGTTGACTCGCCTCAACCTCCACTGTGGATATTGTGGTATCGTCGTCGCAGGGGCAACACGTCCTTTGAGACAAAAAGGGTTGGCCCAGTCTTGGGCGTACACCTGAATGTTCTAATTTTCCCCGGTGTGTGGCAGATCTGATCTCGTCATGCCGAATGTTACTGGGATGATTTGGGTGATGCAAAACTGTCTGAGGACGAGGGCAGGGCAATAGTGAGTGCACCCCCATGCTCCAATTAAAGGAACCCAAGGTAGGGGTCCGCAGCAGACGATGGGATCGGAGGTTCACAGCCACTTGGCATGCCAACTGAAGTCTTCTTCTGAGAGGTCTATGAATCGGTCGATCCAGACGTCCTTATTTTCCATCTCCCATCTATCTGTGGTTATTGCGTTGATAACACCTGAGTAGAGGGCACGACCTTATGTAGCTTTCGAAGAAAATGGACTGATCAGGAATCTGTTTGAAGTGGCTGACCAGCCATACTGTCAGCAACTGAATGCAACAGGTAAGCCTCCCTTTCCCTTTTCTTCTACAAGAGTCCAAGGAGCGAAAGGTCTCGGCCAAGATGGTTGTTGTAGGATTGATGGCATTTACCTCCATCTCGTAAAAGATGTTGGCTGTTGAAAAGTCGACGGGGTTCCTCATCCTCGGAAAAAGCACGAACCCTACGATGGCGAAGGCCAAAATCCTTAAGCACTTTGCTCCATTGGACAGCTGAAATCGTGCCTCGATATCCGACCAACACCAGAAGTAGTCACCCTCTCTGACACGAGTAGTGATTCCTAATAGCTTGTCGAGTCTTATTTTTACACTCGAAGAGTCGAGTCGGACGTTCTGGTTTATGGCCGATATAGGCGATGTGGGGCACATCAGAGCTGAGTACTCCTCCAGCGTGGGAGTCAAGTCTACTCCTTTGTCGAAAGAGAAGCAACGATAATAGGGTCCTAAAATTTCAGGGCTGCCCGGATGCAACCCCAATCAGTCTTGACGTCAACTAGGGTCAGTAGCTTTCCATAACTGCCCTCAAACTGTGTCTCTTCATCTTCAGTCAGCTCATTTCTCAATTGTCGGATCCTAGTTAAGTCAAAGTCTACGACTTCTGTCGCGCCTCGGAAATTTTAAAAAAAAAATCGCGAGTGTGCAACGAAATTTGAGACCTTCAGATGCTCGGCGTAAAAGGACGCCTCGCAGCATGCAATGAAGTCGCCACCCTAATTTGGTTGCTAGGATTAGGGAACCCTAATTGTCATGGCATAGGAAATATAATAAGTAAAAAACTAAAGGCACAAAAAAAAATGGTCTGGACCCCAGACAAAGGTTCGGGGTCGTATTATGGTCTCGGGAAGGTGTTAGGCACCCGAGACACATCCGAAAACGGTTACCGGTTGATGAGAGAGGTGTTTAAAAAGGTGTTTGAGAAATGCGTTTTGAAAAAGGGGGCCCTCAGAGGGAATCGTCACTTTAGTCTTTATTATGATCGTGATGGGACTGAATTTTCCGTAAGACTGAATGAGCGCCCTCTTTTTTCATCATCGGGCCATGCATGATTAACTTAATTACTACGTGATCCTAACATGGATGGCTAACAGAGTACCAATTTAAATGATTGATTTTAAAGTGAAAAACTGAAGTGGGATCGAAAGTCCCCATGTACATGCAGTCAATACAAGCGAGAATTTAAAATCATATGAACATGGCATTTTAAGCAACTCTTTAAACACGTTGTTCATGTGGGTTGATTTTAATTCTAGCAGTTCTATATATCATGCATGCAGTTGATATTTGCGAAAAGCATCGAATAAATAAAAAGGACTTGTGAGGCGTACTTTCGAGCGAAGCTTGAAATTAACCTACAAAACGAGAGTGTTAGTGATAGCTTGAGAAATAACTGAGCAATGAAAATTTTAAATGACAATTGATTGTACACGTAAAATGATGGATTGTACGCATACGAGAATTAAATGCTGAGCTTGATGAGTGCATGAAAATAAATGGCGACAATTGATTGCATGCGAGAAATGATGAATTTTACGCATACAAAAATGAGATACTGAGCTGATTGCGTGCGAAAAATGATTGATTTTAAGCACACGAGAATTTAAAGGCTGTGTTGATTGCATGCGAAAAATGATTGATTTTACGCATACGAGAATTTAAATGCTAGGTTGATTGCATGCGAAAAATGATTGATTTTTACGCATACGAGAATTTAAATGCTGGGTTGATTGCATGCGAAAAATGATGGATTTTACGCATACGAAAATGAAATGTTGTTTTGATTTGCATGCGAAAAATGATGGATTTTACGCATACGAGAATTTAAGTGCTAGGTTGATTGCATGCGAAAAATGATTGATTTTAAGCATGCGAGAATTTAAATGCTGGGTTGATTGCACGCGAAAAAAGGATCGATTTTACTCATACAAAAATGAAATGTTGTCTTGATAAGTGCAGAAAAATTAAATGCTAGGGGCGATTTACAAGGAATAAAAAGTTTGGTGATTGGCAGAAAATAAAACAGGTTGATAATGTAGAGAATGAGCAGTTGGATATTTGCAGAAAATAAACAGTTGATATTTGCAGAAAATAAACAGTTGATAGATTGTGGAAGAATTTCCAGCAATTTGCAAAAAAAATTAAAGCAGTTGAATATTTACGAGAATTAAAATGCGACCGACGATGTAGGCGGTATTGAATTTAAATTGCTGAAAGTAAATTGCTGAAATTTAAAGTGCGGAAAAATAAAGTGCGGCAAAGTAAACAGTTGATAGATTGCGGAAGAATTTCCAGCAGTTTGCAAAAAAATTTAAAGCAGTTGCATATTTACGAGAATTAAAATGCGACCGACCATGTAGGCGGTATTGAATTTAAATTGCTGAAAGTAAATTGCTGAAATTTAAAGTGCGGAAAAATAAAGTGCGGAAAAGTAAACAGTTGATAAGTGCGACCGACCATGTAGGCGGTATTGAATTTAAATTGCTGAAATTTAAAGTGCGGAAAAGTAAAAGGCGGAAATTTAAAGTGCGGAAAAGTAAACAGTTGATAAGTGCGACCGACCATGTAGGCGGTATTGAATTTAAATTGCTGAAATTTAAAGTGCGGAAAAGTAAACAGTTGATAAGTGCGACCGACCATGTAGGCGGTATTGAATTTAAATTGCTGAAATTTAAAGTGCGGAAAAGTAAACAGTTGATAAGTGCGACCGACCATGTAGGCGGTATTGAATTTAAATTGCTGAAATTTAAAGTGCGGAAAAGTAAAGTGCGGAAAATTAAAGTGCGGAAAAGTAAACAGTTGATAAGTGCGATCGACCATGTAGGCGGTATTGAATTTAAATTGCTGAAATTTAAAGTGCGGAAAAGTAAACAGTTGATAATTTGCGGAAGGATTTCCAGCAGTTTTGCGAAAAATTAAAGCAGTTGAATATTTACGAAAATTAAAAAGCGACCGACCATATAGGCGGTATATTAAATGACTGAAATTAAACGGTTAGATATAACTGACTGAGGTTAGATAGCATGACAATAAATATCACGATGAGCAATTCACGTATAAAAACAATTTAAGAACCAACTTGATTCAAAAATAAGCATACAAAATATTTTACAAAAAAAGTGACTTAAACAATTCAAGTATAAAACACACAAGAAACAGCATGTATCGTGAAAAATAAATATATGAAACATGCGAGCATTTTAAGTAAAAAAAAATGACGAATCAGAGGCATGGAAAAACGTGAATGGGCTGGGCCCAGCTTAAAATTTGAAGAAATGGGCCAGGAACAGTTCCTGGCCCAAGGGAATTAATTTAAATGGTAATGGGCCAAGCCCATCACCTTTCCTTCATTTTCCGCGAAGGGCCGCATGGCCCAACTTAAACATCTTCTTCAACCTCACGTCGCCGGCGCCACTGCCGGCGACGGAGGTGACGAACCAGGCGATGGATTCGCCTGGTTCTTGGCTCAAAAAAAATCCTCTCTCCTCCAGCAGTGCAAACAAACCATCACAGCAAGAAAACAGAAACAATAACAGCAGGATTTTTGAGGAAAACGGAAAGATGCATTTTTACATTTATTAACGAAATAATTAAACTAAGCCACGATAATTCAAACGAATGTTAGCATGGTGAAATTAGGTTGAAACTCAAGCAATTAGAACACGTTTGAGCAGTTAAATGGTCATCAAAGTCAAGAACGAAAATTAGGGAGAGAAACCGTAAGTGAGAGAGAGAGAAACTTACCGTGATTGTTGCTGCCGCGAGCGGACGGACGAACGGGAGTGAGGCTCGAGGGTGCGGGAATTGGTCCAGGAAAATGGAGAGGGAGAGTGTTGTTGTTTTTTTTGTAGTAAAATTTTCGGACCCCTTTGACGAAGGAACAGAAGGCTATTTATAGCCGAAAGACGCGTGGGAGAGTGGCGGAGGGAGCTGCGCGTGGTGGCCGGCCATCTTGGTGGCAAGGCTACGGGATAGCCGTGATGATGGCGGAGGGACAATAACTACGGGAGCAGTTGGCTTGGGCGTGGGCTGCTCCGCTGCGTGCTGATCGCCACTGTGCATGTGCATTATGCATATTAAATTGTCAACCGTTGATCTGGTTGACTTTCCTTGGTTGACCAGATCAACGGTTGAGATCAAAGGCCATTAAGTCTCATTTAAATGGCCTCGAGCCGAGACTCGCGGGCAAACGTACTGACTTTTCGAGCCGAAGGTACTAGCGCGTAGAGAAAAATATGACGGTTTTAGCCGTCTACAGTGAATCATGAAAATTTTCCGTTTAACGCGTTTATTTCCTCGTTCAAAGACTCGGAACGCGGGAACGGAAAAAATAAAGCGTTACACCGAAAATTGCGCGAAACGCTGTAGACCATTGCGAGCAGAAAAAAATCTAGCAACTAGTTGATGGAAAACATTTTGAAGTCAAGCTGTTGTCCGAGCGAACTTACTCGGGTCCAATAAAAGCTCGACCGTAAATAATAATAAAAAAATAAAAATACTAAAAAATGTGCTAAAATATTAAAAATCTTAAAAATCATGAGATGACCTAAAACGAAGAAACGACTCGCAAACGACTGCCGGATAGTAAAAAATGTGAGTTTTAAGGCTAAAAATACTAATGATAATAATGACAAAAATACTTGATGAAAAATTAAAAACGCGATTTCGAAAGCTGACGATGCTAACGATGATGCTAAAACGCGATGCAAACCCTAAAAAGGCCAGTGATAGTAACTTACCTACAGATGACTATAATTTAAGTAAAAATGACAGTAAATTGAATAAATGACAAAAATTCTAAAATTAAGTAAAAATGGCGTCAAAATTCGGGTATCAACAGTTGCCCCCTCTTTACTGTCTTATCGAAGTATTTGATAAGCAGTAAAGACAGTTGCCCCTATATATCCGAATTTTGACGACATAGCAGATCTTACCTCAAGCTTATAGTGATGATGTCGCTCGAGAGGAGATAGTTGATTGATGTCGCTCTGGGAGGAGGTGATTGATTGATGTCACTCTGGGAGGAGATAGGTTGTTGATCCTGCAAAGACGTAAACTTAGATCTGCTCGGGTATTGAGAGGCACATAAGTTGCAGGGAATGTAAATAACAACTACTCTACCGGGGACGGAAAGTAATTTTACGAAAATGTAAACGACAGTCCCACTAGGGGGGATGATCACTTGACATGTGACTGATGTTGCTTCGGAAGATAGTGCGCGATTCGCAGAAGTATGAATGATTTGTCCTAATGATGTCACTCTAGGAGGAGGGAAAATAATTATGCAGAAATGTAAAATTGTATGAATGATGTTGCTCGGGGAGGAGAAGAAATGCTAAGGTTTGAAAAAGGTAGAACTACGCTATGCTATCACTTTGGGAGGAGAAGAAATGCTACGCTGGAAACTAAATGCTGTCACTCTGGGAGGAGCAGAAATGCTAACGCTGAAACTAAATGTTGTCACTCTGGGAGGAGAAGAAATGCTAATGCTGAAACTAAATGCTGTCACTCTGGGAGGAGAAGAAATGCTACGCTGAAAACTAAATGTTGTCACTCTGGGAGGAGAAGAAATGCTAATGCTGTCACTCTAGGAGGAGAAGAAATGCTACGCTGAAAACTAAATGTTGTCAATTCCCGTAAGAGAAAGCGCGAGATGCGGAAATTAAACTAAGGTCGCTCTGGGAGGAGAAGAATGCTAAGTGTTGTCGCTCTGGGAGGAGAAGAATGCTAAGGCAGAAAATTTAAACAACGCCGATTCCCGTAGGAGAAGGCGCGAGATGCGGAAATTAAACTAAAGTCGCTCTGGGAGGAGAAGAATGCTAAGTGTTGTCGCTCTGGGAGGAGAAGAATGCTAAATGCTGTCGCTCTGGGAGGAGGAGAATGCTAAATGTTGTCGCTCTGGGAGGAGGAGAATGCTAAATGCTGGCGCTCTGGGAGGAGGAGAATGCTAAATGCTAAAGACTAAACTATGATGTCACTCTGGGAGGAGAAGAAAGCTATCGCCAGCGGCCTTGATACGAACCTAGAATGCGTCTGCGTCCTGCTCAGGAGGTAACGACCCCAAGGACAAGACTTTCCCACGATTTGCAGCCGTAAGTAGTCCTCACCTGATATTAGTGTTTGCACTCACGCTCTGAAACAAGGCTAAGTGTTTTACACTCATAAAGATGCAGCTAACATGATACATAATTTATAGTTCGCAATGTCAATCCGAGTGAATAGACTTCAAATGAAGATGCACATGCATGGGCATTCTAATAATCGATGGGACTTTTACGGAAAAGAATGAAAGGACATGAAACGTCCGAAAATGAGTTTGTTTTGAAAAAGGTTGCTTTGCTGGAAGATTTTTGATGACTGATGCTTTGCTGATGAGGGCGAGGTACGTGAGCCTTTTCGCTTTTCGCTGAGGATGCTTGCTTGACAGAGTGCGTGAGCTCTGGGATCCTTGCTGAGGGGTGCTTTTTGTTCGGCCTGGGGCCCTTTTCTTGAGTCCTCATTGGGGAGTGTCGTCACTGTTCTTTTTGCGACTCACTACTTGAGTTGGCGTGGGGCCCCTTTCTTCTCGGGTCTTTACTAGTGATGCTTGCTTTGTGGTTTCTTGAGTTGGCGTTGGGCCTCTTTTGCTTGACTTTACTGGGGAAGGATACTTTGAGATTTCTCGAGTTGGCCTTGGGCTTTTCTACTCGAGTTCACTGGGGAAAGTTGTCTTCGAGATTTTCTCGAATTGAGTTGTCCCCGGGCTGTGCTTGCTTTGGCTCTCCGACTGTTTGTATTCTTCGAATGTCTCTGAGTATTTCTCTCTTCTTCTTCTTTTTCCCTCTCTTCTTTTTTTTTTCATTTCCCCTTTTTTTTTTTTTTTTTTTTTTTTCTTTTTTTTTTTTTTTTATCCCTCCCCTTTTTGATTTGATTTGAAAATGCAACAGAGCAGAGCAAGCACAACCTTTGTCTTGATCTCTTCCCCTTCTGTCTTGAGGCCTCGGCCTTCGTCGTTGCTGCTTCTTCGGTGATAGTCCTTAGCGATCTCTTGGTGACCTTTTCCGTCTCCTTCATCGTGAATTTGAACTTGGCGTGCTTTTGCTTCCGGCTGGCAATTTTAGCTGAAACTGCTCTTTGGCTCCCGGGGTATGAGTGATATTGACGGTTTGGGGGGAGTGATGACATATATAGTGGAAAGAGGGAAGAAACGAAAAAAGTGGAGAAAATCATAAAAGTCCCACGTCATTTTATAGCTATCCCATGTCTAATGGCGCATGTACCCTGGATATTATGCAAACTCAACTAGTATCTAGTCAGGCCCTTACACTCATGAAGGATAAGACGTGATGGCTCAAAGATGCTTACCGGGATTTGTTTGTGACTGCTTACGTCGGAGCAAACCGCGGATATAAGAGCAAACAAGTAATATCATGCATGGCACGTAACTTGGATAGATGCTGGAGTTAACAGAGGGATTAAATATTCCTAACCTATGCTGTGCATGAAAATGCTTATGAGAGTAGTATGCTTTTGTTTGAGTCGGGCTAAAGAGGGATTTTTGATTGATTTTTGATTTTTGATTGATTGATGATTTGATTGCCGGATGGTTTGATTGCTAGATGTTTGATTGCTGGATGTTTGATTGCTAGATGGTTTGATGGCCAGATGTTTGATTGCTAGATGGTTTTATGGCCAGATGTTTGATTGCTGGATGTTTGATTGCTAGATGGTTTGATGGCCAGATCTTTGATTGCTAGATGGTTTGATGGTCAGATGTTTGATTGCTAGATGGTTTGATGGCTAGATGTTTGATTGCTAGATGGTTTGATTGCTAGACGTTTGATTGCTAGAATGTGGGGGACGACTTATTTGCAACGTTCTAACGAGGACCTAAGGTTGCCCCCCAGTGGGCTAGACGACTGTACTCGACTTAAAGCTAATCAAAGCGAGCAAGAATAAAAACAAATTTAAATAAAGGGAAAAGAAAGAGGGACTCCCCTGAACCGCGCAGCGGGGCTACGCGGGCGTCTTCCACAAGCTCCATGCGGATGACCGCGAGATGTTTCCCGTCCCTGTAAGATGCATAGGGGAAAACGGAAAGGGAAATTAATTTGAAAACAAAACTGAGATAAGTTCAGGGATTCTCCCTTCCTTTAACTCGACTTTTCGAGGGTGCTTATGACGTAGTCCCAGCTCCAGAATGCCTTGCTTAGATGCGCTGATTGGTTTCTTTTTCAGCTGCTTCATGGGAACCGCCGATCCAGGTTGAAGGGATGATGAGATACGCATTTGGTCCATTTGCTTACCGGTCCTGCTGGACCTTCGTTGATTGGCTTCGTGGTTGCTCGGGGATAGAGGGGATAACCTTCTGTCCTCGTGATGCGCAGCGGGGCTGCAAGGGTGTATGCTTACCGTTCTTCTGCAGGCAACGAATTAGGGGCGACCTAGTTCCTGAAAAAGACAAGGCGATGACAAATGAGGAGTAAATGCAAGGCAATGTTTAGCAAAAGTAATGTGATTGATAAGTTTTAAGCTCTCCCTTTTAGACGGGCTATCCGTGAGTCATCGCGGTGTGACTTGCATCGGATGGGCTTTGGGATTTTGGTCCAACGTTTAGTCCTTTGAGACCGATTATTTGCGATGCCGGCTGCGCTGGTAGCACTGCGAGGAAAAGAAATCTCGCTTTAGATGGTGATGGTTTGTCTTAAAATCTTTCCTGATTCGCTCTTGAAGGTGGCCTGCTACGGCAATTCAACAGCTCCTACGAGCGGAACTCTCTGGTTCTATCGTGATGACGAGCTGAGGCGTGAGACCTTACGTCCCTGCAAAACTGAAGAATGATTAGTGGTGTTAGTCTAAGTGACGCGTCTTACGTCCCGAGCTACTCCTGGGGATCCATCCATGCCATGCCTCCTTTTGTCATCTCACAATTTTAAGAAAAAACAGGGGACAACAAATTTTAAAACAAAGCATCTCTTGAAAAAACTTATTTTATTCATTTCAGGACAAATGTTTGTGCTAGATTGTCATGATAAAACCCTATGTCCTTGGTCTGCCAGGACGCTCTGTCCACGATGCTTCAGGCGAAGTATCTCTTGACTGCATCGGCATTTACCGGTTTCGGGAGATCGTCTCCATCCATGTGGGTTAGCATTAGGGCACCCCCTGAGAATGCACTTTTGACCAGGTACGGGCCCTCGTACCTTGGGGCCCACTTTCCTTTGCTGGCCTCCTGATGAGGGAGAATTTTCTTTAGCACTAAATTCCCAGCCTCGAATTTGCGAGGTCGCACTTTCTTGTTATAAGCGTTGACCATTCTTTGCTGATATAATTGCACATGGCAGATAGCGGCCAAGCGCTTTTCGGGAAGGAGGTTCAGTTGCTCGTACCTCACTCTCGCCCAATCAGATTCTTCTACTTCAGATTCTGCCAGGATTCTGAGAGAAGGAATTTCTACCTCGAGGGGAATTACGGCTTCCATGCCGTAAACTAATGAGTAGGGAGTTGCCCCTGTGGACGTACGGGTTGCTATCCGATAAGCATGTAGTGCGAAGGGAAGCATGTCGTGCCAGTCTTTGTGAGTGATTACCATCTTTTGGATGATCCTCTTCAGGTTCTTGTTTGCTGCTTCGATTGCGCTATTCATCTTTGGTCGATATGGTGACGAGTTTTGGTGCTTCACCTTCCAACGTTGGCAAAGATCGTCAATCATCTTTCCGTTGAGATTGGTGCCGTTGTCCGTGATGATTGTTTCTGGGACCCCATGACGGCAAATGATATTTCTCTCAATGAATCGCATGGTGGTTTTCTGAGTGATGTTGGAGTAAGAGGTGGCCTCTACCCATTTGGTGAAATAGTCGTTTGCTACGAGGATGAAGCGATGGCCATTAGAGGCTGTTGGATGAATTTGGCCGATGATGTCGATTCCCCACATTGCAAAAGGCCAAGGCGACGTCATGCTGAAGAGAGGGGCTGGAGGGACGTGGAGATGGTCCGCATAGATTTGACATTTGTGGCACTTCCGAAAATAGCTGATGCAATCTCGTTCGATGGTGAGCCAAAAATAACCTTGCCTCATTATCTGCCTGGCCATCATGTGTCCACTTGCGTGTGTGGAACAAACCCCTTCGTGGATCTCTGCTATGATTCTCTTTGCCTCGGTCATGGTGACGCAGCGAAGCAAAGCTCCATCAGCTCTCCTTTTATATAGAACCTCGCCGTCGAGGTAGAAGTCTAGTGCTAAGCGTTGGAGGGTCTTTTTGCTAACCCGGCTTGCCCCCGGTGGGTACTCCCAGTTTCTGATGAACTGTACTAGGTCGTAGAACCATGGCTTGCCGTCAGGTTCCTCTTCCAAGGCGACACAACATGCCGGAGTTTCCTTTACTTCCACTCTCAATGGTTGGAGCATTACTCCGCATTCTAACTTAAACATTGAGGCCAACGTGGCTAATGCATCTGCGAAGCGGTTCTTTTCTCTGTCGACTCGGTCGAATTCGGTTTCCTCGAATTCCCGTGTGAGTTGGGTGAGTAGCCTTTGATAAGGGATGAGCTTGGAATCCCGTGTCTGCCATAGATCTTGGGCTTGATAGATGACGAGTGCTGAATCGCCGAAGATTCGGAGCTTCTTTACTTTTAAGTCGATGGCTGTTGTCAGACCACTAATGCATGCCTCATACTCGGCGACGTTATTGGTGCATGGGAAGTTCAATTTGCATGCTATGGGGAATTGGTGGCCATCTGGGGCTATGACCACGGCTCCCACTCCCTTGCCCGAGAGGTTCACCGCACCGTCGAAGAACATGGTCCACCAATCGTCTTCTCGGAGATTTTCTGTGACCTCATCTTCAATCATTATGATGTCCTCATCGGGGAAGTCGAAGCTCAACGACTCGTACTCGTCCGAGGCATGATCGGCCAAGTGATCGGCGAGGGCGCTTGCTTTAACCGCTTTCTAAGTCACATAGATGATCTCGTGCTCAGCTAATAAGACTTGCCATCTACAAATGCGACTTGACAGGTACGGCTTTTCGAAAATGTATTTCAAGGGGTCCATGCGAGAGATTAACCAAGTCGTGTAATACAACATGTACTGCCGGAGCCTTCGGGTGCACCATGCTAGGGCGCAACAAGTTCGTTCCAACATAGAGTAGCGCATTTCGCACTCGTTGAATTTTTTGCTGAGGTAGTAGATGGCTTGTTCACGCCTTCCAGACTCGTCGTGCTGTCCCAAAACGCAACCCATGGCGCTAGTCGTGACTGTCATGTACATGAGCAAGGGCCGTCCTGGCGTCGGGGGAACTAGTACCGGTGGGCTTTGCAGATATGTCTTGATTTTCTTGAAGGCTTTTTGGCAGTCTTCGTCCCATTCTGCATTTCCGTGTTTCCTTAGCATCTTGAACATCGACTCGCAGGTAAGTGTTAACTGGCTGATAAAGCGAGCGATGTAGTTGATGCGTCCTAAAAAGCTTCGTACTTCCGTTTCGATGCTGGGAGCGGGTAGCTCCTGAATGGCTTTTATCTTATCAGGATCCACTTCTATACCTTTGTTGCTGACGATGAATCCCAATAACTTCCCGGAAGTCACTCCGAAGGTACACTTAGCTGGGTTAGCCGTAGCCGAAATTGCCTCAACCGTTCGAACACCTTCCTCAGGATGTCCACATGATCTTGCGTGCCGCGAGACTTGGCTATCATGTCGTCGACATATATTTCCAATTCTTTATGCATCATGTCGTGGAAAATGGTGACAGCAGCACGTTGGTACGTGGCTCCTGCATTTTTTAATCCGAAGGGCATCACTTTGTAGCAGAAGGTTCCCCAGGGCGTGATGAAGGTCGTCTTTTCACTGTCCTCGGGCGCCATCTTGATCTGATTGTACCCCGAGAATCCATCCATGAAAGAGAACATGTAATTTCTGGCGGCACTATCTACCAAGATGTCGATATGGGGAAGAGGGTAGTCGTCTTTAGGGCTAGCTCGATTGAGATCCCGAAAGTCCACGCACATGCGAACCTTCCCATCTTTCTTAGGCACTGGCACTACGTTGGCGATCCATTCTGGGTACTCCGCAACTTTCAAAAAACCCGCGTCTAGTTGCTTGGTAACTTCTTCTTTGATTTTCAGAAGGATGTCTGGATGCATCCTCCGAAGTTTTTGCTTGACAGGCTTAAACTCAGGTTTTAACGGAATACGATGCTCAACTATCCCGGGATCAAGACCTGGCATGTCGGCGTATAACCATGTGAATACATCGGAGTAGTCCTTGAGGAGAGAAATCAACCTTTCTCTCTGAGTCGTATCCAGGGTAGTTCCGATCTCGACCAGTTTTTGACTCTCATTGCTTGCCCCCAAGTTTACTTCGTCCAATTCCTCCCGATGAGGGGTTATTTCCTTTTCTGAACTTTCTAGTAAACGGGTCAGTTCGTCGGAGACTTCGGCCTTGTCTTCGGTCGTAGCGATGATTTCTTCGCCAGTAAAGACATAGGTTTTATCAAGACAATCCGAACTAACACTCATCCTGAAATTAAAAGCGCGAAAAAAAAGAGATGCGTAAAATGAAAATTTGCATATATATTGATTTTTAACAAAAGGGAACAGGAGTCCCTACAAAAATGTTTTCGTAAGAAAACGTGCCAAAAACATATATATTTTTCAAAATGAGAAATTACGGAGAGGCATCCGGAAGCATGGTGATGGTCCAGTTGCCCACAGACTCCCCTGACTTCTTAACGAAAATGACTGAACCAGGCGACGATCCTTCTTCTCCTAGAGTACAGATACGGAGGTCTGATACCCTGATTGGATTTTCATTGATGGTTTCAGCGGCGAAGGGGAACGTGGTTCTGATATGGGGAATCGGCATTTTGCCCTCTGGCGCAGAACGTCCAAATAGCTTAGCCAACTGCTTTTCTTTCTTTTCTTGGGCGATCCTGGTGAAATCGGCTTTGCTGGGTTGGTACCCTAACCCAAATCGATCTCCGAAGCTCTTCGGAGGCGCCCAGCCTTTCGATCCTTGTAACTCGGCCCCGAGCCGTTTTCCTAATTGGAAGCTTCCCTCTAGTGTTGACTTAGTGGTTGTTTCGGCTACCCCAGATTTTGAGGCTTCGCAAACGGGGGATCCCTCCTCGATCCAACCCACGTTGACGATTTCAAAGGCTTGGAAGGAACTCTCCAAGGTTTCGGCAGTTTCGATGTAAGGCACGAATGCATGCTTGGCCAAAATCAAGGCTTCTTCTGCCTTTATTGTGATGAGGGCATTGTCTTTGACGTATTTGAGGCACTGATGCAGGGAAGAGGGGACGGCTCCCACTGAATGGATCCAAGGCCGTCCTAGAAGCATGCTATAGGCGGGTTGGATTTCCATGATCTGGAATGTCAAGATGAAAGGGTGAGGCCCGATGACCATATCCAACTCAATGTTCCCGATGATCTCTCGAGTGGTGCCATCGAAAGCCCGAGCCATCATTCCGCTAGGTTTTATGAGGGAGGAATCGACCGGCAGCTGTTCAAGGACATGCCTGGGCATGACATTAAGTGCGGACCCATTGTCGATTAGGGCCTTTGCTATGACGTGTCCCTTACATTCCACTGTGATGTATAGGGCCTTGTTGTGATCTCTTCCCGAGGGGTCGATCTCTTCTTCCGAGAAGGAAATGCTGCTTAAGGCTTGGATCCTTCCGACAAGGTTTTCCACCCCTTCTGTGGTGATATCCTTAGTCACGAAAGCTTGTTTCAAGACTTTTAAGAGAGCTTGGCGATGCGGCTCTGAAGTGAGGATCAGCTCCATGATGGAGATACGAGCTGGGGTTTTCTTTAGCTGTTCGATGATGCTGAACTCGCTCTGTTTCATGATCTTGAGGAACTCGGTTGTCTCGTCCTCAGTTACAGGTTTGCTCAAACCTTGCGTCTCTTCTACTATCTCTTCACGGATCACAGGGTCTTTCCCTTTGGCTTGTCGTTGCTTTTCTACTTCCTCCGAGATATAACATCTTCCGGTGCGAGTCATGCCCCCGATATGAGAGGCTTCGCCGATAGCGAGTGTTGTTGGTGCGACTGCAGGAGGGGTGGTGACCACCGTGTATCCGTAGTTGAATGGGACCGCGTGTAAGTCCCGGCTGGGAGTATTCACAGCTAATGTGAATACTACTTTGCATGGGATCGTGGCTGCCTCCCCTGCCTGGGCCACATATTCGAAGGAGTAAGGTGCTGGTGGATTGTCCTAGATGGCGTTGATGGCTCCTTGGGTTTCCCCTTTGGTTTGAATGATCCCGAATGTTGCGAGTTGCTTGACTTTTTGCCGAAAAAGTCTGCAATCCTGGATGTCATGCTTGCTTTCCCCTTGGCAGAATAGGCATTGGGCCTGACTATTCCCTGGGAATGGCAAATAAGCGTTGTTGGCTAATGCGAAGAACAATTCTTCATTGGGTACTTCCCCCATCGACAGGTGAGAAAGGTCAATTCCAATGGAAGAAATGTCGCTCATCCCAGGATTATGGTGCGGTAGAGGACTGGTTGTCATATCAGGACCCCTTGTCAAACCTTTGGACGAGATTCGTCCTTCTTTGGTTAGGTGCTCAACCTTCTCTCTAAAGTCGTAGCAGTTTTCCAAGGAGTGTCCTCGGGTTTCGGCGTGATATTCACAGCTATCCTTTGGATCATACCAGCTAGGGTAAGGAAGGGATTGAGGACAGAGTGGGGATGGTGTAATCTGCCCGCCTGCCAAAAGGCTTGCGTAGATCTCTTTCAAAGGAAACGGAGGAAGCGACCATGTCGGTGAAGGGTATGACTCGGAGTCTGAGGATTCCCAAGAAGGTAGTAAGGGCACTGTGCTAGAATAGGAAGGTGGTACCGAATACCTGACGAGGTAATCGAACTTCCCGGAAGGTTGGCCCAAGGTGTCGATCTCGCGGTCGCCTTCATTGCGGCGCGCGGAGAACCGCTTGCACGATGAAGTCGATCTTTTCTTCTGGACCATTTGGAGCGGGGTTCCATTGGCGTTATGCGGGATAGGAAATCCATCTCCGATCGTGTTGATGGATCCTTCCCCAGGGGTCACTTTCTGGGTTTGTATTACCCCGAGACTCGAGAGTTGTCTCACCTTTTCTGCGAATGACTTGCAGCTTCGGATCTTGTGACCGTCACTTCCCTTGCAGTACATGCAGTGACTCGGATTGCCCCCTGAGTATAGCACATATCCCTCTCGAGTTAAGGCCTGGAAAAGCTGTTCTTGTGGCCAACTCGATGCGGAAGATAAATGGTCGTTGCTTTCTCCTGCCGAGATGGCATTCACCCCTCCCTTTCCTTGGGAATGATTGGGAAGAGGGTTGGTGGATGTGTTGGGTCCTTTTGCTAATCCTTCGAAAGATACCCATCCACTTTTGATCAAGTGATGGACCTTTGCCTTGAATGCGAAGTAATTTTCCAGAGTGTGACCTGGGGCTCCAGCGTGATATTCGCATCTTACGTTGTGATCATACCACTTTGGGTAAGGAGGCAATTGAGGCTGAGCCGGAACCGGTACGATCTGTCCGGCCGCCAGGAGATGTTTGTAGATTTCTCCTGCAGGGAGAGGGAGAGGAGGTGGAGGCTCTCGGTTCCACCGATTGTTGGTCGTGTTTTGGTTATTTGGGTCTTTTGGTGGGTTATATGGTTTGGGTTGCATAGGTTGTGATGTTTGCACTGGAGGTGGTGGGAAATGAGTAGGATTTTGAGGTAGGATATTAGCGATTGGTGGTGAATTAAAAGGAAAGGAGGGTTCTGTTGCCCATACCTCACCGATTCCGGCTGATACGGCGGTGGTACCAAATAAGGCGGTGGTGGCGGAAACGGCTGCCCCTGATTAACTTGGGGAGCGACAAATCCGCCGTCCCTTTTCACGACTGATACTTTCTTTGGTACAGACTCTGGTGTTGGATGCGTGATTCGCCCAGACTTAATCCCTTGCTCGACTCTTTCAGCAATTAGGACCATGTCGGAGAAGCTGTTTGAGGGGTTCGAGATCAGGTAGGTGTAGTAGGGAGCTTTGAAGGTGTGCAAGAAAATCGACAAGAGTTCCTTGTCGCTTAAGGGTGGAGAGATTCTCGAAGCCAACTCTCTCTATCTTTGCGCATAGGTCTTCACGGACTCGCCGATTTTCTTTTCCAGATTTTGCAGGTCGGCGCGGTCAGGAGCCACCTCCATGTTGAATTTGTATTGTCGGTAGAAGGCATCGGACAGGTCTCTCCACGTCCTGATCCTGGCTCTGTCCAGCCCCATATACCAAGTTAGGGCGTGTTTGGTCAAGCTTTCTCGGAATAAATGGATCAACAACGGTTCGTTGTGGATCATCTCTGCCATCTTGTTGCAGTATGCTCTGAGGTGGGTCTTCGGGCATTCTACCCCAGTATATTTTTCGAAGTCCGGGATCTTGTACTTCGGAGGTATGACGATCCCGGGGACCATGCACATGTCGGCGGGACCTGTGGGATCGAATGGATCGGCCCCTTCGATTGCTCTGAGTCTCTCCTCGAGAAGATTAAGTCTGTCACTTTTCGGTTTCTCGGCCCCGATGGGGTTAGAACCGAAGGGCAGCATTGGTTCTGATGAGAACTGAGGTTGTGCTGGGTTGAAAGTGAGGAGCTGAGTTCCCACAGGTCCGGGAACTGTGCTCGGAGGAATAGGAGGGAGATACAAAGCCTCCAGGTGGGCTTGGCTCTTGCTGGGGTCCACGGCAGGGTTGATTGAAAGGTGCTGAAGCGATGGGGAGATCTCTTCACCCGCCTTAGCTGTAGGATTTGCAGTGATGGGTACTGTGAAGGGATTATCCCATCTCCAATGGCCCGGGGGAGCAGAAAGTGGCGGGAGTACGGAAGGTCCTGCGACGGTGAGCGAAGAGTGAGGTCCTTTTATTTGAGGGAGATCAAAACCCGGTGGTACTTTGGCGACAGCTTCATCTCTTTCCTTTTCGGCCCTAGTGGCTCTTTCTGTAGTGATCTTAACTTGCTCCTCTAACTCTACGATTCTAGCCATTAGTGCTTCGTCGGTCTTGGCCAGTTCAGTCATTTTTCATTTTTGAAGTCTAGTTAGGGGGAGCCTGTGCAGAGTAGCTTGCTTTCGAGGAGCTATCGTGATCCTGAAAAAGGGAAAAACACAGAAAAAGTAAATACAAGTGAGGATATACAGGTGATATGCAATCCCGAGGCCTCCACATTTGCTCATTCGTTTTCCGGCCACACTTTCATTTGATATTTTCAAGGAGGTCGGTGAGGCGAGGAATCCCAGTAGTTGACAAGATACGAAAGAAGCCTCTATACATTCCCCCGATATGAAGCAAATCTGAGGTGTTAACGGCGAAGCCCAAATCAGCAGGGGCAACCAATTCCGCCATGCCAGGAAGGTCTCTTTTACGCTATACTCTTGACGATGTAATGTCTGATGCCTGGTAAACTCAACCGAGGGGAGAGGCGACAATCTTTGGAGTTTTTGTGATAAACTAGGAAGACATGGCCATGAGTGAGTGATACTCGGATGTTTTGAATACTTGTTCTGATTTTTCGGAATTTCGGTGAGATGATTGTGTTTTACCCCGGGGGAATTTTTTTTTTTTTTTTTTTTTTTTAGTTTATATTGGAGGGATAGTTGATATGGAAAAGATGAGTCGATTTAATAAATATCCGAAAGAGTACGACTTTATTAAAAGTGTTTACAAAAGTATGGTAAACTTGCTAAATTTATCAAAAATGGCTAAGATAGGTGGAATCAGGGGTCCTAGCTAAAAAGAAAAGATTTGCCGATATCCGAGCCTTTCCCTGAAGGTGTCATTCCTAGGCGTCTGAGTCTTCTTGTTCCTGCCAAAGGTACTCCATTGAAGCCAACTCCCCTTTCTTCATCTCTATCTCAGCCTCTAAAGCGGCAATTCGGCTTTGTAGTGTCTGATCGTTGAAACTTCGTTCCCCGAAAATATCAAGTGAAAGTAGTGTATGTGCCGACATGTCGAATGAGCAAAATGGGTCCTATGGGACAAAAATAAGATTTTAAATGCAAAGTAACCTGCACGTGTCAGAAAATTTACAGTTCGTATAACAGAAAAATCACGTCAATATGCCACGACAAACAGGTGGTATTGAATTTAAAGTGCGGAAAAGTAAACAGTTGATAAGTGCGACCGACCATGTAGGCGGTATTGAATTTAAAGTGCGGAAAATTAAAGTGCGGAAAATTAAACAGTTGATAAGTGCGACCGACCATGTAGGCGGTATTGAATTTAAATTGCTGAAATTTAAAGTGCGGAAAAGTAAACAGTTGATAATTTGCGGAAGGATTTCCAGCAGTTTTGCGAAAAATTAAAGCAGTTGAATATTTATGAAAATTAAAAAGCGACCGACCATATAGGCGGTATATTAAATGACTGAAATTAAACGGTTAGATATAACTGACTGAGGTTAGATAGCATGACAATAAATATCACGATGAGCAATTCACGTATAAAAACAATTTAAGAACCAACTTGATTCAAAAATAAGCATACGAAATATTTTACAAAAAAAGTGACTTAAACAATTCAAGTATAAAACACACGAGAAACAGCATGTATCGTGAAAAATAAATATATGAAACATGCGAGCATTTTACGTAAAAAAAAATGACGAATCAGAGGCATGGAAAAACGTGAATGGGCTGGGCCCAGCTTAAAATTTGAAGAAATGGGCCAAGAACAGTTCCTGGCCCAAGGGAATTAATTTAAATGGTGATGGGCCAAGCCCATCACCTTTCCTTCATTTTCCGCGAAGGGCCGCATGGCCCAACTTAAACATCTTCTTCAACCTCACGTCGCCGGCGCCACTGCCGGCGACGGAGGTGACGAACCAGGCGATGGATTCGCCTGGTTCTTGGCTCAAAAAAAATCCTCTCTCCTCCAGCAGTGCAAACAAACCATCACAGCAAGAAAACAGAAACAATAACAGCAGGATTTTTGAGGAAAACGGAAAGATGCATTTTTACGTTTATTAACGAAATAATTAAACTAAGCCATGATAATTCAAACGAATGTTAGCATGGTGAAATTAGGTTGAAACTCAAGCAATTAGAACATGTTTGAGCAGTTAAATGGTCATCAAAGTCAAGAACGAAAATTAGGGAGAGAAACCGTAAGTGAGAGAGAGAGAGAAACTTACCGTGATTGTTGCTGCCGCGAGCGGACGGACGAACGGGAGTGAGGCTCGAGGGTGCGGGAATTGGTCCAGGAAAATGGAGAGGGAGAGTGTTGTTGTTTTTTTTGTTGTAAAATTTTCGGACCCCTTTGACGAAGGAACAGAAGGCTATTTATAGCCGAAAGACGCGTGGGAGAGTGGCGGAGGGAGCTACGCGTGGTGGCCGGCTATCATGGTGGCAAGGCTACGGGATAGCCGTGATGATGGCGGAGGGACAAGAACTACGGGAGCAGTTGGCTTGGGCGTGGGCTGCTCCGCTGCGTGCTGATCGCCACTGTGCATGTGCATTATGCATATTAAATTGTCAACCGTTGATCTGGTTGACTTTCCTTGGTTGACCAGATCAACGGTTGAGATCAAAGGCCATTAAGTCTCATTTAAATGGCCTCGAGCCGAGACTCGCGGGCAAACGTACTGACTTTTCGAGCCGAAGGTACTAGCGCGTAGGGAAAAATATGACGGTTTTAGCCGTCTACAGTGAATCATGAAAATTTTCCGTTTAACGCGTTTATTTCCTCGTTCAAAGACGCGGAACGCGGGAATGAAAAAAATAAAGCGTTACACCGAAAATTGCGCGAAACGCTGTAGACCATTGCGAGCAGAAAAAAATCTAGCAACTAGTTGATGGAAAACATTTTGAAGTCAAGCTGTTGTCCGAGCGAACTTACTCGGGTCCAATAAAAGCTCGACCGTAAATAATAATAAAAAAATAAAAATACTAAAAAATGTGCTAAAATATTAAAAATCTTAAAAATCATGAGATGACCTAAAACGAAGAAACGACTCGCAAACGACTGCCGGATAGTAAAAAATGTGAGTTTTAAGGCTAAAAATACTAATGATAATAATGACAAAAATACTTGATGAAAAATTAAAAACGCGATTTCGAAAGCTGACGATGCTAACGATGATGCTAAAACGCGATGCAAACCCTAAAAAGGCCAGTGATAGTAACTTACCTACAGATGACTATAATTTAAGTAAAAATGACAGTAAATTGAATAAATGATAAAAATTCTAAAATTAAGTAAAAATGACGTCAAAATTCGGGTATCAACAACTTCTATTTTGATCTTTGTGGTAATGTCACGGGTGAATCCCTATACTAGTAGATCTCCTCGGGCAGCTTGATCGTCGAAGCTTCGTCCCCCGAAAATATCAAGTGAAAAGTAACGTAGGTGCTGTCATAGCGAATGAGCAAAATGGGTCCTGTGGGATAAAAATAAATTTTTAAGTGCTAAGTAAACTGTGCGTGTGAGAAATCCGCAGTTCGTATAACAGAAAAATCACGTCAATATGCCAACAAGACAAATAGAGCCACGACAAACAGGTATAATCATGATGCACGTGCTGGGGCTCTGATTCCGACATTTCTAACTGGCTTGAATGGTTCCTGGATGATACCATGAAAAGGTCCCTAAAGTGTCGTCCAGTGTCCCGATTCCTTGCGAAATCGTGTAACCTTTCGACTGGCTTTAGGGGTTCATCTGAGTTGGGATTGGCGAACACTACCCAGGACATGTGTCCTAGGGCGTCACTACTACCCTCCTAATTTGGTAATTGTCCCTTGGGTGTAGAGCGCTATGTAATGCATATGACAATTGATAAAGCAAATAAATGAACAGACCAGCAATTGATCAAAGCACATAAATAAATGAACAAATAAAACACCTCTCTAAAAAGATAAAACCGGCTCCGACCCTAAGAATCCCCAGTGAAGTCACCAAACTGTCGCGCCCCACGAAAATTGCGAAAGAACAATTCGCGAGTGTGCAACGAAATTTGAGACCTTACAATGCTCGGTATAAAAGGGACGCCTAGCAACATGCAATGAAGTCGCCACCCTAATTTGGTTGCTAGGTTTAGGGAACCTTAATCGTCATGGCATAAGAAATATAATAAATAAAAAAACTAAAGGCACAAAAAAAGGGTCTGGACCCCAGACAAAGGTTCGAGGTCGTATTATGGTCTCGGGAAGGTGTTAGGCACCCGAGTCACATCCGAAAATGGTTACCGGTTGATGAGAGAGGTGTTTTTAAAAGGTGTTTGATGAAAATGCGTTTTGTTTTGAAAAGGGGCCCCTCAGAGGAATCGTCACTTTAGTCTTTTCTATGACCGTGACCGTTCAGAAATAATTAATCGTTGGACGGGGTTACCGTTTGAACGTCTTTAGGACGGGGTTACCGTTTATCAAGACAGATTGATTATTCCTGACCGTAACGTGATGGGACTGAATTTTCTGAAAGACTGAATGAGCGCCCTCTATTTCATCATCGGGCCATGCATGATTAACTTAATTATTATGTGATTCTATCATTGATAGCTTAGCAAAGTACAAATTAAATGATAGATTTTTGAAATGATAAATTGATGTGGGATCGAAAGTCCCCATGTGCATGCAGTCAATATAAGCGAGAATTTAAAATCATGTGAACATGGCATTTTAAGCAAATCTTTAAACACGTTGTTCATGTGAGTTGATTTTAGTTCTAGCAATTCAATATATCATGTGTACGATTGATATGTACAAAAAGCGTTGAATAAATAAAAAGGAGCAAAAGGCGTACTTTCGAGCGAAGCTTGAATTTAAAACCTACAAAATGAGAGTATTAGTGATAGCTCGAAAAATAAATAAGCAATTTTACGAGTGCGAAAAATTAAATGACAGTTGATTGCATGCGAGAAATGATTGATTTGACGCATACGAAATTTGAATGCTAAGTTGATTGCATGCGAGAAATGATTGATTTGACGCATACGAAATTTAAATGCTGAGTTGATTGCATGCGAGAAATGATAGATTTAACGCATACGAAATTTAAATGCTGAGTTGATTGTATGCGAGAAATGATGGATTTAACGCATACGAAATTTAAATACTGAGTTGATAAGTGCAGAAAAATTAAATGCAGTTGACGATTTACAGGGAATTAAAACAGTTGATGGTTTGCATAAAATAAAACAGGTTGATATTGCAGAAAATAAGCAGTTTGATATTTGCAGGAAATAAGCATTTTGATATTTGTAGAAAATAAAACAATTGATATTGCGGAAGAATTTCCAGCAGCTCGCAGAAAATTAAAGCAGTTGATATTTACGAAAATTGAAATGCGACCGACCATGTAGGCGGTAAATTGAATTTAAATTGCTGAAAGTAAATTGCAAAAAATTTAAGTGCGAATAAATTAAACAGTTGATAAGTACAGAAAATTAAACAGTTGATAGTACGAAAAATAAACATGCGAAGCATACGAAATATTTTTACGGAAAAGCGTGATCCGAAATCTCGGAAAGAAATGAAAATGGGTTGGGCCCAACTAATAAAATGAAAGGAAAGTGAAAATGGGCCAGGAATAGTGCCTGGCCCATGAAAAATAAAAGGGAGGGTGATGGGTCAAGCCTATAACCAAGGACGGATGAATAGGCCTTGCATGGCACTATTCATCGTCCTCTCCCTTGGTCGCCAGCGCTACTGCCGGCGGCCAAGCTCCGGCTAGCCTTGTCTGTTTCTCGCGATCTTCATACCGAGACGCTCGTCTTCTCGACGGCGTCTCGACCGTACGAACCCCGAATTTTAATAAAAATCGTACCAAGTTTAATTTCAAAAAAATGACCAAACCGTTAATTATCAAAAACTAATTAATTCGCACGATCTAGCTGACGATTCTTAAAATTGAAAGTATGTATTTAATCTACATCATGCACATGAATTAATGGCACAAAAACAAGCAATTTATCTCTTCAAAACGAAGCCAAACGAATTAAAGAAGAGAAATGGACAAATGGACCGAAAATAAACTAGAGAGAGAAAGCTTACTCTCAAGCTTTAAACTGTGACGATTATCTCTCTAAGTGAGCAACTGATCAAGAGAGAGAAGAAAGCAAGGTTTCCTTGCGGATTTGGTGTCGTTTATTCGAAGGAGAGAGGGGCCTTTTATAGGCGAGAGATCGCGTGGCTTGCCGGACGTGACGAACGCGAGTGGAGGCCGAGCGGTCGTGTTGGCGGGGCTAGGTGGTTGCGCTGGCGGGGATAGGTGCTGAGAAGCGATCGTTCGGACGGGACAGGACGTCGGAGCAGGCTGCTCGGTGGCCTGCTCCACTGTTCGCACGCGTCCATGGTGCATGCGCACCATGGCTTGATAATTAGTCAACCGTTGATCTGGTTGACTTTTCTTGGTTGACCAGATCAACGGTTGAGATCAAGTTGACCTTTACCTTATCTAAATGGCCTCGAGCCGATTCCTGCGAGCAAACGTTCTGACTTTTCGAGCCGAAGGTACCAGCGCGTAGAGAAAAATACGACAGGTTTAACCGTCTACAGCGAATGATGAAATTTTTTCGTTTAACGTGTTTATTTTCTCGTTCAAAAACGTGAAAAGTTCGGACGGAAAAATAATGACGTTACGCCGAAAATTACACGAAACGTTGTAGACCGTTGTGAACGGAAAAAAAGCTAGCAACTAGTTGATGGAAAACATTTCAAATTCAAGCTATTGTCCGAGCGAACTTACTCGGGTCCGATAAAAGCTCAAACGAAAATAATAATAAAAAATAAAAATACTAAAAAATGCGCTAAAATATAAAAAATTCTAAAAATCATGAGATGGCCTAAAACGTTGAAAAAACTAGCAAATGACTGCCGGATAGTTAAAAATGTGACTTTTAAGGCTAAAAATAATAATGAAAATACGTGACGAAAAATTAAAAACGCGATTTCGAACGCTGACGATGCTAAAACCCGATGAAAATTTTAAAAACGCTAGCGACAGTAAATTAACTAAAAATGACAGTAAATTAGGTAAATAACAGAAATGCTAAAATCAATTAAAAATGGTGTCAAAATTCGGGTATCAACAGTTATTGTTAAAACATAATCATCTAATTGAAGTTTTCAATCAAACCTAAAAACAGAAAAAAAAATTGAGCATAACTCATCCATAAACTAATGAAACCCTCAACAATAGTTTTCAAACAAACCTAGAAAGCCAAAATAATTGTACAGAAAATTGTGCAGCCGAAATTATCAAACCCAGAAGTATTCTGCTTACATAAACTTCAGTCCAATCACATATCAGACAAATCCCAGAAAGAAGTACTAAAAAAAGGCACAAAATGTATTCCATACCACTTTACACAAAAGGTTCAAATTCGTTACTCCAATCAAGCTTTTACAAAACCACACAAACAACTACACTAATCTTCAAGATAAATGACTAATAATATTTAGATTGATACTTGGGCAACATCTCAATGAGGCATTTCTCCACGGAAGGGTTAGAGAATTTGAGCATACCTGACAGAGACAATTTGTTAATATCAAAATGCCTGTCTTGTTTGCCATTGCTTGCCAACAAAACATCTTCAACGAAGAGCTGATCGAAATCAAACTTACCAGGAAATGTAGTGGAATTGAGCCTCTTCTCTTCATCACAATCCTTCGCAACCATTACTTCCTCATCATTCACCACAATATCTTCATCATCACTCACCACAATCTCTTTATCATCATTCACCATTATCGCTTCATCCTTCACTTTTACCTCAGCATTCTTCCCATTGCCAGCTATAGATTGAACCTCTTCTTCTTCAGCTACTACAACAGAGACCATCTGATCATCACTATCAAATGTATCCTCAACAATCATACATTCTTCCTCGACAACTTCATTCCTTGCTTTCTCTCTTGGATCCTCTTCAACCACATTCTCTTCTTCTTCGTCGAGATAAATCGAATCCTTCACGAATGCCTTCATGGAAGCATCATATTCCACCAAACTATCGTACTGTGAATCTGCCCAATAATCGATGCTTTCCATTTGTAATTTTAGAAATTCCTAAACCCTAATTTTGGCCAAATTGAACAAAGAGGTGAGGAAGAGAAAGTAGAAGGAGGTCAAGATTGAATTTGCTCAAAAGGGAAGGAAAAATTGAGTAATAGTAGCCTCGGTTTAAACCATGAAAATTTGGTTTCCCCCCCAAACTGAAATTGGAATTCCCTCCACAATTGTTGATAGCCTCAGTTTAATGAAGGACGGATGAAAGTCAAAGGGGCTGGATTTTGAATTTTGTAAATAGTGTAATGAATAGGGTCCTTTAGTCATGTAGCAAAAAAATTACTATTAGAAGAGATAAAATGATAATTAAAGAAGACCAAAGAATCCTTAGGAAAGTGACAATTATTAGAATCCGAAGGGAGTAGTACTTAATAATTTTTTATTTTTTTTTCAGTGAGGGCGGCTCTAGTGGATCTGCCACTGTATAATACAAAACTATTTAATATTATTACTTTGGTTAAACTCGGCTCAACTTTTAATCCTTTAACTTTTTACCTTTCTAAGTCAATCTCTTAGTCTGGTTGTAAAAACCTTATTTTTATAGTGATCAAACATGACAAAGTTGGTATGGCTCATGACCCAAGCTCAATTCAAGCATGTCTTGTTTATTTATTAAATAAGCCACTTTTATATTTTAGCTTACTTGAAAATTCTATACAGGTATAGTTTGGCATATAATTGAAAGTTAAAAATAAAATAAAAAGACAAATCATTCCTAGGACCGTGATATATTTTCCTGGATAATTTACATAAATTGAACGTATACTATAAGTACCTTCGATGACAAAATGAAAATGAGAAACAGTATAGGCCGTATTGGTGATTTACTTATTGGGCCGTTGGGCCTTGTGGGAATATAAGAAGGCATGAATACAGACAAGAATGTGAATTATCTACCTAGTATTTGGGCTAAAGTCCACTATCATGGCCCAAGGTATTCCTAAGACGCAAGAATAAGAGCAATTATAATTTTTTTTTATAGATGAATGTAGAACTCGAAGTTAAAATCTTATTGGAACTTTTATCACCAATAAAACAACCAATGAACTATGTTTCTATTATGTTAGCTCAAGGATTCATACCTATGGTATTAATTTTGATGATGATAAAACATTAATATATTTACTAATATGTGTGTTTATAAGTATCATTTGTAGATTACACACTATAATAAAAAGAGTTTTTAAAGATTAAAGCTTGTGATCTTGTGATCTTGAGATATTTTAAATGAGGCAAGTTTTTGAGGAGAAGATAAAAACTCAAATTGATTACTCAGTTTATTTATTTTTATAAGTATGAGCTCTAACAAACTCAATAATATTTTAATATAATCTCAATGCATGTTTGCAAAATGGTTTAAAACAGTTTAAATCAAAATTGGTTGCAAAACTATTTTCAAGTTTATTTTGGAAATTCATAAATTTTAGATGAAGAGAGTATGCTGCCTGTTTCTCACAGTGTGCTGACTTGGTCATGAAAATTTACTCTTGGTGATGCCTTAGGTTGTCTCGATGATAGCATACCACCACCATGCTTTCTTGGGCTGCTTTTTCTGAGTAACGGCTAATTAAGATGACATAGTGACTGATTAAAACAACATATCGTCACTAATCTGATAACTCACTTTAGGGAATTTAATGCATTTCAGACGGAAAACTTTGTTCCCAACACCTGTAAACGGCTAGAAATATCTCACACACTATAAATACATATTTTCTATTATTTAGTAAAGTTAATGAAAGTTTAAAATTATTTGTAGACTATAAACACTCACTCTTTCAAGAATTAAAATAAGAGAATTAAAATTTGATATTTCCACTTCTTGCTTACTTTTGAGTGTGTAAGTTTTGCTTTCAATCCTTGATCCTTGAGGCTATATATTGTGATTATTGGTGTTTTTATGTCTCATATATTATATCTTAAACACTAATTTATGCTTGATTTATTATTTAAAATTCAATTCATTGTGAAAGTGATTGATCATTTATTTCTCATGTTTTTACTGTCTAAATATCTTTAATTTAGACAGTAAAGCTGTTGATTCCTATGAATTCTTCATACTTTTGCAGGAAATACTTGGAGGCTGGGAAAGAGGTGAAAAGTCACTTATGAAGAACAAAATCAGATATTCGATCTATCTTGGTCGAGGGCTTAGCCAAAGGCTTGGCCAAGACAGTCGCAGGGACAAACTGCATTAGGAAACTTGAGGGCGCGAGTGGATAAATGATGACAACTGTAGTGGCTGCGAAATTTGAGGGATTTATGATCACGATTTGAAGATATTTCCAGCAAGACTCCTTATCAGGATCCCCCTCTTGAACAATATTTTATTTTATAAACAAACAATCTCTTTTTGAATTTGTAATAATTTAGGATTTGATTTTCTTTTAAACTTTGAAAGAGTTGGAGTTTGAGTAGGAGAAGTTAGTTGCTAATGTTATAAGCTGTGAAACTCTAGACTCTCATAATCATCTCCCCTCTGTTTAAGTTTTATCCAATTAATAAAACAGTTTTCTTGATCTGATTAAATCCTTCATTCCTGGTAAGATTTCAAGGGTTGTGTTCTTTATGAATTCGTGAGATCAAATCAACTTTCATAATTTTTACATCCGAAATCATCTTTTTGCCTAATTTAACAAACCGCTTACTTGCTAGAATTAAGACTTGATCACTCTTATATTTTAGTAGAGAAGAGTGAAACTGGATAGGCCAAGTAAACAGCTAGTCTCGCGAAGGCTAGTAGGAAATAAGTGATATAGTCCAGACCAGATTGACAACCTAGGGCCTTGATTGGGAGGTAGCTTGGGCTAGGTACTGTCTTCACCTGAGCTATTGAGGAAGTGAACAACCATTCAAGACAGCAGCCAGAAGAATAAACCCTTTAACTAGCAAGGTGTTCTTTGGTTAGGATTACCAGGAATGGGAGCACCCGCCAAGTAATTAGAAGAGGAGGGAAGCAGGAGTGAACAAGAGCACCTCCACTCTATAGCAGTACTATAAATATAGAGATGAACACCATTGAATCAGTGATCGAATCATAAGAACATAGCCGGCTCATGCTCTTACCGGAAATTTTCTCTTAACTGTTTTTATCTTGACCCCTTGTCTTGGCCAAGCCTCCGGCCAAGACATATTTTCCAGTTTTCTTTTCTTTTCTTTTGCAGTTTTATTTCCAACAACCAAAACCCCAAATTCAGTGACGAGCAAGTTAACCCAACTGGTCATCAAAGAAATCCACATTTCACCAACAAAGTCTCTGCGGATGATCCTGTTACCACTATCTACAAGTCCATTGTGGACAGTGATAAGTTGTATTCTACCCTATTTTTCCATTCATTATTACAATTATGTTTTATGCTTTCGATAGGCGATCAGAAGGTTTGAAAATGTATCATAAACACTTTAGGTTAAAGGTTAGTGTTCTTGTCCTTGAAAAAAACTTAGGTTGTCATCCTTGCTTTCGATAATAGGATTGTGTATAAATTGTGTTTGCACCTTCAAAAGGTAATTGTAAAGGTTTTTCTTGAACCTTGAAAATGCATTGCAAGTGGTTATAAGTGAATCTTAGAAACCCTAAACTAGTAGAGTTGTAAAATCTTAAATGATGAGCTTTTATGCAGTGGAGTACCTCTAACTAGAGAGGGAACCACTTTAAACACAAGTATCTTGCTATTCTTTCTTTCCTCACCGATTTAAATGTTTTTAATTGTATAAATTTAAACAAGTTTTCAAGAATGCCTAATCACCCCTCCCTTCTAGGGTATTCATTGTGGATTTTGATTTCTCATATTAGTAAAACGAACAACTATGAAAGATTGGCGAGGTGCATGATATTATATTATAACATTAAAAAAAATGCATGATATACATTATAATCGATTGGATATATCTAAATTTCCTTGGTTTTATCTAACTATTTTGCTTTCAATACTACCATATATGTATATATGATATTAGCACGGTTTAATAAGATTTGCAAAACACAACATATTTTTACCATTCATAAACAATGTAAAGTTATCATTTTGATATATTAACAATGAGACATATCATTATTTCTTTAGTAAATATTGCCTCCTGTTTTGAAACAATGTCGTTTAAGACATTGTCCCTCCGACTGCGTTTAAACGTCGTTCTTACCTCCCCATTCATTTTTTCTTTTTTTCTGACAATTCTACCCTTGTCACCAAACAAAGGCAAGAGCATCATCTTTCTCTGTCATTTTCAATCATAAAACAAAGCACCTGCAAGTAGGGGTGAGCATCGAATCGAATCGGATAAAATTTGCTCATTTCGGATCGGATCTGACCAACTGTACAACCTCTAAATTCGAGATCATCCAATCCAAATCGGAAAAGACGGATTCAGATCGAATATGATCCGATCAACTGTACAATAATATAAAAAAGAACCAAAGAAAAACATCTCTTTCATCACCGGCCACCACCATGTGCCTTGTATTTCTTTATCCATCGCATATCTTGACGACCGAAGCAAAACGATGTCACTTAGAAGCTATACGATGTTTCTTTAGGATATTGTGAGGTGGAACTCGCCCTTTGCAGGCCATGGTGGTGGCTGGTGAAAGAGTGGCGGAGATGGAGATTGATGTGGTGTGAGATAAGAAAGAGTTTGGAAGGGTTTGAGTGTGGACGACGAAGATGGAGATTGATGTGATTGGAAAACGTTGGCAGAGGTGAAGAGTGAGGAATGACAGTGTAGTAAATAAGTGAAAAGTACAGAAGCATTATCGTAAGTAAACAACACTAACAACGTGTCCTAAAATGTTGTGCCCGATTTCCAAACAACATACTTTGGAGATCGGATGGAGTATAAAACAATACAAATGAACTCACATTAAATTATTTTATTAGTTTGAGTAAATTTATGATCTTAAAAATAAACATCATTAAAACAATGCAACATATTGCATAAGTCATTATTTATCTAATGAGTAAACTTTAAATAACTCAAATATATATCTTAAAATATAATTGCAATCGTAAAATATCCTTAAATCCTAAAGAAACAACGACTTACTTTAAATAAAAATGAATAGTTTTAAGTCAGTGGCGGAGCTTGACATCTATCCTTGAGGGGTAAAAATATATTACATGGTACTAAAATCGGCAAAAAAAATTAATGAACATTTTATTTGGTAATTTTATAATAAATGATTAAAGTCAATATGTATAGTAGTTTATCACGTTCTTTTAAATTTGCAAATCCATTTACAGTAGCGGAGCTTGAATAAATTTGTTGAGGGGCCAGTTAGATAATTTTTTTAGGGAGAAAATAAGAGTTGATGATAAAGAAAATAATAGAACTTTTAGGATTGTTTTGTAATAATTTAAAATTTTAAAAGGTAAATATAAAAATAATATAATTTTAATGACTATTATAAGAGAGTAAAATATTAAGGGAAAAACTAAGAAGGAATAAATTCCTAAATCTAACCTTCTTTTTTTTTTACGTCAATAAAATATAATAATCTTCAAACTCTCATATTGCGAAATCATTTTCTAATAAAGAAATCATAGCTGACTTATTCAAACTACTTTATGTTGACAACTAGGGGTGTTCATTGGTCGGTACCCTAATTTTTCGGTATTTGGTATATCAAACAAAAAAAATTAGATATCGTATCATAGTTTCTATTGATCGATACCGTTACCATATTACCGAAATAATTTCTATTTTTCTAGATAATTCCAACAGTTTTTATCAAATAGAAATCTAAATAAA
The DNA here is from genome assembly GCA_963691705.1 of Viola odorata. Classification (NCBI taxonomy): domain Eukaryota; kingdom Viridiplantae; phylum Streptophyta; class Magnoliopsida; order Malpighiales; family Violaceae; genus Viola; species Viola odorata. The sequence continues at coordinate 11,240,042 of OY829538.1, forward strand.
ATCCTAATTTAAATTGTAATTATCCTTTGGAGTTTATAAAATTCGAAACACTGTTGGTTAAGTGTCCTTCTAGAAACAGAAGTGCACAAACGCGTCCTTCCTTGTTGGGCCCAAGCCCATCGCTTTGTTTCTCAAGTCCAGCTGAACTGTCCTCGGCCTGGTGAAGCGAGTCTGGATGACTCTTCCCCAGGCCTGGGAAAGAGGCTGGCTCGCTCTCTTTTCACCCTTCACCATCTTTTTGCTCTATTTAGTGACTTTTCTGTTCCTTTTCTTCTTTCTGGTTCTTTTATCAGATTTCTGTAAAAAGGAAGAAAAATACCCTCTATCAGTAGTATCATCATCTAAAACAGTCAAAATGGATGATGAATAATCACAATATTAGCATTCAATCAAATCCCTCACACTGCCCTAATGCTTGCCCTCAAGCATTTTCATCATAAAACAAACAGACACACATAAACAAAAATCAGCAGTCCCTAGAATTTCTTTTATTCAATCATGTACCTCACCACTAGAATTACCTAGACACTTCAATCACTAAATCAATGCAAGACTATCAAGGACCGATCAATACCCTAAACATATCCTATCCAAATGGTTTCAAGACATCTAGCTATGCATTCTAAGTAATAATTGAAGGACAAAACATCACTGCAGGCTTGAACATATATCAGTGCTAGTTCCAAATAAATGTGCATTCAAAATAGTTGTGCTTTCTATTGTCATTTCTTATTCATGGCAGAATATTTTCAATTTTTCATTGACCTTTGGCCACTGCCAATTTCATGTCTTTTTCTTTTTTTTCCTTTTGCAGGTAGATTTATTTTCATTTTAAAGCAACGTTTGTTCTTTTTGGGCTCTCCAACTCCCAGAACTTTCGCTTTTGCTTATTTTCTGCTCTACTTTCATGAAATTTTTAGCACATAAACTTGCAGAAATAATCAGATGGGAACTAAGCAAATACTCAAGGCAAAACAACTATTTTTGTCACATCAATTATATTCCAGACTCTCAGCCAGATGTACATGAGACCATATGGATAAGTAATATTCTAAGAGCATTAGGATATATGCCTTTTAAGCATTGATCATGTTATGCTCATTCACTCCCTTGGTACTAGAGCATGAATTTGGTTAGACAAGTGTCAAGTTGTATTTCTAGTGGTGAACTACATGCCTGAATTTGAGATCTGGGGGCTGATTTACAAAACAAGACAGAAAAACAAGACACACTGTCTACCTAGAAACACATGGAAAAAGAAGAAAGAAAAATCATGCAGATATTAGACTCTAGAAAAATTGAAAAATTGACTCAAATTGACACAATTAAGCAAAACAATCAAACAGACTCAACTAATTGCACCAAACAGACTCAACTAATTGCACAAATAGCCCTAAAAATTTCCTCCCCCACACTAGAAGACACTTCGTCCTCAAAGTATGAGTTTGGGAAAAAGAAACAAAAGAAAATACTAAAATTGAAAAACAGCAAAAGAAAGATGAAACCTAGGTATGGTTCAGACAGTGGGTGGTGGTTGGGACTGATTGCTGTAGTCGGAAGTAGGGTTGTTGCATTTTTATGGAATTATGGAGGATAGGAGTTGTATTTTGAGTGGGAAAAGGATAAGTAATTAAATAGGAGTGGGAAACAACAAGTTGATTTTTTTTTCTCTTTTCTTTTCTTTTTTTCTATTAGGATAATCATTGAAATAGATTTCCTAATAGAAATAGGTAACCAACTGGATAACTGCTGCAATTCTGGGCGAAATACTCTCTCTCTTTTTTTCAAAATTTTGCTTTCGCTTGATTTTCTTCCATTCTCCATACTAGACCCTTCCCTATATTTTCTCCTCTTCACTCCTGTCAATTCTTGGCGAAATACTCTCTTTTTAAATAAAAAAATCTGTTTTCGCTTGATTTTCTTGCATTCTCCATACTAGACCCTTCCCTCTATTTTCTCCTCTTCACTCCTGTCAAAAGAAATCAAATCATCCATCAGTTTTGCTCTAAAAAAATAACAGTCTTATTGAAAATCATTAACTAGAAATCGAAAACACATGGGTTGCCTCCCATTAAGCGTCCCTTTTTATAGTCTTGGACTAGATATTGTTCTTGTTCAGTCTCCAGTATGTAGGTTGTGGATTGCATCACTGATGTTAGCTATCTTTCATTCAATGGCCTTCTTGTACTCCTTCATTATTCTCACACGCTCTTCTTCCTCCAATTTTGACAGCTTGTTGGAATTTGTCACTGGTAGACTCTTTCCCAGACCTGGGAAAGAGTACATCAAGTGATCTGGTAAAATTTTCAGCTCCAAGTTTAGGTTCTGCAAAACTGAAGGGAGAAGTGTGTTATTAGTGGTTGGAAAATCTAGAATCTTAGGAATATTGATATCAGAAAGAAAATTAGAATGATCAAGCTCAAAAATAGTTTCTTCAATTTCTTCTCTGATTCAAAACTTTCCTCTATCTCAAGCATTTTTGGCTTGTTAATGTGTCTGCTAAGAACACAATCCAAGGGGTCAGAAGCAATTAATTCATGAATATTATCAGCATCATGATCAATAACATCTATGCAATTAACACTATGCATGTCATCAGGAAATTGCATGGCATCATAGTGATGTGCTGTCGAGACACCTCAAAATTAATAATAAAACCTGCAATCTAGTGCACAAATAAATTGTGTATAGTGGTACATGGTCGATCCACAGGGACTAAGGTAGACACTGTCTTGTAATGTGCGGCGAGGGCAAACAGTTCAAAATAGTCACAAGTAACGGGGGGTTTCAAGAGTTGGTTGATTAATAACTATGAAAGCAGTAATGGACAAAAATAAAATAAATAAGAAATCAATGGAGAGGGAAGTCCCCGGTAGGAATCTATCTCCGGTTGCATTCAAGGTTAGTCGGTCATCGGTGCAATGATCTTCTATCCCTGATAGGTAGACGCGCTATATGGACCAGGTACGTTTAGGTCCCCTGCTTCCTTCCGTATGAGAAACTACTCCACGGTACGTTTATGAGGGCGATACTCAAAGGCCCATGAAGATGAAGGAAGACGCGTCTAGGGCGAGACACTCAGTACGTTCGAGGCTCTACCCTAATTACTTACTTAACCCAGTCGGATTGGACCGGCGACCTGATGACTCCGATCTGGTCGTCTACTTTACCCTGTAGCTTTGCGTTAGTTATAACAACAGAGATGACTTTAATCGCCTAGGCCTACCAACTAGTTGATCAGGCTAGAAACAGTCCTAGTAGAATTGACAAGAAATTGTTAAGTAAATAAATATCAACTAGTGATATAATAAATTCAATTCGACCTCACGGCGTTCCTAAGCAACCTTTGATGATCCTACCAAGAACAAGGGATTTAGCTACTCATAATAAAAGAGAAATAAATAAAATAAAATAATTGCATAAAGAAAGAGAAGATGAAGAACCGGCCGGAGCAAAGCTCCGATTTATTGGATAAAATTAAGGGACGCCGGAGACGGGAGTATGGTGACAGCAATTCCACAAGCGGAAAAGGTATCCGAAGGTAGATGATGATACAAAAGGGGTCGTTCGTCCTCCTTAAATCTAAATGTGTTTTAAAAGGAAAAATACAAAGATGGAAACTAGTAAAAGGGGAAAAATCCTAGATTTAATCGGAATTAATCCGAGATATCTTCTTGCCAAAACGAGGGAGATCTGGAGTGAAGGTGCAGATCTTTTGATTTCTTTCCTTCCGCGGTTTCCTTCTCCAGCACTGGTCTGCACTGTCATCGTGAGCACTCAGCTGCAAGGGCAAGCTAATCAAAACTGTCAGAATTCCAGTGAGTAATGCATCTTTTAGTAATTTCCTCTCCAAAATCCTAGATCTGCAAATAGTAAGGAAACAACAGCCAATTAGCAGCATCAAGATCTAAAACGGCTTGGAAAAGGAATAAAAAATCCGTACAAAATGCATCATATCACATACATATTAAAAGTAATAATCTCATTACTGAATTCCAACGTCAAGCACCCTTTAAACACATCTATCTTAGCCCTAGCAGTCCTAAAAAATGGTCTACCTAGCAATATTTTAGTAGACTTGGATGTATGCTTATTATCCATATCAACCACATAAAAGTCAGCTAGAAAAACAAAGTCATGAACCTGCACTAACACATCCTCAATGACACAAATAAGGTATATAATTGATCTATCAGCTAATTGAGTTACAACCCTTGTTTCTTCCAATTCACTAATATTCAGTCTTAAAAATAGTCAATGACAAAACATTAATCCCAGCTCCAAGAGCACACAGCGCTTTCTCTATGCTCTAGTCTCCAATTTTTCAAGGAATGAAAAAAGTCCCTCCATCCTTGCATTTGTTAGGCAACTTTTTTCTGAAAAATAGCCAAAATGTTTCTCGTTTAGATTGATCCTCTCTATACCTGCAAGCTTCTTTTTATTAGTGTACAATTCCTTAAGAAATTTAGCATACTTCGGTATTTGAGTTATCACATCAATCAAAGGAATATTAATGGCTACTTTGCGAAAAAAATTCCAAAATCTCCCTCTCTTCCCTTTCCTTGTTGGCCTTTTCAGACCTTTGAGGAAAGGGCAGAGGGATTACTTGTTATTCCTTCTGGACTACAATTTTTGGAATGACATTAGTCTGAACTACTTTTTCAGGTATCATTTCTGCTTCAGGCTCAAGTTCTACTAGCAGTGGAACTGCTTCTTGCCTCTTTCCCAGGTCTAGGAAAGAGTCAAGTTTGTCTGGAATTTCTGCTCCACTTCTTAATGTCATGGCTGATACATTGTGCAAATTTGTGGGTATCGGTTGAAAGGACGATCTTTCTGGATTTATAGTTTCTTTTATTCCAGCTTTCAGTTCTCCTAGCAGCCTATGAAATTTTGCCAAACGCAATTGGTTTGTTTGAGCAAATTGATTGAACTTATCCAAAAAGAGTTGTCGGTTGTTTGTTGAGTTGGTTGAAACAGCTACTGCTGGACAGGAGGTATGAGCATGGCATCTTACAGGTGGTACTAATGTTGCTATTGTGGTGGTGGAGCCCAATTGAATTTTGGGGGATTCCCTCATCCTTGATTGTAGCTGTGCGCATTCGCCTAAGGGTGTGATTGGGTGAAGGGTGCTCCATATGTAAATTGTTGCATCCGATCTGCAACTAGAGAAGAGAAAACAGAAGATAATTTATCGATATTATCTACTATGGAACTTATCCATACCTCTCCTACATTAGCCATCCGAGTACAGATGTGCTCTCTCCCAGGTCTGGGAAAGAGGCAGGTGATGCGGATTGTGATGAAGAGTGGTTTTCTGGTTATGTTTCTTCTATTTTTGTCCTCTGTCTCTGGTAATTTCTGGGTTGTTTAATTGTGAACAAGAGGACCTGGTCATAAAATAAAGAAATTAAAATTATTACCGATGAAATCCCCGGCAACGACTCCAAAATTTGATGGTGTCCGAAATCGTTAAAAATAAAATATTACAATTCACCATGTAACAATTAGTTAAAATTGTAGCTAGTGGCAAAAGGATCGTTCCACGGAGATTTCAGGACAATTCTAATTTCTTAAAATGACCAATTTTGTAACAATGGTAAATACCAATAATGGGGGATGGTTTGTTGCAATTAATAATTAAACCAAGAGAAAATAGAAACAGTAAATAGAAAATGGTTGATGAACTCAGTGATAAGAAATTCCCAGTAAAGACTCAATCTAGATCATGATTCATACATGTTGATCATTGATGCAATGATATTCAAAACCAATTTTCATAAGAAGGCTATAGAAACCAGGTTGGTCACCTAGATCTCCTACTCTCCTCCTACGCAAGATTCCTAAAGAGACACTCTATTAAGAACCCCTAATCTCCTTAACAACCCTAAGAGACACTCTATAGGATTTAATTAAGTGATTGATAAAATGCAGGGAGAGACCTATCCCAGGTCTGGGAGAGAGACGTGTCTACTTCTATAAACTTGATCTTACCCTTTTTCTAATCTAACCCGTCGATCAGTTAGTCGCCTTCGTATTCCCCTCAACAATGTAGACTCCAATATTTTAAGGAAAGACTGTAATCATTCATATTTAAAATCAAGTTAGCTACTCTTAATCAAAACATGAATAAATCTGATATTAAATCAAAAAGAGTAAAAATATGAATTTGGAATTTATAAAGCTCGATTTGATCTCACAATAGTTGAATCATGGCCCTAGAGTCTTTACCAAGAATAAATGATTTATCTAGAACACAACATAATTAAATTTTATAAAGAAAAATAATCATGCAGTGAAAAAGATGAATAAAATAAATTGCAGAAAAATATGTAGAGAAACAGAGGAAGAAAATGAGGTGTAAAACCAGCCACGTTCTCCTCTCCCTCCTGTCCCCTTTTATCTAGATAATTCCAACTGTTTTTATCTAATAGAAATCTAAATAAAATCCTAATTTAAATTGTAATTATCTTTTGGAGTTTATAAAATTCTAAACACTTGGTTAAGTGTCCTGCTAGAAACAGAAGTGCAAAAAATCATCCTTCCTTGCTGGGCCCAAGCCCGTCGCTTTATTTTTTACCATTCTAAACTATCTTTGGCCTGGTGAAGCAAGTCTGGATGACTCTTCCCCAGGCCTGGGAAAGAGTCAAGTTCGCGCTCTTTTCACCCTTCACCGTCTTTTTACTCTATTTAGTGGTTTTTCTGTTCCTTTTCTTATTTCTAGTTCTTTTATCTGATTTCTGTAAAAAGGAAGAGAAAATGCCCTCTATCAGCAGTATCATCATCTAAAATAGTCAAAATGGATGATGAATAATTACAATATTAGCATTCAATCAGTAATACTGAATAATATACAAACAAATAAAAATAAATATAAAGTACATCAAAGAGATACAAACAGTGAGTAGACCAGCAAGACTATAAAAGTGAAATTTCTGAAATTCTAAATCTGGAGATGATTTTTCTGCCAAACTGAAGACTGTAAAAATGAGCAGACCAACAAGACTAGTAGGTATAAATTATGAAAAAAATTATCCAAACAAGCTCAATAACATAAATAAATAAATTGGCCAATCGACATAAAAATAAGGCAAAATAAAAACATAACAACCCAAACATGATACTCCCTCCGTTACTGAATAATTGACACTTTCCTACGGATTCTTTGTTTTCAATTAAATGTCATTTTACATACCCCAATACACTTTATTGACAATTTTACTAAAAGGGCCTCTCACTTTATTGACAATTACCACAGATGCCAATGGCATCCCTTCCAACCTCTGCGCGGTGGGAGGATGAAGGCAGTGGTACAACCACTGTAAATTGATGAAAAAGCAGGGGCAAATATGTAAGGAAAACCAAATAATAATAAAAAAAAGAAACACTCCCTCTGTTCCAAAACGTCAATTATATGGTAACAGAGGGAGTATATAAAAGGGAACTGATTAAAGGTTGGAGCAGAGGTAGAGCAATGAGAGAAAAGGTTGGAGCAGAGCAATGAGAGGGGAGAGAAAAGGAGGAAGCTGATGGACACGTTTAATTGCCCTAATTACAAAACACATTATAGGCCGAATATGAGCTTTATATTACAAAACACATTACCGACCGAATATGGATCCTGGATGAATTGTTTACTTAATTCACCACGGATGGGCAGTGTTGCAGGCAAAATAGAATTTCGACAGGTGCGGTAATACCGTACCTGCAAAATCGGATATCGTACTGTACCGAACAAAGTTCGGTTGATAATTCAGTATATCAAACAATAAAAATTTCAAAAAAAATACCGACAGAATAGAGTAAACTTCGGTATGGCATTACGGTAATTTTAGTTCGGTCGATATTTGCACAACCCTATTGACAACCATTATTTTATCTTCCATTATGACGTGAAGGGTCCTTAACCAATTAGCAGTCAATACGTATTATGTTAGTAGAGTTTAATATATAATACTCTCTATTCTTTAGTATCGGACATTTTGGGTCATAAATTTTTGTCCCCGAATAACAGACGTTTCTCTTTTTTCAATGCCCCTCAGGTCCTAGTTATAAATCAAAAACTTGTTTTATGATGAATCAAAATTTGAATAAAAAATTAAAATTAATTTTGAGTCAAATAAATAATCAACTTGCGCATAAAATGAGGTGCAATTTTCTGATGCAATGATTACCATGTTTTTCAAAAAAGAGAATTACGTAAAATACTAAAATTTGTGCTCAAACATTTGTTATTAATGGTTAGAAGAAGTACTATAAAAAAGAGGTTAATATGTTACATCAATCACGTTTCTGACCAGAAACAAAAACATCAATCACGTTAACAATACTACTAAAAGTTACATTACTCTAGTCGCATTCAAAAAAATATTACTTTACAATTAATTTTTTTCATTATCGTTTTTTTTCTGATTTTTAAAACATAAATTGTTCACATAAAATAATAAACTTAAAATAAAAAAATTATTTTACCAAACACGTTTTATATATTTTTTTTCTTCAAAAAAATAAAAAATCAGAAACAATAACAATAACTAACAAACCCTAAAAGTTTAGTTTTGATTTTGGGTTTTATTTTCGTCATGGTTTTTTTGAACCGGACCAAACCGGCCCGTTCAACCAAAAAAATTAGAGTTAGTTGACTTTTCAGTCCAATTTTAACTTGAAAACTATTTTTAGTGGAACGGTAAAAATTAATGATACGGCCGATTCAACTATAGAACCCTTTGAATCGGGTTCGGTTTTATGGTTCAACTAGATTGCTTTTTCATTTTTGTCTTTTTACTTCAAACTTTAAATGACGATACTTTTTTATCCAATTGTTAGATCGAGTTCAAATTTAAAAAGCAAATTCCTGACAAAATTGAGCAAATATCAATCGTTCGAATTTGCCTATAATATCTAAATGGCCTCAAAATTGGATATGAAGTTATATTGTTTTTCATATTCTCTTGTTTATTTCAAATCAAAAACTATTTATTCCTAGTTTTTATTTTATTTTTTAGGTTATACATTGTTGTCACTATATTTATTAAATGTCAATTTGATTTTTACTAAATTAAATAAAAATAATGAATTTAAGTTTACACTAAAATATTTAATATTCATAAATATCTTCAACCCAGTTCAGTTATGAAAATATGTCGACTCCGATTGAACTTGATTGAATTTCTAACTTGAATCTTTTGCTTATTTGGTTTGATCACCCAGTTCTGTTATGAAAACGTTGTTTTTTTTAATCATAAATGGAAGTGTAAACTCACCGCTCGAGCATATATACATATATAAGGAAATTCCAATTCTAAGTGAAATCACAATGAGGCCGTTTGTTATGGATTCATTTCATTTAAAATGTTAGAATTCATTTCATTTAAAATCATTTGTACCAAATCATTCGATTGGTATAGTAAAACATGTGAGAGTTCAATTCTCGTAAGAATTGAACTGTAAATTTTATTGAAGAGTAGAATTCTCCAACAAAAAGGTGTGATTGTTCTAGAATTCATTTCGCTATTTTATAATTAATTAGGCTATTACTTAAATACCCTTTTGTAAAATATATCCTTGTACGTTTTCTTTTCCTTTTCACACAGAGGCTAAAACACAGCGAGAGAGATCATGAGAGAGCGCGCACGCGGGAGAGATCGTGAGAGAGAACGCACGCGAGAGAGAGGACAAAGAGCAATCGAGAATTCCCCTATCGTATTCACAGGTTTGTGCAATATCCAGTTGTGAGAATTTCTCCGTTTTTGGATTTGATTTCTAGTTCTAGGGTTTATTATCAAAAACATGAATTTTCTTATATAGGTATTGTTCATATAATCATTTTCTATCCTTTTTCTTGTTCATCTAGATCTCGTATCTCTTGGGTTTGTGTGATAACAATAATTACTTAGGTTTCATCAAACCTGTAAGTAATTTTTATTGTTTTAACTGGGTATTGTCCATATACATATATTTGTTACCTGTCCTTCTCTATTTGATTTGTTCTGTCGTTGTTTCTTGCATATCTGTGATGTGGGGTTTTGAAAAATGGGTCTCTTTCAACATTTGATTTTCTTACCTGATAGGTTTACTTAATCTCTCATCCAGTTTAAAATTACAGTGGGTTTTGGTTGGCTAAGTTGAATATATCTTTTAGGACTTGAGTGAAAGTGAATATATCTTTGCTTATATAGCTCCATGGAAATGGGTTCCAAGACAACAACAACAAAATTGTCTTTTGCTCTTCTTCTTTTTCTTTCTTTAAATAGAGTAATTCTTTATTGGTAAATTTACCCCTATGTTTGTAAAAAAAATCCTATTAAACTCTTGTATAATTAATTTAATCTACGTATTTGTAAGAATCTCCAATCAAATTCTTAAATGATTAATTTAGTCACTTTGTTAGTAAAGAAAAGTTCCAATCAAACTCTAAAAGAATTTACTTTACTTTCTCTGATCTGATACGCTTGCTCGTAACTATAAGTTAAGTTACTTTCGCAGTTCCCTTTATTTGTATTGATAATGTATCCCTTCCCTATCTATATAAATATTCGAAAGATATAAGTGAGAGAATGTTTCATTTTGGTGATATCATATCAAAAAATGGAGTTATATGGTAATGCCACATCAGCTAGCAACTAGACCAATACGATGGTGCCATGTTAGCGATTCTTTTATTTTTTTCCGCAAAAGCTCACATGTAATAATGTGAAAATAATACATATGAAAATTAAAACATATAATTATAAAAATTTAAAGAGTAAAATAATACATTCTCCTAATTGAAGTAGTTAATTTAATTTTTTAATAACAATTACATATACTTAAAAAAATTTACATTTTATTATTTATTTCTTAAATTATTATAATTGTAGTCCACTTTTAATATTTATAGATTCGCTTATTGTTTCCATATGGAAAAAAACTACTATCAACAAAATATATATTAATATATACCTAAATTATTATAAAATAACAGTAAAATTTATACCACTTTTAGTTATTTTACAATTTCATAGCACTTTCAAAAATATTAAAGACAAACGCTTTTACAACTTTTTTTATACAAAAGTATTGTCAACCGCCCAACATTGCAATACACATGGCACAAACCGTGAAGCAAAAAAGAGAATAATATTAAAACATCTATTTGGCATAATATATATTTTATGGAGAAAAAAATAAACTCAATTTGAAATCAGAGGATTAATCACGACAAGCACGAGGGGAAATAAAAAAATTCGTTAATACAAGGTGCTATTTAAGAAACAATTACGAACACAGGGTGGTAAAAAGTAGCTTAGCCAAATATGTATTACTACTAAAACCATGATATAAGAACAATTTGAATTTTTTTATAAAGCATTACAGTGTCATACAATATGTTTAATTTAAATGGTTAAATAATTACTTTTTATAGTTGTTGCTTAATTATGTCTATAATAATAGATAAAAGATAAAGTGTAAGAGAAGAATTAAAGAACTAGAAAAAAAATAAGAAATTAGAAAATGTTAGAAAAATATAATAATAAATGAACAATGAAGATCAAAAAAATGGCTTGCACTATACGATATCAAGTTGTTTAAATGGGGAAAAAATATTTACTACTAAAGTCATGGTGCAAGAAAAAAATTGTTATATAAATGAATAATGATGTTGAAAGAGTTAAACAATTTTTTTTTTTAAATGAGTAATTTAATTTAATTTATATTTATGTATAAATAATAGATAAAAGTAAAATAAAAAGTGAATAAGTCAAGAGATAAAAGATGAAGAAAAAATATGATAAAATAAATTATAAATAAATAAACATGAGGAAAATAAATAGAGGGGAGAGGCTCACAGCATGCAATAGAAATAATTTACTTTAATAAGTAGTAATAAAGTTTTGTTGTTAAATAAATTCTCAAACGATGTTTAAAAGAGATTGATAACTAATTTAATTAAAATGAAATGATTTATCTTTTTGTTAATATTATTCAGTTATATATACAAAGCAAAGTAAAAGATGAACATAGAGTAAAATATCTACTTAAGTCATATGGTAAGATCAGTTTGAGTATGAATCTAATTAGAGTACCTATGACTATAATTTTAAGCGTTATAATATTAAAACGTGGAATATGATGAGTTAGAATGTAAAAAACTCAATTAAAAACTAAAATACAAATTAAAAAAACAATTGAAGAAATAGAAAATGAAAAAAATATATATAGGAGAACAAATATATTGCTAAAGTTATGATGCAAAAATAATTCTAATATTTTTTTTTAAATAAAGAGTCATAGAACTGATTAAATATATTTAAAGGGTGTTGCTACCCGATTTTTGACTCTTAATCTTTCATCATCAAATATTTTCTCATTTCAAGCATCAATTTTCTTAAAATCATACGTCAATTTATTTTCGTCCAACTGATATTTATTCTTACGCTCTGTGCCATTTAAATTTTATTTCATAGTTTTTTCGCATTTTTATCGCTTTTTCCGTTCGAACTCGTATCGGTTCCGAGTAAAATTCTCGAAACCAAGGGTTGAACAAGTTCACGCTTTAGCTACTTATTTTTTATTATTTTCATAACTCGCGCTATCTCGTTGTATTTCGTTCAATTTTTTATTTTAGCATTTTTTCCGTTCGAACTTTTATCACTCACAAGCGATTTTTTATCGAGGGATACGGCGAACTTTTCGTCGCTCACTGTATGCTTTTTATTTCAGCTTATTTTACTATACATTTTAACATTTTCGGTTCGAGTTTATATACGCTTTCTCGCAAAATTGCTCGTACCATCGCCTCAAATTAAATAATAAATCAAGCTTTTCATCTCTACCATTGATCTAGTTGACTTTTGAAAGTCAACCAAGATCAATGGGCCTCCTATTTTCCACGTAAGCATGCATTGTTTCATTTGGTTCATGCACCAACCCAGAAGCAAGCTTTCCTCCCTCCGAGCCTCGATCGTTGTTCCAACGCGACCAGCTACCAACTACCAGCCTAGGCTGCCTCATCAACAATCCTCAGCCACACAACCACCTTGCTCCTCCTTTGCTCCCCAAGAGCACGCGCAGCACCCTCTCCAAACTCACTCGCGAAGTCGGCTATAAATGCCAACCAAGCTCCTTCATTTCTTTTCGCTAATACACGAACTACTTCTCCCTCTTCTAGCACTGTTCTCTATCACGAACAGCTGCTTACTTCAACCCTTTTGTTGAAGTTACACCCAGTTCAAAGTTTCGTTGTTTGTTTAGCGTTTTTAGGCAATTGTTTTCAAAAAATATTTTGTTCATGTTTTAAAAGAAAAACTTGGCCGTTTGATTTTAAGTAATTTCTATTTAATGTCTAGTTTAATTACATGGCTTCTTTTTAACGAATCGCTAAACGAATCGGATGAATTTCAAGTTTTTTTATTAATTAAGTTTAATTCGTTTTTTATTAATTAATCATTGTTTTGTTGAAATTTAATTACTGTGATTGTATGTATAAGTTTCTGTTGTCGAGAGGATAATTTTGGTGCAAGAATTTTTGCTTTTGGTCGCCGTTGCCCGGACCTTGGCCGCCGGCAGTGGTGCCGGCGAGCCAAGGTTGAAGACGAAGCCAGGCGGGAAGAAGAGGCTCGCTTCATTTAAGTGATGGGCCAAGCATTTTGCTCGGCCCAGGAAAGGAGAAAGGGACGCGCTAGGCGCGCCCATGTGGAAAGAAAGCTAGGTCGTGCCAAGAGGAGAAGAAAGGTCGCAAGGGCCCAGGCGTGAGGAGAAGAAGGTTGGGCCTCTGGCCCATGCGGAAGCAAGCTGGGCTGTCTCAGCCCAAGCTGAGTTGGGCCCACTCTCGGCCCAGTGGGCTGAGCCCAATTTTTCGGCCCGTCATTTTTCTCGTACCATCATGTACTGTTTATTTATTTTCATGTACTGGTACTATTTATTTATTTTCGCACTTGTACTATTTATTTATTTTCATATGTTTGCATGTTTAATTATTTATTTTTGTATGCCTTTGCATGTTTAATTATTCCGCTTGCGTTTAATCGTCGAATTAATTATGTCGCTTGCATGTTGATTAATTACATGCTCGTATCATTTAATTACTCGTGTTTGCATGATATCGCATGTTTAATTATTCCGCCCGTATTTAATCACTAAAATTAATTATTTCACTCAGTCATTAAATATTTATCTATTTTTCGATTATCATTTTTCCAAACTAATAATCTCGACTTTGTAGGGCAAATCAATCGATGCCCTTCACAAGTACGCCTCTCTTACTCTTTTATTTATCTCACGCTTTTTCCGCACATATGCATGTATACATGAATATTTAAAATTGCTAGAACTTTATTAATTCATTGGGCATGATCACTTAATTAGGATTTTTTATTTTTCAAGCATGATATAAAACACCTCTTTTCTCTGGTAACCTTTTTAGGATGTGACTCGGGTGCCTAACACCTTCCCGAGTCCATAAATCGACCTTGAACCATTGTTCTCGGGTTCAGACCCATTTTTGCCTTAGCTTTATTTTTTATACCATGTCCCTAAACCTAGAAACAAATTAGGGTGGCGACTTCATATGCATTATGTGAGATGAGTCAGATTTCATCTCACATCTCGTCCCAAACCCGCGTCGTATTAGGAAAAATCCAAAAAGGGGGTACGACAAAGGGCCACATAACTACTTTTTTTATAATTGATGTAATTAAATAATTTAAATATAGTATAACTATGTGTACAAATAATAAATAAAAGAGCAAGAAGGAGAAAGTGAAAAATGGAAGAAATAGAAAAAAGTAAGAGATGATAAAAATGATAGAAAAATTGATAATAAAATGAACAACGAAGATGAGAGAATAAATAATGTGAAGTGGTTCATGCTATATTGTGAGAACCAATTTATTTTAACCAGTAAAAATATATATTACTATCGTGCTAAAAAATATAAAAATAATAAAAATTATAGAAATAGACGGTATTGTTTAAAGAGTTCGAAAATTTTGTACAGTGAAAAAATATATAGTAACGGTAAATTCATGTTAAAAGAATAATTTGTACATTTTTTTAGAAATAAAAAGTTAGAGAAATGGATATTTTATTTTTTTGATATGGATAAGAATGTTGCAAAGAGACTCAAACTTGAAACCTTTCCCTGTCTACTTTGTAGGAACTAAACTAAGTTATAAATGATTATTAACATCTAAAAGGTTAGGTATTTAATAATTTATCCAAATGAGATGATTGATTTTTTTTTAATACAACTTAATTATTTGTATAAATAATAGGTAAAAACGAAAGAAAAAAAATATGAGAATAAATTCAGTCAATTCATTTAATTGATCAAAATATTGGTTTACCTAATTATAAAAATGCAAATTCAATAACTATAGTTATAAAAATAAAATTTAACTTAATTTATAAACTCATCTCATTTGTAAATCAAAGTATAATACAATGAAAAAATAAATTTTACTAATAGTACTATAAATTAAACAAATGTATAAATCTAACAATAAAAAGTTAAATTCAATTGAAAGAAAGAAAATTTCAATACATTAATTAATTACTTCTCTACAAATTATTTTGATTAAAAATTCACTAAACCGTTTCGACAAAGAATATTCGTATAACTAAAAATAATAATTTTATTTTTCGCGCAATGGAAAAACACCTTATGATTATCTAAATTTTACAAATGTTTTCACCTTATGTTTTGTAAATAGTAATACCATAAAATTTCAAAGTCATCCATTATCCTTTATCTTTTAGGTCCAGCAGTGCTCGCATTAAAATAATTTTCATTTCCCGTCAAGAAGAGGAAAAAATCCACCACCACTACTCTTTTCGTCCCTAACTTTATAATTGCCTCAAAGGTTATTTTGACCCTTACATCTGCACAATAATCAATTTAACCCTTATACTCCGTCCGTTTGGAATTAAACGTCATTTACTGTTTGGGCACGCATATTAAGGAGGCCGGATGACTTACTATTTGACCCAAAAAAATTCTTTACTTTTTTTTGAACGTACGTTAGTTCTTAACGTACGTCCGAGAAAAAATAAGGGGCAAAATTGTCTTAAATAGTGAGTCATCCGACCTTTTTAATATGTGTGCCTAAATAATAAATGACGTTTAATAAAAGAAGAAGATAGTACTTTTTTTAGCCTTTATTTCAATAAGATCCTTGTTTTTTTTTATCAAATAAATTCACAACCCATGATACATTTTTATTAAAATATTATTAGAGTAAAACATACTCGGCAATTTTTTGTTTTAAACATCATTGCCAAGTGTATAATACTCCCTCCTATCACAATTAAACGTCGTTTACTGTTTGGACACGTATATTAAGAAGGTCAGATGACTCACTATTTGACCCCAAAAAAATTCGTATTTTTTTTCGAACTGAGAAAAAATAAGGAGAAAAATTATCTCAAATAGTGAGTCATCCAATTTTCTTAATATGCATACCCAAAAAGTAAAAAACAGTTAAAGTCATCTCGGTGACATTAGGAGGAAAATAGTGTGGATCTACTTCACTTGTTTACTTTACTAAAAACAAAAGTTATTACATCCCATGTTCCAAAAAAAAATGTATTTTTTAGTAATTTTCATACAGACCAATAGTGCGAGGTCAGACAATTTTTTTAAGGGTATATGGTATTGTATTGAAAAATTATATTAAACATTTTTTACTTTTTATTCTTTAATGATATATAGAATATTTAGAAATCATTTTAGAAAAATATGTCTATGAAGTTTTGATTTATTAATTATTAATATTAAAAAATTAACTTTAATTTTATATTATTCCTAAAGTCCAACTAAATTTTAGAGGTCAAATATAGAATTTTTAGGTAAGTAAAAGTGAAATTAATTAACAAATTATATTAGTAACTTCTACAAAATTTGAGAGAGCTAATTAAATTTTAAAAAAAAACTAAAAAAATTACACTCTTAAATGTCATTTTATATAAAACGAAAGGAGTACACGAATACCCTTTTTAATCTTTGTTCGTAAGAAGAAGAAAAAACAAGATGTAAACAGACAACACGGGATGCAATTAGGGAAAAGAAGATGTCAAAAACTTTACGGACACTTGTTACTTTGTTAGTACACTTGTGACTTACCTTCACTAAATTACACAATTTCACTGACTGCTATGCAAAACTCGGAACTTGTAAAAAATGGCAGTATGCCAGATTTTGCTTGCCAGTTTCTTGGTCCAGGTGCTCATCATAAAATAATCTCGTTTCCTTATCGCAGCAGCATTAAAGTGCTTCTTTCAATTTCCACATCTTGTTGTCTTTCGTCTGTCGATCGTCTAAATTGACTGAACAGCGCACGTTAGCCCTTATGATAGTGGCCCATGTTAGTGTACAGTAGTACTCCTTTGTTGTAGATGCCAAAACGATGAATGAATGAATTACTACGAAACCATCCATTTGGGCCAGGGGAGCCTCCCTTTTTATGCCCAGGTATATACTTTTCCACCCTAAGAATGTAAGAATCCTCTATTTCATTCCAAACTGCCTAATCATTTACAGAAATCAACTTTAAAATGCAGAACGGGTCGTACTTGTTTTTTTATAAGTGAGGGTGAGACTGAGATTCGAGTACTCATTGATACTTTA
This sequence comes from Viola odorata, assembly GCA_963691705.1. Classification (NCBI taxonomy): domain Eukaryota; kingdom Viridiplantae; phylum Streptophyta; class Magnoliopsida; order Malpighiales; family Violaceae; genus Viola; species Viola odorata. The sequence continues at coordinate 11,257,644 of OY829538.1, forward strand.
CCACTAATACACAATAACGAGGGTTGGCAAGAAAGTGGTAGTTGAGGTTTGGTGGGTTGGTCAGTAGCTACTTTTCCATTATGCATCTTTTGATATATTAAGGAAACTAACACAGTTTCCTCCTGCTCATTCCAATTCACATTCCTGGAAAATGTAACCATTCAATTGGAATAAAAAAGAACAAAACCAGAAATCCGATTGGAGTACTGATTTGCCAGTGTATGATATTTTGAATCATCTAAACTAATAAATTTCTACTAGTAGTATACATACATACAAACCAGCACAGCTATACAGGTAATTTATAACCAAAATTATATTTATACACTTTCTTGTGTGGAAATAAAACATGAAGATGGAAGAAGATTTTCTTTTCTTCCCATCTGTTATTCTGCAAACTTGTTTTTTCTCCACTCGAAGAGTTACATAAGATGATCATAAGAACCACAAAAAACCACCACACAACATCATTCAATTTTCTTGCGCACCATTGCTTCATCATCTCTTTCTATCCTCTTCCTCTTCTTCTCAAAATGCATTTTCACATAGAAATTCAAGATCAGCAGCAGAATTGCTCCGTTCAGCACCGAATTGAACACCCAAGCCCAAATTCCTTCGCAGCCCCCTTTCATGAAATGCAGCAAAAGCACCCCAACATGACAAATTAAATTGCAACCCAAGAAAACAATCTGACAATTCACTACGAACGGAAAACAAGCACCTGGCAGGCCAATCGCAGTCCAAAATCTGTACCCGTAAACGACAGAATACGCAAGTGTCGCTAACAGGATTGCAAGGACTTGGAACGATTGGGAGAACTCGAGCCAGAGGAATGACATGAATGTCAGAATCGAATTGTTGAAGAGCTGGAAAAAAGTCAGTCTGCGATGGCTAAAAACAGTGAAGAAAGTGCGCCACATGTGCAGGAATCGTGAGAGGTAGTACATGTATGACCAGAAGAAGACTCGCCCAGATGGGCGAGTACCCAGGGGAAAACAGAGGAGCCACTGGATTGGGGTTTTAGACCGCCGCCAGAACCACCGTGTATCCCGGATCTCGGCGGCGGTTGAGAGTAGGATCCCGGCGAATATGGTGGCGGAGATCATGGACATGACGAGGCTGTGGACTGCCGGGATGGGACCTAAAGGGATCAAGCGGCTGCGGCGGATCAGGAGGGTTAACAGGAGATGGGTGAATGAGCAAAAGAGGAGGTAGAAGGCGATGGAGGCGAAAAGAAAAGACCAGGTGGAGCCCCATGATTGGATGTGGCTCCACCGGAAAGTGACAATGGATGGGTGCTCTGCGAGGTAATAGACGATGGTGTTGACCATCCTTTAATGGATGATCAGATGGTGGTGGAAGCGGCGATGAAGGGGTTTAGGGGACGGCGGAGGCAAGAGGAACACCGCCGCGGTGTGGTGGTTGTGGTGGTTTGGGTTCAGTCATACAAAGCCCCTCTGTGTGTGTGTGCGTGTTTATTTTGTTTTGGTTATTATTAAATTAAAAAAAGCGGAGTGGGAAGGTGCGCGGATTAAAAGAGGGTGGACGGTTAAATGATTGGTTGGCATGAGAGTTGGAAAAATCAGTTTTTATTTTTATTTTTTAAATTCTTACGTCATTATTAACGTGTGCTTGGCAATTATGGTTGTAACACTTAATTTGTTAAGAAACAAAAAACGGATAAGGTTTCTGTGTTCTTAGGCGGGGAAAACGTGGGGCCCACTTATTTCAGAAGAATCATTTTTAATGTTTCGTTGCCACGCCAGCTACGACATGTGGCTTTTTTATATATCTTTTTAAAAATTAAATGCTAGTAAATTAGGAAAACATTTTTTTAATTTCATAGATAGCCGCATCTTTTATACATAAATGTTACACTTATTCAAGACATCAGAGGGTAAATTAGAATCGAGCAATATTAAGTACATACATACACAATCTATTATACACCCGTATCCCAGGTGCTTTCTACTCCCTCCGTCATTCTTTATTAGTCGTTTTAGCCAAAATTTCATTGCCTTCAATTAATTGACGCCTTCGGCGTCTGTGCCTTCTGTCAGCCAAAAGTTACAATATTTCCACCCACATGACTCGTCGTCTGCTTGAAACAAGAAACTCGGTGTCTGCGGTGAGAGACTGAGTGCAATCCCTAACTTCGTCCTTCATTTCCCATTCCCTCTGCAATTTCCCTCCTTCTTTCACCAAACAAATCAGTATGGCGCCAGTTTATTTGCAAGATTCCCAGTACGATTCTGACTACGCGTTTGACGACGCAGACAACATGGTGGTGCCAGACTCACTTGCAGTCGACGATGAAGACATAGGGGTGTCTGATGTACTGCCAGAAACGATGGCCGAAATCATTGAGGATTCATACGAAGAAGAGAGTGTGACAGACGATATGGTTGTGGAGCCTGAAATTGTCTACGATATCGTTCAAGATACCTACGAAGAGGAGATCGACGATATGGTTGCAGAGCCTGAAATTGTCTACGATATCGGTCAAGATACCTACGAAGAGGAGATCTTGACAGACGATATGGTTACTGTGGAAAAGTGGCCGCGGATGCCAGTGGCTGATGAAGAGCAGAAGGTGGTGGATGGGTTTCATGAGGTTAGAGGAAAGAGGAAATATATGGATTTTGACCTAAATGAGGTACCGAAGGCCGAGATTTCTCCTCCTCAGTCCCCGAAGTGTTATGAAACAGATATTGCACATCCATCTGTTGTGTGCACTAGTGAAGATGAAGACGATTGTGAGTTTGAGGATAGAGACTTTGATCTAAATAAACTTCCGACGGCCCGACCGTGGAAGAAAAGAGAGGGTCGTCCTCACAGGGCCTGTATCATGATGATTCGCCTTCTGTTACCTGAATTCCATTAGGTCTTTTGAATAGGTGTACAAACTATGGTTTGGTTAAATTATGTAATGACTTTTTAATATTTTGGTGGTTTTGTTGTGGCTTTATGTTTGGATGGATGCAGGTACTGTTATTTTTAAAATGCATTGTATGTCTATGAAGATACAGTGATCAAAATGCCTGGGGTTTAGACACTTCAAGTATTTAGGTTGTCCCATGGATTCCAGACCACTGCAAGCAAGGAGGAGAAAAAATCCTAGGTAAGTCTTAATCATCACTTTTAATGAAGATTGTAGTTTATTTGTAGGAAATTAAAGCACAACTTCAGTGCTTCCAGGCCAGGACAGTCAACACTAGAACTTGTATTACAGTAAGTAAAAAGACAATCTGCATAATTAGGGAAAAGTAGCTTCTGAATACACAAATTAGCACATTCTTAGCTGTTTTGTAATGAGCAGTTAAGTTAGTTTAACTTCAGCAGTCAACTTTAGTTAAGCTAAAGTAAATTGTGTTCACATAAATGGTTGTGATTAGGATCATGCGTATGGATAAGGGTACATGTAATTCAGTATATAAATGTTTGTAATGTGTGCTGGAACTAGAATAGACAGAAATGAGTAGAAAACTAGTGTGCTTGAGAAGAGCACTGAACAAGCCCACTCCTCTCTTTGCTTTTCTTGTTTGATGCAGAATTTGCACACATGTTTATGTGTTGAATAGTTGTTTTATGTGTATTCAGTGGACTGTAAGCTAATCCTATCAGCCAGAAGGTACCGTGACAAAACAGGAGTGGAACAAAAGTAGCAGTAATAGCGAACTCCAAAAACAAGTAGGCATGTAGGAATGATTTGATCAAGTGGCTGAAATTCTTACAGTTATTCCATAGAATTAAATTTGTTTACACTTTATTTAATTTGTTTGGCATGTTAGGAAGGTTCAAGGCCACTGATGCTAATAGGTTGTGTGATGAATATAGAAGGCTAGTTGATGGCTTGGCGCAGAGAGGAAACTTTCTCTATTTTGTGCAGGTACTCTCACATGTGTCCTGCAGTGGCAAGAAGAAACAGAGTATCTGCACAATCGCTCGAAGCAGGGTTGTCAAGAGTGGGAAGAAGAAATAGAGGATGAACACTGTCTATGCTTTTGATTTAACTTTTGTACTGTGTTTTGTAAAGATTCATTTATGTACTATCCTGTAGGAATTTGTAATTTATGCAACATCATTAATAAAAAGGGTTCAATGTTGAGTTAATTATTTTTGTCCTTCCAGGAGTAAACATGAATCAGTGCTTTGCACAAAGTTACACAATGACATGAATAATTCACAATTATGTGAATAATTCTGAATTACAAAGATAAGCATGAATCAATGCTATGCAACATCATTAATAAAAATCGTTTGGATGATGAAGATCGTTTGTAGCTTTGCACAACGTTACAGGTAACAAACCTACACTGTTACATTCACTATCAAAGCTATCAAACAAACCTATCCACAAAGTAACAACATTCAAAATACAGACATCACAACATACACTGCTTCATTGAATGTCAAAGCTATAAAAATTACAGTCAACAAACCTCTGCACAGAATTACAGCAAACAGACCTATCCACAAAGTAACAACATTCAGAATACAGGCATCACAACCTACACTGCTTCATTGAATGTCAAAGCTACAAAAATTACAGTCAGCAAAATAAAGGCTTCACAGCCCCAGCACAAAACATACAGACTCCAAAATACAGGCATCACAACCTATGCATAACACATACAATCACCAATAGATTCTGCATTAATTACCAATTAGAGCCACTCCATTTGCGTACAATTCTAGAGGGCACTGTAATGTTGGTGGCAGAAGACCTAATCTTGAAAGTGACCGCTTCTTAAGATGAGGAATCTTGTATACGTTACTGCCATCACACTTCAGTATTTCTAAAATGCACGACTGCAATGTTAAGAATATATAGTTGCTCTTCTTAACTGAGAATTTTAGGTAGGCTTCCTCAACAGCAGTAATAAGGTCCACAGTGGACTTAGCACATTCTTTGGATTGCAGGGACTGTATAGCTCTGAAGAAACCTAAGTCGAGGACATTCAAGTCTGGAGAATTAGGTGGCTGGCAGACAAGTGTAACATTCAAACCACTGGCCTGTACTGCAGACAAGAACACCATGTCATCATGATGAACATGTGTCCTAGCATTGTCCTGTTGTATCAAAATCGTTTCCCCAATGCTATCTCTAGGCCATTTACTTGCAATAGCAGGAATGATTTTGTTAATCATATACTCTCTGATGACATCCCTGGTGATATTAGTTATAGGTTTAACCTCTAACGTGCCACGAGGTCTATTTTGACTAGATCTAATAGCAGCGATGTGTTGTACCAAAGGGAATACCCCAAGCTTACCGTCAAACACGCAAACACCATTACAGTCATATCTAGGCCTAGCCACTGCAACTAAAAACATAACCTTTGGGATGAAATTAGCGTTTTTCATTGCCCGAACAGGATCGCCCTCATCTCGTGCAAGATAATATCTCTGTGATTTTTTGGTCAACCAAAACCATTTTTCATCTATATGCACTGTATTTTCCATCCTATCAAAGGTTGGATTCAAATGCAATGTAGTTGGATCAAGACTTGAGAGGCAATACCTGATTCTGCTGTTCATGTTGTCCTGTGTCAGTAGAGGCTTAATCGAGTTTGTGTGCCGCTTGATAACTCCTCGTTTCATGTTGTTACTGATACACTGCCTCGAGACACCAAGGTTAAATGCGATGCTCCTAATGGTGGTCCGCTGTTTCAAGGGGATTGCACTGAGCAGTTCCGAATCAAGCTGGATGCGCTTGCGGCCGCAATTTGTTGACTTCCTAGATGTATGCTCATGGTTTCCGGATTGTCTAGCGCGTCTCCAAATCCGCTGAATTGTTCTGATCCCTACGCCAAACATACCAGCAACCACTCTGGTTGATCCCTTTCTCAAAACGCCATCGTGGAATCGTTCTAGCAAACACTCATATGCATCAAGTCTTTCTGCATTAGTAAGCTCCTTCCTCAATACTAGCACAAGAAGAGGTATACAAGTCATCAAATAAGGAAACAGTACAGCATAATTATGTTTTCTAGATTGCAATGGGATTCAATCACCTGGATTCGGAAGATCAATGCTTTCGATTTCAGCATTTCCTTCCACCAAGTTAGCTGGTTGATTGACTTCGCAATCATTCGTCCCATGGAAGGAGACAGCAGTGGCATCGAAATCGTCTAGGCCAACTGATATGCTTGATGGAGATGCAGGAGTGTTAGGAATTTCAATGCGATTAACCACTTCCGATGCCATGCCAGTGTCGGACGGTGATTCGTACACAGGGGTTTGATAAAATCAGACACTGTGCGGTGAGAAAGGGAAAGGAATTTGAACGACATCTTTCAAATTTAAAAATAAATTGAACAATTAGGATGGAGGGAAATGAATTTCGTTGGAAATTAATTCAAATTTTAGCAAAAATTTGAGCGGGATGAGAATTGCAATGGTGGGTGGATATTGTTACTGTTGAAGGTATCGTTGGCGTACTGGAGAAGATGAAGGAAATTTGTCACAACTGTGGGTTTTTTTTGGGCTGGCCCATGAAGAGGAGACAAAAACTTACAGCAAACAGGAGCCCGACCCCACTTTCTTAATTTTCGTGATTCAAGGGTGGGCGACATATAAAAAATGACGGAGGGAGTACTAGTTACGTACCATTGGATCTGAACTTTGTAGACCTAATAATGAGTTTATATAACACCTTTAAAACAATGGAAGTTGTTATTACTCTACTAAAAGTTATATAGAGGGAAAATGTGGGATGCAATTATCGATCATCTTATCATCATTTATTTATACTATCATTTATTTTTATTTAATCACATTTTTTTAACTTTTTGTTTGATTAATTTTCCCTTTAAAAAGACAAACATAAAGGGGCTTATAAAATCCCAAAACAAATTACACTCCAAAATAAAATTAAAAATATACTTTTAACTTAATAATTATTAAGTATATATAAACATAACTATTTTTCTAAAAATAAAAATTGAAAAGAACAAAAAAAAGTCCATAAAAAATATTTATACAATTTTATAAAGAATTATAAAAGATAAATTCTAATTTTAAAAAGTAGCAACTTTTGTTGAAAAAATCAAAAAAAATGATAAAAATAAAAGCATCTTTGTTAATTTCATATTTTTTGATTTTTTTGATTTTTTTATAACTTTTTAAAATATTTATCACTTCTAAATTTTAGTTTTGGATTTTTTTCTGATTTTTTCAATTTTAAAAATTATTTTCCTATTATTTTTATTTTTAAAAATAAAAGAGAATAAAAAAATATGGTCAAAGTAAATTCGTTAAATTTTTGGATGAAAAATTTAATAAAATGGGTTTTTTACAACGAAAAAATTGTAAAGAAAACTGAACCCAATAAAAAATTATTGAATAACATATTTATCCGATGATGATAATTTAAAAATAATAATGCTAATAATTTTTTATTAAATTTTAATTAATTTTATTCGTTCTTTTGAATAACGCGTGGCTACTAAATCAAATAGCGACGGACTTAAGAAATCAAGTGAAAAGAGTCGTACGACGGCTAAACGAAGAAGAGGGTCCATATGTTGTTGTCGATGTTAAAATCAAAGTTGGATTGCACCACAACAACTTTAATTCGCCGGTGTTTTAATTGTTTGTGGTCACCTTTTGGCCTGTACGTACATCTCTACTTCTCATTTATTTTTCATTTATAAGTGACTTTTAATATTTTAAATTAAATGTTATATTATTAATTAATTATTAAATTTATTTAAGAGTATAATTTTTATAATTATAAAATTATTAATTAATTATTAGATTTATTTAATAATACCACAATTTGAATAATAATATTATAATCATGTTACCGTAAAATTTCTCTCGTTCATATTGAACTGAGTTAGAGTATTTTACTTTATAATTCTTAGTTATGATAAAATATCAAATTTTTATTTGTTTTAATTTTGTTTTTATCTTACATAGTTTAATTTTGTTTTTTTATCTTCTATAACGCTTCTATTATTAATTTATACCTTTTTCTCTTGTCAAAATATTAATGTATATCTTCAACACAATCAAAATTAGCAAAATAAATAGCTTCAGAACTTTTTAAACAATGTCTATAATCTTTTATCTTTTAGATAAAAATGCTGAAATAGTGAAATATATTTTTAATCCCCACGTTTATTTAAAAAATTAATTAAATCCCCAAATTTAGAAATTTAGAAATAACCGCAAACAAGACTACGAAGAATGGGCTAGAAGCCCATTTACCTTTTGTTTTGATCCAGTTTTTCCAACAACAAAAAATGTTCGCGAAGCATTTGCTTAGTCCAACAAGCCGCGAATCAACCAGCGGACGAAATTTATGGTCAAGAGAGACTTGCTTTGCTTCAAGTTATGCACCAAGTATCGTTTTTTTTCCGCACGTATGCTCTACTTCTTCTTCTTTATTTATTTATTTATATATATGCATATGCTTCTTTTCAATTGGATAAACCAGTATTTAATTAATCTCGGTCAAAATAGCAATATGTGACTAAAAGAAGATGAAATATCGGTTAATATTTCAATATTTTATTTTCTATATATATATATATATATATAAATATATATATATATATATATATATATATATATATATATATATATATATATAATTATATACAAATTTATAAGAATTTTAATATAAATTTTAAATGTTTAATATAAATTTTATTGTCCACAAATAAAGAAACAAGCATTAAAATGATGTAACTAAACTATTAAATACAATTATCCTTTGCCAAAATAATTTTTTTAACACGATCAAAGCTAATACGAATAAATAAAAAATTCTATGTAGTGTATGAATAAAGTGAAGATAATGAATTGATTTATATGACCTTGACAATAGTGTTATCAGAACCGAACCGACCCGACGGTCGGACTGAAAAAATTACTACCTGAAAATATTTTTGGTTCGATTCAGTTATCTGACCGGATATACATGCGAACTGAAAAAAACCGGTTGACCCGACTGAGTTTTACACAACCGGCGACTCAGTCGGTTCAACGTCAACCCAACTGGTTCGATGAGTCAAACGTCAACGGCACCGTTTTTACACAAACGGTGCCGTTTTGTAAGTAAAACACTATCAACGTCAACGGCGCCGTTTCCTCCTTCTTCTCTTCGTCGTGTTCATTCATTCCGGGCAAAAAAAAACCTATTTCTTCAACTTCTCTTCTTCATACCAACGCAGTCGCTCCTCAGCAGTCAGCAACGTTGAGACTCTCGGCGACAATCGGTGACGACCACCGTTACAGCAAAGCCTCTTTCTTCCATCACGGCCTAGTAATCTTTGAAATTTTCTAGGTGTTCTGTAATTTTCTTTACCTATGGCTATGGGGGTCACTGTGTTACCAACTTGCTCTTTTCTTGTGTGGCATGGTCATTTTTTCTTTTCTTTTCTTCTACTGATGCTTGACCAAATCCTACTTGACGATCACATGACTTGACTTTTAATTTTTGGTGCATGTGACATCCAAATTAGTGATGTTTTGTGTAGAGATCATGTATTGATGGCTTGATTCTTGATATAATTCGATAATCAGCTGATAATCTTGTGCTAGTTGCGCAAATAATATACAATTGCAATAGTTACTTGTGTTTGATTAGCAATAACAGTAGTTATTTGTGTTTAATTTGTAGTTTTACTCTGTATATTTGTTGATTAAAATTTATCTACTGGCTTGATTGACGTTTATTTTCATGCGTTTTTACCATCTTAAACTACCTTGTTTGTAGTGAAAACAGTCTCTTTCACGTCAATTTGCTATCTTTTGAAGGAAGTCTTGGGAAACGAAAGAAATGAAGGAAATACCAGCCTTGAGCGACAGAGTAGCAATCTTGGCCACAAAAGATTGCCGAGAAAGAGGCGTGCTGGTCATGGACTGAAGGAAGACGCGTTTGGATTGAGCCGACAGCTGGTTGTTGCGTCTACTGGGAGGACTCTAAGGATTTACTCTGATTCCGATTTGAACAAACAAACAATCCGACTGTTTCTAATATTTATTTTATTTTATTGTATGTTTTGAATTTGAACAATTGGGATTTTATCCCTATCTTTTATCTTTTTGAAGTTTTGAATTTGGAAAGGAATGTGATGGGCGGGGACTCTAACCTTGTTAAAGGTTAGGGAAGGCTGTCAATTACGGGATCTTCCTTCTTCCAACTTCTGGGTTGTAAACACTTTTGCACTGTGGTTATTCAATTTGAATATCACAGATTTAATTTAGTTTTATGTTCTTGAATTATTTCTTTGTTTTCTTAATTATTATGTCTAGCAGCTAAACACCCAATTCTTGGTAAGGGTTGAGTGACCGCACTTGTAAATCGTGAGACCGATCTGTTCTCAATATCCTCTCGTTCGTAATTAATTCAAGTTCTAGTTCAACAAACCAGTTCCTATCTAGGCTAAGATTTGATCAACCTTGGGCAAGATAAGGACTTTGTAGCCAGTCACGAAGGGGACGAGCCAAAGCCGGAGGGACGCAAGTAGGCAGCTAGCTTCGCGGAAGTTAGTGAACTTGGATCGATATAGGCCTAACCAGACTGACAATCTAGGGCTCCGAATTGGGAGCAGCTTGGCCTAGACTCTGTCTTTCCTTGCACCATTGAGAAAACGCATGTGCCTCAAGCCAGCAGCCAATTGGATAAACCCTTTAACCAGCAAGGTGTCCACTGGCTAGGATCACTAGGAAAGAGAGTTCCCGCCAAGTGATTTCAAGAGGAGGAAAGTAGGATTGGAAAAGAGTTCCTCCCAATCTATAATAGTGTTATGAGAGAGAAGGAGAAAATCTAAAAGTCAATGAACGAATAAACAAGGATTGCGCTCACGAATTCGCCCTTACCAGGAGTTTACCCCACATCAGTTCACAACCAATCTCAACCACCAATCTTAGTTAAGATTCCTTCCTGCCTAAGATTGCTTCTTTATTTAATTTTTTCTTTGTTCCTTTTTATTGCTTTGTTTATCTTAATTGCAGAAACAAAACCCCTCAACTCCAGTGACAAGGAAGTTGAGTCGAAACTACAATTTCCCGAAAGATCTCTGTGGACGATCCTCTTACCACGATCTACAAGTTCCTTGTGGATGAGTGATAAGTTGTATTCCTACCCTTAAAATCGTATATTTTATACAACTAAATTTGATGCCCTCGACACGCAATTATGGCTCAATTTCAGAAATGGAAAATCAAAATTTAGGCCCCGTTTACCTCAGAGAATTTCCCAGGAAATTCTCCAGTTTTTTGAAAACTGGAGTTTTTTTCCGAAAACGTGTTTACTTCGCGCTATTTTCGTTTCTGTTTTCAAAATGAAAATTTTCGGAATAAAAACCTATGGGTAAGTTTTGAAAACTCAAAAAAGTTGTTTTCAAAAACTCACCATTTTTCTACTTCATTTTAGAGAACTCGGTTCTCCATTGTTTCCAAACAGTACACTTTAATGAATTTTTCATAAACCCACTTTTGCCCTTTTCTTTTTCTTCTCACGTTGCCTTTCTTTTCTTCTCCTCTGCCTCTGCTAACCCTAGCGAGTAAATCATCACCGCGAGAACGACCATAGCAAAGGGCGTGTTTGCGTCGCCGGAGTTGATCGGGGCGGTGGCCGGCAGTCGTTTCTCACTCCCCTTCATCGTCAGTCGAGTCGTTTCTCACTCCATCACCACCACTCTCCAGTCTGCTCCTCACCTCCAGTCGAGTCGTTTCTCACTCCCCTTCATCGTCACCTCCAGTCGCCTCCTCACCGTCGCCTCCTCACAGTCGAGCAACTCTGTGACCTGTAAGTACCACTTCTCTATCCATCTACACCACCGTTTGTCCTTCTTTGCGCGCACTGATGCATGTTTTGATCTGTGGATATTTAGATGTCTATATGTTCATTTGCTGGTTGGATTTGATTTCTGTATGTTTCGTTAGATCTGGATGTGCTTGTTATTTGTAGATCTCAGATCTAGATATGGATGCTTATGAATGATAGCTGTTCTTATACATTCATGTTGTCATTGTTGAGGTCCTTGGCGAGGTTTCATGCTTCTGTGTTTGTGTTGGATTTTGAAACCGAAGCTCATATCATGGTGGTAGGATTGAATTCATAAAGATGTTGGATTTGGATGGAGGAATTGAGCTAGTTTGCAAAAGCTGGTGGATGGGGCAGATGGTGGATGCTTGAGCATATGATTACCAACCGAGCCACAGTGGTCATCTAAAGGTACTCTAATACTCTTAATCCGCTTGACGATCAATAAACTCAAATACAAGCATCCCACTCTGTAAAATGTGAAAATGATTGAATGATTTGCAAGTATGGCTTAAGAATAGGTTTTCTAGTAGTATCTAGTGATTGGCTGAATTACCTTATCATGGATGCCCATATTCTGTTTATGAAACTAATTCCTCAAATGTAAATTGGTTAATGAGGCTATCTTTTATTCCATTATGAGCTTTAACTTCAGATTCATATATAAGCTGACGATCAATAATTTTGGAAATCAATAATTTTGGAAATCATTGAATAACAGTAGTATGGTATTGAATTAATGATTTTGGTATCTTTGAAAACAGAACATGATTTTGAGTTGCTGCCTTTGTGACTTTGTCAATGTTTGTGCTTGAATTTCTTGGTTGGTTTGTTTTCGTGTTTGGTATCTTTGAAAATGGAACATGATTTCTTCTCTTTTTCTGGTCTGGATTTCTTCTGCTTCTGGTATGTATTTCTGGTCTGTATTTCTGCCCTGTTTCTGGTGTGTTTCTGGTCTGTATTTCTGGTTTGCTTCTGGTCTGTATTTCTGGTATGTTTTCACATGTTATTATGCCTGCACATGTCACCAGTTTGAAGCTGAAATTTAAGTCTAGTGGTTTGAAACACAAAGAGCACATTGCTGCATACGGTGAAGGGAACGAGCGTAGACTCACAGGACGACACGAAACAGCTGATATCAACACTTTCTTATGGGTAAAAACCAAAACTGAAAATCAAAGAAACAATCTTCCCAGTTCATTTCATTTGGTAGCCATATTTGTGTCTAATCTAAGACCTTCTTTTGTTTTGCAGGGTGTTGCAAACCGTGGGGCATCCATTCGTGTTGGACGCGACACAGAGAAACAAGGGAAAGGATACTTTGAGGACAGGAGGCCTGCATCCAACATGGATCCATATGTTGTGACTTCTATGATTCCTGATACCACCCTCCTCTGGAAACCATGAGCGATCTTGAAAATTTCGAAACGTCGTTGTTAGACTTTCCATGTGAGTGTGGAAAGAATTGTGTCCTGCAGTAGGATCTTTTTTTTCTTTCTTTACATCTTTCCTTCTGTTTGCCCTTAAATTTGAGGGTAGCCATAGTGATGTGTGTCGCTTGCCTGCCCAAGCCTTCTTCTGCATTTTGTTCAATAATGTAATGCCTATACCAGTTATATGGTAAAAGAGCAGGTTTAGAGTATTTTGAAATGGGGCAAAAACTGTTTCACTATTTTTTTCTATTGGGTGCCTATTACATTAAGTTAATTAATAAAGATGTGCTATTGTTGTTATGTGGTGCATTTGCTATGTAAAACAAAGTGTTCAGGTAAACCTATAAATGCATAAATAATAATTAAAATTAATATTTAACTTTTTTCCCTTATACTAATAAATTTTTTATTATTCTTATAAATAAAATGTTAATTATTTATTTAAAAAATAGATTAATTTAAATAATTTATATAAATAATACTTGAAATAGAAAAGTACATTTTATAGTCATTTTACATAATTGTTTGACTCCCACTCGATTGTCAAATTGAATTATTTTTAATTCATTAATTTATATATTTGGAATTCTTAATTTAAACCAAAACTCTACACTCTAATTAAATGTTATTATTAAAATTTGATTTTTTAAGAACAATTAAGAATGATTGGTTGATAATTAAGAGTAGTTTAATTAATAATTATACAATAATTATAATTAAATAATAATTTTGATTACTACAAAAATAAAAAATATGAAATATAGACCGTTATTCATGTAATTCCAAACATGTTTTACTTTTTTTTTATATTACATTGAGTTAAGTGGAGTAGGTTTGCTAGGTAATTTTTTCATCAATTAGTACTATATTAGTAGATTGCTTTTATTTTCATGTAGAAATATGAATTACAATATTTAAATGCAATATTAGAAGATTGATATTATATTTAATAAGTTTTTCCTTTTTAAAATGACTATTAAATTTTCAAATGATTTTTTCTTTTCATTACAAATATTTTTGGTTTTTCACAAAAAATGAAAACGCGCGAAGTAAACACGTTTTCCAGTTTTCAGATCAGGAAATTCTTACATTCAGTGCGAAGTAAACGCGTTCTCCAGTTTTTCTGATCAGGAAACAAGCGCGAAGTAAACGCGTTTTCCAGTTTTCAGAATGAAAACAAAATTCTCGAAATTCAGAAAAACAGCAAATTTTCAAATTGAAAATTCTCCCAGGTAAACGGGCCCTTAACTTCTTAAACTACTAGCTCTTCACTCTCTGTCCGTGGCAAAAGTGATTATGTTTGGGAACATTTTGCTGAATCTTTAGATGCTTACATTTTACTGACATTTATCTTTATTTAGATGCTAACATTTTGCTGAATCTTTACATTTTGCTTAATTTGCTAGAGTAGAAATAGTAATAGAAATGCTTGATAAATTTTAGGTTTCCTTTTATATGGCTTCAATGCAAGCATCATCTATGATCGGGTCTAATTCAACGTCTTCTCCTTCAATTTCAAGTGCGTCAAGTCCCTCTGTAAGTGGAAAAATAGATATTGCATGGAAGTACTGTGTAGAAGAAGCTGATCATACGAGAATTAAGAGGAAGAAGCTTATTTGTATGTATTGCAAGTGTTTTGTGGTGGGGGTATCAACCGATTCAAACAACATTTAGTCGGTATTAGAGGTGATGCGGTGTCTTGTAATGAAGCTCTTGAAGAAGTTAGAGAACAAATAAGGACACATTTGGATGAATTTGTTTCAAATAAAAGGAGAGAACAAGACTTAATTGCACAACAAAACCCCTTTCTTACACCACAAACAGATGTTCAAGTGCCTTCTAGACCATTGGGTAGTGGTGGTGGTGTATAAGTTTAGGGAGGAAGAAAATGTAAAAATACAATTGGAGCTTATTTTGTCTCAAGAACAGAAGTTGGAGATCAACCAACAATTATAAGTGTGATGCAAAGTCAGGAGGCTACAGAAAAATATGATTTAGCAGTTTCAAAATGGATGATTGATGCATCCATTCCTTTCAATGATGTCAATTCTATCTATTTCCAGTATATAGTTGATGTCATTGCTGGGTATGGTGCTGGTTATAAAGCTCCACATTTTCATAGCCTCCGCGGTTTCTTATTGAAGAGAAATGTTGAGGAGATACGAAATTATGTTGACGGCTTTTAAACTGGAGAGAAACTGGATGCACCATAATGGCTGATGGGTGGACAGATCAATGTAGAAGGACTCTCATCAACTTCCTAGTTTATTTTCCCAAAGGTACTATTTTCCTAAAACCCGTAGATACCTCTGATGCTTCCAAAACTACTGATATGTTGCATGGTTTGTTTAGAGAAGTTGTGCAATTTGTTGGGCCTGAAAATGTTGTGCAAATTGTCACGGACAATACTGCAAATTATGTCGCAGCAGGAAGGAAATTAGAAGATGAATTTAAAACATTATTCTGGTCTCCATGTGCTGCTCATTGCATTAATTTAATACTGCAAGATATTGAAAAGTTAGATGAAGTTGGTGATATTGTAGCTCATGCTTCTAGGATAACTAAATACATCTACAATCATTATTTTCCATTGCATTCGATGCCACAATTCACTAGAGGAAGGGAGATATTACGTCCTGCACCTACTCGATTTGCCACTAATTTTATTGTTTTGCAAAGTATATTAAGCCAAAAAGATTCTTTGAGAGCCATGGCTACATCTAGAGAGTGAGTTACTTCC
The DNA here is from genome assembly GCA_963691705.1 of Viola odorata. Taxonomy (NCBI): domain Eukaryota; kingdom Viridiplantae; phylum Streptophyta; class Magnoliopsida; order Malpighiales; family Violaceae; genus Viola; species Viola odorata. The sequence continues at coordinate 11,273,602 of OY829538.1, forward strand.
TCTTGTGCTAAGGAAATCAAGGGGAAAAAGTTTGAGAACGATGTCTTGGATTCTTATTTTTGGAAGGAATGTGTTGTCATAGTTAAGCTCACTGAGCCTCTAGTTCATATTTTGCGACTTGTTGATGGTGATGATCGACCAACAATGCCATACATATATGAGGTTGTCGCACCCCCTCGAAAAATATTTACGAGACACGGTTCGAGACGGGATGTGAGACAAAATCGGACTCATCTCACATGATGCAAATAAAGTCGCCACCCTATTTTTGTTTCTAAGGTTTAGGGAACCTAAAGTCGTGACATAAAATAAAATAGTGATTCGGGGTCATGTTATGGACTCAGGAAGGTGTTAGGCACCTGAGTCACATCCAAAAAAGGTTACCGGATAAAAGAGGTGTTTAAAATAATGCTTGAAAAACATAAAAAGTCCTAATTTAGTGATCATGCCCAATAAGCGAATCAAACTTTAACATTTCTAAATAATCATGCATACGAGTATATATGTGTAAAAGCGGTGAAATAAATAAAAGGGTGAGAAAGGTGTACTTGTTGAAGGGATACTGGTTGATTTATAAAGCCAAAAGTATTAGTACGGAAAAATGATAATCGATAAACAAATGGATATTTAACAATTATTGTACGCAAACAAAATAATTAATTTTAGCAATTAAACGCGAGCAAAATAATTATTTAAACATTCGATAGCATGCAAAAATAATTAATTAAACAGTACAAACATATGATTAATTAGCATGAAAAAATAATGCGATGGGCCGAAAATGGGCTCGGCCTACTAGGCCAAGAAACTGGGCCCAAGACAGAGGCCCAGCCCAGCAGATGGGTTGGTCTCCCTTCCTCTCCTCCAGCTGGGCCAAACACGCGGCCCAACTCTTCCTCCACTTAGGCCTAAGGCCAACGAGGGCCATCCCTCTCTTCTTCCTCGCCAATTTCATCTTCTTCCTTGCATCGCCGACGACCAAGGATAAAACGGCCAAGATTACAACCCTAATTTGGCTAGAAAATTCCCCACACCAGTAGCAAACCAACCAAGCAAACACAACAATTTATTAATTGCAAAACAGAGCTCAATTAATTAAAAAACTAATTAAACTTAATTAAATAAAAAGCTCAAAATTGGCTCGAAATGGCCAGCAATTGGGCGAATTAAAGAACAAAATTAATCTAAAGATGGCATAGGAATTATTTGAAATCAAAATAGCAATTAATTTCATCAAAACACGAACAAACAAATCTTCGCAAGATTTGGCCGAAAAACGTTAAAAAAATGAAACTTTGAACTTGAGTAACTTCAACCTTTGGTTGAAGTAAGCAACTGTTCGTGATAGAGAACAACGCTAGAGAGATCTGAGAGAGTTTTGTTCGTGAATTGGCCAGGAGAATGCTTGAAGATTGCTTGCTATTTATAGGCGCGAAATACGAGTGGGTTTGGAGGATTGTTGCGTGTGGGCGTCGCAAACTTGAGGAGCAAGGGAGAGTGAGGATGAGCAGTGGTGATGATGAGAGGTGGTGCTGATCTTCGTGTTTTGGGAAAAGAGGGAGATGATGGCAGAGAAGATGGGCATTAAATGAAACTTAGAGGCCAAAGAGAGAGGCCAAAGCAGTTGGATGAGTTGACCAAAAAGAGTCATGGTGATCAACGGTGATGATAAGAATGAGAGGGGAAAATGCTTATTTATTATTTATTCAGTTCGAGTTAACGGGAGGAGAAATCTCGCTCGAAGCCGATAAAAAATTGAATGGAAAATACCAAAATATGCAATAAAATGAAATAAACGAAATGATGCGAGACAAAAATATAGAAATGTAAAATAAACGGAAATGTTCGATCTATAGTTCGAGAAACCTCGTTTGGTACCGAAAAAAGTTCGAACGAAAAAAGCTAAAATACGAACAAAAATGAAAGTGACACGAAATAAAAATGGTAAATAGTAAATAAATGACAATAATAAACAAAACCATGATTGATATTAAAAGGGTCAGTAGTAGGACGAAAAATGGAAAAATGCAGATATGCTATGATGAAATGTCAAAAATCGGGTAGCAATAAAGGCTATTTACACAGCTAGAGACGAGATGTTGAGAAGATTTCAGAGAAGGAAAAAAAAGGTTGATCCATATATTAAGATTCTTGATGATCGATGGGGTCGTCAATTGCATAAAAACCTTCATGCGGCTGGGTGTTGGCTCAATCCTCATTTCCAGTACAATCCTAGTAAGACGGACAAGCGTAGACGCACAACTTCTGAGTTGTTTGACGTCATAGAGAGGTATGCTTATGGAAATAACACTTTGAGAAGTAAGTTGACAAGTGAGGTGAAGTTATTCCGAGGTGCAAAGGGGAACTTTGGTCGTCCTAGTGCAGTAAATGATCATTTTGTGATGTCTCCAGGTAATTATTTTAAAAATGTATTGATATATTTTTTCATTAATTTTATTAAGGTTTACTAAAAATATAGAAAACTAATATCTTTATATGTAGATGAATGGTGGATGAACTATGGGAGTGATGCACCAGAGTTGCAAAAGTTAGTTATCCGAGTTTTAAGCCAAACCTACAGTGCTTCTGGTTGTGAGCGAAATTGGAGCATATTTGAGCAAGTTAATTCAAAGAAAAAAAATAGATTAGAGCATCAAAAACTTAATGATTTGGTATATGTTCATTACAATTTAAGGCTACAACAAAAGTACGTTTCTATACTTTTTACTTTTTATTTATTAACAATCTATAATTTTGAATTTTAACTCCAGTTGCGTTTGGACTAAATTGTTTTGCTACTGTAATTATGTAGACAACTTGCTAATATTTTGGTTAATTAATGTAGGAGTTTAAAGGGTAGGAATTATGACCCTATAAACTTTGAGGAGTTTCGAGCTAATGATACTTGGATATTAGAGGATGAACCACAAAGTCTAACAAGTTCTAAATTAGAGGCTTTCCGAAGTGATATGGAAGCATGTAATATTCAAGATGTTCCTAATGATGGTAAGTTGGTAACTACCTACTTATTTTAAAAGTTGTTGATATGAAACTATTGTTGTTAATTTATTGATTCTTTATTTTATGTTTTATTTGATAATACTAGAATTGAACCTTGAAGATCAAGATGAGCTTGATGATGAGAATGATGAAGATGAAGGAATTGAAAGTGGACGTCGTTATGAAGACATTTTCGAAAATGCTAGTGGCTCAACCTCTCAACTTGTTGCCAATCTATGTAATTAACAATTTTATAATTTGGATATTTAAGTATGTTTGAACTTTGAATATCATTTCATTTGAATGTTGGATTGCTTTTTTATTTTTAACTTCTGATTTACTTGATATTTTATTTTGATATATTGTAAAATGCTACATCCATTAGTATGAAAATCCAACCGGTTCAATCCGGTTCAAATATCTAAGATTAAACGGTTTGATTTGTGAACAGTTCAAAACGGTTCAATGGGTCAATCCGGTCGAACCTGATTTAATCCGATTGAACTAGAAAATTTTCATTTCTAGTTTGTTGTTGATAAACGGCCTAGAGGGGGGGTGAATAGGCAAATAAAATTCTAACACAAAATGTAAGGAAATATGAGTGCGGAAGTAGAATGTAAAAACACAAAGATATATAGTGGTTCCAATTCCTCAATGAATTGTACTCCACTACCTAAGAGTCCTCCTCTTAGGATTTTGAACAACGACCACTTCGTTATTTACCTTAAGTTTTTACGGGTTCAACTCAAACCTTACACCTTGGTTTTTCCGGGCTCAGCCAATAAACCTATCACTTGGTTTTCACGGGTTCACCAACAACCTTACACTTGGTTTTTGCGGGCTCAACCAACAAACCTTACAATGTGATTTTTCCGGGCTCAATCACAACCTATCACAATTAATATAGCTTGACAAGAGAATGGTTAAATGGCAACACAAATTGGTGTACAAATAAACTATGTATGATTCAATAATCAACACCAATAAATGAACAAGAATACCTCAAATAGAAAGCTTAAAACTTACTTGAAAGATAGATGTTTGAAGTTGTAAGCTTTTGTAAAAACTCAGATTTTTGGCTTTGAAAAGTATGAGAGCTTTCTAAATCTTTCTTGAGTGTTTAGTGTATTCTAGTTGAGTATAGACTCATCTAAGATGAGTATATATAGAGAGGAAAGTGCAGAGGTTCGGACATGGAAGTATGGGTTCAAAACTAGCCGTTATAAGTGGAGAAAATAGCTGTTGGCGCGTTCTCCTGGGCTCTGGCGGCATGCCGCCAGAAACGAAAAGGCTGGGGCGGTATGCCGCTAGCTTCGCTTCGGAATTAATTCAAATAGCCGAGTCTGGCGGTATGCCGCCAGACACAGACCATTCCTGGCGGTATGCCGCCAGGAACAAAATGTCCTATAACTCGAAATATAAAAATCGTTTTCGCGTAAAACCTTTTGAAAACTTTCCTTGAGGTATCTTGAACATAAATCAAGTGCTAATTAGAATCATACTTACATGATTAAAGTCCTAATGTACACTTGATCTTCAGCTTTGCGAATTCTTGATTTTGTTGCCTCTTATTTGTTCAATCGCAAACTACACACTTTAACTTCAAATTACATTAGTATTATTAATTAGTTTGTGTGTCTTAAATCATCAAAACAAGAGTGAGTTGCCCTTGGGCTAACAATCTCCCCTTTTTTGATGATGACAACCACAAACTAATATCAAAACATATATAAGCTAGCAATTGAAATTGAAGTTAAATGGGGTAAACTTACATCTCCTATCTTTGCCAAATTTAATGCCCCCCCTGCATAAAACGTTAGTGCACATAGAGCATAGCAAAGATTCAAAGTTTTGCTCCCCCTTAATCTTACCTTTCTCCCCATTCTATAAGCTTCTCCCCCTTAACTCATTCTCCCCCTTTGTCATTAACAAAAAGGGTAAATTAAGTAAGGAAGGCCAAAGAAACAAACAATGAGTAATACAAGGAGTAAGCAAAGATCAAATCCAAAACATCAAACGATTATCCAATCCAAAGATAAATGTTAAGAAGAAAAAAATAAAATAAAGAGAGGACAACCAAAATCTTACTCAAATGGATTGCAAATACCGATTTCATGTCTAAGTTCCACAAAACGTTCCTTGGCAAGAGCTTTGGTGAAAATGTCTGCAAGCGGTTGCGATTACTCAATATATAGCATAAGCCATTTCGCAAAAATGACTTCTATATTTGCAACCGAGGCAATCATCAATATCAAAGCCTACTCGTCGATTTTCCCTTGGGCTACCAATCAAGTAAAATTTCTACAAAACAATTCTTTCTAAACAAATTCATGAGATAACTATTAACACAAGAATTAATCATGATTAATATTAGAAATTTAAATCAATCAAATATATTAAATATCATTGCCAAAAATAATTTACCAAATGAGTGAGCTTCGATTCATCACCCGACTTGTGCCATGAATACCCTAAATATATTTCATTTATCCGCATTGGGCTTCCGACACTACTACAAAACACACTAGTTAGTTTTAGGAACCCAAACACGTTTGGGTCCTTCCTTAGCAAATGCACTCTTTTGTGCCCACATTTGTTTTGCATAAATAAGTCCTTTACGAATAAAACAAAAATATGCCAAATGACCATTCTTATGACAAAAATCACATTTATACAAAGGTCTATCATGTGGGTGATGAGAAAAACTAGCATGTGAGTGATTTGAAGAACTAGCATGGTTACAATTTCTTGCCTTTACAAAAGTTGTTTTATAATTACTCATGCTAGTAGATTTATCAAAACCAATTCCTCTTCTATCACCACTAGTCTTTTGATCATTTAAGCAATCTTGGTGACTTTGTGCACTTTGAATATATTTAGCTAAAATAGCTTCAAGAGTTTTAATCTTTTCATTCAAAAGAGCTACTTCCTTCCTAGAATTTGCACAAATTTCACAAATAGAGTTTTTCTTTCCATTTGCAATTTTCAATAATTTAAACTCATCTCTAGTATCAGCCAAAACATCTCTTAAATCTTCATTGTCATTTTTCAAAAAATCATTTTCCTCTTTCAAGGAATTGTTCAAAGATTTTAACTCAAGAATGTCATTTTTCAAATTTTCTAAATCCTTAGCAAGTATAGCATTTTTCTTGCAAGACTTTTTAAAATGAATTGACAATTCATCAAAAGCTTCTTGCAATCCATATTCGTCATCAAGAGATTGAGAAGAGTTTACCTCATCATCGCTTTCCCCTTGTGCCATAAGACACATATTTGTACATCCGTTGAATGAGGTGGAAGTTGATGAAGAACTCCTTTGAGAAGCATCGCTTTCTACATTTGCATAAAAACATATGTTTGCATTTTCTTCTCCGGATGAGGATGTCGATAAATTACCCCTTGACTCCTCCTCATCATCATCATCATCATCCCAAGTAGTGGCTTTAAGTGCTCTTCTATGATGATTTTTACTGTTATTTTTATCTCTTGACCGTCTCTTTGATCTTTTAGGACACTCACTCTTCACATGTCCTGGTTTTTCACATTCAAAGCAAACAACATCATTTCTAAAATCGGATTTAGAAGAGTTAGAATACTTACCTTGATAATTTTTCTTCTTTGAATCCAAAAATTTCTTGAAATTTCTGGAAAGGAAAGCCATTTCACGTTCTTCTTCTTGAGCTTTGAAAGCTAAATTGTTGCTCTTAACATTTTGCACTTCCGGTTCACCCATTTTGAGTTTGTACTCAAAAGCCGTAAGAGAGCCAACAAGTTGAGAAAAGGTAGGTCTCTTTTCAAGCTCATCAAAAATAGAAGTCTTAGCATTCCAAGAGTTAGGTAAAATACTAAGAAGTTTTCTTACCATCTCCTCATCACTAGGAGTCCATCCAAGATTTCCCATAGCATTGCAAATATTTTGAATTCTAGTGCTTAAATCATAAATAGACTCACCACTCTTCATACCTAGTAATTCATACTCACGTTTGAGTGTGTTGAGTCGGATGGTTCTTACTTGAGGAGTGCCTTCATGTGCCGTCTCCAAAGTTTGCCAAACATCTTTAGACAATTTTCAAGCACTAACACGATTAAATTCGTTTTGAGAAATTGCACAAAATAAAGCATACCTTGCCTTGTCTTCACTTTGTTTTCTTGCAATTGATCCAGCTAGCCACTTATCAAAAGGAAGAGGTTTTGTTGATCCATCTTCAGCAGCTGGTTCCATGGGAGTTGCAAATCCATTCAAGACACAATCCAGCATAATTTGATCTTGTCCACCAAGGAAGGCTAACATCTTTGTCTTCCATTGCAAGTAGTTGTTTCCGTCAAGAAATGGTGGACGATTGAGTGCAACACTTTCTTTTGAAACATATAGTCCCTCTTGAGCCATTTGATCTTTCACTTGAGGCGATTAAACCTACAAAACAAGTACCTTGCTCCGCTACCAATTGATAAACGGCCTAGAGGGGGGGTGAATAGGCAAATAAAATTCTAACACAAAATGTAAGGAAATATGAGTGCGGAAATAGAATGTAAAAACCCAAAGATATATAGTGGTTCCAATTCCTCAATGAATTGTACTCCACTACCTAAGAGTCCTCCTCTTAGGATTTTGAACAACGACCACTTCGTTATTTACCTTAAGTTTTTACGGGTTCAACTCAAACCTTACACCTTGGTTTTTCCGGGCTCAGCCAATAAACCTATCACTTGGTTTTCACGGGTTCACCAACAACCTTACACTTGGTTTTTGCGGGCTCAACCAACAAACCTTACAATGTGATTTTTCCGGGCTCAATCACAACCTATCACAATTAATATAGCTTGACAAGAGAATGGTTAAATGGCAACACAAATTGGTGTACAAATAAACTATGTATGATTCAATAATCAACACCAATAAATGAACAAGAATACCTCAAATAGAAAGCTTAAAACTTACTTGAAAGATAGATGTTTGAAGTTGTAAGCTTTTGCAAAAACTCAGATTTTTGGCTTTGAAGAGTATGAGAGCTTTCTAAATCTTTCTTGAGTGTTTAGTGTATTCTAGTTGAGTATAGACTCATCTAAGATGAGTATATATAGAGAGGAAAGTGCAGAGGTTCGGACATGGAAGTATGGGTTCAAAACTAGCCGTTATAAGTGGAGAAAATAGCTGTTGGCGCGTTCTCCTGGGCTCTAGCGGCATGCCGCCAGAAACGAAAAGGCTGGGGCGGTATGCCGCTAGCTTCGCTTCGGAATTAATTCAAATAGCCGAGTCTGGCGGTATGCCGCCAGACACAGACCATTCCTGGCGGTATGCCGCCAGGAACAAAATGTCCCATAACTCGAAATATAAAAATCGTTTTCGCGTAAAACCTTTTGAAAACTTTCCTTGAGGTATCTTGAACATAAATCAAGTGCTAATTAGAATCATACTTACATGATTAAAGTCCTAATGTACACTTGATCTTCAGCTTTGCGAATTCTTGATTTTGTTGCCTCTTATTTGTTCAATCGCAAACTACACACTTTAACTTCAAATTGCATTAGTATTATTAATTAGTTTGTGTGTCTTAAATCATCAAAACAAGAGTGAGGTGCCCTTGAGCTAATAGTTGTTCGGTTCGACTCTGATAACATTGCTTGGCAGTTGATAAATTAACCTTGATGGCTGAGATTTGTGAGAAAAAGGAAACCTAGGTTCATTTTGGAGTATAAATAACTTTTTTTTACTTTCGTTTTGTCATGAGAAAATTGTACCAAGATACGCGAAATACATCAGTTGATATTTGACTCTTATGGATGATGTAATATCTAGGGAAGAAGTCTGATTTTTTTTAGTGGAGTCATTATATAATTTCTCTTTGTACGTGCAAAATTAATCCATATAATTAAACTTGACGAATTAGTGTAATAAAGAAAATGAAAAAAATTGTAAGCACTAAAATTGTATATTTTTTCTATATTTTAATTATATTTATTATAAGCTAATTTGAATATTGACCTGTTATAAAAGCTTCTACTTTCTCACTGTTAGACCAACTCTAATAATTTATATTATTTATTTTAAAACTTATCATACTTTTTTAAAAATTTTATATAAATAATTGTTAGAATATTTTTAGCTAAATCTATTTAGAGATAAAAAATAGTTAGAAATTATTACTTTTGAATGTCACACTTACACATTACTCCTACATGTATTTTTTGTAAATTTAATTTTGCATGTTTATGCACATAAAAGTTATATGTTAGGAGATAATTCAATTTCATAAATCCTATAATTCATAAAGAGAAAGCATTTGTATTTATTTATTAATTTAAAATAAAATGCAATTAATTTAAATAGAAAGATGTTCAATTTCCTAATTAGATCAGTTTTATGAAATAATAATAATTCTCAATTTTATGAGTTTTTAATTCTATTCAATGGTGAATTATATAATAAGTTCATGTATAATAACTAAAATTGCGCCCACAATTTACAATATTTAAGGAATTTTAGTGGGGTATAGTATTTAAAATATATTTTAATATAATAATATTTTACTAATATATTTTTTATTTATATTTTTTTCAAAGTTTGAGTGGGGTCAAGTGACCCTAGGTCCCACTAGATAGGTTTAATACAGTGGACGGTTTTTAAGATTTTGCAAAACGATTATTTTAGCCTCAATTTTTTTTTTTGTCTCATCTAGTCTCTAACATTTTCTCTGTCTAGCTATTTTGGCCGATGTCGTGATGAAAATACTTAAGAAACAAATTTTATAAAATATTAATATTTAATACTTTTTGTGTAAGATTGGGCCCATATGTCAGATTTTTTTTTTTTAAGAATAGATAAAATTTAAAAATCAAGTAAAAATGAGAAAGAAAAGGAAAATCTTGAAAAAATAGCAAACCATTTTTAAAAAATCTCAAAAAAAATTGTTATAAATAAGGAAAAAAAATCAGAATTTTTACAGAAAATTATAAAATATTAAAAATGCAAAATAAATTTGGAAAAGACCAAAAAAAATTAAGGAAAAAAAATGTGGTATTGTCTTTTACAAAATTGTAAAAAACTTAATAGAAATAATTTTTTTGAAATAAAATAAAATAATTTATGAAAAATAGAAAACGGTCATCCCACCACTTTTTTTCCTTTTTCTCTCATTTTTTTTTCTTTTCGATTTTTTTTCCTTTTCCTTAAACGTTGTATTAAAAAGAAAGAAAAAAGAAAAAAAGAGAAATGAGATAATATGAGGTATTTTTTTAATTTAATTTAATTTAATTTATTATATAACATACACAAATATGGCGGCCATTACCGAATATAACGTTTAAGGAAAATGTTTTATAGAAGAATATGAGATTCAAATTTAGATCCGAGTTTTTACTAGTATATTTGTAACTAGCAAGACAACCAAAATACTATTTTCCTATTGATAACATTTTTTTATTTTTTTAAAGATATTTTTTAAAATGGTTTGCTATTTTTTTTCAACATTTTCCTTTTTTTCTCATTTTTAATTGATTTTTAAAATTTATCTATTCTTAAATAAATAATTTTTTTTACACATGGCCCCAACCTGATACAAAAATTATTAAAATATTGATACTTGACGGGTTTTGTTTATATTAAGGGTTTTTGTCACAGTAGATGCCAAAATAAATAAACGGAGTAAACGTTGAAGACGAATGAGACAAAAAAAAAATTGGAGTTAAAACCAGTGTTTTTGGAACCGGACCGGACCGGCCGGTTTGGTCCGGTTCAACTGGATTTTTTGGGTTTCCGGTCTGATTCGACCTATCGGACCGAAATGCACGTGACCCGGGTTGGACCGGACGAACCCGCCGATTTTTTGACAATCGGCTAACCGGCCGGTTCGATAGCAACCCGGCTGGTTCAATGCAAAACGACGCCGTTTTGAACCCAAAATCCAAAACGGCGTCGTTTTGATTTTTAATATTTTTTAATTATTTTTATTTTTATTTTTATTTATTTTTAATTTTTTTTTAAAAACATGGAAAAAATTATATAGCCAAAACGACGCCGTTTTGGTTTTGGTTATTTTTTTTTAATTTTTTTTTTGAGAATTTGATGGGCCGGCCCATTACAGGCATGGGTCAGCCCATCAGAACTAAAAAACCAGCCGGTTCAATCCGCTTCAATCCGGTTAAATTATCTAAGATTGAACGGTTCGATATGTGTCCGGTTCAAAACGGTCCAATGGTTCAATCCGATTTTTTCCGGTTGAATCCGGTCGAACCATGAAATTTTCATTTCCGGTTCGCTGTCCGGTCCGGTTCCAAAAACACTGGTTAAAACAATCATTTTGCAAACCTTGGCCCGCCTACTATATTAAACCCCTTTAGACAAACCTCGGCTTTCTCCTAGGTATGTTGTGTATATTTTTCAGCGCATTTTTTTTAATGAAAAAACTTTTGAATTACTGCCACGTTTTCGTTTGTACCAAATATTTGGATAATACTCTACGTTTATAATTGAGTTAAATAGAACTTTACGTTTGTCAATTTTAACAGATCACACCCTAATTTTAAAATTATCTTAAAACCTCTTTGGCTGACGTAAAAAATAATTTATTAAAAAAATGACATGGAAATTTTTACATCTCTCTCCTTACACCCGATAAACGCTGACGTGAAAAATTAAAAAAACAATTAAATATTTAAAAATGCATATCATGTTAATCAAGGTAAACTTTGAAATTTCATTAAAAGTAAAAAAGAAAAATTGGACACGAGTTAATTAATTGTCTAGATTATATTAAGTCAAAACCAAGGTAAACTTTGAAATTTCATTAAAAGTAAAAAAGAAAAAATTAGACACAGGTTAATTAATTGACTGGATTATATTAAGTCGAGTATCATCCAGCTTATTTCCAAATAACATCCAAAAATTGCTGGAAAATGCAGTAATGCATAACTGAGCATTAATTAATTGTATGGATTATATTTTTATCATTTTATTTTATTTTTTGGATTATGTCACGTTTGCGTCTGTGTAAAGATGAAAATTTTTAAATGTCATTTTTTTTATAAATTAATTTCCATCTAAATCTATGGTAATTTTTTAGAAAAGTCAAACAAATCTTAAGATAATTTTAAAATTAAGGTGTGATTTTTTAAAATTGGCAAACGTGGGGTTTTACTTGCTCAATTATTAATGTTGGGTATTTTTTGAACATTTGGTACAAACGTGAGGTGATATTGACTTTTTTTTTCCATATAGGCGGATGTGAGATTTCAATTTGGGTTCGAGTTTCTATTGTTACTCTAACCACTAGCCAGGCAATCAATTAAGTAGGTAAAATTAAGGCTGTCAAAAAGACCTGGGACCCGAAGACCCGTCCCGGACCTGGGGTTTTGGGTCGGGATCGGGTCCAACATTTTGGACCCATTTTTGGTCGGGACCGGGTATGGTCCCGACCCCCTTAAGGCCGGGTCAGACCCGGCGGGTCTCAGGTAGGCAAACAAAATTTAAAACCCTATTTTTTTGGTTCTTTTTCGCTCCTTCGTCCTCCGTCTCCACCACCTCCGCCTCCACCACCAGCACCTCCTCCAACTCCACCACCAACACCACAATCCAAATCCACCAAATCACCATCTAACCCTCACCACCAACACAAACCCAGTCGATCAAACCGGCCATCCATCGCCACAGTCGCCAAACACAAACCCAGCCGATCAACCGACCATCCATCGCCACCAAACCCGACCACCATCACCCACACAATCACCCATCCTCGCTGCCATCACCACATAGAAAGAAGAAAGAAAAGAAAGGAGAGCAGAGGGGAAGAAAAGGAAAATAGAAAGAATGAAAGAAAATGAAAGAAAGAAAGAAGGAAGGTGCAGAGCAGGAAGAAGAAATAAAAGAGAGAAATAGAAAAAGAAAGAAAAGAGCGCGAGAAGGGAGTGAGTGAGGTCGTAGAAGAGAGGAAAAAGAAAGAAAAAATAATTCGGGTTGGGCCGGGTCTGGACCCGGATCCGGGAACTTTTTCGGGCCAGGACCGAGTCTGGCTCCGACCTACTTTTTTTCGGGTCTAGCCGGGTTCGGGTCGGGTCCGGCCCGTAGACCCGTTTTGACACCTCTAGGTAAAATAATAATTCAACCAATGCTCATTGGCTACTTCTTGTGTTGGGCGGTAGTATATCCAATTTATGTACTCCCTTCTAGTTTTTTTAATTGTCTTTTACTATTTAAGTACGCATATTAAGGAGGCAGGATGATTCACTATTTGAGATAATTTTGTCCTTTGTTTTTTTTCGGGTCAAATAGTAAATCATCCGGTCTATTTAATATACGTACCTAAACAATAAACGACAATTAATTGTACTAGGAGGGAGTATAAAAATAAGAGCAGCATTGACTTGCGCAACGTTTCAAAGACATGAAAAACGGAACAGCATTGATTGAAGCTTGGAATGTGGACTCTTTTTTTTTCTTTTTCGGAGCATTGGCTTAATTGCGTTTGCTAATAACAATTAAATAAACACTATGATTTCAAATGTCATTCAAAGTGTCCGTATGTGAAGCAGTGAGTATTTGACTATTTTCAAATTTATCGAAAATGAAAAAATAATCATATACTTTTTCACCTATTTAAAATAAAATTATATATAATAAAAATAAAATACAATGTAAAATAATTTCCTAGATTAAAATCTCTCAACCAAAAAAAGTTTTTGTTCTATTTATTTTATTGTGAAATTAGGGCTTTGAAAAGGAATTTACAAAATAAATAGTAGTAAGGACTTAGTATGGAATTTATTAGACTTTGTCGCTACCAGCGAGCCTGACCAATAGGATGAAATGATCAATTCCCAATCGCCCACCACTGCTTACTCGATGCAGAAATCAACAGTCTTTATCGACTACAATCCCTGATTATGTGAACACAAACCTCTAAAAACTTAATTAATTTGACAAAATCTGACCAGAAAGAGTAAAAAATAATAATAATTTGACAAAAAAGTCAGTGAAAGCGTCGACGAGGGCGGTGGTGCTCCGTCAGGTGAGGCCTCAGTGTCTATGCATGTCAAATAAATTGGAGTATATATATACTCAAGAAAAAATAGTGATTTTGGCCAAAAAAAAAAAGAAGAAGAGAAAAATAACATGCTCCGGAGACTAGTGTTAAAAAGTCACGTAGTGACATACTCCCTCCGGTCTCAAAACAATGTCGTTTTAGCTTTTACTTTTACTGTTTCGGCACGTATCTTAAAACGGCCGGTAGACTCACTATTTGAGACAATTTTACCCCTAATTTTTTTCTGGGAAGTACGTTAAGGATTAACGTACGTTCACAAAAAAATTCGGATTTTTTTGGGGTCAAATAGTGCCTCATTCGGCCTCCTCGATATGCGTTTTCTACTGAATATTGGGATGCGAGAGAGATATTCTTTTGAGACTGGAGGGAGTAATTTGTTTCATTTTTAAAACTTAAATATTTAATTGTTGACTCGATTAACAATTTAACAATTTTAAAAAAAAAAGTATTAGTGATTCAGTCAACAATTTATTTTACTAAAAGATATAAGAAAGAAAAAAGAAAACTTTAAGAAGGTATAACATTATTGATAAAAAAAACTAACCAACTTTAATTACATTGTTTTTACGATTTTGGCCTATGTATTAATAAATAGGGTATTCTTGTTTATCTCAAAAATAAAAAAAGTCATGTTTTAATAGTAAAATGCAAAAGATTACATTATGAGGATTCAAAAATGTAAAATTTCTTAGATAATATTTGGTCTGACGGAATTAAAGGAAGTAACTCAGAAATATTTATTTAAAGGATTATTGGCTTTGGATGTCATAGAGAAAATTAAACTCTTAAAAAATTCAATATTTATGAGCTCATTCATTATACTTTCAATAGAAAAGAGATTCTTCTCTCACGACTTTACAGTATATAAAAAATTAATAACGATAATATATATTCCCTCCGGAGCAAAATAAACGCCGTTACGTATAATGAGGTGGTCCGAATGACTCACTATTTGACCTCAAAAAATTCCGAACTTTTTTTCGAACGTACGCAAATCCTTAACGTACATTCGAAAAAAAGTACGGAATTTTTTGAGGTCAAATAGTGAGTCATTCAGGCCACCTCGTTATGCGTAACGACGTTTATTTTGCCCCGGAGGGAGTATTTTTTTTCAAATCATAAGATATGCGTGAAGGGCTATTCACGGTTTGCTGAAGAAAATCATGACGTTACCCATATAACGCTCCTTTTTGCAGGATAATGAATTTCATGGTCGGGTGAACAGATTGTTGAAGCAGAGTATAAAGTCACTCATGAAACCTTCATTTTTGGAAGACTGAGGAAAACTGTAAAGGAACTTCTACAAATTGTAGAAGCTACAAGTTATCTGATAATGACAAGACACAAATCTACAAATTTCTAGCAAGACAACTCTTTATATAATTATCACATACTCCCTCTAATTTTCTTTAAACGATTTTTACTATTTTGGCACACATATTAAAAAAATTGGATGACTCACTATTTGAGATAATTTTGTCCCGAATTTTTTTCTCGGACGTACGTTAAGGATTAAAGTACATTTAAAAAAAAGTACGGAATTTTTTGGAATCAAATAAGATTTTCTCAATATGCGTGCTCAAATAGTAAAAGTCGTTTAAAGAAAACCGGAGGGAGTAATAAACAAGTGATAATCACAAGACACATATTAGCAAATGAACTAGCAGGACATTTAATATGTTGGTGCTAATTTTCCTAAGTTTTACCATGTCAATTCTAGATTTTTCTTCTTCTTTCAACTCACTCTTTCTATTGTTGATTTCATTTATATATTTTTCATAGTTTACTTAACTTCCATCGGCATCCACGTGAGACTCACGCACCTAACCAATTTCAGGATTTTTCCATCACTACCCTTAAAACTATTAGATCACACGGCCTAAACACTTCAAAGCAGTGTCCCCCCACAACCCACCACAAAAGAAACCAAACCGCCCCCTCCCCCTCCCATCCCGTCGGCGTTTACCAAGCCACAAAACTAAATAAACAAATAAATAATAGTAATATTATTAATATCTCCCACCACTATCACCAGCACTGCCGAGAATCTTCCTTTGAACATTTTTCACTAAAATCTAGTATTTAATTTTGCTTTTTTCTACCCTTTTGCTTAGTATTCAGGTAAGGCACACACCTCTCTCTCAAAAACACCACACGTCCTCTTCCTCCTCTCCATCTCTCTATCGTCATCTTGAAAAGGTATGCAATAACGACTTTCCTGTAATTTCCCAATTGATACTTTCAACTTCTGTCTTTTTTTCTGATCTCAAATACCCTATCGTACAAATTTCTTGTCTTTATTTGATTTAATTGCTGCTGCAGTATTTTGTTTTTGTTTTCTTAAGGGTTTGTTCTTGGTGTTTTGTGTCTTGCGTACAGGTTGTTTGGTGAGTTTTAAGGTTTTAAGGTTGTGATTACAGTTTAGAGAGAGAGAGTGGGGATGCCATCTAGAGGGTTTGATGAATCATCAACAAGTATGCATCCTGAAAGTTCTGTTTTTTCGGGCAGTAATAACAATAATGCTAATGATGCTGGTGATTTTGAGTGTAATATCTGCTTTGAATTAGCTCAAGATCCAATTGTAACCCTCTGCGGTCATTTGTTCTGTTGGCCCTGTCTGTATAGATGGCTGCGCCATCACTCACATTCTCATGAGTGTCCTGTTTGTAAAGCTGTTATACAAGAGGGAAAATTGGTCCCTCTCTATGGTAGAGGGAAGACACAGAGTGATCCCAGGGCGAAATCGTATCCGGGTATCGAAGTACCTAGGCGCCCGTCTGGTCAGAGACCGGAAACTGCTTCCCCTCCTCCTCAGGTGGGGAATGACTTACCAAATTTTGGTTTTGGAATGATGGGTGGATTTGTGCCTACCACTACTGCGAGGGTTGGTGGGTTTACCCTATCGACTGCTTTTGGGGGTCTATCGATTTTCCCTTCGTTGTTCAACATTCAGTTTCATGGGTTCCCTGATGCTACTGTGTATGGAACAACCTCCGGTTTTCCTCATGGGTTTAACACGTTTAATGGAGGTCTTGCTCATGGTTTTCCTCAGGGAACAAGCAGAGGGCAACAGGCTAATAACGTTTTGAAGAATCTCTTGATGTTGACTGGTCTCTTGGTGGTCCTTGCTCTGCTTTGGTGCTAAATCAGTGGTTTGCCATCTGACTTCAAACTTGTATCAGGTTATTCGAGCTTTTAATTCCAGTCTCTGTATATATACTCAGTGATTTGGTTATTTCATTGTGTTTGACGAAGATGTCAGTGTAGTACTTTGTTGATAATGTTCTAGCTTGTCCATTTTGATGGATTTATGTTCTTCAGAAATGTCAATATGGATGCTATGTTTTATTGTTCTACAGTTTCTGAACACTCTTTCGCTGTGCACCTAACATCCTCTTGGTAGGTTGTTCCCTGATAACGGGGTATACTCTCTTGATTCTGTTCTTTGAACTTTGAAGTTCGTTTTGGGTGAGGAATCATGATTTAACTTGCATTATGTTTAGGTTATTGAATGTGGCATAGGGATCAAGATACCAATGAATTAGACTGACCCCGAGTATAGAGTGTCGATAAGTTTTAGAATTTCATGGTGTAATTCTGAAATGAGGGATTCATCTTGTTACAATGTATAACTTGCCAATGTGGATCTTTCTGGTTTGCATCCAACACATTGATAAATCATCTATCTAGTTATTCATTCGCTATCCTTCAAGTCGTGAAGTTTTTTGAATCCCTAAAGACCGGTTCCCTTTGGTACTTAATCAGGTAGCATCTATCGGGATTGGTCCCGGGAGAGCATGAGTGTGTTGGATGGGTTTTTGAAGCATTCTTCTTCAATTGAGTTAAAATGGGGGGAAAGAAAAGAGTGCTGTGTATAAGTTAGTTTCACTAGTTTTGATACAGTTTGCTACACTTCTTTGCTTATCGCATTGATTGATTCTCCTCGGACAATGATAGCGTCGCTACTGTTTCTTCAACTAAGATGGATCTGCTCATGTCTACTCCAGACTGATCCCATCTTGTGTTGCCACATTTAGGCTGGTTGGTACTACAACGCGAGAGCTCAGATGAATTTCGATTATGGTTTTTGGGTTAGCTTCTTCAATATCTGTTCTTCTGATGCTTTGATTACTACTATGATGCTTGCCATGATATAAAGTCCAAAGTACGACTGTGAGAACGAAGACAAATGGAATCTTAGTACAACAACTCTCCTACTTTACTTGGCATATGGTAGTACAGAATCCATAGATAGACATTCAATTACAACAGGCTACACCAGTATTCGCTGCTTTTTTAATTTTATTTTCGACGACTTTCTCCAAAAGCTAGGCCAAGCACCACCTTTACCTTAGCTATATGTTGAGGTGCAAGTCTTTTTTCTTTTCCAAAGAATTTGAATGACTTCCATCACTTTTAGACCAACTCTAATAGTAGCTTCGTTGTTGATCATTCGCTAGACACGATCGGTGTAAGGGATCAAGATGTGTTTAAATCAACAGTGTATATAATTAGCAGTATAAGAATGTGGGCAGATCCAACTAATCATCAATTATGGGCACTAACAGTGGAATAATATGGAGCACATGGTGGCAAGTATACGATTGCCCCCACACCCAGTTGACAAGGGTGATTTCAATGACTTTTCGAACAAGTTGAAAAAATGGAGGCCTAGTCCAGCCCATTGCTGTCAAAACTCTAAAAATTTCTGTCAAGTTACGAAATGTCAAATAGCTTCTAATTTATTGAAATTATGAAGCTCCAATATTATTATGTAGACAATTCAAATGAGTGTTAATTTTGTGTGGAATTCCACACAACAAGATGATGGAGACTTTGAGTTAAACCGTAGAACGCTCCTTCTAAATTTTATTAATAGTCATTTTAACCATTTTTCAAGAGACCAATCATTAACGACAATTATTTTTGTGATTAAAAACTAAAGTACCTCATCTCTTGCCCAATTAGCATGCGTTTTTAGTTTTATCTATAAAAAATGGCTGCCGAAAATGGCCAACCAATGTCCAAGAAGTTTCAATTTCAAAATTGCATTAATGGTGTTTAATGGAGTCACTTCCTTGAAATTTAAAGTCGTCAATTATTTCGGCAAAACATTTTTTGTCAAATTCGATATCTAATAAAATTGGGAGAAAGTAATCATTTCTTTTCTTGATACTTCCTCTGTCCTAAAAAAAAAATGACTCCCAATTAATTTTTACAAGAATTAAAGTAAAATTAATTACTGTTTTCGATGTGTTTCTGGTCAACACAATGGATGAATATTTCTAAACCCTTAGCCACCAAAAAAAAAATCTCTCAATTTTTCCTCTTTTTAGGGGTCGCAGTCCGGATTGTAACCGGCGGTGAGCCCCCTTTTTCATTTTGTTTCGTTTTTTCTTCTCTTAGTTTATCATGTGTTTATTTCGACGGATTTACAAACTAATGTCTTCAGATTTTCTTTAAGTCTATTGCATATTGATTCCTCTTTTTTGGGGTTGCGTGTTGATTCATCCTCTTTTCTAGGGTTAGAGAAGATGGATGTGATGGTGAAGATGATGATAGAATCAGAAATCTGAAGGCTTTAGCGGCAAGATCACAGATAAAACACAAATTTTTATTTATTTTTATTAGTCTATTAATAAATGAGGCGTTATGATGTGATCCCGGATCCTTCCAAGGCCAATTTTGACACTCAAGACATGTTGCCTCAAGGCCCGATCACACGAAGCAAAGCAAGAGGGTTGTCCTTATGGTTTGAAGGCAAAATGAAGGAGAAAGAACCTATCAAAGCCAAGGAAAAGACTGCCCACGTGACCTTTCATCAAGCCAAAGAAGATTTCCTGGCGTGATTACGCTAACGTCTTAGCGTGAATAGTTCTTGGATCACGTTATTCTCTGATGTTGTCTCGGCTTCTTGGAACCTTAGCGTGATTACGCTAAGGTTTTAGCGTAATCACGCTAAGGAAAAAGTGTCTGGCGTAATCACGCCAGCCACTTCCTAGATTTCGGATTTTTTTTTTTTTTGCCTTTTCAAACCCAATTTGCATGTCTACTATATATAACTCTTTTGTTTCATTTTCCTCCTTAGTTTTAGACTATGTGTGATATTTGTAAAGTGAGAATACTCCTTCATCTATCAACCTAGCCTTGAACTCTCTCCTTGATTTTCTTGAGTAAAAATCGTTGAGTTTGAGATTACTCCCGATTATTGCTCCGGAAAATATTGAATTGTGTTTGTATTTTGGACGAAACTCATGAATGAAAGAATGACTTATCAATTGCATATTTCAAGAATCGTGGATGTCAAGTGCATGGTTTAATCCTTGGATGTACGCATGCTCAAATTAGATCTCTAGCCAATCCTATCAATTTCCGGGTACATATTTTCCTAAAATCCTCCGCTATTTCTTATCTATTCTCCGCTAAATCTATCTTGTTTGTGTCTTTCCTTTCTTGTGCTCTTGTTATCGCTAGATAGATTCGTTCGGCTAGATCCTCCATAAGCTCCATTGTAATCCGGCTTACTAACCCTAGGCAGGATCACATCAAGTGGTAGCGGAGCTTCTGGGCTCTTGGGTTTGTAGATCTGTGTTTGTTGTGTTGTTTCTGTTGATCTTCTGTTTGTGTGTTGTTGAGATGATTTTTTGTCCGAAAATCATCTTGTGTTTTCGTTTCCAAGAGTCGTTCCTCTTGTGCCTGATTTTCTGTCCGAAAATCAGTTTGTTATGTCTGTTTCTTTTCTGTTTTGTATGAGTTTTACCACCCTGAACATTATGAAATTTTGCATGCTTAAACTTCAATCTGTGTGGAACAACTTTCGTTTTTGTGTCGACCACAATCTCAGTGAAATTTATATACTTTTTTGCTTCCAAAGAAAAGTGTGCAGATTTTTTCGAGAAAAAACAGTTTCTGTGTTTGAGTCTATTTCCAGAAATTTTCCCGTGGGAATCATCTTGTCCTTCCTTCGTGAAAGTTGTATTTCTGTGTCTTAGGAGTCTTTCTGTCAATTTTCGTAATGTTTAGCCTTCGTTTGATATTTTTGTCGAGTTTTTTTCGGAAGTCTATCAAGAGCATCTTGGTGTTCTTCTTGTGTTCTTCATGTGTTCATCTTGTTCGTGAGTCTTTTCTTTTTGATCTATCTGAGTTTGGATGATCAAAATTTTTTTGTTTCCCATTTGTTTATTCTTTCCTTAGGAATAAACAAATATAAATTGTTTACACAAGTCTTTGTTCTTATCCTTGCATTTAATGCAAGCAAGACTTTTTGACCTAATCCTTAGACTTGTTGACCAAGTGCCACTTGTCCCCTCAATAAATATGAGCGGATTATTTGTGAGCACAACTTTTGCGAGAGTTTTAAACACCGAGTGTAAACACGTGAGCTAGTGTTTTTAACTAACGCAAATATCTATATATATATATATATATCGTTTGTTTATTTTACAGAAGAAAAAGAAGAAGCAACGATTCGAGGACGAATCCTTTTGAAGAGGGAGAGGTTGATGTGATCACGGCCCCCGTCAAAATAGAACAACTTGCAGCGTCGCCAAGGGAGACGGACACGAGCAGCCGAGCCGTGCAAATATTGCATCGTGTGTTCGCAACAAGCATATGGACAAGAAAATGGAGTCCGATTTGAGAGAATAGAGGCTTGATGGAAACTTCAAGATGTTGGCTTTCGTTTGGGACAAGTTTCAGGCCAATCGGACGGGTGGATTAAAAGTTATGCTAGTCGACATTTTGGTGCGCAGCTCTTAGCGTGATTCACGCTAGCCACTGCTTTGATTTATGATTTCTGGTATTTTAAGCCCATTTTGGGTAATAGCTTAGGCCCTTTGTAACTTAGTATAAATAGGGACTTGCTCCTCACTTGTAAATCAGTTTTGGATGATGAATGAATGTTTAAGTTGAGTTTACTCCTTCCTTTATTCATTCATCCATTGCTCACCCTTCCTTGAGAGAGATCCGTCGAGTTGAGAATACTCCTCCCGATCTCTCTTTGGGAAATCAAATTGGTGCTTGCCTTGGTCTTTGATCGCCGTGGCTTGAGTCAATAAAAAAGAACAAGAATCTTTCACATGTGTAACCCGTTGTTACCTCCTCGTGTTCCAACCGTCATCTCTAATCCCTCCGCCATTCAATCGGGTAATTTGTTGCTAATCCTTTCCGTTGCATGTCTCCCTCCGTTCATCCATGTTTTTCTACTATTTTCCCCTCTTGTTTGTGTGCTCAAACCCATGAGCTAGATCCTCCTTTTGTTGAATGTCATTCGACCCTCACACCCGAGGGTAGGATCACATCAAGGCTAGGTTGATAGATGAAGGAGTATTCTCACTTTACAAATATCACACATAGTCTAAAACTAAGGAGGAAAATGAAACAAAAGAGTTATATATAGTAGACATGCAAATTGGGCTTGAAAAGCCCAAAAAACAAAAACCGAAATCTAGGAAGTGGTTGGCGTGATCACGCTAAGAGCTTAGCGTGATTACGCCAGACACTTTTTCCTTAGCGTGATTACGCTAAGACCTTAGCATAATCACGCTAAGGTTCCAAGAAGCCGAGACAACATCAGAGAATAGCGTGATCCAAGAACTATTCACGCTAAGAGCTTAGCGTGATCACGCTAAGACGTTAGCGTAATCACGCCAGGAAATCTTCTTTGGCTTGATGAAAGGTCACGTGGGCAGTCTTTTCCTTGGCTTTGATAGGTTCTTTCTCCTTCATTTTGCCTTCAAACCATAGGGACAACCCTCTTGCTTTGCTTCATGTGATCGGGCCTTGAGGCAACATGTCTTGAGTGTCAAAATTGGCCTTGGAAGGATCCGGGATCACATCAACCTCTCCCTCTTCAAAAGGATTCGTCCTCGAATCCATTTCTTGAGGGTTTTCTTCATCATCAGGGCAGAGAGACAGATCATTGACGTTGAACGTATGGCTGACCCCTCCATAGTCGCTTGGAAGATCTAGAACATAGGCATTGGCATCGATACGACGGAGAATTTGAAAATGCCCGTCCCTTCGTGGACTTAGCTTGCTTTGTCGTTGGCACGGAAATCGATCTTTACTCCAATGAAGCCACACCCATTGACCTGGTTTAAAGGAAGTAGGAATTTTGCCCTTATTGTGCTTGGCCATCTCTTTTTCGTTCATGCTTTCAATGCTTTTGCGGACTTGCTCATGGAGTTTCTTAACAACTGCAGCCTTGGCACTCCCATCTACACACTTAAGAGAACTCAAGGGCAAAGGTGAGAGATCAAGAGGGGTTAAGGGTTTAAACCCGTAGACCACCTCAAAAGGGAAAAATCCAATGGAAGAATGATAAGCATTATTATAGGCAAATTCAACAAACGCAATACAATCTTCCCATTTCACTCCATGTTTAGCAATCATTATATGAAGTAATGAACCTAAAGTCCTATTCACCACCTTCGTTTGGCCATCCGTTTGAGGGTGACACGTGGTGGAGAAGAGGAGTTTAGTTCCTAACTTCATCCAAAGAGTCCGACAAAAATGACTTAGGAACTTAGCGTCCCGATCACTCACAATGCTCTTAGGTATACCATGTAATTGCACCACATGTTGGAAAAATAAAGATGCAATGTGTGTGGCATCATGTGTTTTAGAGCATGGTATAAAATACGCCATTTTGGAAAAACGATCCACCACAACAAAAATTGAGTCATGGCCATTCCTAGATCTAGGCAAACCCAATACAAAATCCATAGATAAGTCTACCCATGGATGTTGTGCAACAGGCAAAGGCATGTAAACCGCATGATGATTAGATGTGGACTTGGCAGTTTTACAGTCAATACATCGATTTACAATGTTAGTCACATCTACTTTCATTCGTGGCCAATAGAAATGAGATTTTAAAGCATGCAAAGTTTTGGCAATGCCAAAATGACCACTCAAAGCTCCCCCGTGAGCTTCCAACACAAGCAATTCCCTAATATTAGAACGTGGTATGCATAATCTATCATATTTGAATAGAAAATTATCATGCTTATAGAAATGCATTTGGGAACCACGTGCACAAGCCGTATATATATCACGGAAATCCTCATCATTCTCATACAATTTAGTCAAATGAGAAAATCCAAATATTTGTGTATCGCGTGCTCGTAACAAGCATATGGACAAGCAAATGGAGTCCGATTTGAGAGAACAGAGGCTTGATGGAAACTTCAAGATGTTAGCTTTCGTTTGGGACAAGTTTCAGGCCAATCGGACGGGTGGATCAAAAGTTATGCTAGTCGACATTTTGGTGCGCAGGCCTAGCGTGGATTCGCTAAGCTCTTAGCGTGATCACACTAAGGAAGAAGTGCTCAGCGTGATTACGCTAAGCTCTTAGCGTGATTCACACTAGC
The DNA here is from genome assembly GCA_963691705.1 of Viola odorata. Classification (NCBI taxonomy): domain Eukaryota; kingdom Viridiplantae; phylum Streptophyta; class Magnoliopsida; order Malpighiales; family Violaceae; genus Viola; species Viola odorata. Next base: position 11,298,011 of record OY829538.1, read on the forward strand.
CACTGCTTTGATTTCTGATTTTTGGTCTTTTAAGCCCATTTTGTGTAATAGCTTAGGCCCCTTGTAACTTAGTATAAATAGGGACTTGCTCCTCACTTGTAAATCAGTTTTGGATGATGAATGAATGTTTAAGTTGAGTTTACTCCTTCCTTTATTCATTCATCCATTGCTCACCCTTCCTTGAGAGAGATCCGTCGAGTTGATAATACTCCTCCCGATCTCTCTTTGGGAAATCAAATTGGTGCTTGCCTTGGTCTTGGATCGCCGTGGCTTGAGTCAATCAAAAAGAACAAGAATCCTTCACATGTGTAACCCATTGTTACCTCCTCGTGTTCCAACCGTCATCTCTAATCCCTCCGCCATTCAATCGGGTAATTTGTTGCTAATCCTTTCCACTGTGTGTCTCCCTCCGTTCATCCATGTTTTTCTACTGTTTTCCCCTCTTGTTTGTGTGCTCAAACCCATGAGCTAGATCCTCCTTTTGTTGAATGTCATTCGACCCTCACACCCGAGGGTAGGATCACATCAAGTGGTAGCTTAGCGTGATCACGCTAAGCTCTTAGCGTGAATAGTTCTTGGATCACGCTATTCTCTGATGTTGTCTCGGCTTCTTGGAACCTTAGCGTGATTACGCTAAGGTCTTAGCGTAATCACGCTAAGGAAAAAGTGTCTGGCGTAATCACGCTAAGCTCTTAGCGTGATCACGCCAGCCACTTCCTAGATATCGGAATTTTTTATTTTTTGGGCTTTTCAAGCCCAATTTGCATGTATACTATATATAACTCTTTTGTTTCATTTTCCTCCTTAGTTTTAGACTATGTGTGATATTTGTAAAGTGAGAATACTCCTTCATCTATCAACCTAGCCTTGAACTCTCTCCTTGATTTTCTTGAGTAAAAATCGTTGAGTTTGAGATTACTCCTCCCGATTATTGCTCCGGAAAATATTGATTTGTGTTTGTATTTTGGACGAAACTCATGAATGAAAGAATGACTTATCAATTGCATATTTCAAGAATCGTGGATGTCAAGTGCATGGTTTAATCCTTGGATGTTCGCATGCTCAAATTAGATCTCTAGCCAATCCTATCAATTTCCGGGTACATATTTTCCTAAAATCCTCCGCTATTTCTTATCTATTATCCGCTAAATCTATCTTGTTTGTGTCTTTCCTTTCTTGTGCTCTTGTTATCGCTAGATAGATTCGTTCGGCTAGATCCTCCATAAGCTCCATTGTAATCCGGCTTACTAACCCTAGGCAGGATCACATCACGTTATTCCTCCATAGTTCGTTTTATTTTGTCTTCGTGTGTTCTTGTGGCCTTGTGTTTATTTGTCGCTTTATGAGTCGTTTGTGAAATTGTATTGTATGCTTGAGAGGTGGGCAAAATTTAGGATTTAGTTTTTTATTGGGTAGTCTATTGCTATAGAAGTCTTATTTGAGTCATTTGATTCATTTTGATCACTTTGGATTTACTCTGCATTGCTTGTAAAGAGTTTCTCCCTTATTTTAATATAATTTCCTATCTATTGACCCCAAAAAAGAAGTATTTTTAGCCAATTACTCTCAATTGCTTTATTAACTGCGCCTAATCAACACTAATTTTGATTCCTCGATACATTAAAAATGATGAAACGACAATTTTTAAAGAACAAAGAAAAGTGATCAAAATGTCATTTATTTGAGGACGGGGGAGTAAAATTTAAGGTTGTTTATGAAATTCACCTTTTAATAACTATTCTCTCTGTTTAATAATAGTAGTCGTTTAAGGTTTGTGAACACAAGCCAATAAATTACATTCTCCGAATTATTATAATTGTCCATTTTGGCCAAAAGAATTGTTTATCATTAGCCATCGTATTTATATTTCATAGGAAGTTAATTGATATTTTTTAATTATAATTTTTATCTTTTCCATAAGTTACAAAATATAACTCAATCGGTTTAAAGCATGTTAAGTTTGAATTGGTCAATTTAAGGTAAAGTAATTAATATGGCTAAAAGAGATAATTAGTGGAGTGTAATTGTAACCGAAATCAATGATTACATTGACATGTGTGATTATAGTTAAAAAAACTATAAAAATTCAGAGAGAGTATTAAATTACTTAATTTTCAGTTTATATGAGTTATTTTTTAGGAAAAATACATGTTTATTACTATTTACAAAAATGAGAAAGACATTAAATATGAATAAAATTGGTAAGTAGGCTACAATATTATTTTGAAATTCTCCAAACGGAAAAAATATTTAGATACAAGGGATTGGTATATGATTTTTTTTTTGAGCTTATAAATTTTCTTTAAAAAGAAAAATAAGAGATTAATCTAAATTTAGAAAATGAAGAAAAATATAAATGGGCATCTCCTAGGCTCTCTGAAAGTTTGAATCTCTTGTGACGACTGCGGGCCCAATCTCAAGGTGGGCCGTTTATGCATAAACCATAAACGTCGACTGAAACTCTCCCAAATTCCAAGTAAGGAAAAAAAAATTGAAATAAAAATCTATGATTTGGTTGCAGCCTTGCAGGTTGCTTACCTTTTCTTCTCTGTGGAAAATTCAGTGATCCTGGTATAGCATATCACATTTTACATTTTATATTCAGTAACTAGTAGGAATATTATATTTATAGACGTTACTAGCACTTTCATACACGGTACGCCCTATTTTAATATCATTTTATTGAATTTTTAGTGATGTATAATTGAAATTAATTTTATAATTTAATATTATTTAATTTATTAATTTGTTTAATGTCTGTAATACTTGTATTTTTGTATTTATTTTATCTTCAACAGTTATTATTAATAATTGTAAGTTTTTAAATAATTTTATGGTGACACTAAATTTCTAAAATATATTGAGCAAAAATTGAACAATAATTCCAAAAATGGGTGCTTGAGACAATATTACATCACTCGATAAAAGAGAAAATTTAACTTACAATTGAAATTTAACTACAATAATAATTATAAAATATTTTATGATGTATATCCAAAAATGTATATTTTATGATGCATTAATTTTATTAAATAAAGAAACTGAATTAAAAGTAAAAAAGAGAAGACATGATTAACATACTCATTTTATTTATTTGAAGTCTACTAACCCACATAAATCTTATTAAATAAAATGCTAGCCCACATAAATCTTATTAAACACAAGAATTGAATCAGAAAAAAAAAAACTTGATTGAAGTAGGCTGACCCACGTGAATGTTATAAAATAAAAGAAATGAAACAAAAGGTAAAAAGAAAAGACTGATAATTTTAAAATGTAAATGGTGATTATACTTGAAAAAATGACTAAAAATTGTCAATATTAAATTTTATGATGTATATCGACCATTTGAAGTTGGATGACCCGCATTAATTTTATAAATAGTTTGCTAACCCACATAAATTATATTAAATAAAAGATTGAATTAAAAGGTAAAAAAAGAAGACCTGATTGAAGCTGGCTAACCTTTATGAACGTTATTAAATAAAAAAATGAATAAGAAGTGATTGCATTGCATTTCATCATGTTTTTACTGTCCATTTACTTGATATCTAGGCAGTAAATCTATTGATTTTCCTTGAATTTCCCTTGCTTTGGCAGTTCTGGTTTGGAGGCTTGATATTGGAGGATTGTGATCTTGGAGCATCGGAGCAGATTTTCAAAGCATCTTGGCCTAGAGTTTGGCCAAGATCCCTTTGCGCACCAAATTATCGATACCAGATCGTCTTGGCCGGGAGCTTGGCAAAGACTCATCCGCGATAGGGAGACCTCGAGCAAGCAGCGTTGGCATCCATTTGGGCCTCCTTTCGCTTGGGCCTTACGGGCTGGCGATTTATAACTGCCCATCATTTTTAGAAGGATCAGTCGATATTAATTCAAAATTCCATTTTAGGATCTCCTTCTATTTTTTATTATTGAAAACTCCTTTTGTAATTCAAAACATTGTTACTTTCCCCTTAGATTTTGGAGGAGTTTGAATTAGAATGGGACGAGGGAATTTCAGCTCTATATAGTTGAGCTCTCTCGCTCCCTCTAGGATATCGGGAACTCTCTCTTCTTCTATTTTTATTCGAACTATACAATTACTTTGCTCCGGAATTTAATTCTTGGAATTCTCGGATTTGTTTATTTATGAAAACAAATTTATTTATCTTTCATCTATAAGTATGAGTAGCTAAACACCTATTCTTGGTAAGGGTTGATGAGCTTCGTTCTTATGGATTCGTGAGATCAAACCGTTCCTAATACTCTCGTCGATTCGTATTTGCTTAGTTCTTACGCTTAATAAATCGCTTACTCACTATAGACAAGATTTGATCATTCTTGTGCCCTAGTAGAGAAGAGTTGCAGCCAACCTTGAAGGAGTGGGAGCACCCAACCGGATAGGTAAAGTAGGTACTAGTCTCGCGCCAGACTAGAAGAAATAAGTGATCTAGACCAAGACCTGATTGACAACCTAGGGTCTCCATAGGGAGACAACTTGGCTAGGTACTGTCTTCTCCTATACCATTGAGGAAGCGAACAACCATTCAAGATAGCAGTCAAACGGATAAACCCTTTAACCAGCAAGGTGTCCCTTGGCTAGGATTACCAGGAAAGGGAGGACCCGCTAGGTGATTTGAAGAGGAGGGAAGTCAGGAGTGAACAGGAGCACCTCCACTCTATAGCAGTACTATGAATATAGAGATGAATACCCTTGCATCAGTGATCGAATCATAAGAACAGAAGCTCTCATATCACCCTTACCTAGAATTCTCTTTTATTAGATTTACCAATCTTGACCCCCATCTTGGCCAAGCCTTTGACCAAGATTACTTTAAATTATTTTGTTTCTTTTGTTCTTGTCTTAATTTTCAGGTTCCCCCAATCAAAACCAGTGACGAGGAAGCCAACCAAGAAACTACGTCCCCCTAGAGGTCTTTGTGGACGATCCTCTTACCATAATCTACAAACCCTTGTGGACAGTGATAAGTTTTATTTCTACCCCCATTTCTATATCCAATTTACACTTATATTTGATGCGTTCGACCCGCGATCAAATTTTGGCGTCATTGCCGAGGATCTCTAACAGCGGCGTTCGTAGTTTCTTTTATTTTGTTTTTAACAGTTGATGACCAGGTCCTCTTCCAGAGAAAAGACTTAATACCATACAATCTGAATCTCACAAGGACCGAAGCTCAACTGAGAAGAATAGCTCGAGAGAGGAAGTTCCCAGAAGAGTGTGAATCGGAAACTTCCAGTTACAATTCAGACCAAGATCTTGGCCAATCCTCTGACCAAGACAAAATCTTCAATCTAGCCATGGCAGAAAACCGTCCAGAACCGACGATGAGAGAGCTGAACAGAACAGCGGAACAGGAAACTTTCTCCTGTATTAATTGTCCAGTTGTACCTAATGACTGGTCCATAAAGACCAATATGGTGGCCAACCTTCCTAAGTTCTATGGCCACTCGAATGAGAATCCATTCAAACATCTCAGGAACTTACACGTTCAGTGTGAGATTATGAAACCAGTTGCAACCAACATAGAGAGAGTAAAGCTAAAAGCCTTCTTGAGTTCTCTAGAAGGAGCAGCTCAGATTTGGTTTTATGGTTTGCCTCACAACACTGTTAACACATGGGTAGAGATGTCTACTCTTTTTCTCAACAAGTTCTGGAATACAACGAAAGCAGGGATAGCTAGAAAGAATATGGCAGTTATCCAGCAGAGAAACAACGAAGGTTTCAGTGAGTATCATCAACGGTTCCGTGAGCTGCAGGAGGTTTGCCCTACACACGGAGTTGCAGATCAAACAATGATCCAGTACTTTTACGATGGGATGCTACTAGGTAGCAAAGAAAAAGTTGATGCAGCAGCTGGAGGTGCGTTGCAAGACTTGACCATCACAAGGGCTAAGCTGCTACTCCAGACTATGGCAGACAACTGCCAAAACAATCTCACTTCAGATAGAAGCTCTATTCCTTCTACTCTAAATGCAATTGACGTTGAACAAAAATTGAATGATTTAACTAATATGGTCAAAAATATTTCTGTTAATATTTCAGGTCTAATGCCCACAGGAAATCCAAGTCAAGAGCAGTTAGCTTTAGTATGCGGGATATGCCAGCAGCAAGATCATCAAACCAACAATTGTTATATGGTGCAACACCCGGACGACATAGCACAGGTGAATGCAGCGTATGCACAGAATCAAGGAAGTATGCAAAATTACCCTCAAGGAAGTAATCAATACTCGTGGAGAGGCCATTCGAATTTTAGGTGGAGAGACCCAGTCCCTCCACAACAGAATCAGAATGCACCTCAGCAACAACCACCCGTTAACTTCCAACATTTCATACCTCGCCCTTCACATCTGAATCTTGGCCAAGCTCCTGGCCAAACCACTGTACCCCAGCTACCATCTGCCCCTCAACCTTTGCAGATTGCTGGCCCATCTATGGAGGATACACTCAAGAGTTTGGTTGAAATGCAGAAGAACTTGATGCAATCAACACGATCTAGTTTGGCAGAGATGCAGAAGCAAATAAATCAGATGGCTAATCAAGGCAAATTACCCTCAACCACGGTGAACAACCCCGCGCACAATGTTAGTGCCATGAGTCTAAGGAGTGGAGTTGTGCTACCAGAGAGGGAAGGTGCGAAAACAGATGAGGAATTGAGAAAAATTCACTCGCAGGAGTTGGATGAAGAAGAGGAAGAAGAGGTTGAGGCAGAAACAGTCTTGGCCAAACCTCAGGTCAATCCTACTGTTTCCACAGAAACAGAAAAATCAGAACCTGTCTTAGCCAAACCAGTGGCCAAACCTAGCCAAAAAGAGGAAGAGATCGAAATTCCTCCACCATTTCCTCCTAGATCCTCAAAAGAAAAGAAGCAGGATGAAGCAAGAGACTTTATGAATGTTTTTGGGGAAATAGTTGTTAACATACTTATGTTAGACTTGATTACGAAAGTTCCCTCTTATGCCAAATTTCTAAAAGAACTGTGCACTAACAAAAAAAAAATTGCAGGTATAGAGAGGGTGAATTTAGCCCATAATGTCTCTGTTGTGCAGCAACTTCCAGAGAAGTGTAAGGATCAAGGGACTTTCACCATTCCATGTCAAATAGGAAACAAAACTATTGAATGACATCAATGTGATGTCCTTGAGTGAATTCGAGACCTTGAAGATAGGAACAATGAAGGAGACTGATAAGGTCATTCAGTTGGCCGACCGCTCGATTATCAGACCCAAGGGAGTCATTACAGATGTCCTGGTTATGGTAAACGATTTTATTTACCCAGGGGATTTTTACATAGTTGAAATGAATGTTCAATTGCCTTCTTGCACCACTGATATTTTATTAGGGCGGCCATTTCTAAGAACATCAAAGGCTAAAATTGACTGCTACGAAGGGAGCATAATTTTAGAATTTTGTGGGAGGCCTATAAAATTCAGCATCACCAAAGCCCTAAAGCATCCTAGTGATTTACATTGCGTGAATTTTCTTGATGTTTTAGATCCAATTACTGATGAAATGGCTGATATTTATGTTAACGATCCCCTTGTGTATGTGTTGAGCAGGGGAATTTCTACAAAAACGCTGAAAGAATTGGAGGACATAACAGGAGATCAGAAAGAACTCCATGAAGTTTTGGCCAGTTTGGCCGATCCAGAAGAAACAGACTCGATCTTGGCCCCGAGCTTGGCCAAGACTGTCAAGAAGAAGAAGAAAATAGTAAGTTGTCAATTTATGCAATCCACGGTTCCTAAATTCCTACCCTCTATTGTGCAGGCACCACAGCTAGAATTGAAAGCTCTGCCGAACCATCTCAAATATGCCTATCTAGGCCAAGACGACACCCTACCTGTCATCATTTCGGCTAAGCTATCGAAGGATGAAGAAGAAAGATTAGTGACTGTCTTGAAGATGCACAAAGAAGCGATTGGCTGGACCATGGCAGACATAAAGGGGATATCTTCCAACATTTGTACCCACAAAATACATGTGGAAGAGGATAAGAAACCTATTCGGCAACCCCAGAGGAGATTAAACCCTCTAATGATGGAAGTTGTTAAAAAGGAAATAATTAAATTGCTCAATTTAGGTGTGATTTATCCTATATTGGCCAACCAGTAGGCCAACCAACCAGCCAAGATCCTCCCACCCCAGCAACCTGATCTGACCCCCCCCCCCCCCCCCCCCCCAAGGTCGTGTTTATTCTTTCCTTTTTCCTTTATGTTTTTATGTTTCTCTCCACACAATGAGAACATTGTGTCTTCTAAGTGTGGGGAGGTGTCCAGTATGTGTTTTCATTTATGTGTTTTGATGTGTATATATGTGTTGTTTGCTTGTGCAAAATTTTTCTTTTTGCATAAGTCTGTCCAGTCTAAGAGTCTGCTATTTTTGCATTGTCTTTGTTCTTCCTTTTATGTATGTTTGAGTCTGTCTTGTTGAGTGCACACCGAGAAACACAGATTTTTGCCTAGGCTGTTTAGTCCACCACTGAAGCCACATGTAGACACTTGTTTAGGCGAAACAATGCTATAGTGACAAGGAAGTGAACGAACGCAACCTGATCAATGCCTAAGGGGCATATAACCTAATGTAACCCAAACATTAGCTATCCACATGGTCGAAAGGACGTCTAGCTAGAACCTTAACAACTTTAGGGTGACAAGGCTTGTTGCGTATGATTTGAGTGTGTTGTGTTCTATCTGTTTGAGTGAGACATAAAAAGGTGCTGGAACGTCATAGGGCAGACATAGCAAAGGTGGAAGTTCTGGGTGCCCAAAAAGAACAAGCTCTGTCTATGTGCGATGCCTGTAAAAATACAAAGGGTATGCAAAAAAAATGATGAGATATGTCTGAAAAAAATTCAAGGGCATAGAAAAAAAAAAGAAATATCTGTCAAAGTGATTTAAATGGCACTAGTCTTTAGGCACGTTTAGATAGAACAACACATCGGTGGGACTCAAAATCAATGATGAGTCTTGTTCCCTATACATTATCCAATAAAATCTAGCAGGATGTCTTGATACCATGTGGATCGGGTATGTTTAGGGTATTGATTTGTCCTTGTTAGTCTAGCATTGGGTCGGTTAGACAAGTGTCTTGGTGATTTCAGTTGTGGGGTGAACAGCCAAAGAGGAAATTTGGGAGTCCTGGTGTCTTTTGTGTTTTTGTTGTGTTTTTGTTTTGTTTATGTGTCTTTGAGTCTGTATGCTTGGGGGCAAGCATGGTTTAAGTGTAGGGAATTTGATTGCATTGCATTTCATCATGTTTTTACTGTCCATTTCCTTGATATCTGGGCAGTAAATCTATTGATTTTCCTTGAATTTCCCTTGCTTTGGCAGTTCTGGTTTGGAGGCTTGATATTGGAGGATTGTGATCTTGGAGCATCGGAGCAGATTTTCAGAGCATCTTGGCCTAGAGTTTGGCCAAGATCCCTTTGTGTACCAAATTATCGATACCATATCGTCTTCGCCGGGAGCTTGGCCAAGACTCATCCGCGATAGGGAGACCTCGAGCAAGCAACGTTGGCATCCATTTAGGCCTCCTTTCGCTTGGGCCTTGCGGGCTGGCGATTTATAACTGCCCAGCATTTTTAGAAGGATCAGACGATATTAATTCAAGAATCCTTTTTAGGATCTCCTTCTATTTTTTATTATTGAAAACTCCTTTTGTAATTCAAAACATTGTTACTTTCCCCTTAGATTTTGGAGGAGTTTGAATTAGAATGGGACGAGGGAATTTCAGCTCTATATAGTTGAGCTCTCTCGCTCCCTCTAGGATATCGGGAACTCTCTCTTCTTCTATTTTTATTAGAACTATACAATTACTTTCCTCCAGAATTTAATTCTTGAAATTCTCGGATTTGTTTATTTATGAAAACAAATTTATTTATCTCTTATCTATGAGTATGAGTAGCTAAACACCTATTCTTGGTAAAGGTTGATGAGCTTCGTTCTTATGGATTTATGAGATCAAACCGTTCCTAATACTCTCGTCGATTCGTATTTGCTTAGTTCTTACGCTTAATAAATCGCTTAGTCACTAGAGACAAGATTTGATCATTCTTGTGCCCTAGTAGAGAAGAGTTGCAGCCAACCTTGAAGGAGTGGGAGCACCCAACCGGATAGGTAAAGTAGGTACTAGTCTCGCGCCAGACTAGAAGAAATAAGTAATCTAGACCAAGACCAGATTGACAACCTAGGGTCTCCATAGGGAGACAACTTGGCTAGGTACTGTCTTCCCCTATACCATTGAGGAAGCGAACATCCATTCAAGACAGCAGTCAAACGGATAAACCCTTTAACCAGCAAGGTGTCCCTTGGCTAGGATTACCAGGAAAGGGAGCACCCGCTAGGTGATTTGAAGAGGAGGGAAGTCAGGAGTGAACAGGAGCACCTCCACTCTATAGCAGTACTACGAATATAGAGATGAATACCCTTGCATCAGTGATCGAATCATAAGAACAGAAGCTCTCATATCACCCTTACCTAGAATTCTCTTTTATTAGATTTACCAATCTTGACCCCCATCTTGGCCAAGCCTTTAACCAAGATTACTTTAATTTTTTTTGTTTCTTTTGTTCTTGTCTTAATTTTCAGGTTCCCCCAATCAAAACCAGTGACGAGGAAGTCAACCAAGAAACTACGTCCCCCTAGAGGTCTCTGTGGACGATCCTCTTACCATAATCTACAAATCCTTGTGGACAGTGATAAGTTGTATTTCTACCCTCATTTCTATATCCAATTTACACTTATATTTGACGCGTTCGACGCGCGATCAAGAAGGTTCAAAGAAAAAACTTAATTAGAATATTCGTTGCATTTATTTGAAGTTGGATGACCTGTATAAACCTAAAAAAAATATTTTAATTAGAAGGAAAAAAGAACATTAGAGTTTTGAAATAATATTTTTAAATTTCAGCAAAAAAAAATTATTTATTTTTTCTTCTCATTTTCTGAAATTTTTATTATTTTCTGAAATTTTTATATTATTTTCTGAAATTTTTAATAATTTATTATTTTCTGATTTTTTTATTTCTTAAATTTTTTTTTTGTATTTTTCAGTTTTTTTCCTTCTTATTTTCTGATTTTTTATATTTTTAAAGCTCCAACGAGAAAAAATATTGTATTTTTTCAGTATTTATAGTTTTCAGTATTTTTGAATTTTTCTTATTTAAAAAATATATTTTTAAATCTCGAAGAAAAACAAGTTCATTGAATTTTATCCGTGAGATATTAAATAGTAACAGAACATTTTTTTAATCTAAGAGGAATTTTTTTATCCTAAAGAGGAACTCTTTTATTGAAGAAACAATGACGTGTGACACTTACACACGCCACGTTTCAATGCCTCATTGGTTTTAGTGGTGCCACATTTACACCACATTGGATAGGGTGAGGGTTCAAGTATTAGAGCACTTTTAATTAGTGATGATCTCGAGATTCGACACTTATAAGAGCAAAGTGTAAAATATATTGGATGCTCAAATAATGAGGACGCGTGGTCATTTTCCTCACCATTCCACGATGAAGTATTAGGTAGTTTATGAACCACGTAGCATAGTATACCAATGCAATTTTAATTGGAGTAAATTTGAATACATGAACCTTACTTAAATTTTAAAAAATAAATTAATAGTGTGTTTCCTATTTTTTTGTGAGTGAGTACACTATAAATTAGGTGATGTTGGATATACCTAATAATTACACGGATTTGACTTCTAATACTCGAAATTGTGTACTTGTTAGGCTGTACGTACGGATTCCTCGTAAGGTTTTAACTTTCAGACAATGGAAGAAGAACAGAATTTGCTAGGCAAACTTCAATCAATTAATATTATTCAAGTAAGCAAATGGCAGTCACATTTGAAGATATTAACATGTTTTTGGTATTAAATTGCCTAGCAAACGGACAAATTTTGAGACAACCAGCTAACCTGACTTTTGGGCCGCCCTTGACCCACTTGCTGTCGGCAACAAACTATGGGCCTTGGTGAATACAAGATTATGAAAATTCTTGGTCAATTCATTTTTTTTGGAAAAAAATAATAATTTTCAGTCCTTCGAGAAATTTAGAATTATCCAAAAGAATTATCATAAAATTATTGTCAAAATAATTATTCAATTAAATCAATGAACTATTAGTTTAATTGTCATTTCTATAAAAAACTTGTAAAGGAGGGTTTTAAATTTGAATTTTTTTATCTATATTTCTATTTTGTTATAAAAAATTGTTCAATTAAAATAGTTAAAAATGAGATTTACTAATTGGTAGATAAACAACACTTTTTTTTTCAATAGATAGGAAGTTATATTAAAATAGAGAAATGATATTTTGGCAGAAAAATTAGATAGAAAAAATGAGCAGATAGCATTTTTGTAAATAAGTAATGGCAGTTTCGTAATAAGTGATGACAGTTTCGTAAAAAAAACGATCATTTTATTAACTAAACTGCCATCTGCTCATTTTTTCTGCCTAATTTTTCTGCCAAAATATCATTGCTCATTAAAATAATGGAGAAATTCTTTACAAACAATCCAGAGTCAATTCAAAGTGATCAAAATGAATCAAAAGACTGAAATAGGAGTTTTTTAGCCATACAATAGACTACCTAATAAAAAATTAAGTTCTAAATTTTGCCCACTTCTTAAGCACACAATATAATTTCACAAATAACGCACAAAACACACAAACCCGCATAAAACGACGAACAAAGCACAAAGGCCACAAAAACATACGAAGACAAAGAAGAAACTATGGAGTAATAACACCTCACTTATTATTAGACTAATAAAAACATAAAAATTGTATTTTATCCCCGATCTTACCGCTAAAATCTTCAGATTTGTGATTCCATCATCATCTTCACCATTCCATCCATCTTCTCTAACTTCAAGAAGAGGATGAATCAATATGCAATAAATTTGAGAGAAACCTGAAAACGTTAATTTATAAATTCGATGAGATAAATATATGATAAATTAAGTGGAAAAAAAAAAAAAAAAGGGCTTAATGCAGTTATAATTCAGACGGCGGGCCATAAAGAGTGGAAAATTTGAGAGATTTTTTTCTTTGCCGGCTAGATAAATAACACTGTTTTGTCGGTTTTTTCTTCTTTTACATCATTTTCTTTCCAAAACTCTGTTTGGTTTGGGCCTTGCTTTATCCGTGGAAGAAAATAAACCGGCCTAAAGGCTAAAACTAAACGAGAGCCTAATAATTAGAGACTGAACTATTCGTGAGCTCTAGTTGGTTGTGTTTGAATTCGATCAATCAAACACTAACCCAATAATGTAAATAAAATAAAATTGGTCTCTCTATTTCTTTTCCTAAATCGCATCAATCAAGTCGAGATGCTACTTTTCTTGTTGTTCGTCTTGTTCTTTTTCTTTCCATTTTCGAATCTCCATGATGGACACTACTTAGTTCAACCTACAGACTCTACTATGAACACCATTGAGTACAATCTATCTGCATCGGTACTCCACAATGGATACCACATGACCCATCAATTCTCCTTAAGTTAGTTTTTATCTTTCCTCAATAAGTTATTAATGATTATCTGTTAGTGTTCTTCTAACTAAATATTTTCTCTTGCAAGCTCATAAAAGTCGTCTCTCTATTGTTGTCAATAAAATGGTTCAGTGCAATCCAAAATTTTGAAAATTGTACTGAACCGACCGATAAAATCAAAAATTGGTATAGTATTTTGATTGAATCGGTAAAAAATGTATAATTTTATTTGTTCAATCGCCTAACTGGATGAACAAGCCCTAGTTTTATGGTTTAACCGGTTATTTTTTTTTTCTTCAAACTACAAATAAACATAATTTTTTATCTAATTATTTGATCAATCTCAAATTTTGTCGAATCATTTCTCATATAATTGGAAAAATATTGACCTATGGGATTGAGAATAAAATTATTTAAATAGCCTAAACATAGGTTTGAAGTTTTATACGTATTTCTTTTTTCATGTTTTCTTATTTATTTTAAATTAAAATCTATTTATTCCTAATTTTCTCATATTACAAATTGTATCACTAGACTTATGAAATGTCAAATTGGTTTCTATTTTTTAATAATCAACACCTAAATTTATAATTTTTTATTAAATTACATACAAATTTACATAAAAACGTTTAATATTATGAATTAAGTTAAACCTCTGGATTAGACCCAAGTTCAACCTTGAAGTTCTAAATTTTAAATCTTCTTTCTTCCCAGTTCAACCTCTCTATCCGAATAGTTCATTCTAAACGCTCATGCATTTAATTAAAGTCTGTGTGATCTCTTTGCTACTCCTCCTCATCGTCACGTGTTCAACATCTAATTATCACATAATTTTGATAAGGTTTAAAGTCACTTTCATGATTTCATCTCACGTATTCGTTCAATTTTCTCTTCCATTGCCTCTTGGTTAAAATATATTCAACATATTTTATGCTTTTTTTTCTCCCTACTTGGTACATTTTTAGTATTCTAGTATATTTTTGAATAAGAAACTATTTCGGACGATTTTCATTTTGGTGTCATTTGGTGTAATAAAAGTATGAAAAAAAACTATCAATTTAGAAAAAAAGAACTAATTCTGATAGATTAACAATAATATCTAGCCTTAATACAATAAAAAACTAGATTTAAATACACATCAAAACGCTGTACACTGAAAATTTAGAAGTTAATTTTTAGACTATTCGAAACTAATCGGGCAAACTTGAGCTCGATTTTAAATCTGAATTACACGGTCGAAGGATCATATTTGATTTGTTCGGTTTCACACGATACCTAGTTGTTAAATTGGAGTCTGGTTCAATGATCAAATAAAAAATTTATGGTTGTTTTAAATTGAAGTTTTATATTTAGTATTTTTTTTTATCCGATCGAATCAGAAACTTACGAACTATTATAATACCGTAATTTTTATTTTCCCTCTTATTTTATTAGACAGCGACGTTAAATTTGAGTTCATAAACTGAGATTATTAGCATATGAAATGTAGTAAAAAAGTGGAGTAAATTTACCTAAAAACGTTGAATTTAAATGCAAGACAAGGGAATTAAAAACATTTCACAAACACAACACAAAACCCGGCGGGGCTTATACCAATTTCTATTATCCGGCCCCATTTATTAAATCCACATGAGTGGGACCCAATATTACTTCCTCCATCAACACGTGTTAGCATTGGGTCCCACCAGATAAGCAACGTGGCAAGCTGCTTTCAAATGCTCATGCCCGCTAATTAAGTGTTTGGCCGATGCAGCCGTACAATCAGGTGAGGTGGTCGGGTTTTTGGGTTTCCCGACTTTAATTTCCATGTCTAATCACATCTTCTACCCTTTGAGCAGGGACAACAAAACAAAGACCGTTCCTTTTAATTTGATTCTTAATTTTATTAAGAACAAAAGTAACATGCTACAGTGGATTAATCAAAACCAAATTTCAATTTTATCCCACAAAAAATCTCTAATGGAAAACAGCTAAAAATTAACGTCAAAATCAACAAAAAAGAAGAAGAGGATATCGAATAGAATATTCGTGAGCATATATATTGATCATTTTAGTACCTAGAAGATTTAATGAAGAAAATATAAATACCTGCTAGAGATAAAATTGAAGTTATTTTCCTCATTAATTAATTGCATAAACAACAAACATTGCAAGATCTTGTTTGCTACATTATATGCTTAGTTTGAACCTAAACTTTGGGTTTACAAAAAAAAAGAAAAAAAAGAAGCAAAAGTCTCTTAGTAATAATTAGACTAGTTACCCAATTGGCTATGGTAGCCAGAAATGTGGAGCTTGTGGTGTTTTTATTTTTGTTTCTTGACATGTGATTTTCTTGCCCAGATGAGGAGCCGTGAATGGGTAGATAGGATTGTGTTGGAGCTTTTCTTTGGACGCAGACACATTAACTAATTAAAAGAGATGGGCCGGGCAATGGCTTCATAAGAGGATCAAACGTGATTTTGTTGTTCAAAACTTAATTAATAAAAGAGAAATTCTACAAGTGTCCGATTTCTCTACCAACAAAAATCATCACTTGCAAAGAAGATCGATGTTAAACTTGCTCATTTTGGCCTGCATACTATCTCACTATTTCAGTATATACTTGAATTTCATTTTCTCATCTTTTTAATGCAGCTCCTTAAAGGATGACTCTTAAACGTTGATTTATATTGTTCTTATGATAGCAACCTAATTTTTAGTTTTTACTATCTGGTAATTCAATCATTATATTATATGTCAGCTATTACATATTTAATTATGATCTCAACGGATAGTAAATCTCTCGAATAAATTTAAACACAAATGTATATTTATAATTCAAAATTTGTGCTTGTAATTATGATAGCTTAATTAATGCAAGTTACATTTAATTTTTTGTTGAGATGCAATAAATTACAAACTCGCACTCATTACATTTGTCAGCTTATTGAAAAATGGGAACGAAATAATTAGATATATACGAGTAGTACGTAGTACAAGTGAGAAAATATTAAAATGAATGTGACACCACACTCACACTCACTCACATTGACTTGATTCAAAATCAAATATCAAAATCAAAGGACTTTGCTTTGCCTCCCCACCGTCACCTTTATTAATCAACGTATTTTCTAAGCCAAACCTTACACAATACTTCAATTATAATCCCCCCTTTTACTCTCCCTCTCTTCTCTCCCTCCACACCAACACAGAAATGATCAAATTCTCACCACTCCTCCTCCTCCTCCTCCTCCTCACCACCACCGTCTTCACCTCCGCGGCACCCACAACCACACCTCCAAAATTCAAAGAAGCCCCCCAATTCTACAACTCCCCATCATGCCCATCCACCCCCCCGACTGACATGTGCTCCATCCAAGCCGTCCACGTGGCAATGACCCTCGACTCCCTCTACCTCCGGGGCACCATGGCCGCCATCCATTCCATCCTCCAACACTCCTCCTGCCCAGAAAACCTCCGATTCCACTTCATCTCCTCCGCCTCCTCCTCTTCCCTCTACCCCACCATCACCTCCTCCTTCCCTTACCTCCGCTCCCGCCTCTACCCCTTCCACACCACCGCCGTCTCCGGCCTCATCTCCACCTCCATCCGCCCCGTCCTCGACTCCCCACTCAACTACGCCCGCAACTACCTCGCCACCATCCTCCCCTCCTGCATCCCCAAAATCGTGTACCTCGACTCCGATATAGTCCTCGTCGACGACATTGCAACCCTCGCCGCCACCCCGCTCAACTCCAAAGTCCTCGCCGCACCGGAGTACTGCAACGCCAACTTCACCCCCTACTTCACTCACACCTTCTGGTCAAACCCATCCCTCTCCCTAACCTTCGCTGGCCGCGACGCTTGCTATTTCAACACCGGCGTTATGGTGATCGATTTGGTGAAGTGGCGGGAAGGGGACTACACGACCAAGATCGTGGAATGGATGGAGCTCCAGAAGAGGATGAGGATCTACGAATTGGGTTCTCTTCCTCCGTTCCTGCTGGTGTTCGCCGGAGAGATTGCGGCGGTGGATCACAAGTGGAACCAGCACGGTCTTGGTGGGGACAATTTTCGGGGATTGTGTCGGAATTTGCATCCCGGTCCGGTCAGCTTGCTGCATTGGAGTGGGAAAGGAAAACCATGGGTTCGGCTCGATTCGAACCGGTCCTGCCCGATCGACGCGTTGTGGGCCCCTTATGATCTCTTGCAAACGCCTTTTCCGGCTCTTGAGTCTTGATTATAGATTGATTAGATAATTAATTATCAGAACTATGAATTATAGTGCATATAATTCTATAGACAAAAGAAATGTGATATTAAAGAATAGTAAAACGATAAAAGGGGAACCGCATAAGAGAGGGAAGTAGTGTATACGACGGTAATTAACAAGTTTTATAATTAGTTCTTTTTTCTTTTTTTAGAGGCAGTGCAGGGGAATAGAAAGAGTGGAATTAATATAAATATTAGTATTTTGCTATTTTCCTTTATGGTTAATTATGTTTACTGTGTTTTAATTAGTTTATTGAATGTTAGGGAGTGACAAAATATGAGTATAAATTCAACTTCGAATCTCATTTCTATCTGTAGAAGAAAATAAAATGAAATAATTACCTTTATGTTATGTGTTGGATTTCGCTGGTAATTGGTTGGTGTGGCTACAATATTTTCATTATTTTCTTACCAAACTTCATGAGCAAATACTAAATGGTAGTAAGTATATTTTGTGCTTTGAAGGGAAACTAATATTTTTGGGTTTGGAATTCCTTTTTGCTCATTGAAATTTTGGTAATTGCCAAATTTGCATCTGGAGTAGGTCGACAATTAGTATTTTTTATTCTACAATTATTATTTTTTATAGTACACTATATATGCAAGTACCCTTTCAAATTAATCGGGTACGTACTTGCATATATGTCATGGAAATATCTAAAAACCATTTAAGATGAGGGCCTTTTGTTACTTAGTACAAAAAAATTCGTAACATTAATCCTAAGTAATGATGATTATATCTGATTTAGCACACTCTTATTCTTTAACTAAAAGAACGGTAATTCAATCCTTCTATGTATAAAGTAATTAGTTGTTAATAAATACTAATTTATCCTTTAAAAGGCCAACGAATTAGTCTAAAAGGTACATGATATTTAATTTGATGTATTAATTAAGAGATAAATGTGATTTGGACTAATAGAATGAAAAATTACTGCCCAAGTTAGGAATAGGAGTACTTTTTCCCCGTCATTTTTGCCCTTTAATTGGTGGGCAATGCACTGTCTGGCTAAAGACGAACATTAAGTGAATGACCAAAACAATGAACTTCTATCTTTTTCTAATTAATTACTCTTTTAAATGGAATTTAGTTTTTTTTATATATAACGTGGTGTTTCGGATATATTTTTGGGTCAGACTAATCCACGCTCCCATTGTGTTAGAGTATAAAGCTTGCCTAAGTGGTACCTCAAAATTTTTAAAACAATTACTACATTAAGATTCGAATACAAAATCTTGTAGTATTAACGCGAGTCCTAAATTAACTCCATTGTATGATTAATTCTCTTTTTGCATGTGTGCTTAAATTAGCTCCGCTGCACCCTTGATTACTTAAAAAAAAGGAATTAGGTATGCTAAAAGTCCACAATGGTCATTATAATAAAGCTGACCCTTTTTGCTTGTGTGCTTAGTTGGTAGTGAGCACTGAGTAGTATGGGTCATAATTAAAAGAAGATTCGTAATTGAGTTATTGATATGATCCGACCTAGAGTGAGTAAATCGAATGATATATGGAGCTTTGAAAAGATTTAGTTTGAGAATTTACTTAGACAATTAATACATAAAGATAATCACAAAGGAAAATTGGTGGATGATACGGATGCGCAGCGGACGGAAGCAATGATAAACAAGGAAGGAAGAAGATTATCGAGATAAACGCGAAGGAGACGTGGAAGGATTTGAGAGTGGTGAAGATTCAGATGCACGTTGAATACTTGGGTAGAGACTAGAGGGGGAAAGAACACATATATTTCACAAGAGATTCGTTTACAAGGATAGCTAATAAACGATTACACAAAACATAAGTTGATGGTTTACGTTTTACTTGCAGATGATCAAAGCACCAACAAGACTTAGAAGTCTACAAGATGAGCTTAGATGATAAGGGAGGAGTATTCTCGACTCAACAAAATCACTCAATCTAAATCAATGAAAATAGTAGCTAAGTTTGGTACTTATACAAAAGGTTACAAAAATAGCCGAGCTTATGATGCTTGAGTGCTTCGAGGTCGAAGGCCCGGAAGAACTTATGGATTACTAGGGTTGGTGCCGGAACTCCTCATGCGATGGCCGTTAGAGGTAGGAGGCTCGCGAAAGTATTCATGGTCTACTCTGTCCCGGTATAAGTCACGCGATGGATGGCCCAAGCTTCTCCCGGTAGTTTGCCCAACGGTCATTGGGTTGGTGCGGTCCTCAACCATGTCTCCCGATAGACTCCTCTCGGTAACTTGCACCCTTGAATGGTTCTCGGTGACTTGCTTCCTCCAAGGGCTCCCGGTAACCTGCCCTCCTAATAGGCTCCCGTTAACTTGTACGAAGGGTTCAAGGTTGGCGCCGGCTTCGCTGGTACCCTTGGCTAAGCTCCCGATAGTTTCCCCATTTTTCGATAGATTCCCATTGACTTGCGGGAAGGACTTGGGGCGCTGGCTTCGCTTCGGCCTCCCGATTGATTCCCGGTAATCTGTTGGCTTCCCGATAGATTCCTATTATGGTGTACGAGCACCGTTATGACCAGAGGCGGAGCCTCATATGGGCCAGAGGGGGCACAACTTTTCAATTTTTTATTTATTTATAATATATACATTGCTGGTTCGGTTCGAGCCGATAATACGAGCAATTTCACCTAAAAATAATTAAAAACTCAAACCGAAATTGTTAAAGTGTGGAATAAAATAAAGCAAAATAATTAGTACACAGTAAGCGACAAAAGGTCCGGTCTATAGTTCGATAAAAATTCGCTCATAAACGATAAAAGTTCAAACATAAGAGATAAAAGTTTAAAAAAATTTAAACTCAACCCAAATTTTAAACCCAACCCACACCAAAATCCTTTCAATTAAATCTCAAATCCTCATTTCCCAAATCATCACTACCAATAAACCCGTGCCAAAGCCAATTCAATCTCTGCCGAAATTCAATCCCTCCATTTAATTCAATTTCTACACCAAATCATCACATATCGATCACCCTCTCAATCTCTCATTCAATTCCAATTCCAAAGTAGAGAGCAATTGTAAAAAGTACGTATATTGTATGAATTCTAATGTATAATTAATTTTTTTCTATATTGTCTTTTTATTTATCTTTTTGTTAAGTTTATCTAAATATTTGTTATTTAGTGATGGATATAAATACTCTTAAATATTTTTTCAATTTTTCGTTCAACTCATTTGCCTTCCTTTTAAAATACTCCAAGAAAAGATTTTCGGGGGCAGCGCCCCCAAACTCACTTAATACAAATTCTAAATCCATCACTGATCTCGCCCCCCCAAACATTGAGACCAGAATCCGTCACTAATTATGACCCGTTCCTAGACTTTTGGTTGATTTTTGCTTATTTCATGCTTGAACCAAAGGCCTAGCTTCATTGTTTGGCTTCGTGTGATTGGCCCTTTAGGTCTAGTATCATCAGCCTCAAGGTATGAGGGGTCCATGATCGTATCAGTTATGCATGCTTTGTAGTAGTAATTAAGACACTTGTTGATGCGACCCAAGGATCCAAGGATGCACTACCAATTCCTCAAGGACCTTTGACACGAGCTAGGAGTAAGAAGTTGCAAGGTGCATTAACTTTGCTCATTCAAATGGAGCTCGGGAAGGAGTTAGCAATTGGAGAATCACTCTTGAAGGACATGAACAAAGCAGAGGATAAGTTGGTCAACGTCATTACGCTCAAATTGTGAAAATTTGAGGCATTTTAGGAAGATGCTACAGTACCACTGTAGCTACAGTGTCACTATTGCTACAGTAAAATAATTATGCAATTTTCAGCAATTGCATTGCCGAAGGAAGCGGCATGCCGCCAGCCCTGAATCCCTGGAGCGGTATGCCGCTAGGTGCTACAGTAAGTTACTGTAGCTACAGTACTTATATGTTTTTATTTTAGTTTATGGACCTTGTTGTATAATTTTAGCTGGACACGTGTGGGACTAAGCTATAGTATTTGTAGCTCTTTATAAGCTCATTTAGAGCTTCATTGTAAAAAAACTTGAATTTGATAAACATTGTGTATGAACACATTTGAGAGGATTGGGAGCCAAAACCTTTTCCCTTCAACTACATTTGGCTACCAACTGCATGACATGCCCAATGAGCACATCATTCATCAACAACGACCGCCTACACCATCTCAATCATTTGAAACAAAAGTAACTAAAAATTCTGATTTGATTGAAGAAAATGTGGCTGGAAATTCTGTAAAGATGAGTGAAAAATGTGAGCTTGACATGGAGATGAAAGAAAGAGAAGTTGAGCGTGAAAAGAATCATGGAGATGTTGAGGAAGAATTTGATGCATATGAGGAGTCGAGGCGAGGCCATAGGCGTCCTAGAATGGAAAGGAGATGAGGAGGACAAAATGAGGATCGCATCGATACTAATCTTAGTAATATCAAGATGAAAATTCCAGCTTTTATTGGGAGAGATGATCCGAATGCTTACCTTGAATGGGAGAGAAAGGTTGAGCAGATTTTTGATTGTCATCACTACTCGGAGGAGAAAAAGATCAAGCTAGCAGCTGTTGAATTCACCGGATATGCTATAGCTTGGTGGGATCAATTATTGATGAGTAGAAGAAGAGTAGGAGATCCTCCTATTCAAACATGGGATGAAATGAAGCGGATCATGAGAAGGAGATTCATTCCTAGCTATTACCACCGTGAGTTGTATCAAAGGCTTCAACAATTGACTCAAGGTAGTAAGAGTGTGAGTGACTACCACAATGAAATGGAGATGGCACTCATTAGAGCCAATGTGGTAGAAGATAATGAGGCTACAATGGCAAGATTTATTGCTGGACTGAATAGAGAGATTGCAAATCGGTTGGAATTGCAACACTATATTGGGATGGAAGATATGCTTCATATGGCTATTAAGATAGAGAAACAACTCCAAAGGAAGAAAAAATACTACCCTACCTCATCCAACACCACAAAACCAAACACTTGGAAGTCCAATTATAAAAAGCCGGAGGAGAAAACCATAACCAAACCTTGGCAAAACACTTCTACCTCCACCCGATTTCCAAAACAAAACACACAACCTACTGAAAATATTAAACCCCAAACACCTACCATTCCTAGTTCTTCTACAAAACCAGCAAGAGATATTGTTTGCTTCAAGTGTCTAGGAAAAGGGCACACTCAACACCAATGTCCCAACCGGAGAATATTGATTGTGACACCAAATGGAGAAGTTGAGAGTGAAGATGATGATGGGAGGTTTGATCAAACCGAGAATGATCCCAAGGAGGAGGACATCAAAGAGGAAAACACAAGTGAAGAGGAGCCTTACAGCCATGAAGTACTAGTCTTGAGAAGATCTTTGAGTATTCAACCTCAACTAGAGGTTAATACGGATCAAAGGGAGAACCTTTTTCATTCACGATGTAAGGTGATGGATAAACCTTGTTGTTTGATCATTGACAATGGCAGTTGTACAAATGTTGCGAGTTTTATGATGGTGAAAAAGCTTGGGCTGACTTGCATCAAACATCCTACACCCTACAAACTATCTTGGTTGAATGATGGAGATGAAATCAAAGTATCAAAACAAGTCTTAGTTTCATTTTCCATTGGGAGGTTCCAAGATGAAGTTTTATGTGATGTGGCTCCAATGCAAGCGAGTCATTTGTTGCTTGGGAGGCCATGGCAATATGATAGGAGAGCAATCCATGATGGCTTCACCAACAAGATCCAATGTGAGAAGGATGGGAAGAAATACACACTATCACCATTGGCACCGTCACTTGTTCATGAAGATCAAATAAAGATGGCAAAATCTTGTGCAGACTTTGAGCTTCAAATGTCACAAAAGCATAGTGATGCGAGTTGTGCTTCCACGAGTGAAAATAGTGAGAAAAGAGAGGGAATCAAACAAGATAGGAAAGGAAAGAGTGCAATGGCACCAGCCTTGAGAGAAGAAAGTAAGACAAAAGAGAAGAGAGAGAGAAAAATAAGTGCGTTTGCAAAAGAAAGAGATGTAAAAGAAGCATTGAGTGCTAGCAAACCAGTCCTTATGATTCGGTTTAGGAGAGTTTTATTGACTGAAACTAATCCTAACCCACCAACTCTTCCTCTTTTTATTTCATCTCTTTTACAGGAATTCCAAGATATATTCCCGGAAGATTTACCGAGAGGTCTACCACCCATTAGAGGGATTGAACATCAAATTGATTTCATTCCCGGTGCTTCAATTCCTAATAGGACAGCCTATAGAAGTAGTCCAGAGGAGACTAAGGAAATTCAAAGGTAAGTTGCTGATTTAATTGACCGAGGCTTGGTGACAGAAAGTTTATCTCCATGTGCGGTTCCCGTCATTTTAGTACCAAAGAAAGATGGTACATGGAGAATGTGTGTGGACTGTCGGGCTGTCAATAAAATCACGGTGAAGTATCGCCACCCTATCCCTAGATTGGATGATATGCTTGATGAATTGCATGGTAGTACACTATTTTCTAAAATTGATTTAATGAGTGGATACCATCAAATTCGTATGAAAGAAGGGGATGAGTGGAAAACAGCTTTTAAAACCAAACATGGATTGTATGAATGGTTAGTTATGCCGTTTGGTTTGTCAAATGCACCTAGTACATTTATGAGATTAATGAATCATGTGTTGCGTGCATTAATTGGCAAGTGTGTTGTAGTTTACTTTGATGACATACTGATTTACAGTCGTAATATGCATGATCATGCTAATCATCTTCGATTAGTATTTGAAACTCTTAGAAGTCAGAAATTGTATGCTAAAATGTCTAAGTGTTCTTTTTGCTTGGATAAGGTACTTTTTCTTGGCTATATTGTAAGTGCAGATGGCATCATGGTGGATGAAGAAAAGATCAAGGCGATTAGGGAGTGGCCTACGCCAAAGAGCATTGGAGATGTGAGGAGTTTTCACGGTTTGGCAAGCTTTTACCGAAGGTTTGTTAAGGATTTTAGCTCCATTGCAGCACCTTTGACCGAGGTAACAAAGAAGGACGTTGGATTTAAATGGGAAGAAGCACAAGAGGACGCCTTCAATACCTTGAAAGATAAGTTAACTTCTAGTCCTATTCTTGTATTACCCGATTTTTCAAAACCTTTTGAAATTGAATGTGATGCTAGTGGAATAGGAATAGGGGCTGTTTTGTTGCAAGACAAAAAACCGGTTGCTTATTTTAGTGAAAAATTGAAAGATGCCCAAATTAGATATTCTACTTATGATCGTGAATTGTATGCATTGGTTAGAGCTTTGACAACATGGCAACATTACTTGTGGCATAAAGAATTTATTGTGCATACCGATCACATGAGTTTGAAGTATCTTAAGGGTCAAGGAAAATTGAATAAACGACATGCATCTTGGATGGAATTTATTGAGCAATTTCCTTATGTCATTAAGTACAAACAAGGAGTGGAAAATATTGTTTCGGATGCATTGTCTAGGAGATATACACTTCTTGCAACCATGAATGCAAAAATGTTAGGATTTGAACATGTTAAAGAAATGTATGTTAATGACCCAGATTTTGGGAAATTATATGAGGCATGTTTAAAATCTAGCGTGGAAAGATTTCATGTGCATGATGGTTATTTATTTCGTGGTGCGAAATTGTGCATTCCGAATTGTAGTATGCGTCAATTGCTTGTTCATGAAGCGCATGCTGGAGGTTTAATGGCACATTTTGGTTTACACAAGACTTTAGCTTGTTTGCATGAGCATTTCTTTTGCCCTCGAATGAAGAGGGATGTGTTGCGCGTGATTGCTAGATGTATCACTTGTAAGAAAGCTAAATCTCGTGTCATGAATCATGGAGAATATATACCATTACCTGTTCCGAATCACCCATGGACCGATATTTCTATGGATTTTGTGCTTGGTTTGCCACGATCCAAGAAAGGTAAGGATTCTATTTTCGTTGTTGTGGATAGGTTTTCCAAAATGGCTCATTTTCTTCCTTGTTCCAAAACTGATGATGCTACTAATATTGCTAATTTATTCTTTACTGAAGTGGTGCGTTTGCATGGTATTCCAATTAGCATTGTTAGTGACAGAGATGTTAAATTCCTTAGTTATTTCTGGAAAGTTTTGTGGGCTAAGTTAGGAACAAAGTTACTGTTTTCTACTACTTGTCACCCCCAAACTGATGGTCAGACTGAGGTTGTTAACCGAACTTTAGGCTCCCTACTTCGTGCAATGTGAAACAAAATGCAAAATCATGGGCAGAATGTATTCCATTTGTTGAATTCGCTTACAATCGGTCTGTACATTCTTCTACAGGTTTTACACCATTTGAAGTGGTTTATGGTTTTAATCCTATTACTCCTCTAGATTTGTGTCCTTTGCCTTTGAACCAGCTAGCTAGCATCGACGGCGCAAAGAGGGCGGATCTGGTCAAGAAAATTCATGAGAAGGTTAAAACCAATATTGAGAAAATGAACACCAAGGTGGCTGCACAACGAAACAAAGGGCGCCAAGTGGTCAATCTCCAACCCGGAGATTGGGTTTGGGTACACTTTAGGAAGGAGCGTTTTCTACAGAAGAGGAAAGGAAAACTTGATCCGAGGGGAGATGGTCCTTTTCAAGTGATTGCAAAGATGAACGACAATGCCTACAAACTAGACTTACCTAGTGAGTATGGAAATGTTAGTGCTTCTTTCAATGTTAGTGATTTTTCTTTGTTTGATATTTCAGATTCAGATTCGAGGACGAATCCTTCTGAAGAGGGAGGGAATGATGCGACCCAAGGATCCAAGGATGCACTACCAATTCCTCAAGGACCTTTGACACGAGCTAGGAGTAAGAAGTTGCAAGGTGCATTAACTTTGCTCATTCAAATGGAGCTCGGGAAGGAGTTAGCAATTGGAGAATCACTCTTGAAGGACATGAACAAAGCAGAGGATAAGTTGGTCAACGTCATTACGCTCAAATTGTGAAAATTTGAGGCATTTTAGGAAGATGCTACAGTACCACTGTAGCTACAGTGTCACTATTGCTACAGTACAATAATTATGCAATTTTCAGCAATTGCATTGCCGAAGGAAGCGGCATGCCGCCAGCCCTGAATCCCTGGAGCGGTATGCCGCTAGGTGCTACAGTAAATTATATGTTTTTATTTTAGTTTATGGACCTTGTTGTATAATTTTAGCTGGACACGTGTGGGACTAAGCTACAGTATTTGTAGCTCTTTATAAGCTCATTTAGAGCTTCATTGTAAAAAAACTTGAATTTGATAAACATTGTGTATGAACACATTTGAGAGGATTTCTCAAACTTTGGTTCTAGTTTAAGAACTCTTAAGCTTAACTGATTGGAATTCAGTTTCGATTAAGTAAAACAAATCTTCCCTATCGTCTATTTCGTTCTAGGGGTCTAAACACAGGTTGGTTTAGGGATCTAGAAGTCTTGAGTCGAGATCCTAATCGAGTATCGAATTAGGGGTCTAACCACAGGTTGGATTAGGGGTCTAATTGTTGTCGATTGGTTACTTATTTGTTGTTCTTGAGGATTCCTTGAGCTAGATCACAGTCAAACGATTCCCACACAAACCGGGAACGTATCACTTGCATATCATTAATCAACCGTTTAGGTTTAGAATAATTAATTAATTAGCACCGTATAGATCGATCTGTCTGTAATATAATGTGCACTCATGATATCTCCATGCAAAGTTTTAATTAGTTCTCTTATTAAACGGGTTGAGAATTGAGTGAAATTGGATTGACCCGCGAACCATACGAGTCTTGTAAAGGTAAAACAATTTGGTTCTTTCTGTTGTTGATCACTCCCTAAGTCATTATGAAAAGTAAACAAGATAATAGAATACTAGACTCGTATTAGAATATTACAATACTTTAATAGCAGACGTTTTAGAATAATAGAAAATTAAAAACAATAATTTTTAATTTAATTTAATTTTATATTATTTTTTATCTTAATTTCTACTCAAATTACCACACCATCATTAAATTGGATTGATACATAATATTTTTTTGTCATTTGCACAAAATATATACTTTGAAATCAATAAAATGACAAATATTATGAACAGTAAGAATTCGTAAAAAAATGACAGTTATTAAAAGACAGATGAAGTATTAATTTGTATCCACCAAAATTGAGTTGCCGGTTTTCTTAACTTTATAATTCTTCGACGACTGCCTACTGTTTGTAGGTCAAAGCGAAATATAATTTTTTCCGCTTAATTTGGCATGTCGTTGACCTAGATATGTAAATTTAGTATTCCAAAATCTCTGACTATTGTATTTTTATTAATAATTTTATAATTATTAAATTTGTACTCTTAAATAAATCTAATAATTAATTAATAATTTTATAATTATAAAACTTATATTATTGAATAAATCTAATAATTAATTAGTAATATAATATTTAATTTAATTAAAGTGTCGTACGTCACTATATAATCGATATAATTGTTGGAAAGACTGAGATTTGATGATTTTCTTTTGTAATGGTTCTATTAATTATATGTTGCTAGTAAAATACGATACTCTTGTCATTCTTCGTATTAATCAAGAAATTATTGGTATATGTCATGTGATCCTCTGACATCCAGGAAGTTAAAAAATACAAACCGTCGGACGCGCTTTCTCCTCGTTTTTTATTCAACGATTCAAAATACGTCACCGTATAAAATTATAAGTATAATTGGGAAAAAAAAAATATGGTTCCATAATTTCTCTCTTTAAAAAAATGAAAATTTAGTTACATGAGTTTCCTTTTGGAAGGTTTGATTTTTGCGAAATTCAACCAGTTCTCCTTATGGTTAAAGAAGAATGCGGGCCTTGACACTGCTGAAATAAATAAAAAATGCGTCAAATTTATATTATTAAATTATTAATTTAATACTAATTAAATAAATGATTTGATACTAGACAATTCGTGTTTTTTTTTCCAGTATTGTCAAGTTTCACACTATTTGTTAGTATTTAATAAAAAAAGTGACTAATTTTACAAAAAAACAACGAATCTCATATCAAATAGGAAAATACTTGAGCGATTAAATCTAAAAAGAACTTTCATTGTCTTTTATTTTTTCCTTTTTTTAAGAATCCTCGTCGGTGGTTTCACATGAAAAGTAATTAAACGGAGAAGTAGTTTGGAAATTAAAGGTGTAAGCAAAATATTCTTCAATAGAACTCTTTAAACTAGAAATCCTAGCTAGTCAACTTATCAAATTCTTAATTTCTCGATATATAAATTGATCACACACTTTCACATGCAAATTATAAGTAGCAAGATCTAACACTCGATCATCAACTTATTATAAGAATTAATAGCAATTTATGTGCTTCCATGAATGCATTGTCGGTTGCTTAACAAAGAAAATGTCAAAAATTATCCGCCGCAACCTATCTAGCTTTTATATGTAGTAAACAATAATAATTAACGGTCCACATAGAAAAAAATGAGACCCTAGATGGAAAAATTATATTCAACTTTACAACCCCATTTGTCTACTCATATGAGAGGTCTGCTTCATCCACCAAACATTAAAGGACCACTGAAAATATTGTAAGTTTTTCTAGTGGGCGCAGTGGAGAGTAACCGACGGTTGATAAGTTTTTCGTATGAAAACGAGAAAAATTGGAGAGGAAACAAATTATAATCTATGTATTGGCAAGTTTGGCAAGTTGTAATTGGTTTTATTTTCCAGTTCTATTGCTTTCATTTATATTCTAGATGTATGTAGGTTTGTTGTCACTTTGCCGAAGGATTTACACAAAATGAGAGAAAGTGACCAAACAAGCTACGGATTCAGACTACTTTAGTGTAAACGGTTGCAAAATTCAGATAAGTAGACCTAATAAGATTAATGTTGTCAATCTCGTTCCATTTCGATCAATTTGATCGATCCCACAATGAAAAACGTGATGAGAAACTTGGGCCTGCTTAGCAACAATAAATTTTCATTTCTTTTCTAAATTTCTGAAAAATCTTCAATTTTATTTTTTAATGGAAAATTGAGTTTGTTGTTCTTGAAATGTTTTTCCACTTTTCTTTTCTACTTTTCTACCTAAAAAAGAATATTTTTTTGCCTTTTCTCCTTACTTACCTCCTCTAGCATCAACAACCAATTTGACAAATTTCCAATTTCCAATTAAAGGTTCCAAGATTAATCGATCATTCACTAAAAAAAAACTGGCGATCACCGACAGACAGACTCCGCCGAATTTTTTCATAGGTATTTCGACGACTTCTATTTTATTTTGTAAAAAGTCTACTTTAGTGTTATCGACAGAAATGACTTCCATATAACGATCGTCGATAAAGTGTTTTGACGGTCCCTCTTTCGAAATATTTGGGCGCTAACGAAAAAATATTGGCGCCCCAAATTAGCGCGAAACGTTTTTGACGGGAAACATTTTCGAGGGAAAAGTCCGTCGAAAACGTTTCGACCACTATACTCCGTCGAAATATTTGGGCGCTAACGCAAAAATGTTGACGCCCCAAATTAGCGCAAAATATTTTCTTGAGAAAAACCCATCGGAAATGTTTCGATCGCTATGCTCATCGCAAACGTGATAAGTTTTTGATCGAAAGGCCGTTGATAGAAGAGGAATAATTTAGAGGAGAAAGACCCTCGATGAACCTTTTTGGTTTTAACGGAGGACGTCGTCGAAAAAAGTTTTCGATAGGGTGTTTGTTGAAAATCTTTCTTCTTTTGCGACCGAATGGCCGTCGAACAAGGAAAATTTTCGACTACTTTGTCCGTTGAAACATAATTCCATTTGCGACGACCTTTTCGTCAAAAACCATTTGTGGTTTAGGGTTTAGGGGTTTCGACGGGACATTCCGTCGAAAATTTAATTCAATATTCTTTGTGGCATTTTATAATAATTATTATTGTTGCTACCCGATTTTTGACGCATTTTTTTGCACTTTTATTTTTCATCGCATTATTAGTCCATTTAAATCGAAATCCTATCGATTTTTGATCTTTGGCTATTTATTTAATATTTCGTACCATTTCGTGTCATTTTAGTTTTTTTCGTATTTTTACTGTCTTTATGTTCGAACTGCTATCGGTCCCGAATAAATTTCCTCGGGCCATGGATCGAACGCCTTCTTTCTTTAATTGGTAATTATCTACTATTATTTTCGTTCGCGCCATCTCATTTTGTTTTATTCAATTTACTTTGCTATAGCATTTATTTTTCGTTCGAACTTTTAAGGATTCCAAGCGAGTAAATTTGGACCTTAAATCAAACTTTTTCTTTATTTAATGATTACTATTTATTTTGTTTCATTTTATTGCATTTTTTAGTATTTTTGGTTCGGGATTTTATTCATTTCAAGCGAGATTCCTCGTATTGATAATTCAAACCAATTAAATAAATATTAAACATTTCCCAAAGGTCAACTCATCTCAACCATTGATCATCTTGACCCTTTCTTTTCTCCTCATCCAACGACCAAGGATTTAAGCACCTTGGTGAATGCATAACTCTGACACCAAATGCATTTTGCAACATGCCACCTCACTCCATTTTGCGTTTTTGCTGTTGCTCTTCATTTGCATCTTGTAGCACAATTGTCGTTTTCCTCTCCTCAACCCCTATAAATAGCAGGCAAATTAACACACAAAGACACACAATTAACACACTATCTTCCTTTCTTTCGCACACTATCTCTCCCTCTTCTCTCAAAATTCTCGCTCTTTCTCTCTCTCGGCGAGCAAGGCAAGTCTTTCCTTTTTCATTCTTCTCATTTAATCATCGAATTGCTTGCTCTAACATTTTGTCGCGCCCCGAAAATTAAAAATTCGCGAGTGTGCAACGAAATTTGAGACCTTCAGATGCTCGGCGTAAAAGGGACGCGTAGCAGCATGCAATGAAGTCGCCACCCTAATTTGGTTGCTAGGCTTAGGGAACCGTAATCGTCATGGCATAGAAAATATAATAAGTAAAAAACTAAAGGCACAAAAAAGGGGTCTGGACCCCAGACAAAAGGTTCGGGGTCGTATTATGGTCTCGGGAAGGTGTTAGGCACCCGAGTCACATCCGAAAATGGTTACCGGTTGATGAGAGAGGTGTTTAAAAAGGTGTTTGAAAAATGCGTTTTGAAAAAGGGGGCCCTCAGACGAATCGTCACTTTAGTCTTTTCTATGATCGTGACCGTTCAGGAATAATAAAAAGATCTTTCGGACGGGGTTACCGTTTATCAAGATCGATCGATTATCCCTGACCGTAACGTAATGGGACTGAATTTTCCGTAAGACTGAATGAGCGCCCTCTTTTTTCATCATCGGGCCGTGCATGATTAAACTAATTACTACGTGATCCTAACATGGATTGCTAACAGAGTACAAATTTAAATGATAGATTTTTGAAGTGGAAAACTGATGTGGGATCGAAAGTCCCCATGTACATGCGCTCAATACAAACAAGAATTTAAATTCATATGAACATGGCATTTTAAGCAAGTCTTTAAACACGTTGTTCATGTGAGTTGATTTTAATTCTAGCAGTTCTATATATCATGCGTACGATTGATATTTGCAGAAAGCATCGAATAAATAAAAAGGACTTGTGAGGCGTACTTTCGAGCGAAGCTTGAAATTAACCTACAAAAGGAGAGTGTTAGTGATAGCTTGAGAAACAACTAAGCAATTTTAAGAGTGCAAAAATTTTAAATGACAGTTGATTGCATACGTAAAATGATGGATTTTACGCATACGAGATTTAAATGATGACATGATAAGTGCAGGAAAATAAATGACGACAGTTGATTACATGCGAGAAACGATCTATTTAATGCATACGAGATTTAAATGATGACATGATTGTATGCGAGAAATGGTTGATTTTAAGCATACGAAAATTTAAATGCTGGGTTGGTTGCATGCGAAAAATGATTGATTTTACGCATATGAGAATATAAATGCTACGTTGATTGCATGCGAAAAATGATTGATTTTAAGCATGCGAGAATTTAAATGCTACCTGGATTGCATGCGAAAAATGATTGATTTTAAGCATGCGAGAATTTAAATGTTACGTTGATTGCATGCGAAAAATGATTGATTTTAAGCATGCGAGAATTTAAATGCTAACGTGATTGCATGCGAAAAATGATTGATTTTAAACATGCGAGAATTTAAATGCTGTTTTGATAAGTGCGAAAAAAATTAAATGTGGTTGACGATTTATAGGGAATTAAAGCAGTTGATGATTGGCAGAAAATAAAACAAGTTGATAATGCAGAAATGAGCAGTTGGATATTTGCAGAAAATAAACAGTTGATATTTGCGGAAAATAAACAGTGGATATTTGCGGAAGAATTTCCAGCAGTTTGCGAGAAATTAAAGCAGTTGATATTTACGAGAATTAAAATGCGACCGACCATATAGGCGGTATTGAATTTAAATTGCCGAAAGTAAATTGCGGAAAATTAAAGTGCAGAAGAGTAAAGTGCGTAAAAGTAAAGTGCGGAAAATTAAAGTGCGGAAAATTAAACAGTTGATAATTTGCGGAAGGATTTCCGGCAGCTTGCGAAAAACTAAAGCAGTTGAATATTTACGAAAATTGGAATGTGACCGACCATGTAGGCGGTATTGAATTTAAATTGCCGAAAGTAAATTGCTGAAATTTAAAGTGCGGAAAAGTAAAGTACGGAAAAGTAAACAGTTGATAATTTGCGGAAGAATTTCCAGCAGTTTTGCGAAAAATTAAAGCAGTTGAATATTTACGAGAATTAAAATGCGACCGACCATGTAGGCGGTAAAATAAATAACTGAATTTAAATTTCCGAATATAAATGACTGAAGTTAGATAACATGAAAATAAATATCACGATAAGAAATGAGCAATTCACGTACAAAAAAACAATTCGATAAACAACTTGATGCAAAAATAAGCATACGAAATATTTTACAAAAAAAGTGAACTAAACAATTCATGTATAAAAATATAGGAAAAATAGCACATATCACAAATAATAATCATACGAAGCATGTTAGCATTTTACGTAAAAAAATGACGACTTGAAGGCTCGGAAAAATATAAATGGGTTGGGCCCAGCTTGGAAGTTTGGAAAAATGGGCCAGGAATTGTTCCATCGCGTAGAGAAAAATATGACGGGTTTAACCGTTTACAGGGAATGACGAGAATTTCTTGTTTAACGTGTTTATTTTCCCGTTCAAAAACGTGAAACGTTTGAACGGAAAAATAATAACGTTACGCCGAAAATTACACGAATCGCTGTAGACCGTTGCGACCAGAAAAAAATCTAGCAACTAGTTGACGGAAAACATTTTAAAGTCAAGCTATTGTCCGAGCGGACTTACTCGGGTCCAATAAAAGCTCGAATACAAATAATAATAAAATAATAAAAATACTAAAAAATGCGCTAAAATATTAAAAATCCTAAAATTCATGTGATGACCTAAAACGAAGAAAAAACTAGCAAACGATTGCCAGATAGTTAAAAATGTGATTTTTAAGGCTAAAAATAATAATGATAATAATAATGAAAATACACGCCGAAAGAATAAAAATGCGATTTCGAAAGCTGACGATGCTAACGATGTTGCTAAAATGCAACGAAACACCTAAGAATGCTAGCGACATTAAATCAACTGAAAATGACTGTAAATTAACTAAATAACAGAAATGCTAAAATTAAATAAAAATGGCGTCAAAATTCGGGTATCAACAGTTGCCCCCTCTTTACTGTCTTATCGAAGTATTTGATAAGCAGTAAAGACAGTTGCCCCTAGATATCTGAATTTTGGCGACACGACAGGTCTTACCTCAAACTTACAGTGATGATGTCGCTCTGGGAGGAGGTAGTTGCTTGATGTCGCTCTGGGAGGAGGTAGTTGATTGATGCTGTCACTGGGGATAAAGGTTGTTGCTTGATGTCGCTCTGGGAGAAGGGGATTGCTGTCGCTCTGGGAGGAGATAGGTTGTTGATCCTACAAAGATATAAGCTTAGCTCTATTCGGGTATCGAGAGAAACATAAGTTGCAGAAAATGAAAATGATAACCACTCTACCGGGGACGGAAAGTGATTTTACGAGAATGTAAATGACAGCTCCACTAGGGGGTCTAACATGCAACAGACGTTGCCTAGGGAGGATAACACGCGATTCACAGAAGTATGACTGATTTGTCCTAATGATGTCACTCTAAGAGGAGGAAATAATTATGCAGAAATGTAGAATTATGTGAAGGAGGTCACTCTGGGAGGGGAAGAAATGCTAGGGCTAAAAAGGTAAGACTACGCTATGCTATTACTCTGGGAGGAGAAGAAATGCTTGATGCTGAAAACTAAACTATGATGTCACTTTGGGAGAAGGAGAAGTGCTAAGGCTGAAAACTAACTGCTATCACTCTAGGAGGAGGTGAATGCTAGGGCTGAAAATTTAAACATCGTCGATTCCCGTAGGAAAAGGCGCGAGATGCGGAAATTAAACTAAGGTCACTCTAGGAGGAGAAGAATGCTAAGGCTGAAAACTAAGTGTTGTCACTCTAGGAGGAGAAGAATGCTAAGGCTGAAAATTAAGTGCTGCCACTCTAGGAGGAGAAGAATGCTAA
Source organism: Viola odorata (assembly GCA_963691705.1). Classification (NCBI taxonomy): domain Eukaryota; kingdom Viridiplantae; phylum Streptophyta; class Magnoliopsida; order Malpighiales; family Violaceae; genus Viola; species Viola odorata. Next base: position 11,333,311 of record OY829538.1, read on the forward strand.
GGCTGAAAACTAAGTGCTGTCACTCTAGGAGGAGAAGAATGCTAAGGCTGAAACTAAATGCTGTCGCTCTAGGAGGAGAAGAAATGCTAATGGAAGGTAAACTATGCTGTCACTCGGGAAGGGGAAGAAATGCTAATGCTAGTGCCCTTGATACGAACCTAGAATGCGTCTGCGTCCTGCTCAGGAGGTAACGACCCCAAGGACAAGAATTTCCCACGATTTGCAGCCGTAAGCAGTCCTCACCTGATATTAGTGTTTGCACTCACGCTCTGAAACAAGGCTAAGTGTTTTACACTCATAAAGATGCAACTAACATGATACATAATTTACAGTTCGCAATGTCAATCCGAGTGAATATACTTCGAATGAAGATGCACATGCATGGGCGTTCTAATAATCGATGGGACTTTTACGGAAAAGAATGAAAGGACATGAAAAGTCCGGAAATGAGTTTGTTTTGGAAAAGATTGCTTTGCTTGGGAGTTGGAAGGCTTTTGATGAGTGATGCTTTGCTGATTGGCCCTGATGAGGGCGGGGTGTGCGAGCTCTTTCGCTTTTTGCTGGGGATGCTTGCTCGACAGAGTGCGTGAGCTCTGGGATCCTTGCTGGGGGTGCTTTCCGTGTGGCCAGGGGCCCTTTTCTTGCGTCTTCATTGGGGAGCGTCGTCGCTGTTCCTTTTGCGACTCACTACTTGAGTTGGCCTGGGGCCCCTTTCTCTTCTCGGGTTCTCACTAGGGATGCTTGCTTTGAGGTTTCTTGAGTTGGCCTTGGGCCTCTTTTGCTTGACTTTACTGGGGAAGGATGCTTTGAGATTTCTCGAGTTGGCCTTGAGCCTTTTTACTCGAGTTCACTGGGAAAGTTTTCTTCGATATTTCTCGAATTGAGTTGTCCCCGGGCTGTGATTGCTTTGGCTCTTCGATTGTTTGTATTCTTCGAAGGTCTCTGAGCATTTTCTTTCTTTTCTTTTCTTTTCTTTTCCTTTTTCCCCTCTCTTTTTTTTTTCTTTTTTCCCCTCATTTTCCCCCCCTTTTTTGGTTTTTTTTTTTTTTTATATCCCTCCCCTTTTTGATTTGATTTGAAATGCAACAGAGCAGAGCAAGCACAACCTTTGTCTCGATATTTTCCCCTTCTGTCTTGAGGCCTCGGCCTTCGTCGTCGCTGCTTCTTCGGTGATAGTCCTTAGCGATCTCCTGGTGGCCTTTTCCGTCTCCTTCGTCGTGATCTTGAACTTGGTGTGCTTTTACTTCCGGCTGGCAATTTTAGCTGAAACTGCTCTTTGGCTCCCGGGGTATGAGTGATATTGACGGTTTGGGGGAGTGATGACATATATGGTGGAAAGAGGGAAAAAACGAAAAAAGTGGAGAAAATCGTAAAAGTCCCATGTCACTTTATAGCTATCCCATGTCTAATGGCGCATGTACCCTGGATATTATTCGAACTCAACTAGTTCCTAGTCAGGCCCTTACACTCATGAAGGATAAGACGTGATGGCTCAAAAATGCTTACCGGGATTTGTTTGTGACCGCTTACGTCGGAGCGAACCGTGGATATAAGAGCAAACAGGTAATATCATGCATGGCACGTAATTTGGATAGATGCTGGAGTTAACAGAGGGATTAAATATTCCTAACCTATGCGATGCATGAAAATGCTTATGAGAGTAGTATGCTTTTGTTTGAGCCGGGCTAAAGAGGGATTTTTGATTGATTTTTGATTTTTGACTGATTGGTGGTTTGATTGCTAGAGGGTTTGATTGCTGGATGTTTGATTGCTAGATGTTTGATTGCTGGATGTTTGATTACTGGATGTTTGATTACTGGATGTTTGATTGCTGGATGTTTGATTGCTAGATGTTTGATTGCTAGATGGTTTGATTGCTGGACGTTTGATTGCTAGATGTTTGATTGCTAGATGGTTTGATTGCTAGATGTTTGATTGCTAGATGTTTTGATTGCTAGAATGTTTGATTGCTAGACGCTTTGATTGCTAGATGTTTTGATTGCTAGATGTGGGGGATGACTTATTTGCAAGGGTCTAACGAGAACCTAAGGTTGCCCCCCAGTGGGCCAGACGACCGTACTCGACTTAAAGCTAACAAAGCGAGCAGGAATAAAAACAAATTTAAATAAAGGGAAAAGAAAGAGGGACTCCCCTGAACTGCGCAGCGGGGCTGCGCGGGCGTCTTCCACAAGCTCCATGCGGATGACAGCGAGATGCTTCCCGTCCTGTGAGATGCAGAGGGGAAAACGGAAAGGGAAATTAATTTGAAAACAAAACTGAGATAAGTTCAGGGATTCTCCCTTCCTTTAACTCGGCTTTTCGAGGGTGCCTATGACGTGGTCCCAGCCCCGGAACACCTTGCTTAGATGCGTTGATTGGTTTCTTTTTCAGCTGCTTCACGGGAACCGCCGATCCAGGTTGAAGGGATGATGAGATCCGTATTTGGTCCCTTTGCTTACCGGTTCTTGCTAGACCTTCGTTGATGGGCTTCGTGATTGCTTGGGGGTAAAGGGGAAATCCTCTGTCTCCGAGATGTGCAGCGGGGCCGCAAGGGTATATGCTTACAGTTCTTCTGCAGGCAACAAATGGGGGTGACCCAGTCCCTGAAAAAGATATGGCGAGAACAAATGAGGAGTAAATGCAAGACAATTTTTAGCAAAAGTAATGTGATTGATAAGTTTTAAGCTCTCTCTTTTGGACGGGCAATCCGTGGGTCACTGAGTGTGACTTGTGTCGGATGTTGGTTGATGATGGCTTTGTTGTTAGATGCTTTGTCGTAGCTCTTGCCTTGGCGTGGGTGACACTCGCAACCTGGCTGTCCCTCAATTAAAGGATTGATCTTCACCGTGTTGATCATGGTGTGGAGGTTGGGAAACTGCTTGAACAAGACCGCATTGAGTATGTTGACGGTAATTCTAGGGGGACATCTTTCTGTTGTGCTTTTTCCAGGAGTTGTTGCTTGCAAGGGTGTGCTAGGAGACCATGGCGTTTTGGTGATGAGCTCCTTCCGAATAGGTGAACGGAGATGGGAGCCGACGTTGCTAGTGTTCCGACAGCTAGGCCGGCGTAGGATGGGCTTTGTGACTTTGGTCCAGCATTTAGTCCTTTGAGACTGGTTGTTTGCGATGCCGGCTGTGCTGGTAGTACTGCGAGGAAAAGAAATTTCGCTTTAGATGGTGATGGTTTGTCTTAAAATCTTTCCTGATTCGCTCTTGAAGGTGGCCTGCCGCGGCAATTCAACAGCCCCTCCGAGCAGAACTCTCTGGTTCTATCGTGATGACGAGCTGAGGCGTGAGACCTTACGTCCCTGCAAAACTGAAGGTTGATTAGTGGCGTTAGTCTAAGTGACGCGTCTTACATCCCGAGCTACTCCTGGGGATCCATCCATGCCATGCCTCCTTTTGTCATCTCACAAGTTAAAGAAAAAGTATAACAAAATTTTAAAATAATGAGCATCTCCTGAAAAAACTTGTCTTATTAATTTCAGGACAAATGTTTGCGCTAGATTGTCATGATAAAACCCCTATGTCCTTGGTCTGGCCGAACGCTCAGTTCATGACGCTTTCAGGCGAAGTATATCTTGATTGCATCGGCGTTTACCGGTCTTAGAAGATCGTCTCCATCCATGTTGGTTAGCATTAGGGCACCCCCTGAGAATGCACCTTTGACCAGATACGGGCCCTCGTACCTTGGGGCCCACTTTCCTTGACTGGCCTCCTGATGAGGGAGTATTTTCTTCAACACTAAATCCCCAGTCTCGAACTTGCGAGGTCGCCCTTTCTTGTTGTAAGCGTTGGCCATTCTTTGCTGATATAATTGTGCATGGCAAGTAGCGGCCAAGAGCTTCTCGGGAAGGAGGTTTAGCTTCTCGTACCTCACTCTTGCCCCACCCGATCCTTCTACTTCTGATTCTGCCAGGATTCTGAGAGAAGGGTTCTCTACCTCCAGAGGAATTACGGCTTCCATGCCGTAAACTAATGAGTAGGGAGTTGCTCCCTGGGGATGTACGAATTGCTATCCGGTAAGCGTGCAGTGTGAAAGAAAGCATGTCACACCAATCTCTGTGAGTGACTACCATTTTTGGATGATTTTCTTCAAGCTTTTGTTTGACAGGCTTAAACTCAGGTTTCAATGGGATACGATGTTTGACTATCCCAGGATCAAGACCTGGCATATCGGCGTACGACCATGCGAATGCGTTGGAGTAGTCTTTTGAGGAGGGAAATCAATCTTTCCCTTAGAGTCGTATCCAGGGTGGTTCCGATCTTGACCAACTTCTGACTCTCATTGCTTGCCCCCTAAATTTATTTCGTCCGATTCCTCCTGATGAGAGGTTATTTCCTTTTCTGATTTTTCTAGTAAACGGGCCAGTTCGTCGGAGACCTCGGCCTTGTCTTCGGTTGTAACGATGATTTCTTCGCTAATAAAGACATAGGTTTTATCAAGACAATCCGAACTAACACTCATCCTGAAATTAAAAGTGCGAAAAAAAGAGATGCATAAAATGAAAACTTGCATACATATTGATTTTTAACAAAAGGGAACATGGGTCCCTACAAAAATGTTGCCAAAAACATATATATTTTTCAAAAGGAGAAATTACGGAGAGACATCCGGAAGCATGGTGATGGTCCAGTTGCGCACTGACTCCCTTGACTTCTTTACGAAAATGACTGAACCAGGCGACAATTCTTCTTCTCCTAGAGTGCAGATACGGAGGTCTGATACCCTGATTGGACTCCCATTGATGGTTTCGGCTGCAAAAGGGAAAGTGGCAGTATCCCCTATTTGGGCCACATATTCGAAGGAATGCGGTGCTGGAGAATGGTCCTCGATGGCATTGATTGCTCCTCGGGTTTTTCCTTTGGTCTGAATGATCCCGAATGTCGTGAGTTGCTTGACTTTCTGTCAAAAAAGTCTGCAATCCTGGATTTCGTGCTTGCTTTCCCCTTGGCAGAATAAGCACTGGGCCTGATTATTCTCTGGGAAAGGTAGGTGTGCATTTTTAGCTAATGCGAAGAATAGTTCTTCGTTGGGCGCTTCCTTGATTGAAGGGCGAGAATCGTTGATTCCTTCTGCTGAGATGGCGTTCACCCCTTCCTTTGTGTTGGGTCCTTTTGCTAACCCTTCGAAAGATACCCATCCACTTTTGATCAAGTTATGGACTTTTGCTTTGAATGCGAAGCAGTTTTCCAAAGTGTGACCTGGGGCTCCAGCATGATATTCACATCTTACGTTGAGATCATACCCTTTCGGGTAAGGAGGCATTTGAGGCTGAGCTGGAACTGGTACGATCTGTTCAGCTGCCAAGAGATGTGTGTAGATTTCTCCCGCGGGGAGAGGAAGAGGAGGCAAAGGCTCTCGGTTCCACCGATTGTTTGACGTGTTTTGGTTGTTTGGGTCTTTTGGTGGGTTGTGATGTTTGTGCCGGAGATGGTGGAAAACGTATATGGTTTTGAGGTGCGATATTAGCAACGAGTGGTGAGGCAAAAGGAAAGAAGGTGGGTTGATATAGTGATGGCGAAGGATAGGGCGGTGGCGATAGATAAGGTGGAGGTGGTAGAAATGGTTGCCCGTGATTAGCTTGGGGAGCGACAAATCCAACATCTCCTTTTATGATGGACGCTTTCTTGGGTGCAGACTCTAGTGCCGAAGGCATGATTCGTCCGGATTTAATCCCTTGCTCGACTCTTTCGGCAATTAGGACCATATCGGAGAAGTTGTTGGAAGGATTCGAGATCAGGTAGGTGTAGTAGGGAGCCTTGAAGGTGTGCAAGAAAATTGACAATAGTTCCTTGTCATTTAAAGGAGGAGAGATTCTGGAAGCCAACTCTCTCCATCTCTGAGCATAGGTATTCACGGACTCGCCGATTTCCTTTTCCAGATTTTGCAGGTCGGCGCGGTCGGGAGCCACCTCCATGTTGAATTTATATTGTCAGTAGAAGGCATCGGACAGGTCTCTCCACGTCCTGATCCTGACCCTGTCTAGACCCATATACCAAGTTAGGGCGTGCTTGGTCAAGCTTTCTCGGAATAGATGGATCAACAACGGTTCGTTGTGGATCATCTCTGCCATCTTGTTGCAGTATGCTCTGAGGTGGGTCTTCGAGCATTCTACCCCAGTATACTTTTCAAAGTCGGGGATCTTGTACTTCAGAGGTATGACGATCCCGGGGACCATGCACATGTCGGCGGGACCTGTGGGATCGAATGGATCGGCCCCTTCAATTGCTCTGAGTCTTTCCTCGAGAAGATTCAGTCTGTCCCTTTTAGGTGGCTCGGCCCCGATGGGGTTAGAATCGAAGGGTAACATTGGTTCTGAGGAGAACTGGGGTTGTGCTGAGTTGAAAGTGAGGAGCTGAGTTCCCACAGGTTCGAGAACCGTGCTCGGAGGAATAGAAGGGAGATACAGGTTCTCTAGGTGGGCCTGGCTCTTGCTGGGGTTCACAGCAGGGTTGATTGAAAGGTGCTGAAGCGACGGGGAGATCTCTTCACCCGTCTTAACTGTAGGATTTGCAGTGGTGGGTACAGTGAAGGGATTATCCCATATCCAATGGCCCGGGGGGCCAGAGAGTGGTGGGAGTACGAAAGGTCCTGCGACGGTGAGCGAAGAGGGAGGTCCTTTTGTTTGAGGGAGATCAAAACCTGGTGGCACTTCGGTGACAACTTCATCTCTTTCCTTTTCGGCCCTGGTGGCTCTTTCTGTAGTGATCCTAACTTGCTCCTCTAACTCTGCGATTCTAGCCATTAGTGCTTCATCGGTCTTGGCCGGTTCAATCATTTTTCATTTTTGAAGTCTAGTTAGGGGGAGCCTGTGCGGAGTAGCTTGCTTCCAAGGAGCTATCGTGAACCTGAAAAAAATAAAAATACAGAAAAAAGTAAGTACACGTAAGGATATGCAGGTGATGTGCAATCCCGAGGCCTCCATATTGCTCATTCGCTTTTCTGGCTATACTTTCACTTGATATTTTCGGGGCAGTTGGAGAGGCGAGGAGTCCCAGTGGTTGACAAGATACGAAGGAGGCCTCTATACATTCCAATGATATGAAGCAAATCTGAGATGCTAACAGCGAAACCCAAATCAGCAGGGGCAACCAATGCCACCATGCTAGGAGGATCTCTTTCACACTATACTTTTGACGATGCAAGACCTGATGCCTGGTGAACTCCATCGAGGGGAGAGACGATAATCTTTTTATGAACTTGGAGTTTTTTGTGATAAACTAGGAAGACATAGCCATGAGAGCAATACTCGGATGTTTTGAATACTTGTTTTGATTTTTCAGAATTTCGGTGAGATGATTGTGTTTTATCCCGGAGAGATTTTCTCTTTTTGTTTTGCGATGTTTTTTTTTTTGGGTTTGTATTGGAGGGATAGTTGATATGGAAAAGATGAGGCGATTTAATAAATATCGGAAAGAGTACGACTTTATTAAAAAGCATTTACAAAATATGGTAAACTTGCCAACTTCCTAAATTCATCAAAAATGGCTAAGATAGATGAAATCAAGGGTCCTAGCTAAAAAGAAAAGATTTGCCGATATCCGAGCCTTTCCCTGAAGGTGTCATTCCTGGGCGTCCGAGTCTTCTTGCTTCTGCCAAAGGTACTCCATCGAAGCCAACTCCCCTTTTTTCATCTCTAACTCAGCCTCTAAGGCGGTAATTCGGTTTTGCAGTGCTTGGCTTTTCCTATCTCCCAAGTCTACGCGAGCAGTCAAAATCCTTATCGTCGAATCCCTGTCTTCAATTATGGCATTTGATGCTTCTCTTTTGCGGGTTTCACTGCTCAAGCATTCCTTAAAGGCCCTGAGGGCCACCTTCTTTTGTACTGTTTGTACGCGGATGAAATCCTTGTGCTGCCTGTCTAGTTCATTGATCTGGACTTTTGCGTAGCATTGACGTGCTTCGGCCATATCCCTTTCCTCTATCATCAGATCTCGTTCTTCTTGCGCTGCTCGCATCTATTCTACCACTTGAGCGTAAGCCATGACATCCATTCCTTTGCTCACTTGAGATTCCCCTTCTTCTTCCATCGGTTTTTGATTTTCAGGGCGAGGTAAGACATTGCCATTAACTCGTCTTGACCTCCACTGTGGATATTCTGGTATTGTGGTTGCAGGGATTCCGTGTCCTTTGAGGCAAAAAGGGTGGGCCCAGTCTTGGGCGTACAACTGAATGTTCTGATTTTCTCCAGTGTGTGGCAGGTCTGACCTTGTCATGCCGAACGTCACGGGAATTATTTGCGTGATGCAGAATTGTCTGAGGACGAGGGCAGGGCAATAGTGAGTGCATCCCCATGCTCCGATCAAAGGAACCCAAGGTAAGTGTCTGCAGCAGACGATGGGATTGGAAGTCTGCAGCCATTTGGCGTGCCAACTGAAGTCTTCTTCTGAGAGGTTTATGAATCGGTCGATCTAGACATCCTTATTTTCCATCTCCCATCTATCCGTGGTCATTGCGTTGATAACCCTGAGTAGAAGGCATGACCTTATGTAGCTTGCGAAGAAAATGGTATGATCAGGAATCTGTTTGAAGTGGCTGACCAACCATACTGTCAACAACTAGGTGCAACAAGTAAGTCTCCCTTTCCCTTTTCTTCGACAAGAGTCCAAGGAGCGAAAGGTTTCGGCCAGAATGGCTGTTGTAGGATTGATGGCATTTGTTTCCATCTCGTAAAAGATGTTGACTGCTGCAAAGTCGATGGCATTCCTCATTTTCGGAAAGAGGACAAATCCTACAATGGCGAAAGCCAGAATCCTTAAGCGTTTCTTCCCGTTGGACAATCGAAAGTGTGCCGCAATATCTGACCAGCACCAGAAGTAGTCACCCTTTCTGACACAAGTAGTGATTCCTAACAACTTATCGAGCCTTATTTTGACACTTGAGGAGTCGAGTCGAACATTCTGGTAGATGGCCGATATAGGAGAGGTGAAGCACATCAGAGCTGAGTACTCCTCTAGCGTAGGAGTCAAGTCTACCTCTTTGTCGAAAGAGAAGTACCGATAATAGGGATCCTAGAATTTTAGGGCTGCCCGGATGCAACCCCAATCAGTCTTTACGTCAACTAGGGTCAGTAGCTTTCCATAAATACCCTCAAACTGTGTCTCTTCGTCTTCAGTCAGCTCATTTTTCAACATCCGAATCCTAGTTAAGTCAAAGTCCACGACTTCTACTTTGATCTTGGTGGTGATGTCAGGGGCGAACCCACGTTCCAACAGATCTCCTTGTGCGGCCTGATCGTCGAAACTTCGTCCCCCGAAAATATCAAATGAAAGTAGTGTAGGTGCCGACATGTCGAATGAGCAAAATGGGTCCTATGGGACAAAAATAAAATTTTAAATGCAAAGTAACCTGCACGTGTAAGAAAATTTGCAATTCATATAACAGGGAAAAAAAATCACGTCAATATGCCAACAAGACAAATAGAGCCACGACAAACAGGTATAATCATGATGCACGTGCTGGGGCTCTGATTTTGACACCTCTAACTGGCTTGAATGGTTCCCGGATGATACCATGAAAAGGTCCCTAAAGTGTCGTCCGGTCTCCCGATTTCTTGCGAAATCGTATAACCTTTCGACTGGCTTTAGGGGTTCATTCGAGTTGGGGTTGGTGAACACTACCCAGGATATGTGTCCTAGGGCATCACTACTACCCTCCTATTTTGGTAATTGTCCCCTGGGTGTAGGGCGCTATGAAATGCATATGACAATTAATAAAGCAAATAAATAAACAGACCAACAATTGATCAAAGCAAATAAATAAACAAATAAAACACCTCTCTAAAAATATAAAACCGGCTCCGACCCTAAAGTCCCCAGTGGAGTCGCCAAACTGTTGCGCCCCCGAAAATTAAAAATTCGCGAGTGTGCAACGAAATTTGAGACCTTCAGATGCTCGGCGTAAAAGGGACGCCTAGCAGCATGCAATGAAGTCGCCACCCTAATTTGGTTGCTAGGCTTAGGGAACCCTAACCGTCATGGCATAGGAAATATAATAAGTAAAAAACTAAAGGCACAAAAAAGGGGTCTGGACCCCAGACAAAAGGTTCGGGGTCGTATTATGGTCTCGGGAAGGTGTTAGGCACCCGAGTCAAATCCGAAAACGATTACCGGTTGATGAGAGAGGTGTTTAAAAAGGTGTTTGAAAAATGCGTTTTGAAAAAGGGGGCCCTCAGAGGAATCATCACTTTAGTCTTTTCTATGATCGTGACCGTTCAGGAATAATAAAAAGATCTTTCGGATGGGGTTACCGTTTATCAAGATCGATCGATTATCCCTGACCGTAACATAATGGGACTGAATTTTTTGTAAGACTGAATGAGCGCCCTCTTTTTTCATCATCGGGCCATGCATGATTAAACTAATTACTACGTGATCCTAACATGGATTGCTAACAGAGTACAAATTTAAATGATAGATTTTTGAAGTGGAAAACTGATGTGGGATCGAAAGTCCCTATGTACATGCGGTCAATACAAATAAAAAGGACTTGTGAGGCGTACTTTCGAGCGAAACTTGAAATTAACCTACAAAAGGAGAGTGTTAGTGATAGCTTGAGAAATAACTAAGCAATTTTAAGAGTGCGAAAATTTGAAATGACAGTTGATTGCATACGTAAAATGATGGATTTTACGCATACGAGATTTAAATGATGACATGATAAGTGCAGGAAAATAAATGACGCTTGAAATTTCATGCGAGAAACGATCTATTTAATGCATACGAGATTTAAATGATGACATGATTGTATGCGAGAAATGGTTGATTTTAAGCATACGAAAATTTAAATGCTGGGTTGGTTGCATGCGAAAAATGATTGATTTTACGCATATGAGAATTTAAATGCTACGTTGATTGCATGCGAAAAATGATTGATTTTAAGCATGCGAGAATTTAAATGCTACGTGGATTGCATGCGAAAAATGATTGATTTTAAGCATGCGAGAATTTAAATGCTAACGTGATTGCATGCGAAAAATGATTGATTTTAAGCATGCGAGAATTTAAATGTTGTTTTGATAAGTGCGAAAAAAATTAAATGTGGTTGACGATTTATAGGGAATTAAAGCAGTTGATGATTGGCAGAAAATAAAACAAGTTGATAATGCAGAAATGAGCAGTTGGATATTTGCAGAAAATAAACAGTTGATATTTGCGGAAAATAAACAGTGGATATTTGCGGAAGAATTTCCAGCAGTTTGCGAGAAATTAAAGCAGTTGATATTTACGAGAATTAAAATGCGACCGACCATATAGGCGGTATTGAATTTAAATTGCCGAAAGTAAATTGCGGAAAATTAAAGTGCAGAAGAGTAAAGTGCGTAAAAGTAAAGTGCGGAAAATTAAAGTGCGGAAAATTAAAGTGCGGAAAATTAAACAGTTGATAATTTGCGGAAGGATTTCCAGCAGCTTGCGAAAAACTAAAGCAGTTGAATATTTACAAAAATTGGAATGCGACCGACCATGTAGGCGGTATTGAATTTAAATTGCCGAAAGTAAATTGCTGAAATTTAAAGTGCGGAAAAGTAAACAGTTGATAATTTGCGGAAGAATTTCCAGCAGTTTTGCGAAAAATTAAAGCCGTTGAATATTTACGAGAATTAAAATGCGACCGACCATGTAGGCGGTAAAATAAATAACTAAATTTAAATTGCCGAATATAAATGACTGAAGTTAGATAACATGAAAATAAATATCACGATAAGAAATGAGCAATTCACGTACAAAAAAAACAATTCGATAAACAACTTGATGCAAAAATAAGCATACGAAATATTTTACAAAAAAAGTGAACTAAACAATTCATGTATAAAAATATAGGAAAAATAGCACATATCACAAATAATAATCATACGAAGCATGTTAGCATTTTACGTAAAAAAATGACGACTCGAAGGCTCGGAAAAATATAAATGGGCTGGGCCCAGCTTGGAAGTTTGGAGAAATGGGCCAGGAACAATTCCTGGCCCAAGGGAATTAATTTTAATGGTGATGGGCCAAGCCCATCACCTTTCCTTTATTTCTTTGCGCGAAGGCCATGCGGCCCGATCAACATCTTCTTCAACCTCCCATCGTCGGCGCCACTGCCGGCGACGGAGGTGATGAACCAGGCGTCCGATTCGCCTGGTTCTTGGCCCAAACAACTCCTCTCCCCTCCAGCAGTACAAACAAACAATCACAGCAAGAAAATGGACACGAAAACAGCAAGATTTTTGAAGGAAAAGAAGCAATGCATATATACGTTAATTGACGAAACAATTAAACTAAGCCACGATAATTTAAACTAAGGTTAGTATGGTGAAATTAAGTTGAAAACCAAGGGCTTGCGGCAAGTTTTATGGCTTAATTAATTAACTAATGTGTTAAATGAAATTTAAAAGGAAAACAAGGAAAAGAATGCTTACAGTGTTGCCGCTGCTGCGTGCGAACGGAGGAATTGGAGTGAGGGTGCGTGAACCGGGCAGTGTGGTTTTTATTGCAAAATTTCCGGACCCCTTTTACGTTGAGAAATGGTGGCTATTTATAGCCAAAGACGCGTGGGGAGGGAGACGACGGGGCTGCGCGTGGTGGCCGACTCATCGTGCTGGCGGAGCTAGGAGGAGGCGTGATGATGGCGGAGGGCTAGGGGGCTAGGAAGCGATGGGAGCAGGTGGCTCGGGCGAGGACTTCCGTTGCCTCCCTCGTGCGTGCACTGTGCATGTGCATTATGCACATTAATTCAAGGGCCATTGATCTGGTTGACTTTCCTTGGTTGACCAGATCAATGGCCATGATCAAATGGCCTTTCATCTGATTTAAATGGCCTCGAGCCGGTTCCCGCGAACAAACGTTCTGACTTTTCGAGCCGAAGGTACCATCGCGTAGAGAAAAATATGACGGGTTTAACCATCTACAGCGAATGACAAGAATTTCTCGTTTAACGTGTTTATTTTCGCGTTAAAAAACGTGAAACGTTTGAACGGAAAAATAATAACGTTACGCCGAAAATTACACGAATCGTTGTAGACCGTTGCGACCAGAAAAAAATCTAGCAACTAGTTGATGGAAAACATTTTAAAGTCAAGCTATTGTCCGAGCGGACTTACTTGGGTCCAATAAAAGCTCGAATAAAAATAATAATAAAATAATAAAAATACTAAAAAATGCGCTAAAATATTAAAAATCCTAAAATTCATGTGATGACCTAAAACGAAGAAAAAACTAGCAAACGACTGCCGGATAGTTAAAAATGTGATTTTTAAGGCTAAAAATAATAATGAAAATAATAATGAAAATACACGCCGAAAGAATAAAAATGCGATTTCGAAAGCTGACGATGCTAACGATGATGCTAAAATGCAACGAAACACCTAAGAATGCTAGCGACATTAAATCAACTGAAAATGAATGTAAATTAACTAAATAACAGAAATGCTAAAATTAAATAAAAATGGCGTCAAAATTCGGGTATCAACACATTTCCTTCTATTTTTCTGCACATTTCCTTTTGTTTGATGCTACTGTCAACGATGCCGCTACTGTTCGCTGTGTTGCTGCCGCCGCTTAACTGCTGCCACGCTACTGCCGAGCGGCTGCGGTGCTGTTGTTGTCGCCGAAGTTGTTGCTGCTATATTGTTCGGGCCAGCACTAGGAGAAGATGAAACAAAGAAGATGATGAATAGTGAAGGGTTGGGCTTGTGTTTAATGAGATCATAAGTTTGGCTTGTGTCAAGCCCAAATGGAAATAAAAAAGAAGAAGGGTGGGCTGGCTGCTGGCGCAGCCCAAGAGGGGAGAAGGAGAGTTTGGCTTGTGGAAAGAAAAGGCCAGCCCAGCTGGGTTGGTCTGCTGGGCCCTTAGGCCCGTACTGTTGGACCCACACTCAGCCTGATGGGCCCACTCTCAGCCCAGGGTCCAATATTTTCGACCCCTCATTTTTTTCCCATGCAATCGTGTACTGTTTATTTATTTTTCGCACTTGTACTGTTTATTTATTTCTGCACTCGCACTGTTTATTTTTTTTCTCGTATGCTTGTATGCTTGTTTATTTTCACCCGCTATGCATGCTTAGATAATTATTCTGTTCCGAATCAATTATTTTTACATGCATACATAAATCATCAAGTATTTCAAACATCTATCCTCACCTCGTGCCAATAAAATCAACCAAAAAGGGTAAATCAGCCCATGCTCTTCATAACTAAACATTTCTCACCCTTTTATTTATTTCACGCTTTTTCTGCACACATGCATGTATACATGAATATTTAAAATTGTTAGAATCTTATTAATTCCTTGGGCATGATCACATAAATTAGATTTTTTTTTAAAACACCTCTTTTATCCGGTAACCTTTTTGGATGTGACTCGGGTGCCTAACACCTTCCCGAGTCCATAATACGATCCCGAACCATTGTTCTCGGGTTCAGACCCATTTTTCCTTAGCATTTTTTTATTTTTATGCCATGACTTTAGGTTCCCTAAACCTAAAAAAAAAAAAATAGGGTGGCGACTTCATATGCATTATGTGAGATGAGTCCGATTTCATCTCACACCCAGTCCCAAATCCGCGTCGCATTAGGTAAAATCCAAAAAGGGGGTGCGACAATTATATTTAGAATGTATATTAATGTACATTTAGAAAAAAAGTTGAATAACCTATACAATTAAAAGATAGTAATTAAGTACCCTGTTAATTAACTAATTTTGAAATTAACAATCTACATACAATAATGAGAAAATTACTTATATTATATAATTAATAGTCTTTAATTACTCATTAAATTTCAAACTAAACAGGTTGTACTACATATACACATTATATTGATTGGGTAATTTAATGTAGATAATATTTAAATTAAATTACCCAATCAATATAAGAGCCCCTAAACCTAAAAAAATAAATTAGGGTGGCGACTTCATATGCATTATGTGAGATGAGTCCGATTTCATCTCACATCCACTCCCAAACCCGCGTCGCATTAGGAAAAATCCAAAAAGGGGGTGTGACAGTTTGGCGACTTCACTTGGGACTAATAGGGTCGAAGCCGGATTTCTTTTGAGATGTTTATTTTTCAATAAATTGTTGAATTTGTTTCATATGATTTTTTGTACATGATTAATCATCTTTCATTGATACGATAAATTGTTATCACATGATTCTTTATGCGTGATTATTATTTTTTTTATGTATTTATTTGTTAATAAATTGTTCACATGATTTGCTAATTGCTTTGATAAACTGTCATTCATATGCATTTCACGCATAATGCCCTACCGCCGGGCCTTTTCCAAATAGAAATAGGTGGGTACTAGTGAGGCCCTAGGGCACGTGTCCTGGGTATTTTTCATGAACCCCAAACTCGGACTCGAACCCCTAAATGGGTCAGCGCCTAGAACTTTTGATGGTTCGACAGGAAATCATCCATTTACTAAGCGACCATTTTTTATGGTATCGTCCGGGAACCTTCCAGCCAATTAGAAGTAGTAGATGTCAACCCCAGCATATGCATCATATTGAAATGCGTATATTGTGACTTTGTTTCATTTTTTTTCATATGATTTCTTAAAGTTTTCCACACTTACAATTGATTTCGCAATTGTTTTCCTATGTTTACAATTTTTTCCACATTTACAATTTTTTCGCAAATTTTTCCACATTTACAATTTTTTCCTCTAATTTTCTACATTTACAAATTTTTCCTGTTTACAAATTTTTCCATAATTCTTCCACATTTACAAAAAAAAAATCGTAAATTCTCCATGTGGCAAATGTCTTCGCTAATTTTTCACGTTTTCAAAATTTTCCGCAGTCTTGCACGCGTATCAAATTTTCCCGCAAATTTTTCACGTGTACAATTTTATTCGCAATTTGACCCGTGTATCAAATTTTTCCGCAATTTTTCCCGTGTTCAGATTTTCCCTCAACTTTTCCCTGTTTGCAACTTTCTCCGCAATTTTTCCATGTTTGCGATTTTTATTGCATTATTATCCATATTTTACTCTCCTGATTTATTAAATCCTTATCTTAATTTTCCATCTATTCAAGATTTAGATGCTACTGATTCATTTCTTTTCTTTCCTACTTACATGACCAAGGCGTGAAAGGAAGCTTCGCCATAGTCAAGCCTATGACTATAAACAAGGGTGCTTCGTGGGAGGTACAACGAGACTTGTAAACGCGGGGGGGGGGGGGGGGGGGGGGGGGGGCAAGCAGGTGAATGATGACCAGGAAAAGTCAATAATCGAGCACATTTTCATCGGGGGGCAAGGCATAGGGAGCGGTAATTCGCAACAAAGAGTTCTCTACGTCCATCCTACCCTTGCCTTCAGATCATCGTTGTGGCAGGTGCAGAGGAACACTCCTCCTATCAATTCTTGATCAATCCCCCTCGGGAAATTTTACCATCAAGACATTACTATCACCAAGTGCCCTTTGCAAACAGTTTCTCATCTTGGGGAAGAAACATAGCAATGATAGATGTGTGTTCTTCAGGGACCCCAAGCAACTTAAGACGGTCCTATTCGAGAACGACATTTACGCCCATCCAGCTCTCGACTGCAAATCCAAAATTCAACCACGGCCAAGTCCTTCATGCTTTGAATTTGACCATCACAACCATTCTCCGCGAGAATCCCCGCGTACACACACGATGATTGTCATATGAAGATCAATCCCCCTAATTAGTGGGCCACTAAATGCTGACTTTAAGGGTAATTGCACTCATTCGTAATTCCTTGCTGTAAAAGCTAAAGTGTTGGGGCTCCCTGCAAAGAAACAACTGGTTAGATTCCCCAAAGGCAATCTAAATCTCCAGGTGACCAAGGATTCTCCTCCATCACTCAAGATGATGTTCAGATCATACTATCGGCCATCCCCGACATAGAAGATGTCTCCTCGTCCAGAGCAGTCAAGGAGCGAAACGGGAAAGATTTCAAAATGGTTTTTTTTTCATTCGCTACGATGAGCTGGTCTCTTTGCAAAATATCTTGCAGTTGAAAACAACCAGTCTCAATGTTCATTCTGAGCTCATCTTCACTTGGCAATCTGACTAAGTCCATAAATGATTCAGTTGTTCCCCAGACAGAATCTACAGAGAGATCATGTATTTCTAGCAAGAAATCATCATCCGGTAATTTAGGAAGTTGTCTAAGCCTAGAACACTATTCAAGAACTTAATGGCCATCCTTCGAGATGTGGTGATCGACTATAGTGGAACCGTTAGAAATGTTTGCAGCAACACTATCATCCAATTTTAGTACAGATGATGCTGGATCAGAATCATACAACTGATTCCTTGCTGGGAAACCTGTCAAGTCATTTAGCTGTCGCTTGCTGTACACATATCTAGAGAAGTCCACTCCTCCTCTTAGCCTTTTAGATTTTAGCAATTGTACAAACATTCTGCCTTCATTCTCGCATTGGGGGCAATTCTTTTAAATTGTTCATAAATTTTCGTGAGAGGTCATGCCCTCACGTTTTGTCTTTAAAATTGTTAAAATTTGTTGAACTTTATAATTGTGAATAAGATTTTTGATAAAACCCACACTATCCTCAATTTTTTTTTTCAAACCTTCCATAGATTGAGCATGTTCAACACGTTACTACATCATGGATAACTTGTACATCCATCATATAACATGCATGATCTCGCCTGCTTGTTCTTATATCTGTAACATACTTTAGACGTAAGCAGTCATAAACATATCCCTGTGAGCATTTTGGGTCATCACATGAGCGTAAATGCCTAACTAAGCGCAGTTAGATTTGCATAATATCCAGGGTACATGCACCATTAGACATGGCAGTAAGATGACATTGGACTTTGCTCTTTCTTCCATTTTTTGAGCAGTACTCAACCGAGGTAGTCAACAGGAGGTAAGGTGCACAACGAGTATGGAAGAAAACAAAATCCCCGAAGATTGTTCATGGCTAGTGTTGGAAGAAGATATATATGTGTGTGTTGCATAATTTTTTTTTTAGAAGTCTTGGCCACTGTCTTTGCCAAGGTAGTCCAGAGAGTCTTTTGCATGATTTTCTGTTCAGTTTTCTTTGTGTGTTTTTAGGAAAATTGCATGCTCTGTGTGTTATTCTTAAAATCCCCGAAGGTTGTTGATGGCTAGTGTTGGAAGAAAACCAAAGGACTTGGGCACTTCTAGTTTTTGTGTCTATGTGTGTGTTGCATTAATATTTGTTTTCATTTTAAGAAGTCTTGGCCATTGTCTTTGCCAAGATAGTCTAGAGAGTCTTTTGCATAATTTTTTGTTCAGTTTTCTTTGTGTTTTTAGGAAAATTGCATGCTCTGTGTGTTATTCTTAAAATCAGAATACTCTTTGCTTGAAACCTTGCCATCTCACTCACATAAGATGTAAAAATGCTTCAATTTTGCCTCCATACCATACTACTGGGGCAAATTAATTGGGTTAACATAACCAATATTTGCAAGAGTACGATCCTGGTTCTCTTTAAACGTCCAATTTTTTTCATAAACCTAAGGTTCCGGTGCTTAACACTAGAATCTGCAAATGGAGCATTCACCTTTGTTTTCTTGAAAAATTCTTTGATTTATGAGAACTGCTAAAAAATAAATAAACAAAAAATAAACAAAAATTATGCTTGCAATGCTTTGGTATTTTTGCCTCAGGAAGTGAAAATATCGAAAGAACTATTTCTGAACAAAACTGACCAAATTAACACCATATGTGTCGCACCCCCTTTTCGGATTTTATCCTAATGCGCGACGCGGGTTTGGGACGAGATGTGAGATGAAATCTAGGCTCCTCTCACATCATGCGATGAAGTTGCCACCCTAATTTGTTTTTAGGTTTAGGGAACCTAATGTCATGGCATAAAAACTAAGGCAAAGTGGGTCTAAACCCGAGAACAGTGGTTCGGGGTCGATTTATGGACTCGGGAAGGTGTTAGGCACCCGAGTCTCATCCTAAAAAGGTTACTGGATAAAAAGAGGTGTTTTAAAAAGAATCTTAATTTAAGTGATCATGCCCAACGGATTAAATTAAATTTTAATAATTCTAAATAATTCATGCATATAAGAGGATATGCGTAAAAGCGCGGAATAAATAAAAGGGCTAGAAACGTTTACTTGTGGAGGGTATCGAGCAGATATACCCCTTTTTGAATGAAGTTATAAGGCGTACTTGTGAAGGACATCGCTTGATTTACCCTACAAAGTCGGGATTATTAGTTTGGGGAAAATGATAATAAAAAAATAGATAAATATTTAATGACTTGTTGCGAGTGAAATAATTAATTTTAGCGATTAAATACAGGCAGAATAATTACTTAGACATGCAAAAACAATTAATTAAAAAGTACGAGCATACGAATAATCGGTATCAAAATTATTGTACGCACGCAAGTGAAATAATTATTTTTGATGATTATACGCAAGCAGAATAATTAGACATGCAAAAGCATACAAAATTAATAATTAAACATGCAAGCATACGAAAATTAAACAATACAAGCATACGAAAATTAAACAATACAAGTATACGAAAATAAACAACACAACAGAGAATTAAATAAACAGTGCAGGTGCGAAAATAAATAAACAACAAAAGCATATGAAAAAAATGCGACGAGCTTGAAAAAAATCAAGGTTCGGCCTATTGGGCCGAAAGTGGGCCCCACCAACTGGGCCGCACAGCTGGGCCCGCTAGTAGGGCCAATAGACCACCCCAACCCAACAGATGGGCCGGCTGGCCCTTCTCCTCCTCTCCCGTGTGGGCTGCCTAGCAGCCCACTTTCCTTTCTTACTTGGGCTTGCGTCAAGGACGCAACCCATCTCTTCTTCTTGGGCCAAGGCCAGCTTGGCCAATTTTTCTTTTTATTATTCTTTCCATCTTTTTTATTTTCCTTTCCCTGCCAAACGAGCCCATTCTCCTCTCTTCTTTGCTTTCCTCTTCACTCCCTCCTCTGCTCTTGTTTCTTCTCTTCTTTATCTCTCTTTTTTCTTTTTTTCTTTTGGTTTGGATTGGTGGCCGAGGTGCGGCTGGGTGTGGCTGAGGCGGTGGGATGCCCGATTGAGTCACGACCATGACTGAGGCGATGACTTGTGGTGGCGTGGCCGATTGAGGCAACAACTTGTGGTGGCGTGGCCGATTGTGGCCGTGGCTTATGGTGACGGTGAGGCGCGGCCGTGACTGAGACATGGCGACGACTTGTGGTGGCGGTGGCACTGCTGGAGTGTGGTTATTGGGATTGATTGTGGTAGTGATTGACGGATCGGGTGTTTTGAATTTAATTGGGCGTTTTGATTCGGTGATTGGTTAGATTTAATTTGGTAATTGGGAAAGGGCTGGATTGAAATTGATTTTGTTTGGTTAATTTGGATTGATTTTGGATTGGCAGGAGATTTTGGATTTTTGGTAGGGATGGATGATTGGGCAGAAGCTTCATTAATAATTGAGAAGAGGAAGAGTATGAATTGGCCCCCCCATCCCCCTGAGTTTGTTGCTTGGAGTTGCTATTTATAGGCAAAGGAACGCGTGGGAGCGTGGCTTAGAGCTGCGCTTGGTCGTTGCCGGACTTGGAGCGCAAGGGTGGCACTGTGCGCGTTGGAACGACTCACGAGGAGGCAGAGGCCAAAGGTGATTTGCTTGGCTGAGATTGAATGGAAGTTCCTGGAAATGAGGTGACGAGGCAGGCTAGCTAAACGTAGGAAAGAGAGCTGGCGAGGAGCAATTAATGCGACGATTGCGTGAAGGAAAGAAAAGAGAGATCTAGCAATGTTGGTGCAGAGAATGGTTAAAGAAGAAAAAGGCATGGCCGTTGGATGGTTGACTATTGGTTAGTCAACCAATCCAACGGTTGAGATAAGGATGAGAAGGAAATTATTTATTTAATGGTTCGAGCCAACGGTACAACAAATCTCGCTAGAAATTGATAGAAATTCGAATAGAAAATACCAAAATATGAAATAAAAAGCAACAGATAAAATGATGCGAGTAAAAAATGTAAAACATGAAAATAGACGGGAATGTTCGATCTAGGATACGAGCAAAAAAATATTAAAATGCAACAAAAATATGAACTGACGGGAAATGCGATGAAAATGATAAATAGTAAATAAACGTTGTAAACATGGTTAGTTTAAAAGGGTAAATAACATGAACAACAAAAAAATGGATAAGTTATGCTAGAAGGATTTATTTTACTTGTGGTCAAAATTCCGGTAGCAACAATATGTCTTGATGTTTTTGCCTCAGTAAGCGAAAACATTTAGGAAACTACATGTTAAAAATGCTGGTATAATAAATGGGCGGAAATAAATAAGAAAAAGGCAATCGGTGAATCAAAAAGAATGAAAAGGAAACAGTTGTTGTTCTGTGCTTGCAATGCTTTGGTATTTTTGCCTCAGTAAGTGAAAATATCCAAAGAACTATTTCTGAATAAAACTGGCCAAATTAACACCATATATCTTGATATTTTTACCTCAGTAAGCGAAAATATTCAGGAAACTACATGTTAAAAATGCTGGCATAATAAATGGGCGGAAATAAATAAGAAAAAGGCAGTCGATGAATCAAAAAGAATGAAAAGTAAACAGTTGTTGTTCTATTTTAGCTTGCATGATTCTGTCATGGAGCACCAGAGTTTTTTGTTTATGTAAGCCTGGATGTTTGGGGTATTGGTTAGGCCTCAATAGTAAGGATTTGGAGTTATAAGTTGAATCATTTGAAACACTTTGTGTGATGGGGATAATTGGTTTCCTTGCAAGTATTCTCTGATTTTGCCTTTTCTGTGTGTTTTGTTATGTCTTGAGTTAGTATACTTGAGGACAAGTATGATTTAAGTGTAGGGGAATTTGATTGACCATTTATTTCTCATGTTTTACTATCCAAATATTTTTACCTGGCCAACGATCAAGAAGAAGAGCATCTCCAACGAAGACTGAAGAACTTGTGCACTTTGCCCTCTCCGTGGCCAATCAACAAGCACTGTTCATTGGAAAAAAGAAAAAAGAGAAGAAAAATAATGATCAACTTCACGTCTTTTCTCTTGCAAAGTCCTTTCGGTTATTAGAATGTCCATGCATGTGCATCTTTCACTAGGATTGACATTGCAAATCTCATGTTTTTGTGCTATGTTTGTTGCATTTCTATGAGAGTAAACACTTAGCCTTGTTTCTGAGCGTGAGTGAAAATACCAGTATCCGGTGAGAATTGCTTACGTCTACATGATGTGGGAAAGTCTTGTCCTTGAGATCGTTATCTTCTGGGCAAGATGTAGATGCTTTTCTAGGCTTGTATAAAGCATGCTTATATGCTTATATGATAGAAACGGGATGACATGTTATCCAAGAATGCTTAAATTTGTTGATCTTTCTGTTGATAGGGAAATTGTTTTTATCTTGACAAAATGTTGGGGGCAAATCTTAGTGTAGTGTGGGAATACTTTCATATACATCATATATGATTTGTTCTCATTGTTTTCCCATTTACCATTTGCTCTCCTTTTTTCAATCCACTACATCTTCGTGTTTGTTTCCTCTCTATTTGCAGGATATAGATACTTCAGTGGAATCTTCGCCAACAAATCCATCCAATCAGCTATCTGAATGGAGTACGTTACTACTCCTCAATCAACCTCGTGCGGCAGATCATACTCCCCCACCATCCGACAAACATCCAATTGGAGTACATTACCACTCCCTATCTAATTCGTTCGATGGTTCACACCCTCATTCGCCAACCCAACATTCGAAGGAAGGTGCGTTACCACTACACTTCCAACTTATATCGTGTGACGACGTGGTCGTCCACATCCAATCGTGTTGTGTAGTGACGTGGTCACTCACTTCCAGTCGTGTTGTGCGGCGACGTGCTCGTCCACATCCAATCTTGTTGTGTAATGACGTGGTCGCTCACTTCCAGTCGTGTTGTGTGACGACGTGGTCGTCCACATCCAATCGTGTTGTGTAGTGACGTGGTCACTCACTTCCAGTGTTGTGCGGCGACGTGGTTGTCCACATCCAAATATTCCCTCACTATCAGAGTAATCATCATTTACAATTCTGCAATTTACTTTCTTGCATTTTATCTCCTCCTAGAATGACTTTAGAACATGTGTCTTTTAAATGTTGTAAGCGGTCACGTCCCCACAACATGTGTCTTTTAAATGTTGTAAGCGGTTCGTCCCCACAACATGTGTTTTTTAAATGTTGTAAGCGGTTCGTCCCCACAACATGTGTCTTTTAAATGTTGTAAGTGGTCACGTCCCCACAACATGTGTCTTTTTAAATGTTGTAAGCAGTTCGTCCCCACAACATGTGTCTTTTAAATGTTGTAAGCGGTTCGTCCCTCACATCATGCCTTTTTAAATGTTGTAAGCGGTCACGTCCCTACAAGATGTCTTTTAAAAGGTATGAAAGGTCACGTCCCTCACATCCTGTCTTCTAAAATGTTATGATTAGTCATGTTCCCACAACATATCTTCAAATATCCCCAACATTCGAGCAAAGGTAAGCATTGACATCCAATAGGCAGCAGTGTCCGGAAAGATTTTATCATCAACCTCCAACGGGCAGCAGCGTCCGAGAGGAATTCAGCATTGACATCCAACGGGCAGTAGCGTCCAGAAGGATTTTATCATCCACCTCCAACGGGCAGCAACGTCCGAGAGGAATTCAACATTGACATCCAACGAGCAGCAGCGTCCGAGAGGAATTCAACATTGACATCCAACGAGCAGTAGCGTCCGGAAAGATTTTATCATCAGCCTCCGACGGGCAGCAGCGTCCGAGAGGAATTCAGCATTGACATCCAACAGGCAGCAGCGTCCGGAAAGATTTTATCATCAGCCTCCGACGGGCAGCAGCGTCCGAGAGGAATTCAGCATTGACATCCAACGGGAAGTAGCATCCGGAAGGATTTCAGCCAC
The DNA here is from genome assembly GCA_963691705.1 of Viola odorata. Classification (NCBI taxonomy): domain Eukaryota; kingdom Viridiplantae; phylum Streptophyta; class Magnoliopsida; order Malpighiales; family Violaceae; genus Viola; species Viola odorata. The sequence continues at coordinate 11,357,195 of OY829538.1, forward strand.
CAACCTCCAACGGGCAGCAACGTTCGAGTGGAGTTTCCATTTCAATTTCCACGTTAATGTCTCGGGGGGAAACAAACGCCCGAACAAAGCTGCATCACCATGATACTTTTCTGCATAAACAGCAACGGACTACGAGTGCTACCCTTGACGGTGCTGAATTTACTTTTCTGCACAAACAGCAACGGACTACGAGTGCTACCCTCGACGCTGCTAAATTTACTTTTCTGCACAAACAGCAACGGACTACGAGTGCTACCCTCGGCGGTGCTGAATTTACTTTTCTGCATAAACAGCAACGAACTACGAGTGCTACCTTCGCGGGAGCTGAATTTACTTTTTTGCATTGCAACAGCAACGGACTACGAGTACTACCCTCGCCGGAGCTGATTTTACATTTTTAGCACCAACCTAGGGATCATCCACTCCCAGGTAAGTCTGCATTATTTTCAAAACCATTGCTGGTTCAGGAGCAACCATCTTTACTGCTCATCAAAAATCTCAGTTACACCGAATTTTTGATAAGACACTAAAGAGGGGGCAACTGTTGCTACCCTATTTTTGACGCTTTTTTTTGCACTTTTATTTTTCATCGCATTATTAGTCCATGTAAATCGAAATCCTATCGATTTTTGATCTTTGGCTATTTATTTAATATCTCGTACCATTTCGTGTCATTTTAGTTTTTTTCGTATTTTTACTGTCTTTTCGTTTGAACTGCTATCAGCCCTGAATAAATATCCTCGGGCCATGGATAGAATGACTTATTTCTTTAATTGATAATTATCTACTATTATTTTCGTTCGCGTCATCTCATTTTGTTTTATTCAATTTACTTTGCTATAACATTTATTTTTCGTTCGAACTTTTAAGGATTTCGAGCGAGTAAATTTGGACCTTAAATCAAACTTTTTCTTTATTTATTGATTACTATTTATTTTGTTTCATTTTATTGCATGTTTTAGTATTTTTGGTTAGGAATTTTATTCATTTCAAGCGAGATTCCTCGTATTGATAATTCAAACCAATTACATAAATATTAAACATTTCCCAAAGGTCAACTCATCTCAACCATTGATCATCTTGACCCTTTCTTTTCTCCTCATCCAACGGCTAAGGATTTAAGCACCTTGGTGCATGCATAACTCTGACACCAAATGCATTTTGCAACATGCCACCTCACTCCATTTTGTATTTTTGTTGTTGCTCTTCATTTGCATCCTATAGCACAATTGTCATTTTCCTCTCCTCAACCCCTATAAATAGCAGGCAAATTAACACACAAAGACACACAATTAACACACTCTCTTTCTTTCTTTCGCACGCTATCTCTCCCTCTTCTCTCAAAATTCTCGCTCTTTCTCTCTCTCGGTGAGCAAGGCAAGTCTTTCCTTTTTCATTCTTCTCATTTAATCATTGAATTGCTTGCTCTAACATTTCCTTCTATTTTTCTGCACATTTCCTTTTGTTTGATGCTACTGTCAACGATGTCGCTGCTGTTTGCTGTGTTGCTGCCGCCGCTGAACTGCTGCCAAGCTACTGCCGAGCGGCTGCCGTGCTGTTGTTGTCGCCGGAGTTGTTGCTGCTCGCCGTTGCTGCTATGTTGTTCGGGCCAGCACTAGGAGAAGATGAAACAAAGAAGATGATGAATAGTGAAGGGCTAGGCTTGTGTTTAATGAGATCATGGATTTGGCTTGTGTCAAGCCCAAACGGAAATAAAAAAAGAGAAGGGGGGGCTGGCTGCTGGCGCACCCACACTCAGCCTGATGGGCCCACTCTCGGCCCAGGGCCCAATATTTTCGACCCATCATTTTCTTTTGCCATGCAATTGTGTACTATTTATTTATTTTTCGCACTTTTACTGTTTATTTATTTCTGCACTCGCACTGCTTATTTTCTCTCGTATGCTTGTATGCTTGTTTATTTTTGCCCGCTTTGCATGCTTAGATAATTATTCTGTTCGTCCGAATGAATCATTTTTACACGCATACATGAATCATCAAGTATTTCAAACATCTATCCTCACCTCGTGCCAATAAAATCAATCAAAAAGGGTAAATCAACCCATGCTTTTCACAAGTAAACATTTCTCACCCTTTTATTTATTTCACGCTTTTTCTGCACACATGCATGTATACATGAATATTTAAAATTGTTAGAATCTTATGAATTCCTTGGGCATGATCACATAAATTAGATTTTTTTTAAAATACCTCTTTTATCCGGTAACCTTTTTGGATGTGACTCGGGTGCCTAACACCTTCCCGAGTCCATAATACGATCCCGAACCATTGTTCTCGGGTTCAGAGCCATTTTGCCTTAGCATTTTTTATTTTTATGCCATGACTTTAGGTTCCCTAAACCTAAAAAAAATAAATAGGGTGGCGACTTCATATGGATTATGTGAGATGAGTCCGATTTCATCTCACACCCAGTCCTAAACCCGCGTCGCATTAGGAAAAATCCAAAAAGGGGGTGCGACAATTATATTTAGAATGTATATTAATGTATAATTAGAAAAAAAAGGTTGAATAACTTATACAATTAAAATAGTAATTAAGTACCCTGTTAATTAACTAATTTTGAAATTAACAATCTACATACAATAATGAGAAAATTACTTATATTATATAATTAATAGTCTTTAATTACTCATTAACTTTCAAACTAAACAGGTTGTACTACTGTCGCACCCCCTTTTTCGTTGAAAAGGAGTTTAAGGTTTGGGACGGATGCTAAGCATAAATGGATGCTTCGCATAATACAATGAAGTTGCCACCCTATTTTCTAAGGTTTAGGGAACCTAATGTCATGGCATAAAAAATAAAAAACTAAGGCTTGGTCTAAACCATTGAACAAAGGTTCGAGGTCGTATTGTGGACTTGGGAAGGTGTTAGGCACCCAAGCCACACCCTTAAAAAGGTTACCGGTAAAAGGTGTTTGAATACAGTTTTGATATACAAAGATTTGTTTAAATGACCGAAGCATGTCAACGAATTCTTCCCACGAACTCAAGTCACTTTCCAATCATTTACATCGGCCAATGATTGAATCATGCCAACAAAGTCCGCTTACCGAATTGGGACACTTTCTGATTATTTAAACATTTTTGACGTGATTTGGCCCTCAAAGGTGACGTTACATCTTAGCATTTCGTAGGGACATATTGTTTCCGATTAGGACACGAAGGACGGGGTTACCGTTTGTTCGTTATGCTAGAGCGGACGTTTCCCCCCTTTATATCATTGGGCCATGCATGATTAATCGATTAATTACTAAGTGACCCTCACATGGATAATACTAACATAGTACCGTTTTCGTGAATGCACATAACCGAGTGGGATTCGGAGCCACCATGCTCAATTATCAAATATAGCAATTAATCTCATGGCATAAGCAAAGCAAGTGACGTAAACACGTAAGCATGTGGGTTGATTTTATCATGCAAGCAGATATGATTTTTTTTAGCATTTTTAAATATCATGTATATAAGTAATATTTGCGGAAAACATCGAATAAATAAAAGAGGCTAGAAAGCGTACTTGCGTTGCGTGACCTTGATCAACCTTGCAAATTGAAAGTGTTAGTGATGGTTTGAAAATAAATAAATAATAAAGAGCGCATGCAAACATTTAATTAATTTACGAAAAGTAAGCAATTAATTAAATAAAATATGGCATAGCAAATAAATTATTTAAATCATGTAAACATACTAGAATTTTTTGCGATAATTTAAACATGGCATGAACAAGTCGTTATTATGTGAACATACGAATATTTCATGCGAAAATACAAGTAAACAAATTATCCTATGAACAATTGCATATATAAAATAAACACATAAAATAGTTAAACAATTTATAAACATGCAACAACTATACAAAAATTAAATGCGAAAGTTTACGAAAATTAAACAATATGCATATGACGTTTTTGTACGAAAATTAAATGGGCTGGGCCCCACGTTTGAATTTAGGGCATTAAAAAATGAGCTTGGCACAAGCCAAGCCCAAATTTTAATTTAAAACAAAATTGCCAAGCCCATCACCTTTCTTTCTATTTTTCCCGCACAAACCTTTCTTCTTACCTTTCATCTTCTTCTCCACAACGCCGGCCACCATGGCCGGCTACCAAGCTTTACTCCGACCACGAAACTCACCCAAATCAACACAAATAAAACCAGCAGCACAACAGCAAGGTAACCCTATGAAAACAGCAAGAATTTTAAATCAAAACAGTAGCCTTTTTAACAAGTGAAAAACAAGCTATTTAACATGCATACATGACTATTAATTAACCCAGACATCATACAATCAAATTGAGGCAAGGGAAATGAAATTGGCATGAAAACTAAGCATGTGAGGCAAGTTTTAGCAATGTATTCATGCATTATGAGCAAAAATGAAAATTAAAGAGAGTTGAGAGAGAGAGAGCTTAAACATGCATATATGGTTATCAATTAGCCTAGAGGTTATACAATCAAATTGAAGTAAGGGAAGTGTAATTAGCAAGTAAACTAAGCATGTGAGGCAAGTTATAGCAATTTATTTCCACACTACATGCAAAAATGAAAATTAAAGAGAGTTTAGAGAGAGAGAGCTTACCTCTCCGGGAGAGCAATTTTAGCCAAGAAGGTAGTGCAAGAAATGGAGGTTAAGAGGAGGATTTGGTGCCCTTTTCTTGTTGGTTGAAGCAAGCTATTTATAGAGGAGAAAAAAAGTTGGAGTCGGTTGGGCTTGTGGCTGCAAATGGACGGGAACAAAATATCCAATGGTGATGATCAACTCTAGGCCGGAATAGTGAGCTAGCTAGGGTTTCTTGTGGCCAAGAATGATCATAGGGGAGGTTGTAGTGATCTAGATGAGTTGGCGAAGAGGTGGAGGATTTACATGCATTTATGTGGTATTTATCCCATTTTTTGGCACGAACGGGATATTTTGGTACGAACGAAATCGTACGAAAGTGAAAATAAATCCGAGCCGAGGGTACAACTATGTGTAGAAAAATAAGGCAAGAAAATTAATATACAGTGAAGAAATGCGAAAGTTGATTTAACGTTTTTATTTTCTCTTTCGGAAGTGTCAAAATGTTCATGCGCAAAATAAATGTCCTTACGACAAAAACTGAACGAAACTGAATGCGGTGGCGTGAAAGAGAAAATTAGCACGTAATTATCAAACAAAGAAATAGTGCGTTCGATCCTCGGTCCCGGGAAACTTACTCGGGATCGAAAGAAGTTCGCGAAAAGACAGTTAAAAGTACGAAAAAAATAAAAAGGCACAAAATGACACGAAATTTTAAACAAACTAGCCTAGGACCAAGAATCGACAGAAATTTGATCTAGACGAGCTATTAAACGTGATAAGCGTAAAATTATGTAAATGTGACAAAAAAAGTGGTCAAAAATCGGGTAGCAACAACTACATATACACATTATATTGATATCATATATATTATGAATTATTTTTATAGATTTTGTTTATTAATTTTACATTGATATCATTGATGGGCGTCGACTCCGTAAAAAATAATTAATAAACACAACTTCCTACTAAGCACAAGATTAATTGTAAATACTAGCAATAGGTTTATCTACGGAGAGCAATGGTGTGGTTTTAGTGAATGCTTGAAATAACCAATTGTGACACTTAGGTGAAATTAGGGGGGGTGGTTTAAAAACTACAGATCAAAAAAAAATTAAAACGTCCACACGAAGAATTTAATTCTTGGTCAAGAAATATATTAAGAATGAACAATTAGAGAAAAGATTCCAAGTAGAAGCTTAATAAGCTATGATTCATGAGTAGCAATCACTGATGCAATGTTATTAATCTTCAATCCACAAAGTTGTTATAGGATTCAGGTACGCTTAGAACCCCTACTTCCCTCCTGTATCAAAACCACCTCAGGTACGTTTAGAGACGATTTCTAATCAACTAACACCTTGTTGGTTAAAGGGTTTACTAAGATTGACTGATTATCGACTGGGGGAAGACAACTCCAAATCTAGGATCCTTGGTTGTCAATCGGGACTAACTTAGGTTAACCTTTCTCACTTGCTTCTCAGGGCTAATTGTCTACTTCGATCCTCTTAGCCTGTAAATGGCGCAAGAAAGGGTTGCCATAACAAAGAAGAATGACACTTGCTAAAATCTATTCAACCCTAGATTGGCCAGATCTAAAATCAAAATGAAGTGCGATACAATTATAATGGAGATCAATTAAATGCAGATTTAAAGATTAATTAAGAATGTTTAGATATCATGCAAACTCATGATCATGTTTTAAACACTTCTACTAGGAAAGATGTATTTAGCTACTCATACTCATGTTTGATGAAAACAAAAGAAATAATTGTATAAATTGAATCCTTCATTTCTGTGAAGAAAACGAAGGAGCAAAGAAATTTTGGAAACGAAAACAGAACTAAAAATGAAAGAGAAGGGAAGAGGTTCCTTTCTCAAAACCCTAGGGAGACTTAAACAGTTTTTCTCACTAGCAAAAAATATCTCTAAGAAAAGAAAATAGAAATAAATCCTAAAACAGAAGTCTAAAAAGTTGGCTGATGATAGAAGGTGACAACAACAACTCTTCTGGAGAAAATCCAGCTGGAACAATCGCTCCAGACTTATTGGTTCTGCCATCTTCAAGTATCGCAAGTGGACTTTGATTCTTTGTCTGCTTAGGAGTCTCCTCTTGGTCAAGAGACCGATCAAGAAAGGTGTTTGCATAACTTTGCCCATAAGTTTCTCTTTTCTGCCTCTTTTTTACTTTTATCTCTCCAAGATTATTTTCTGCAAAAAGTACAAAAATTGTACTCATATTAGTAGAATCACCATTCTAATTGCATGAAAATAAGTGGTAAAAACTACCACAATTTAAGTCTAATCAAATGACGTTGGTGGAGGCGATCGAAGTAGAGGAAGGGGTGGAATAGTTGCAGAACACGAAAGAGTTGGAGGAAGAAGAAGGATTTTTTTGAGAAAGAACGAGTAAGAGAGGTGATTGTCACTCAAATACAATTTATAATGCCTGAAAATATGTGCACAATTGATAATGTGTACAGTGGTAGTTAGGGTCGAACACAGGGATTGGGAGAGATTGATTCAAGGTCTTGAATGAAAACACAGAACAAAAACACAAAAACGTAACACACGGGGGGGTTTTACTTGACTAAACAGGTTAGCCAAGAGAGAGTTTAAGCTAAAAATTCTAATTATAAAAGTAGTAATCGGGATCTCGAGTCGTCAGTTCGGGATCCCGAAGGGTAAAATATAGCAAATCAGTGAGCAAAGTCAGAATAATAAAACAGAGAGATAAATAAACACAATAAGTCAGATAATGAAGGATCTTAGCAAAAGGTATTCTTAGGTTGCATTCGGGGGCCCGATCGTCATTAGCACAAAAATATTCTACTAATGCAATCATAGAAGTGACATAGGGACCAGATTCCTCGGATATCCCCTACTTTTCTCTTAAGAGAAACTACCCCCCGTTTCCACATATGAGGTAGTCTTGACAGCCCGCCATCCCTCCAGGCACGAATACGGGAGGGCCATATTCAGACTGCCCATGAAGATAAGAAAAGACACAGCTGAAGCTAAAGATCCCTCAGTTTGTCAGGCTCGTGACCCCGCTCCAATAAACTACTCACCCTAGCTAGTCGAGACCACTTCAGCGCAGCTACTACTAGATAGATGTCTACTTGTTCCATGCAACTTTCCTTCCGTATTTATCACATAGATGATAGCATTCACTCACACAAATTATCAGTTGATCAAGCCTCTAATTACCACAAGTGAAAATGTAATTAAAATGATGAGCAATTAAATATGGCAGTAAGAATATATTAAGCATGTTTAGGCCTCGAATCTGCCCTTGCAACCCTTGAATTACCTTTGCTAAGAACTAGAGATTTAGCTACTCATGCTTGAAGAGAAATAAATAATAATTAAAGAGAACATAACAAGTAAAGAAATAGATTAAGGGAAGAAAACTTGATTACTAAATCGAAAACGTTTCAAGCCCGGCGATAAGGGAGAAGATTGCTAATAAGAACTAGAGAGATAAACTAGAGAGAAGTCTAAGAAACTAATTATAAGAATTATGAAAACTATATTATGTGGTAAGAGATGTCCTAAACTACTCCTTGGATGCTCCTTATAAGCTAGAACTCCAAGCACAAAATATCTTCAGCCCTAACTAGGGACAAAATGCATTTAAGGAAAGCCTATCACAAAGCAACCATGCTCCCTAAAGCATAAAACTGAAAAGCACAGAGCTGGTTTCTTGGTCTGATTTGTCCAGCTTTGGCAGATCTGGATTGGGCTCAAGGTTTGGAACGGTCAGAGGGTAGGTATTTTGTGATCAGTGCAGAACTCTCAGAGAAATGTTAGAGGGATCACATGGAAGCTTTGGCAAGAGGACACGTGTAAATGTTGTTCTTCGCGCTTCAGGGTCCCGAGTGGAGAATCCTATTCGGGACCTTGAATGCTATTCTAGAGTCAGGACCTCGACTTTGGTCTTGAAGCTCGAATTTGCACAAAATACTCCTAAAATGCATCTTTTCGCATAAACTCCCTTTTTAGGCCTAGATCTGCAATAGTAATGAAAACAAGGGTAAATTAGCAGAATCATGCCTGAAATTGGCGAGATAATGGAGGAAAAATCATGCATAAAAACATGCTATCAAATAATCCCCACACTGCCCAATGCTCTCCCTCGAGCATTCACAAAATTTAAAACAGTCCCCAAAATAGAACTAACACACCAAACAATAGCATAAAGAATAAGCATGCTTCGGGACCCCGAATGAAAGCAGACTCTACGTAGATGAACACCTGCATCAGATCAGAAGGATAACGACTCTTAAGAAAAGAATTTTCCACATCAGCCTATTCATCAGCAGCCCTCACCTGGATCGGTGTTTGCACTCACACTCGTAAACAAGGCTAGGTGTTTAAACACTCAACTATGCAGAAAACGCAGCACAAAACCAAGTTTGCATATCAATCCGAGTACATTAGACACACGCATAGGCAATCTAGCAATCAAAAGACTTCGCATTGGGGGCAAGAAGGGGAAGCAAGGAAAAGAAATGATAAGAGGAAATAGGAGGAGTGGAAGAATGAAACATAATGAGAGGAAAAAGTGGAGAAAATGGGGAGTAAGGAAGTGAAATGAGGAGGTGGTTAAACTAACTCAAACCTAGAACGCTCCATTGGCAGGAAAGAGTCGAGATGGTGAGCCAATGTTGCTGGGGGCGAAAGCTATACTAGATGCTTCTTCTTCGAGGGGGATCTTTGCTTACTTCGTTCGGGAACTTGGCTCGGGATCTTGAATGGATGCTGGCTGTTGATTTTCCTCTTCTTCTTTTTCATGATTCGAACTTCCTCTCTTCTCTCTCTCTTTTATTTATATTTCTGTTTTTCTAGTTTTGATTGATTTTTTTTTTCGAATTGAGAGAGAGAGAGACCTGGATTGTTTGAGGATTGAAACCTCGTCCTTCAGGGGCTGGATATTCTGATTTTACTTCCCCACACTTGTGTTTTGCTGTGGATGGGAAGTGATTTTTCGTTCTGCTCCGCCCTTGATTTCTTCGTTTAGCTTCGAGGTCTTGAAATTGTGCCAGCGTCGGGGCCTTGAATTCGGGGGAGCCCCACACTTTGCTTTTGCTGCTTCATTCATCTAGTCTAGCCCTCTAGATTACTCCCAACAACACCGCTCACCTGCCAAGAGAAGGATCAAAGAAAATTCAAATGGTTAGAATAGAGGAAAAAGAGGGGTATCGGGGTTAAGATGAAAGAAGCAGAACAGAAAAAAAATTAGAGAACAATTTGATGCGAAGACTTAATCTTTTTGCTGCTTTCCTGTGTCTAATCGTGTCTACACCCATGGATATCATGCAAACCCAGCCATTACCTAGTCATGCATTCACTCAAACAATAAATATAGGCATAAAGGCTCAAATGCTCACAAGGTGCTATTTCTTGACTACTGGTGTCTAGGTCTTGAAGCAAATATAAGGTGCAACAGGCGAAGAATGAAATATTCAGGACCTTGACTTCAGACAACATTTTCATTCTATGTGCGCAAGTTAAGTGTGTGTCCATCATTAGGGTTTTCAAAACTGGGCAGCAAAATAAAATTTGAAAATCTAACAAATAAAATAAAAAAAACGCACAAATCATGCAAATATTTAAAACATGCATAAAAACGGGAAATAGATACTAGCAGTTCAACCCTCCCCACACTGAAGCATCGCATTGTCCTCAATGCGAGAAGGGTACAAAATAAGTAGTAGTTCAAAATAGAGCAGATAAATAACAGAATATAAAGGAGTTTTGAAAATGTTTAATCAGCCCACGTAGGGGCAATGAGATAAATGGTTCGGGATCAAGAAGGGGGAAGATTGCGTCTAGCAATTTCTATGGTGAGGGCTCGAATCTCCGTCAGAATGGCTCTGTTGGTACTTAGGATGACATTGAGGAGTCGGTGTGTGGTGTCATCAACGAGCATGCATTCGGGACCTTGAGGGGGAGCAGCTGAAGTGGCAGCCTGGGCTCGGGGCCTTGAAGGATCAGGGTACTCAAATTTGCCCTCGATCTTGCCCTTGTTATCTGCATGACAACTCAAGATGCCATCAGTAACACACATGAAACCCATCAAGTCCAAGGTCTTGAGATCGAGGATCTTGAAGGGTGCAGGATGCGGGTGCAGGTTAAGTTCCTGAGGCTTCAGTGAGTAGATGCGTAGGGCTAGATCGGTGATGATGGACCCGAGAATAAGAGAGCGGCCCAGGGGGGCACTCGAGATGTTATGAATCGAAGAGGCGATCTAGTATCCGAGGTTGACCCTTTTCTTGTGGTGCATGACCCAAAGGAAAAATAGCTTCGTGTGTGCTAACTGGCCCGAGGTCCCGAATTTCCCTGATAGCGCAATGGAGAGAAAGCACTGCAGGATCCGGAGTGCAGGGTCTTGAATGTCATGAGCCTTCGTATGGCGCGAATTGAACTTTGCCTTGGAGTCTCCAGTGAGCTCCCAAAGGGCCTCGTCGTTGTCAAAATCAGTAGGAACGGAGGTCAGGGCATTCTGGTACTCATCCCCTTCTACTTCATCACGGCGGATGAAGTGGAGGTATACATTAAGGTCGTTCAGAGACAAGTTATGCCACTTCCCAGCCAGCCGAAAGTTAACACACTCCTTGGCTGCAAGATCGGGACCCTGCTTGCCCTTGGGCTTGAAAATTTTGGGGTCATACTAGAAGCTCACTAAAAACTCAAGGGTAAGCTCTATATAAGTAGGCTGCTCCATCAAAAATAAACTCTCCCACCCTATACCCCTAAATAATTCCCGGATTCAGGACCCTATACCTATCTTAGTGTAAAATTCAAGGTCTAGCTTAGCACATTGGGCTATCCCCTTTTGGTTCAACAGACTAACCCTATCCCGAGACGGCTTATCAGGAAATTTGATAAAGACATTAAGAGTGCTAAGGTCAGCTGTTACCCGTTGTTGGCTTCGGGGTCTTGAAGCGGACGCAGGGGATGGGGCCTCGAAGGATTCCTCCTCCTTAGTTTTCTGGGCTTTTCGGGGGGTCTCTTCCTCTTTCTCCTTGCCCTTGGTTGCTACCGGGAGCTTTCTTTTCTTGGAGGCTAGGGTCTTAGAGGTTGGAGCCTTGGACGCCGCCTTCACTGCTTTGGCTGGCATTATAGAGGCTGATTTCGCCGCTCTGGTCGGCGTTTTTCCTTTTTTCTTCTTAGGGCTGGGCTGCTTTGGTGGATCAACCTCAACCCCTTCAACTTCTACCTCCTCAACTTCCACCTCTGCGGGGCCTTGAGTGTCCTACCCCAGCCTCTCTTCGAGATCTTGAAATCCCGCTTCTGCTTCCTTAGTCGTTTCCTCCGCGGCCACCTCACCGATATCTGGGCTGTCCTCCTCTTCGGGCCATTGATCTACTCCGGCCTCTAGGTTTTCTTTCTCTGCCCGTCTGGCCTCTCGGAGGCTCGAGCTGGTCTCTTCTTCTTCCACCCCTTCTTCATCTGATTTCGGTGGGGCTTGGTCTTCCGGCCATGACTCTCCAACTCGAGGTCTGCAAGCAAGCGGCTCGACCTCCAAGGGGACCTCGTTTATCGGCTTCTTCCTTGCCGGTTTCTTCTTGCTGCCTACGGTGGTGGTCGGAGGGTTGCGGATTACCTTCCTGGATCTGGTCATTGGGGGCTTTGGGGAGAGGGATCCGTCGATGTGGAGGTCATCTGGTTCGAAATGGGTGTCTCGGTATCCTGAGGATTCTGACCTGAAAAGGTTAGAGGTGGTTGGAGATGGTGGAGGAGATGGAAGAGATATGGGACGGTGGCGTGGCGGTGGCTGATCGGCAGCTGATGGAGGATTTAGTGGCTGGGACGTTAGGGGTTGAGGAGTGGATGAGTGAGAGGTAGTGGGTTTAGGGTGGTTTAGGTTTAGGTTTGTTCTTGCCATGGGAGAGAAGAAAAAGATGGAATAAATTGTGTGAAAATAAAAAATCATTTTGATTGATGGAAGTTGATAGGAGAGAAGGGTGTGTGGGGTAGTGGGATTAGTGGAGATATGGAAAGATGGAGAGAAGGAGGGGGATTTGATTTCCTCGGTCTTTGTCCTCCACGTGGCGCGCCGGGAGAGGCCGAGAAGTTCCCAAGACAGCATGCGCCTGCACCTACAAAAAGGAAAGAAAAAGGTGAGTTGCTTTTGAATTTTTGAAAATAGGAAAAGGGGATAAAAACAAAGGGAATTAAATGGGGATGTAAAAAGAGGGAGACAAGAGAATTAAATGAAAAAGAAAGGAGACAAAGCTAATAAAAACTATCTAGGTAACATAAAAAGTGCTAATAAAGAAAAGGAATAACGCTAAGTTGACTCAATTTGAAAATTTGAAAATAATTTAAAAGGAAAGAAAAAGAAAAAGAAGGGGACAAAGGAATTAAATGGGGATGAAAGGAGACAAAACTAATTAAAACTTCATAGGGAAGATAAGAAGTGTTCATAAAAAAAGAAAACTAAGTTTGACTCGGAATTGAAAAAAAACTTAAAAATTAAAAGGAAAGGGAGAAAGAAGGTTTGAAATCTGTGGGCTTTCCCTACACTTGGCCTTGATTTATCGTCTAGGCCTTGACATTGCTTCTTTATTCTAGCTCCCGAGTGCTGGGTCTTCCACCCTCAGCTCTTCGGCAGTTGTGGGCTGGAATCCTTCGTAGAATGGTTTCAGTCGGTGGCCATTAAACCTTGAACGGTTCACCATTGTCTAAATTCTGGATCTCGATTGCCCCATGGTTGAACACGCAGTGATCTTGTATGGTCCCATCCACTTAGATTTTAGTTTTCCTGAAAAAATTAGCAAACGGGAGTTGTACAATAAAACCTTTTGCCCTACAGTGAAAGTCTTGAGGTGAGGTGCTTATCGTGTTGGGCTTTGGTCTTACCCTTATAAATCATGGAGTTTTCATAAGCATCCCCCCGAAGCTCTTCAAGCTCTTGAATCTATAAACAGCGATCCTTGCCGGCTAAATTTAGGTCCATATTAACCTTCTTAATGGCCCAGAACGCCTTGTGTTCAACCTCGACCGGGAGGTGACATGGCTTGCCATAGACCAACCGATACGGTGTCATACTGATCGGGGTCTTGAATGCTGTACGGTATGCCCATAACGCATCTCCCAGCTTGAGGCTCAAATCCTTTCTTGATTGATTAACAGTTTTCTCCAAGATAGCTTTAATCTCCCGATTCGAGACCTCAGCTTGCCCATTGGTCTGGGGATGATAAGCTGTGGATACTCTATGGGCCACTCCATACTTGTTGAGTAAGAAGGAGAACATTCGGTTGCAGAAGTGCGTCCCCCGATCGCTGATGAGAGCTCGAGGGGTCCCGAATCGGTTGAAAATGTTAGTCCGAAGGAAATCAGCGACTACTCTTGAATCGTCCGTCTTGGTAGCCTTGGATTCAATCCACTTGGAGATATAATCCACTGCAAGTAGGATGTATGTGTTCCTGAATGAATTTGGGAAGGGACCCATGAAGTCGATGCCCCAAATATCGAAAATTTCACAAGAAAGGATGTTGGTCAAGGGCATTTGATTCCTTGCTCCTATGTTCCCCGTAGCTTGGCATCGAGGGCAAGTGGTGCAAAAGAAATAACTGTCTTTGAAAATCGACGGCCAATATAGACCGGCTTCCAAGACCTTGAGTGCGGTCTTCTTTGCAGCAAAATGCCCTCCTTCCGTGGTTGAGTGGCAGAACTTGAGGATCGATAGGACCTCATCCATTGTGACACAACGCCTAATGATTTGATCCGAGCAATGTTTCCACAAGTAAGGGTTGTCCCAAACATAGGATTTTGCTTGCTTCCGGGTTCGGTTCTGCTCAGCGCTCGAGGCCTCGATTGGATAGACACCGGTGGCACAAAAAATTTCAATATCCGTGAACCATGGGAATCTTGCTGCTTCAGCTAGGCATAAATGTTCATCCGGAAAAGTTTCATGGATGGCTATTCGGGAGTCATCTTCTTGATTCGGGAGCCTACTGAAGTGGTCCGTGACACAATTCTCCGTTCCCTTCTTGTCCTTGATTGCTAGATTGAATTCTTGGAGCAAGAGGATCCATCAGATAAGTCTGGGCTTTGCGTCTGCCTTCTTGAGTAGACATCGAAGAGCTGAATGGTCTGAATAAACAATCACTTGAGTACCCAAGAGATACTGCCGAAACTTGTCAAGGGCATAGACAATCGCTAGAAGCTCTTTCTCCGTCGTGGTGTAGTTTTGCTGTGCGGGATCCAGTAACTTAGAAGCGTAATAGATGACGTAAGTCTCCTTATCCTTTTTCTGCCCCAAAACCGCTCCCAAAGCCTGGTTGCTAGCATCGCACATGATTTCAAATGGGAGTGTCTAGTCGGGGGCCCGAATGATTGGGGCAGAAATAAGCTTGGCTTTCAGGGTTTCGAAGGCAGTTCTGCACTCTTCGTCGAATATGAATTCTACATCCTTATGCAGCAGTCGGCACATCGACTGGGCTATCTTGGAGAAGTCCTTGATAAACCTCCTATAAAATCCTACATGACCAAGAAAAGAGCGCACATCTCGAATATTTGAGGGGTAAGGCAAGGTCTCGATAACCTGAATTTTAGCTTTGTCCACTTTGATGTCTTTGCTGGACACGATGTGGCCTAGGATGAGCCCTTGATCCACCATAAAATGGCATTTCTCAAAATTAAGCACAAGGTTAGTGTCCACACATCTTTGCAAAATTTTCTTTAAATTAGAGAGGCATTCGGAAAAGGAGTTACCATAAACCGTGAAATCATCCATAAATACCTCGATGCACTCCTCTACAAATTCTGAAAAAATGCTCACCATGCACCTCTAGAATGTGGCTCGGGCATTGCATAACCCAAAAGGCATGTGCCGGTATGCAAATGTGCCAAAGGGGCATGTGAAAGTAGTTTTTTCTTGATCTTTGAGGGCGACCGGAATTTGATGGAAGCCCGAATACCCATCCAGACAATAATAGTGCGTCTTGCCCGCAAGGCACTCTTGTATTTGATCAATAAAGGGCAGTGGGAAATGATCTTTCCTGGTAGCCTCATTCAAGCGTCTGTAATCAATGCATACTCACCACCCATTCTGGATTCAAGATGGAATTGGCAGACCTTCGGGGCCTGGAATGATGGTTATGCCTATTTTCTTCGGGACCACCTTAACAGGACTGACCCATTGGGAATCAGAAATAGGATAGATAACCCCGACATTGAGCAACTTCAAGACCTCTTTCTTGACCACCTCCATCATGGGGGGGTTCAAGCGCCTTTGAGGCTGTCGGATTGTCTTGCTGGCTTCTTCAAGGTGAATGCGGTGAGTGCATAGGGAAGGTGATAGACCCTTGATGTCCACAATTGTCCAGCCAAGAGCTTGTTTAAAGCTCTTGAGGAGTTCTATCAATTCAAGCTCTTGAGCCTCCTCCAATTTGTTGGAAATGATAACCGGGAGGGATTCCTTCTCCCCAAGATAGGCATATTTCAAATGCGATGGCAGTGTTTTGAGTTCAAGATCCGGAGCTTGCACTAGAGAAGGTGTAAGTCGGATGTGATCTTTGCATTCGGGTACCTCATTCGGGGGCTCGACTGCGAGGAAAGAATTTTCTTCCAGAGCTGCGACGACTGAGCATAATTCGGTAGGGACTGCAATGGATGATGCCATCTCTTTCAAAGATTTGGGGGTGAGGCTTCGGTCGAGAGCCAGCTTCAAGGGCTCGATAGAATTCAGATCAGCAATGTTCTCAACAAAGGGGTCTATCACGTCAATAAAATTGACACTAGAAAATTCTGAGGGATACTTCATAGAGTCCAGCATGTTGAAACAGATGATTTCCCCATCAAATTAGAGGGAGATGAAGGCTTCATAGACATCAATTTTTGCACGAGCAGTGGCCAAGAAAGGGCGCCCCAAAAGTACATCCGAAGATTTGGCAGTTGTCGGGTTCTCCATGGAAAGAACATAGAAATTTGCTGGAAATAGAAATTCGCCTACTTGGACAAGAACATCCATGATTATGCCTTTGGGATAGACAACTGAGCGGTCTGCAAGTTGGATAACCAACGTGGTTTCCTTCAAGGGCCTGAGTCCGAGGCTGTTGTAGATAGTCAAAGGCATAACATTAATTCCGGCCCCCAAATCACACATAGCCTTCCCAATGTCGATTGTGCCAATTCTGCACGGGACAGTGAACATGCCTTGATCTTTGCATCTGGGAGGGATCTTGCGTTGGATATGAACGGACAAGTTAGCTCCCACACTTATCCGATTCACCTCGGTGAATTTATTCTTGTTTGTGCAAAGTTGTTTCAAAAACTTTGCATATCGCGGCATATTCTTGATAGCCTTGAGAAGAGGGATGTTGATAATGACCTTGCTGAACATGTTGAAGATGCCCCGATCCTCTTCATCTTTCTTCTTCTTGACCAACCGTTGAGGGAACGGGGGCTCGAGTACCTTGTTAATGAACTCTTGAGAGAATTCTTCCTCAACGGGTTGCTTTTTCTTACATCGAGACTTCTTTGGTTGTTCAGTAGGCTCAGTGGGCTATTCTGGAGGTGGTTGTGCGCTGTTGTCACATTCGGGACCTTGAATAACATTATCAGTTTCGGGACCTTGATTGTCTTTTGCAGAGTCGGGGTCTGGATGGATGCAAGAAGGTATCTCGAGACCACTACGGAGGTTCATAGCACATGCCTCATGCTTCGGGTTGGGTTCCGTCTGCCCTGGAAATCTTCCTCCATTTTTCACCTTTCATTTCGGCCATGAGAGTACGTATTTATTTTTCAAGCTCCGCAATTTTTTTCTTATCAAGGGGGGCTCCTCATTCGGGGGCGTGATGAAGGTTTGGTCTTGGGGTGGCTGTCTCCGATACTGATGATTCTGAAAATTCAGTCAGGGCTTGAAATTCTGCATGTTGAAAGGAGGGGGGTGATTTCCGTATGGATTTTGTTCATACTGATGGCTAGGTCCCAACTGCTAATTGTTGTTCCACTCGAAATTAGGCTGTCTCTAGCCTTGATTGTTGTTCTGACCACACGGGACATTTAATCCTCCCGCAGCATTGACGAGCATCTCTTCGGGGATGAATGGGCAAGCATCAGTGGGGTGGTCTGAAAGTTGACAGATTTGGTAGGCGTTGATTTGGACTGGGTGTCCCGAAGCCATATTCTGAAGCATACCGGTGATGGTTGCTAATTGATTTTCCATGGCCGCGGAGCGGGCGTCCTGATTGCTGGTGGAAGTGTTGAGAGGGAGGTTGTTCTTGGCCATGAGCTCGATAGTGTCTTTGGCGGCAGCGGGAGTTAGTCTAGTGATGGAACCATTCGCAACGGCATTGAGCAAGGCATTGTCTCGGGCCTTGAGTCCTTCATAGAAGTACTGAATGAGGGCATGCTCGGAGAGGTTATGAGAAGGGCACAAGGCTTGCATTTTCTTAAAGCACTCGTAGTATTGCTCAAGATCTTCTATGTCCTTTTGGAGAATAGACACTAGTTGCTTGCGAGTTACCATGGCAATGGATACCGGGTAATATTTGTCCGTAAAGGCCTTGGATATTTCAGCCAATGAATTGATAGATTGAGGGTGCAAGTCGTAAAACCAATCAAGAGCATCGTCCTTGAGGGACCACATGAAGGCGCGAAGTTTGGCATGCTCAACACTAACGTTGTGGAGCTTCATGGCGTTGCAAATGGAATGTAATTGCTGGAGATGACGGTGGGGGTTCTCCTTGGCCAACCCTCGATAGATAGGTAGATGGTGCATGGTGGCAGATTTGAGCTCCCAGTCGTTCGGGACTGCTGGCCAGACAATACAGCTGGTTGGGGCCTTGGGGGCAGCATTGAATTCATTGATAGTTTGGATTGCTGGTGGGATTGGTGGAATATCATCCCCTTCAGGGCCATGATTATCCATGTCGGGTTCTCCTGGGTGGACAGGTGGTATGTAATCGGGGTCTAGATTATCGTCTAGAGCAAAAAGGCGTTCGAGGTCCCGAACGCAAGGATTGGAAGATCCTCGTGCTAGTCGTCGAAGGCCTCTTTCCGTCCTAGTGAGGTCGTGATCAAGAGGCAGTAGGTCGGGTGCAGATCTCCTGGTCATACAAACAAGAAAAATAAATCAGTCCTGAAACAATCCCCGGCAACGGTGCCAATTTGATCGTCACTCAAATACAATTTATAATGCCTGAAAATATGTGCACAATTGATAATGTGTACAGTGGTAGTTAGGGTCGAACACAGGGATTGGGAGAGACTGATTCAAGGTCTTGAATGAAAACACAGAACAAAAACACAAAAATGTAACACACGCGGGGGGGTTTACTTGACTAAACAGGTTAGCCAAGAGAGAGTTTGAGCTAACAATTCTAATTATAAAAGTAGTAATTGGGATCTCGAGTCCTCAGTTTGGGGTCCCGAAGGGTAAAATATAGCAAATCAGTGAGCAAAGATAGAATAATAAAACTGAGAGATAAATAAACACAATAAGTCAGATAAAGAAGGATCTTAGCAAAAGGTATTCTTAGGTTGCATTCAGGAGCCCGATCGTCATTAGCACAGAAATATTCTACTCATGCAATCATAGAAGTGGCATAGGGACCAGATTCCTCGGATATCCCCTACTTTTCTCTTAAGAGAAACTACCCCCCATTTTCACATATGAGGTAGTCTTGACAGCCCGCCAACCCTCCAGGTACGAATGCGGGAGGGCCATATTCAGACTGCCCATGAAGATAAGAAAAGACACAGCTGGAGCTAATGATCCCTCAGTTTGTCAGGCTCATGACCCCGCTCCAATCAACTACTCACCCTAGCTAGTCGAGACCACTTCAGCGCAGTTACTACTAGATAGATGTCTAATTGTTCCATGCAACTTTCCTTCCCTATTTATCACATAGATGACAACATTCACTCATAGAAATTATCAGTTGATCAAGCCTCTAATTACCACAAGTGAAAATGTAATTAAAATGATGAGCAATTAAATATGGCAGCAGGAATATATTAAGCATGTTTAGGCCTCAAATATGCCCTTGCAGCCCTTGAATTACCTTTGCTAAGAACTAGAGATTTAGCTACTCATGCTTGAAGAGAAATAAATAATAATTAAAGAAAGCATAACAAGTAAAGAAATAGATTAAGGGAAGAAAACTTGATTACTAAACCGAAAATGTTTCAAGCCCGGCGGCAAGGGAGAAGATTGCTAATAAGAACTAGAGAGATAAACTAGAGAGAAGTCTAAGAAACTAATTCTAAGAATTATGAAAACTATATTATGTGGTAAGAGATGTCCTAAACTACTCCTTGGATGCTCCTTATAAGCTAGAACTCCAAGCACAAAATATCTTCAACCCTAACTAGGGACAAAATGCATTTAAGGAAAGCCTATCACAAAGAAACCATGCTCCCTAAAGCATAAAGCTGAAAAGCACATAGCTGGTTTCTTGGTCTGATTTGTCCAGCTTTGGCAGATCTGGATTGGGCTCAAGGTTTGGAACGGTCAAAGGGTAGGTATTTTGTGATCAGTGCAGAACTTTCAGAGAAACGTCAGAGTGATCACATGGAAGCTTTGGCAAGAGGACACGTGGAAATGATGTTCTTCGCCCTTCGGGGTCCCTAGTGGAGAATCCTATTCGGGAACTTGAATGCTATTCTGGAGTCGGGACCTCGACTTTGGTCTTGAAGCTCGAATTCGCACAAAATGCTCCTAAAACGCATCTTTTCGCATAAACTCCCTTTTTATGCCTAGATCTGCAATAGGAATGAAAACAAGGGTAAATTAGCAGAATCATGCCTTAAATTGGCAAGATAATGGAGGAAAAATCATGCATAAAAACATGCTATCAAGAGGCGGAGGAGAGAAATTTTAATATATAAAGGGGTAAATTTGTAATAAAATGATCCATAAGGGTATTTTTGACTCGCGAAAAAATAGCACTTAAGTGGAGAAGCAAGTTTTCAATTTGCAAAACCAATGTTAGTGTTAGTTTTAGGAAATGAAAACTCAATTTTCATTCTCTTTTGAAAAAAAAAACCTTTACTTGAATATGATCTCCGCTTTTCATTTTCTATTTCCAAAATTTTCTAAAATTTTCTGAAAAATTTCCATATGCTAAACAAGGCCTTACTATTTCATCACAATTTTCATCTCGGTCTATACCAGTTAATCATACCGAATAGTATGCCCTTTTAGGTTTTTGTGAATGTGAGTGGCGAAGTTAGACCGGATTTTTTGAGGGGCAACCATTAGTTCCATATAAAAAAGTATGTTATGTATTTTTTCCATTTTTTATTTATTTCCTGGGGCGGGCTGTGGGCAGTGGGCTGAGGCTTAGCCACTGATGAATACAATCAAACCGTTGAGGTGTAGGGAAAAAGAACAGTTGGTTTTTCGAATGAAGATCGATCCTCAACAATCTTATTCCTAACTGTTTTCTTCCTCCATATGCATGCCACATGGATCCGCATGTGCACGATAATGGCATCATAATAATTCATAAATGTGCGTTTATCGCTTACACTTAATTAATAGCGGACGATTTCCCTTGTGTCTTGCTGAATGTGTATGGATACTCGGAGGCGACGCAACGTGGCCAACTGTGGAGGGAGATCAAACCCATTATTGATGAAGTCAATGTCGTTGTCTTGGTTGCAGGCGATTTCAATGAAAATCTTCGTCCGTCGGATCGGCTTAATGGTAATGGTTATTCTCGTGGTATGAGAGATTTTGGGCAGTGGGTAGAGGATTGTCAATTAGTGGATATGCTGCTGGTTGGCATAAAATTCACTTGGGCGAATACTATTAGTAGAAGCAGAATCGATAGGGTCCTTGTTCAAGCTGAGTGGATCATGAAATACCCGGATATGCAACTCACGACGTTGGGGAGAAACTGCTCGGATCATACTGCTTTGTTGTTCCAGTATGACCGTACTGACTAGGGACCGAAGCCGTTTAGAGACTTAGCTGTGTGGTGGGACACCTATGGATTCAAGGATCAGGTCAAGAGGTGGTGGACAGAGGCAGGCCATTTATTTCCTAGGGGATACTAGATAATTAAGAAGATGAAATGGCTCAAATACAAGTTGAAGGTTTGGAACAAAGAGGTGTCTGGGAAGATTGATACCAGGATACGGGAACTTCAGGAAAAACTAGACAAGATGGAGGCTGATGCAGATGAGAGAGAGCTGTCCCCTGAGGAGCGAGTTACCAAGGCGGAAGTAGAGGCAGCCCTGTGGAAGAAATAGGGGCAAGCTTGCCGGTTATGGCAACGAAAAGCAAGAATTCGCTGGGATACTCAGGGTGACTGTAATACTAAGTTTTTTCACCTGGTAGCAAAACATACTCAACGACGTAACAATATTTCGGAAATCATTGATAGCAGCGGTATATTGACCGAGCCCCAAGTGATCAAGGAAGCAACGATTACGTATTATAAGGATTTTTTTAAAGTTGTGACTTGGGACAGACCGAGGATTGGTGATCTTGGGTTTAGGAAACTGAAAGTAGATGAGGTTCTAATGTTAGATAACGAAGTGACAAACTCCAAAATTTGGGAGGCAGTTAAGAGTTGTGGTAGGGATAAGTCCCTTAGGCCGGATGGTATGTCAATGTTGTTTATTTAGAATGTGTGGGATGTCATAGGGGAGGATTTTTGCAGATTAGTGAACAGGTTCCTCAGCGTTGGGAGTTTTCCTTTAGGAGCGAATACCTCCTTCATCACGCTTATCCCTAAAGTAAGGTTGGCTAAGAGGTTCTCGGAGTTTAGACCGATAAGTCTGGTGAGTAGCTATTACAAGATAATATCGAATGTTCTTGCGAAGTGGTTGAGCAGTGTGGTGGCTTCGGTGGTTAGTAACGTGCCGCATGGCTTCATAAAAGGTCGTGAAACTCTCGATTGTGTTATGACTGCGAATGAGATTATTCATTATCTGAAAGCTAACCGGAGGCAAGGTTATTTATTTAAATTGGATTCCGAGAAAGCTTATGACTCTGTCGAATTGGGGTATTTAGACGATGGTCTTAGCTTCATGGGTTTTAGCTTGAAGTGGCGTGGGTGGATCAAGGAATGCCTTGCGACGATAAGGGTTTCAGTGTTAATTAATGGTTCTCCCTCAGCGCAATTCGAGGTGAGGCGTGGGCTAAGATAGGGGTGTTCGTTGTCTCCCTTCCTCTTTAACATTGCTATAGAAGGGCTCCACTTGTTGTTTAACGCTGTATGTCAAGGGCTCCTGAAGGGTATCGGAAATCCTGTCACAGGTTGGAATATATCACATTTGTAATTTGTGGATGACACTCTAGTTTTTGTGAATAATGATGAACATGAAGTTCAATGCGTCAAAGGCATCCTTAGGTGGTTTGATGCGTACTCGGGGCTGAAGGTAAACTACCATAAAAGCTCTCTTATAGGGATCAATATATGTAGACAATCCGGGGAGACGATCGCGCGGAGAGCTGGTTGTAAGTACGAGGATCTTCCGTTTAAATACTTGGGCTCATATATAGGCCTTAACTCGCGAAGGGTGTCTAGTTGGGAGTTTCTTATCCAAATTTTATGAAAGAGGTTGGCCACTTGGAAAGGAACCTTGCTCTCAATGGGTGGAAGGTTGACGCTTATAAAATCAGTGTTATCTAGCATCCCGATTTCTAATATGTTGATAGCACGTTTCATGGTCATGATTTTACCTTCTTTTCTAGCCCTTTTGGGGGCTTGATTCCGCTATTTGACCCTTATTCTAATCTTTATTGCAGATCAGTGTCAATAGAAGGAAAAGATCGAAAAGAAGCATTTTTGGAGTATTTCTGAGGATTTCAAGCTTCAAGGCCTAGAAGATCAAAATGTCGTCGAGCCCTCGAAAGCTAACCAGACCAGTGAGCAGTCTCTCGCCCGCGATATCTCTGCAAAGCCAAAGAGACGAATCTCCAAATATTCTCATCGGATTCCTTGCATTTCTAGAAGATTCCAGAATATTCCAGCACGCTCCATGTGCTGTCACCCTTTCCCCTTAGCTGGAATTTATCTTTTTGTAATCCCTTAGCTGGAATTTGTCTTCTTGTGGGCTAGACATTATATAAGCCTCTAGTTTTAGGGTTTGAGGACATACAACACATCTTGTAAATATTTTTCCACTTTCTTCTTTTGGGAGCCGCCTCCTTTTCTCTCCTCCCTCTTTTGGGTGGTTGCTGAGGCATCCATTTCCAGCAGCCATTGAACTTAACCGGAGCTTTGCTCCGGCCGGTAACATTTTAATAGTTTTATTCTTCTTGTTCTTCTTTTATACAATCTTCCTTTTCCTATTTTGTTTACTTGTTTTGTGGTATGAGTAGCTAGATTCTTCTTCTTAGCAGAGGTATTTTGAGGGTTGCATGGGTAGTTAAGAGGCCTAAATGTGTTTAATATACTCTTATTGTTGTATTCGATTGTTTATCGGTTTCTTGTTAATTCGTCTAGGGCCAGATTAGTAGTCTGGCCAATTATATCTAGACCTAGATGATTACTGTCATTCTCTTGGTTATAACTGACGCGAAGCCTTGAGATAACAGTAGACACCTAGGGGAGACAGCGCGAGAGGTCTTCATCTAGGGGTAAACAACCGATTAGGGTATGTGATACGAGTCTGACAAGCTGAGCTATCACGCCCTAGATCTGCCTTACCTCCCCTTCATGGGCGTTCTGAGTTTGGCCTCCCCGCATTCGTGCCTGGGAGGATGGCGGAACGTCAAGGTCACCTCATATGTGGAAACGGGGGGTGACTTTTATCTAAGAAGGTAAGTAGGGGATGCGGTGTGGAAACGCGGTCCCTATAGCAGGTCTATGGCATGAGAATAGAATATTTCTGCGCCGATGATTATCTAGCCCTCGAGGTCAAGAGATTTTCATGCCCTCGACGCAGCCCGAGAAAAACCTTTGCTAGGAATCTTTCTTATCTTCTCTTCTGATTTTATTTCTTTAATTTCTTCTCTTTTGACTTTATTTCTTTATTTGATCTCTGTTTGTATATCTTGCCCCTGATTGTGTTTTACTTTCGTGCCCTTGATTTCTGTTTATATTAACTGTCTTGTTAGCAACCATCTCTATCCTGGTTAACTAGATTGACCAACCAAAACCCCCCCATTGTTTCTTTTATTGTTTTACTTTATATCTGGTCTTATCTAGTGTATGTCTTCACCTTTCTCTGTGGATCGAACCTCTTGCCACTGTCTTCAATCCTTTTTTGTTGCATGTGATAAGTTGTAATTATTTGATCATGCCCTCGACAAGCACGCCATCAAATTGGCGCCGTTGCCGGGGACTGGTGTTAATTCGTGCCCTTGACAGTTCCAGATTTTTTTTTTAATTTTTTATTTATTTCTTTCTTTCTTCCATGTCTTATTTCGACCCTTATTCTTACTCACCCTCTTTTCCTCAGTATTTTACTCCTAACCCCCTATCGTGGGATCAAGAAAATTTCAGCTATGCAGGGCAAGACGAACCTAGCTATCAATATTATCAGCCTCCACAACCTCCACAGAGCAACTACGGAAATCAGGAAACTTGGGCAGAACTAGCTACCCTAAGGAGACAACTTGAGGAGATGCAAGAGGAAATGGAGGAGCTTATAGAGCAGAGACGCCAAGAGGCTATTGAAGGAAACTTTGTATGGCTGCCTATGGATCTTGCCCTCGACACTGGACCACCTGAACCTACCCATCTTGCCCTAGACATTGCCCCTGCACCTAGACCAAAATTTTTAGCTCCAACACTTCAGCCCAGTCACACCACAAATCATCCTATCACCCCCATAGAACAACATTTGCAACACTTAGATAGTGACGACTATTTAAGTGAAGAGAATCTATCAACCGCCATTCTATGGGAGTTGCCATTTGAGCGTCATGACCAGGATGATGAGTCTTATAGGTTAGAGGACCTTTTCATGCGCACGAATGAGCTAAACTTGGAAGGCCCAGAATGTTTTCTTTCAGAGTCAGGAGCCAATGTGGAGTTCAAGACCAGTGCAGTCACAATGTTGAACGATGCAAATCTGCCAGATTTTCACGATGAGCGTCATACCCTCGACAATCCGGAGCGTCATGCCCTCGACAAGCCGGAACGTCGTGCCCTAGACGCAGAATTAGAGGCAAAAATCGTTGTTCAACCAAATTTGCCAAGTCAACTCCAGAACTGTTCTGACACTTTGGTGGGCCAAGAGATTGAGGTTTTTGAGGATTTTCACCACATCAAACTTTGCGACAGTTTTCATGCCCTAGACATAAAATTCAAGCCAGGGGAGGTTAAGAAGGAGGATTTGAGAGAGATTGAGGAAGAGACAATCGAGGTCTTGAGCTCTAAAGCCGTTATGTGTGATAGGGAGATTTCTAAACTTTCTGATTACATTGATCCTTTTCTTGAATCACCTTTCACTCATAACAAATTTTTCCTCTTTATTTTGCGGGAACCCGAATTAACATTTGAATCACTTTATGGTTGCCTGCAGGTTGATTTGTTACCGGACCATCCACTCCATGCGATAATTCACATCAAACTAAGAGGATGGAAAGCATTTAGTAGGATTGATTGAATTTTAAACAGCCAATGTCGTGCCCTCGACAATAACAGCGGCGCTTCGTGGGAGGCAACCCACGTTCCTTTCCCTTTTTATTTCTGCTTCACTCTTTATTTTTCAAAACTTTCTTGTGTGTGCCCTTCTCGCATTGAGGACAATGTGCTTCCCAAGTGTGGGGAGGGATTTATTTGTGTGTTTGTTTGCATGGTTAATTTTTCGCTTGTTGCATGATTGCATGATTTTTTGGATTTTTCAAAAATTTTTGGATTTTCATTTTTAGGGTTTTGCTAGCTATTGCAGCACTGCCCAGTTTTTAAAACCTCTATGAATGGACACACTTTTGATCATTCGTGCTCAAGTATGAACCATCAGCACCTTGTCTAGACCTAGCTGTTCTCATTTTTGCCTGCTGAGCCTTATATCCATATCTAGGCCTCGACATCAGAAGTCACAAAAGTACCCTGTGAGCACTTGAGCCTCCACGCCTATTTCTTTTCTTGTGTGATTAGGATGCTTTAGCTAGGCATTGGTTGTTCTTGCATGATATCCCTGGGTATAGTCACTGTTAGACATGGGAAAGCTTAAATGTGACGAAAAACTTCGCATCAATGTCTTTTTCTTTCTTTTCTCCCCCTCATTTCTCTTCTATTTGCGTGCCCCCAACATTCCCCTTCTTTTCATATTCTTTCCTGACCATTTGTATTTTCTTGATCTTTTTCCTTGGCAGGTGAGGTAGCAATTATTGAGGGTAACGTCGAGGGCTAGACATCTAAAAAAGCGCGCAGACAAGTTCAAGTGTGGGGAAGCAAACGAAAGCAAAAGACTTCAGAGCAGAAAGCAGCAAGCAGAGATCTAGGGCAAGAAAAAGAAAAAGCTCGAAAGAGTTTCGAGCCCTAAATCATTCAAGCTATTCGAGCCCCCGAAACGTTCAAGTGTGGGGAAGCGAAAAGAAGTCACCATCGATGCTGGAAGCAGATCAAAGGCAAGCGCCAAACGAAAAATCAAAAGTTTCATGCCTCAGAAGAATCAAAGATTTGGTAGCTGGTTCATGCCCCCGCTCCTATCTCTTATATACAAAAAAAGAGAAAAGAAAAAAAAGAGAAAAAAAAAAGAGAAAGAAAAATCAAAATAAAAGGAGGGGGGCATTAAGCGAACAAAAAAAGAGTATCCGCATCCGAAGCCTCAACAAGAAGAGATTCCTGCCCTCGAAAAGAAGACCTCTATCTAGCCCCCGAACCACTTCGTGCCCTCGATAAAAGCTGCCTTGCCACATCGCCTTTTTCCTAAGCCAAGGAATCCATCCAGGTTATATCTGGTCCTTTCTTTTCTTTCCTCTTTTCTCCCCTCATTTCTCTTCTGTTCATCTCCTGCTTCTCTCTTCCACATTTCTAGCTCATTCCATCACTTTTCTTTCTTTTTGCTGATGCGTTATTTTTTCAATTGTTGATTGCCCATGCATGTGTTCTACAGTACTCAGATTGATGTGCAAGTTTGACTTTGTGCTGTGCTTTGTGCATTTAGTTTTGAGTGGTAAACACCTAGCCCTGTTTGTGAGTGTGAGTGCATACACCTTACTATTAATTTCTAGCCATTTCATCTAGGATTTATTAGGAGCCTGATCAACTACTAGTTTTCCTATTTGACTACTTAGTGAGGATTGCTGGTAGAGGGCCTTGATGTGGGAAAGTTTGATCTTTGGGGTCGTTATCCCTCTGATTTGATGCATGTGTCTTCTAGGTGAAGATGAGTATGTGCGAAGTCTAGCTCAGTGCCGGTTTGTAATTGTGTGTCGATTAATTGTGTTTGTCTGTTTCTTGAGGTGATTTTCAGTTTTGTGAATGCTCGAGGGCGAGCATTGGGCAGTGTGGGGATGTTTGATAGCACGTTTCATGGTCATAATTTTACCTTCTTTTCTAGCCCTTTCGGGGGCTTGATTCCGCTATTTGACCCTTAATCTAATCTTTATTGCAGATCAGTATCAATAGAAGGAAAAGATCGATAAGCATTTTTGTAGTATTTCTGAGGATTTCAAGCTTCAAGGCCTAGAAGATCAAAATGTCGTCGAGCCCTCAAAAGCTAACCAGACTAGTGAGCAGTCTCTCGCCCGCGATATCTCTGCAAAGCCAAAGAGACGAATCTCCAAATATTCTCACGGGATTCCTTGCATTTCTAGAAGATTCCAGAATATTCCAGCATGCTCCATGTGTTGTCACCCTCTCCCCTTAGCTGGAATTTGTCTTTTTGTAATCCCTTAGCTGGAATTTATCTTCTTGTGGGCTAGACACTATATAAGCCTCTAGTTTTAGGGTTTGAGGACATACAACACATCTTGTAAATATTTTTCCACTTTCTTCTTTTGGGAGCCGCCTCCTTTTCTCTCCTCCCTCTTTTGGGTGGTTGCTGAGGCATCCATTTCCAGCAGCCATTGAACTTAACCGGAGCTTTGCTCCGGCCGGTAACATTTTAATAGTTTTATTCTTCTTGTTCTTCTTTTATGCAATCTTCCTTTTCCTATTTTGTTTACTTGTTTTGTGGTATGAGTAGCTAGATTCTTCTTCTTAGCAGAGGTATTTTGAGGGTTGCATGGGTAGTTAAGAGGCCTAAATGTGTTTAATATATTCTTATTGTTGTATTAGATTGTTTATCGGTTTCTTGTTAATTCGTCTAGGGCCAGATTAATAGTCTGGCAACCTTATATCTAGACCTAGATGACTACTGTCATTCTCTTGGTTATAACTGACGCGAAGCCTTGAGATAACAGTAGACACCTAGGGGAGACAGCGCGAGAGGTCTTCATCTAGGGGTAAACAACCGATTAGGGTATGTGATACGAGTCTGACAAGCTGAGCTATCACGCCCTAGATCTGTCTTACCTCCCCTTCATGGGCGTTCTGAGTTTGGCCTCCCCGCATTCGTGCCTGGGAGGATGGCATAACGTCAAGGTCACCTCATATGTGGAAACGGGGGGTGGCTTTTATCTAAGAAGGTAAGTAGGGGATGCGGTGTGGAAACGCGGTCCCTATAGCAGGTCTATGGCATGAGAATAGAATATTTCTGCGCCGATGATTATCTAGCCCTCGAGGTCAAGAGATTTTCATGCCCTCGACGCAGCCCGAGAAAAACCTTTGCTAGGAATCTTTCTTATCTTATCTTCTCTTCTGATTTTATTTCTTTAATTTCTTCTCTTTTGACTTTATTTCTTTATTTGATCTCTGTTTGTATATCTTACCCCTGATTGTGTTTTACTTTCGTGCCCTTGATTTCTGTTTATATTAACTGTCTTATTAGCAACCATCTCTATCCTGCTTAACTAGATTGACCAACCAAAACCCCCCAATTGTTTCTTTTATTGTTTTACTTTATATCTGGTCTTGTCTAGTGTATGTCTTCACCTTTCTCTGTGGATCGAACCTCTTGCCACTGTCTTCAATCCTTTTTTGTTGCATGTGATAAGTTGTAATTATTTGATCGTGCCCTCGACAAGCACGCCATCATATGTCTATATATCTCATGCCAAAAGGGGTTGTCCATCGTTGTGAAGGAATATGCGTCGCTTTTTATGGAGCAAGAGAGAGCATTCTAAGGGAATGGCGAAGGTCCGATGGGAAACTGTTACCCGGTCTGTGAAAGAAGGCGGGTTGGGTTTGGACGACCTTCACTCCTGTAACATCGCTTTCCTCTTCAAATGGGTTTGGGGTGTATTAAAAGGAGACCAGAAATTATGGGTAGAGATAGTCCAAAAGGAATACAAGCTAACAACTATGGGAGACTTATAGTTGCTAGATAGAAAATTATTGTCCCCTATTTGGGCAAACATCATGCACTCTTGTGGGAGGTGGTCTGACCTCTTCAATTAGAAGTGGCGAGGATGTGCGATTCTGGTGGGACTTGTGGGCAGCCAAGGTGTCATTGGCGATTAAATATCTGAGGTTGTACTCTCTATCTGATAATCGCATGGGATTGGTTACGAAGTTTGGACATTAGATGGGAGGGGTTTGGAAGTGGGATTGGGTTTGGCGTCGGGGCCTTTTCGAATGGGAGGTTGAGACATTGGAAAACCTCAAAGACAACATCCCCTCGCCCTGTATTAACAGTTGTAAGACGAAAGTGAAGTGGGAGCTAGACAAATTCGGAGAATTTACCATCAAATCTTGGAGAGAGGGGCTGCAATCCTCGCGATTGGGAGGAAACGAGAACGTCGCCCTTCATTCTTGCTGGAAAGCTAAGGTGCCTCATCGTATCAGCTTCTTCCTGTGGCTGTCTGTGCAAGGTCGCCTCGCCACACGTGATTATCTGAGGCACTGCCACATCATTACGCAAGAGGAAAACAAATGTCCATTCTGCCTGGAACAAGGTGAAACCATACACCATTTGTTTCTACACTACAAATTCGTAGACTTGATACGGGCTTATATCTCTCAATGAGCGGGCAACCACTAGGCTAGACCGAGGACTGTTGCGGAACTGTGGGGTTTATGGTCATCTATAATGGTGGTGAGGACGAAGCAAGTGCAGGTGATGTGGCAATCCCTCTTCGCTATTGTCCTGTGGTCGATTTGGTTGCATCGTAATGCAATAAATTTTCGTCAGGTTATGTCGTGCCATATTCGAGTCCTGAGTGCTATTTTTGGGCATTGGCATCGTTGGACTATTTGCTCGGATTCTGGATTTCCATATTCCGGAGCCCAGATGATGCATTCGTCGACGTGGTTGTACCGGTGGGGGTGATTGGATTGTAGTGGGTCTTCGAGTCTAGTGTGTTAGTTTGGTGCTGTTCTAGTAGTTTCATCTTGCTGGGCAGCTTCGAGCTCTTGGATTTTGCCTTAAGTTGTAGCTGCTCTTGTACATTCTTTCCTTTCTCTATTGTCATTATCCCTTTGGCATGAATAAAATCATTCCAACTTATTAAAAAAAAAATATATATATATATATGATGTGTGGTTTTTTTTTATTATTAAAATTATGCTTTGTGATTAACTCTAATTTTCTTATCTAACAAGGGAGATAGTGTTTTTGTATAGAGAGCAAATTATGATGGGCAAGTATTACTATTTTAAAATGGAGAGAGTAACATTTAACACCCTAAATTGTTTTCTTTACAATCATAAATTCTGTATTTTATGTCCAGACTACACAATAAATTCTGTTTTATAATTAATTAATTCAAAATAAAAATAAGAGTAGTTTTTTTTAAATATAGCTTTTGTTTCACAATAATAGCGGTTTAAAGAAGCTTTTAGTCTACTTTCTAATTTACTTGTATCTACCCTTATATCTTTAAGGAGAGATGAACATGTATTTTTGTAAAAATGACTATCTTTTTATCTTAAACGTAGAATACTCAACGAATAATTAATTTGTGTGAAACAACCTTAAATAATTACTGTTTTGAGACAGAGTATATTTTAATTCATAAAACAATTGCTACTTCTGGGAACGAAAATATTTCCATTTAAGCATTTATTATATACTTTTGAGGGGAATGACTCATACAATCTAGTTAAGTTTTAAATTTGAGACCCTAACTTGCATTCTTATGTATATGTTAAAAAAAATTGAAGCAATAAACTTATAAGTTTACAGACAAATCATTATTACTCGACTTCAATCAAAATCAATTATTGTTGTTAAGTTTAGCATATGAATATAGGAAAATTTGTAAAATTTATTCTCGTATTTATTCTACAAGTCATGATAAATCACTACATTTGTAATTGAATCAATAAACTATTGTATTTATACTCACTTATCATTGATAATTATTAATTATAAATAGTAATACTTTATTTGAATCGTTTATATATTTAACGAATAGGTAAAAAAAAAACTACTTCACACACAATTTCTCCCCCGCTCCCAAAAAAAAATTAAGCGGATAACAAAGTATTTTCTTAATTTTTTTAGGAGAAATAACTCGAGCTCTCCCTCTTCTATCATACTCACCACACAAGCTTACAAGTTACAAGGTTCCAAAGATATCTTTAACTTACAAAGATGTTCGGATCATTCTTGGTTAAATGCTCATTTTAGTTTCTATATTTGTCTAAAATTCTGAAATTAATCTTTATATTTGTTTTGATAGAAATTGATTTTCATGTTTATATAGTTAATTGAAATTAGTCCAATTAATTTAATTTATTTACTTTATTTTTTAAAATTTTCAAGAATATATTTTTCTTTATTAAATCCTACATGGAACTAAACCATGTTATCATGTCATGTAGTAAAATTTCTTGAAAATAAAAATTAAATTAAATTAAATTAATTGAACTGATTTTAACCAATTAAACAAACATAAGGGTTAATTTTGACAAAAAAACAAACATGATAACTAATTTTAAGATTTTAGATAAATATAGAGATTAAAATAGGCGTTTAATATGATTGTTTATAGCTTTTAGACTCTCTTTAGTGTTTTGTTGGGCTTTCTTACATTTATTTAAAAACCCACCTGCCAGCTCCTCCATGGTGGAGAGGCCCGGGATTAATAAATTCCAGGCCCTCAAGGGCCAATAGCTTCAACGTTTTAAAGTGGAACATTGAGTTGTAAACCAATCTTTAGACCCAACAAAAAGTTGTAAACCAATCGGATTCAAAAACTGGATCAGTCATATCCAATTAATCAGAAGAACTGTTTGAGCCCAGGGGGAAATTTATTATATTAATTTATGGAAAAAATTATAAACCAACCCCCGTGGTACATAATGTCCAAATTATATCAGTTTGCAATTTAATGTTTGTCAAATTTAACAAATCACATCCTAATTTTAAAATGCCTTTAAGACCAATTTGGCTCCTACTTAAAAGACTAGATTTTGCTGATATGACATGGAAATATTTATTCATTAAAAATAAAGCAGAGAATATATTTTTTCCTTCCAAATCATTTTTTTAAATTTATTTATTTCCCACATAAGAGAAAACTAATATTTTTTTATGAAAAATCAAAT
Organism: Viola odorata; assembly: GCA_963691705.1. Lineage (NCBI taxonomy): Eukaryota > Viridiplantae > Streptophyta > Magnoliopsida > Malpighiales > Violaceae > Viola > Viola odorata. The sequence goes on from OY829538.1 coordinate 11,390,241, forward strand.
AGGTTTAGATATAATTTCAAAATTAGAGTGTGATTTGGTAAAGTTCACAAATAAAGAAATCAAATTGAATAAATTGCAAACAGTGTGATCTGATTATTGAGTACAAATGTGGGATTAGTTTGATAATGTTTTTTGTATATTCTATAATAATATAGAATTAAAATAATTTTATTGTGATTTTACATTAAAAAAACAAGCAAATGTAGGGATTATTTTCCTTAAAAATGAAAAAAAAAATCACTGTCATTTCTAAGAAGATTTTTTTAAATTGAAAGAGTTATTAACTTAGTACTCTCTCCGGTGCAAAACAAGCGACGTTTTAGCTTGTTGCACGTGGATTAAAACAATGATTGGTTCGGAGAAAATGAGGCACTATATGACTATAATACCCCCACCCTCCCTACCTATTTACAAATGAAAACAGCTCGCAGCTGAAATGGGCAGGCTTGAAGTCGGGCTGGGTTGATGCATGTTGATGGCTTGTCAAGTTGGGCCAAGTGTGCAGTCAACTAGGCTGGGTTTGGTCTCACAGCTGACACTCGTGTTTTTCTAGGGCAAGCCCGTGGCCTAGCTCATTTAAAATTGTCATTGAAGACATTAATTAACTTAAGTGGTTGAAATTTTGAAGAAATCTTTTGTTTGAAAAGTTTACAAGGGAAATGACGACCATCTGATATCCGCATGGTAAACATAAACTATTAAAACCGAAGACACCTTGTAACTGCAGATTCCAAAACTTACTCAAAACTTAGATCAGCCAGGGAAGACAGGCAAATCAACTCTGTCACTTAAGCAACTTCTTTTTTTCAAACTCGATCACCAGAATTAGAAACTATTGGTGATATTCCTAGCCTGTTAAACATCAAAGGTTGTCTTGACTATAAAAACAAAGGCGTTGTCAGATTAATAATATTCTGACTCTTTTGTCGCTCATTACTTTCAGCAATGTCCTTCAAACTTGTCCATTGTTTTCTCCTCCTCTTCCTTGATGCACTAGTATTACTTGCGACATATGTAGATTTGTTTTCATATTCCTCTGACCTGTCGGGACCTGATTTGTTTTTGCTTTTGTTTCTCTTTCTCTTCATTTGATCCAACAAAGTAATTCCAGTTAGTGGAGTCACTGGAGTTTCTGGACACCTTATGATGGGAGCAACTCTAGAAGGTGTTGAAGATATCTCATCATTGCCAATTACGCCCTTTGATCGGTTGTCGAACCCGTCAAAAATAATAATAAAACCTGCAGTCAATGTGCACAATAATTTGTGTATAATGGTAACAGGGTCGAACACAGGGATTAAGGGATCAACACTCAATTCAATCTAACAGACTAAGTAATCCAAGCAATAAGTAACCAAAGGGGGGTTTTGAATGGTTGTTTGATTAATCTAATTGTTAACTACGAAAGTAATGACGACTAACAGTAAGAAGTGATAGAAGTAATAAGAAATCAGTAGGGACAAGAGTTCCCAGTAAGAGTCTGAATCCGGTTGCAATTATGGTCAGTCGGTCATTGGTGCAAGCATTATCTACCCCGAGGTAATAGACGCACTATAGGGACCAGGTACGCTTAGGTCCCCTACTTACCTTCGTAATAGAAGTTATCCCAAGGTACGCTTATGAGTTAACCTTGACAGTCCGTCGTCCTCCAAGGTACGCTTATGGAGGCAACACTCGGACGCCCATGAAGAAGAGGTAAGATGCGTCTAGGGCGAGACACTCAGTACGCTTGAGGCTCTGCCCTAACGACTTGTTCAATCCAACTAGGGGATATCAGGTTTCCAGTCAGGACCAGTATGGTTATCTGCTTTACCCTGCAGCTTCGCGTTAGGTATAACTACAAGGACGATTGTAATACTCTAGTTCAATTACTAGGTGATCAAGCTAATAACTAACCTAGGTAAATTGACAATTAATCATCGAACAAGAAAGATACCAACACAGAATTTATGAAGTACAATTTGACCTCACGGCTTCCCTTGCAACCTTCAATCGACTCTTACCAAGAACAAGAAGACTTAGCCGCACATATTAATAATAAAAATAAATAAATAAATAAATTGCATAATTAAATAAGAGAGATGAAGAAGAAGTAAATCCTGATTATTACCGGCCGGAGCAACTGCTCCAGTTTATTGAAGAGAAAAACAAAGATGCCGAAGGCAGTGGTGGCACCAAAGGTTCAGCGGGGGAGAGGAAGAGAAGAGAGCTTAAAAAACCTAATTACTAAAAGTATTTATAGAATAATTACAAATTAAATTCCTATTCCGATTTGAATTCAACTCCCCATAGGACTTCTACTGCGATTGGGACTTCTGGAGCATTAATTTAGCGGATCCGATATTTTCCTTTAATGCGCTTGTTTCCTTTTCTCGCTAGGACACTGCTGCCTTTCGCGAACGTCCAGCTGCTCGGCCTAGCAGCTCTATTACTTCCAGAAAATGATAGAAAGCGTATTTTTCGTATTTTCCTCTTAATTAGCCCAGATCTATAAAAAGTGAGTAAACACAACAACATAAGTAGCATCATGATCTAAAAAGGCATACAAAAGAGGGCGGAATTATGGACATAAAACACTCTATCACCCTTCTCCAAGCCACTACACTTCTGAAGCATGGATATGGAGGTATCTGTTTTCGTAGATGGTCTTGCCTTTGATGGGCATATTTCTTTCATATGGCCTTTTGGAGTTCCTCTCTTTTGATTCTTGTGTAAACAGAAGTGACATTTATAGACCACAACATTATTAGAAAGAAAGTTATGTTTCTTGTATTTGTGCCTTGTTTTACCTTGCGTCTTTTGAATCCTTACGGTGCAGTTAAGACTAGGTTGAAGAATTGTCTCGCATCTGTAAAGCAGAAGATCTATAATTAAGCTAAAAGATATATGATGAACATAAAAAAAAGTGTTTCAACAAAATAGGAGGAGGTCAAGCTAAAGGCCATGGAACTAAAACTCAATTTCAAACCCAACAAACAAATATGCTTGTCAGTCCCTAATATCCTTCTGATGACAATAGAGAGACTGATGTGCAGACCACCACTATCCCAGTCAGAAGCTAGCATTATATACCCTACATGTTGAAGGGTCGGGTATACTGAGCATTTTCTTGCTTGTTTGTACTTTATTTAACTAGAGGAGGAAAAAAAACATGCACATACATGTACACAAAACTCAACACTTTTACAGAAGCAAGCTTATCTATTAGAAATACAACAAGAAACCACAAACGTTAAAATCACACCTTTCCTCAACTTCAAAGAACCTCATATTTTAGTTCTTGCATTAAGAACTCTTTTGTTTACATAAGCTATAATACTTTTATGAGTATATACTGATACATCCAGACTCAATATCACATCCGCTGATAACATTAGCTAAACAACAACTCAATTTTTTATGGCTGTTTACAAAAGCTATAACTCTTACCCAAACTCAACATCACATCCGCTGATAACAAAAGAAAAAACAGGTTGCTCTATTGCAAGCATACAAAAATATCTAAACAACAACCATGTTAATAAATCAAACAAAAAACAATTCATATCTTTGACAAGAAAACATAGAGGGGTCAATGGGGGCTCCTGAGGCCTCTGCAGAAGTAGCAAATTGGTGCTCGAAAAATGCAGCCAGTGAAGGGATTGAAGCTTCGGTAGCTCATTTCTTCAAACACGACGTCGTCTTCACTTTCGTAGGTATCTGCCACAATGACATCCATTTCACAGATTACATCCGCCGCAACAGCCACCGCGCTGACATCATCTTCAACCCCCACCTCTGCGATTACATCATCTTCAACCTCCGCCACCACGGCGACATCATCCTCAACCCCAGGACTCCAATTGAATCCGGTACGAACATACCTATACGCGGATGAAATTGCACGCAACTATCATCCTGTGAATCATCCCAGAAATCAACACTCTCCATTTGGTAAAGTAGAAATTAAAACCCGAAATTTGCAATGAAATTAAACACTGAAATTGAAGATAAAATGCTTACCTCATTCGTGGTGGTATTAATAGGGAAAATCTTCCGTTCCCACGCAAATTTCAGATTCAAACACAAGAGAAGGAATTGATGTCAGCGTTGAGCCAAGCCGAAGTAGTTGTTGTCGTCACCAGCGCAGGTAGGGGCACCCTCATCTTTTCCAGCGTGGAAAACCGATAACGTCATTTGTTTTACACCTGCTTTTGGACGCTAAAACGTCATTTGTTTCGAGCCAGAGGGAGTATATACTATATACATTGAATCTTTTATGAAAATGTAAAATGAGTTGAAAATTAAAAAAAGATAGAATTTATTTTTCTTGAAAAATAAAAAAGTTAGTATGTCATTTCCAAGAAAATTATTTTTTTACTTAAAGTAATTTATATATTAAATATTTCTTGGAGATATATGATGAATTGAATTTTTTTATAAAAAAATTCGTTTTACAATGCATAGCAACTATTTTTTACTTATAAAATATAACTTTTTAAAAATATCAACAAAAATAAGTGACATGGCAATACTATATTAATTGAAATTGTACACATGGCGTCGTTTTAATATATCATCTTCCTAAACCTTTCCTTTCATACTATTTTATAGATTGTGGGTTGATTTATTAATTTATCATATTTAATGTTTTAAAACTACAGTAGAAACTCTATAAAATAATACACTTGGGACGACCAAAATTTATTAATTAAAAGAGTTATTAATTAATCGATAAATTAATAATTATTAATTTATATATTAATTAATATTTTATTAATTTATAGTAAAATACTTAGTTTACAAACACCTTTCAAGCTTCCACTTACTGTAATTATTGTATACAATGCATGTACTGTATATCAAATGAAGGGCCCAATTTGAAAGAAACCTTCAATCTCCCACCTTATTATGCTTCTTGTGTTCAATGTATCACTTTATGGACATTAAAAATATTTTCTATATAAACAAGATCAAAATACTGTAGGTTAACACAAACAAATCATACACACAACATGGCTTCCCATCTTAAAGGTGTGAAAAAAACAACAATGACAGACGAGATTCGAAGAGCATTATGCAAGCACAACAAGGATAATCCAAGTCTCACTCAAAAGCTATATATAAATCATTCATGTAATATGCTATATATAAGGAATTATTAATTTATATTTTATATGGGGTCTAAAGAAATTATCAAAAATGTATTATCTTATAATTTTAGCGAATTATTAATTTAGCACCCTATCCCCGAGTCGGGACCGGCCAAAAATATTATCTTAGAGAGTTTATTAAATAATCGAGTATTAATTTATCGAGTTTCTACTGTATATCTAGATCCAAACCTAACATATTAACTAATCCTTCTAAAACATCCTTCTGAAACAAAAAGGGGGCTACAATGTTTTCACCGTAGCTTTGGGTCCATTTTTTTTAACAATTATGTATTGGTTAATTTAATTTTGTATTCGTAAAATATTTCCAATAAATTTCCTATATTATTGATTTAATTCTTATATTTATAATTTTTTTAATCGATAAATTTAGTTTTTACATTCATGATTAATTTAGTCACGTATTTATCAAAAATATTCCAATCAAACTCTTCATTGCGTGCTACATATATTATATTATAAATATTAAAAAATAAGGTAAATTATGTATTTTTATAATGATAGTTAATAATATTATATATAACTCTTTGAACCAAAGTTTAGAGTTTGAGTCCTATGAGTAAAGCAAACCATAATAGAAAAAAATCATCTTTTGAGGGCAGACATAACTTGACGAGATTAATATCAGTTGGAAAAATACCAGAGGAAAAAAAATTAATAATATAATTATTTTAAAAATAAAATAAATAGAATAAGGGCCCACAAATGTTAGTTTATCATATGCTACTCCTTTTCTTTTGGTTATTTGACCAAAAAAATTTTATATTATTAATTCGTTAATTGTGATACAAATTTCTATAAATGTTTTACGAAGTTGAACAATGATGATTTTATAGAAAAATGTATTCAAGAAAACTGCATGATACATAGTGTTTTGTAGAGATGGAAACTGCGTCTCAAATGCTTCTAAAATTAAATCAAGTAAATTGGTATAGATTAATGTTGATACAAATCTAAAAGGTAGGGGGGCAGTCAGGTCAGAAATATTAATATTATTTAAATTAATTAATAAATTCTATAACTGCATCTAACATTACCAAGTAACTCTCTCTCTCTCTAGTGTTGTTGCAGTCTGAGAGTGAGTGAGTGGCATACGAAGATTTGAAGCAAAAGAAGAAATCATCAATGGCGGAGATGATGATGATGATGATGATGATGATGAGGATGCTGATATTAGCATTAATGTTGACATCCATGGCGGCGATAGCATCATCATCAGTGTCAGAATCAAATACTAACGAGCTAATTACAAGAAGGAACCTCCTCGCCAATGGTCTTGCCAACACTCCTCCCATGGGGTAAATATCCGCAATCCTAATTCTCTTACTTCCTTCCTTTTGGGTTTTGCTAAATCATAAGTGAGATTTAGGAGTAATCCATTATCTGCTTATTAGTTTTGAATCGTCTCTGATGAAAAATGAACTTGTTATTGCTAATTTTGATGTAGACAGACACACTCAACTGCTTGTTTTATTCTTACTTAATTTAGAGAATGTTTGGTTTGGATTGGATATTCATTGTTTTCTATAATAGATATATTCTTAGGATCTGTCTTAACCAATTCTTTGCCCCTCTGATGTCTATGCAGATGGAATAGTTGGAATCACTTCAATTGCAAAATCGATGAGAACATGATCAAACAGACTGGTAAATCAATTTCTAATAATCTAATCAATATTTCTTTAATAAAACCAAACATCACTTGACTTGTTATTCTTACCTTGTTCGTCTCACAGCTGATGCACTCGTCGCCACTGGCCTTTCTAAACTTGGTTATACTTATGTCAACATAGGTAATGCTCTAAACCCTCTTCCTTATACTTTGTTATACCTGTTTCATTGCTACAAATGACTAACCAAATTGAACTGTATCCACTTGTATTCACAGATGATTGTTGGGCTGAAATAGCTCGTGATGACAAGGTTCGTGCTTTCTTCCATCTCTTCCTTTTTCTTGTTCCATGTTTGTAAATTCAGCTCTCCTTCTAAGAATTATTACAATAATTAACTTGCCATAAGTATTGAAGTTGTGGCGTCAACACAATTTCAGGGGAATTTTGTTCCTAAGAAGTCAACTTTTCCCTCTGGCATTAAAGCTCTGGCAGATTATGTGCACAGCAAGGGTCTTCAATTAGGAATATACTCCGATGCAGGGTACGTAATGAGATTAAGCAATGTTCTTGTGAAGTGCCTAGAAATACTTGTAGTATTCCCATATGTGTTAGCTAAGGGATGTATCCACATGCATGCTGCAGGTATTTTACTTGTAGCAAAACCATGCCTGGCTCACTTGGACATGAGGAACAAGATGCCAAGACTTTTGCTGAATGAGTATATATCACTTCTGTCGACCTTTATTTATGTATTTATTCAGGAAATCAAAGAAAGCTTTGTACTTGTGAATATATAGCAAAAATACTGCTGACCACAATCGCAGTGTTTAATACAACCCTGCTATTCTGCAGGGTATTGATTACTTGAAGTATGATAACTGTAACAATGATGGTTCAAAGCCAACTGTTAGGTAATCAGAGGTCTATTATTCGTTGAAGTTCAATGGTCTAGTCTGTAGTTATCTGGATTGAGATGTTTCTATCATTTCCTTCTTTTCTGTAGGTACCCTATAATGACCCGTGCTCTACTGAAGACTGGCCGCTCTATATTCTTCTCACTTTGCGAATGGTAATGCAATTTCTAGGTCTTTAAAATAGTGCATACATGTCTCTAGCTCTTTTCCTTTATAAAAAAATCGGTATTCTTTGTTTGTCTTAACAGGGGAGACATGCATCCTGCTCTTTGGGGCGCCAAGGTAGGAAATAGCTGGAGAACAACTAATGACATTGCTGATACGTGGGATAGGTAACAGGAGACTTTCGCTGGTTTATACATGCTTGGTTACGAAAACTCGGTCCACAATCCTTACTATAATTCTTTACTTTCTCGCAGTATGATCTCTAGAGCAGACATGAATGAGATTTATGCTGAACTTGCAAGGCCTGGTGGTTGGAATGGTAACCTTGGATAGAGGGGCAAGATTATTTCACCCATCCAAATGCTATACTTGTATACAAATTGGCCAATATCTTCGGCAGAAAATTACTTACTTTCGTTTAATTACATCTGGTTTAACAGACCCAGATATGCTTGAGGTGGGGAATGGGAGGATGACAAAAGATGAGTACAAAGTGCACTTTAGTATTTGGGCCATTTCCAAGGTATTCATTTGTATATGCTGCCTTCTTTAATTTTGAATCCTGCACTGTGTGAGAGCAGACAATGGAGCATACCTTTTACGGTGACATCCTAAATGGCTATATGCAGGCTCCCATTCTCCTTGGCTGATGTGAGGAATATCACAAAAGACACGATGGAGATTGTTGCCAATAAGGAGGTTATTGCTATTAACCAAGGTAATGCATACAAGTTACAACCATATGTTCTTGCACGAATCGATTAAATCAATGATCATTTTTGTACTGATTTTGTCTTGAACGATACTTGATAGATTCACTTGGTGTTCAAGCCAAGAAAGTTAGGAGTGAAGGTGACCAAGAGGTAAACTGTTGTTTGTCACTGATCTCAACTCTATTATCTTTGCCGACGAGCTCGGTCATTTAATTGATCTTCTCAAACAGATATGGGCAGGGCCTCTGTCAGGGTATAGAGTGGCTGTTCTACTACTCAACAAAGGTCCTTGGCGCAATACCGTTACAGCATTGTGGGATGACATTGGAATCCCCGAGAACAGTGTTGTCGAGGCAAGAGATTTGTGGGATGTCCGTATTACCATTAGTGATGTGCTTTACTGTTTTCCTTCTCATGTTTTAACATTCTGTACGTCCTTCTAGTGCAGCACAAGACACTGAAGACACATTTCGTAGGAAACTTAACAGTGACGGTCGATTCTCATGCCTGCAAATTTTACATCTTGAAACCTATCGCGTAGGAAAATTTTACATTCTCCCACATTTTTGGCTGGAAAGATGATTGGAAGTACATTAGGAAAAATGCATTTCTGCCATTAGGAAATAAAAGTCCATGCATTTTTCTCCCAGTGAACTTGCTTATAATCAAAGTAGTTTTTTCTTCTCAGAAACATTGTGCATCTTGAAATGAATATTAACAACTTGATGATATGATCTGTTTAATATTGTTCATTTTCATTTCCACCAAGTATATATTTGTTCAAGACCTTGTCATCTAATTCATATCACCTCCAATAAAAATGAGGCAAGCTGGCAACCACATGAATTATGGATTTATCATTCCTTTACAATAATAATGCTTCATCAACTTCAAACTATATAAGACAGACGAACTGATCGGTCGAACAGTATGAAAATGAAGTCACATGGACAAAACAGTACTCATGAACAAATTAAAAAGTTAAGGGAAGGCAGCAAATTTAATCTTAGCATTCATGTCCTCTCGGCTTATCATCCTCTTGTGCATGTACTTGTAGTACATGTACTGCATTATTATCTGTTAATTAATCTTAGTTAAGGTAGCGATGGACACGAACTAAATAATTAAAGAAGGTTTAGTAAATTACTAATTAACGTATCATTGCCATTTTAAAAAAAGGATACGAAAAAGTCGAGGACAACGCAGACGGCAGCATCCAGCAACCATGGCATGTTTGGTTTGATGCTGTCCCATTCAGTGGTTCTAACAACAATACTGCATATATACATATATTACCACAAATAATTAACATTTGCTAATCATGTCATGATAATTTAAAAATAGATTGATGAGAGAAATAAGAAGGACGAGTTACATTTCAAGTTTGAGTAATACCTTAGCACATAAGTGAGATTGGCCACCAGTGCGAAGACGAACATGAGAGGATTCAAGCCCTGATAATAATCGAGTGCTTTTCAGAATCAGAACGAACCAATTCCAGTAAAATAATTAATCAAGACGACTTAGTAAGTCACACATCTAAATGTTTTCGTTCTTTTTGTGAACAAAGTTGATTAAAAGCAAAAGGATGCATAGGTTTAAAAGAAAATTACCTCTACACTTCCTCTTTTAATCTGTAGAAGAAATTAAAATGACAGTCGGATGTTAAATTATTAGAATCTAAAAGCATATTATAAAGCATTAAGTGGAGAAGAAGGAATGTGGAGTTAGTTACATTTAACCATATTTGGGGGAGGCGTCCACCCATGTAAATCGCAGCCATAAGCCAACCTAACCATTGACCGAACGAGCTATGCTTGCTTCCTCCTCCCTGCGATATACCTCATTGGTGATCACAAAAACAACAAATCTAGAGGAAACTATAACGCTATCTGATAATTCTGACAATTGTTGCGAGAAACGTACATTTAAAAGTTTTGTGGTGGCAAGTCCAATGTAGGCTTGAGTCATACCCTTACCTTTTAGGGGCAAGGAGAGTGAAGTACCCAAAAAAGTTCCATAACCGACCTGAATGAACAACCAATTTGACTTAATTAAGCAATTAGTTAACTAATTAAATGCATCCATCCATTTCTGGGAAAAAATTACAGAAGTCCAATATATATATGTATGTTTGTGAAATGAATGAACGTACAGATCGTGGGATTGGCCTGGGTTGAGTGGCGGATTTAGCAGATGATCTAGTGGGTGCGGCCTCATCATCTGACGAAGACTCATTGTCATGAAGTGGCATCGCTGAAGGACCACTTCTAGCTGATGTCTTTAGATAACCTCGAAATGGCGGAGTACCGCTAGCAGCCATTGATCTTGCTGACCTGGCATAGAATTACATATTACAGAAATAGTAACATTAAGGAAGAGGAAGGACATGTTTAATTTATTAATCAATCAAATTAAATTCAATAATGAGATATTGTATGGACGTACGTAAAGTAATACTCCCTACGAGGGGCTGAGTGCGGTGAGGCACTGGGTATGGGAATGCTCGATTGATCATCTGATGGCCTGGTCCTAAACGGCTTCTCTTCATCTTCTTCCTCCTGTAAATTTAATAATCATTAAAACCAATTACTACCACATTCCACACATATAGCAGTAAGAACTCAGGTTTGAGTCCTACTTGAGTAACCATGTCATTTCCATATGGTTTTAACTACCAAAATTACAAATAATTTATCGTACCTGTTGAATGCTTTTGTGCTGGCGGCATTTCCACCAATGATAAATATGATCATAGTATAGGCCTTGCAACACTAACACTACTGTACTTGTTGTGTAGAGCTGCCAAAAGAGATGACAAACAATGGTGAGATCAGTTCAATACCCAGAAGAATTCAACATTTTTCTACAAATAAAAATAAAAATTATAAAATTGAGGAAACATTAAAAGCCACATGATTTAATTCTATTCTATTTTATTTTTTTTGGGTGTAGGACAGTAGGAGTGATCATTCCTTGTGGTCTGAGAGCTTGGACAAAAAATTCTGGTGAACAAGAGTGCAGGCTCAGGTTTGCACAGGTTTGGGCTGGGACTCTGCAGAAAGCCTTCTTGGGCTGGGACCACATGGCATTTGGACCTAACCCAGACCAGACCACAAAGCTATTTATTTCATTTTGCATACTTTTCTGGTCATCTCATTTTTACCACATATTATTATTATTATTATTGTTATTATAAAGTATAAATGACTAGAAATCAAAAGATAACTAACAAGAATATTAGATATTTACCTCTATGGGCTCTATTAATTATTGAGAAATTAAAGTTTTACGTACAATGAAAATCACATACTTAAAACCTAATTTATATTTTGTTTTTTTAGTGCAGAGTTTAAAATTGCAGCTTGTTTTTGTTATTAAAAGCATTTAATTATGGGAGATAAAAAGAAGCAACAAAAGAGAGGATTTGGACATACAAGAGCAGTGTAGTACTGGGTAGGCAGCTGCAAATATATAAATCCACCAGACAACAAATAATTAGATGATGAAACCAACAAGTTGATAAACATGCAGAGCATTTAACTATTGTTTAACAGACAGATAGCCAATCAAAGCCCATCCATCTCTCGGTGCGCAGGTAAAAGATAATATAAATTACTCATCGTAATAATCTAATCGATAGCTCCTCACCGTTGCTGGTTCTAGCATGCACCCCACCAGATTAAAAACATCCCTGCAACCAAATTGATTAACCCGAAATTAATTAACAAAAAATAAACTCGTTTTTAAAAAAAAAAAATTAATTGAAAGATTATCCGTAATCCGATCTCCATATAAAGTGTTAATCACTCAAGATTCGAGTCATTGTGATCTTCAAAGGTGGCCAAACTCTCCAACATAATTAGGAGACATTGGGAGTGTCAATTTAATTAACTAACGATCTCAAAATAAGGAAAGAAGGTTAGAGAAAGGATGCCAAATATAGGAATTAAATAACGAAAGATCAACATAATCGATGGAATGGAATGAAATCAAAACAAATTAAAGAATATAAAATCATAATTATTAGCATAGGAAGTAACGACGGACGGAGGTGAATAATATATACCCGGCAACCCAAGTGAGGAGGAAAGCGAGGGAGACGCCATGGCTGGATTTGGAGTTGAAATTGGTGATGATTTGAGGGATTTCTGCAACTCCCCAGCAAACCAGACTGATGAGGCCAAACCCGAAAGACACCTCATCTCTCACATTGCAAAGACAGTCCTTCATGTATATCTCCACCCATCTCACTCCACAACCCTTCTTCTCCCTAACACAATACCCAACTCCGGCGGCTGATGATGACGATGACGACATTATTACTTCTCTCTTCTGCTAAAATGACTGACTCCGTGTCTTCTTACGGTGGAGTGGAGGCTGCAGGTAGCTAAGTGGTAGAGTATTTTTTATAAGGAGAGGAGAGGGTAATAAATGCGTGCATATCACATCATATCATTATCATTTTGGTCTATTCTTGTAACTATTACTATTATTTTTTTTATCACACTAGAATCCAAAAGGCCAAAACCTTAATCACAACGAACACAATTAGTAATCCTTTCAAAAAATAAATAAATACAATTAGTAAAGTATTAATTAATTAGTTATCACCACCCAATTGACGATTTCATACGAAAATAATAACTATATGCAATATTCACCAAATTGTCTAGCACCTCTTGTTAAATTAAAGGTGCGCGCCAAATTTTCATTAATAAAAATGATTAATTATTATTTTCTAGCATATTTTAATAATTAATTATATTTTAATTCTATTAATTCTTCACAATAAGTCAATAAATACTAATCAGAATATAAAAAAATGTTGTTAATTGATTTTTAGATAAAAATGATATTTTATTAATGACAAAATTTTCTAGTTAGGAAGTTATTTTATTAGTGATGGAAGAAATACATTAATAATAATAATAATATTTTCCTAGGAACTTTCTATGGCATAAACATAGGGATCATAACTAATAGGATTATTGTGGATATGCATGACTAATTAAATATAATATTATATTCATCTCAAATTAAGTAATTCTAACTTAAGTTTATATTTGATATTATTCTAATTTACTATTTTATTTTTCTCATTAATCATCTCTCCTCAACAAAAAATAATAAACTTGTAAAATTAGACAAAAACTACCTAAAATGTAGTAAAATATCATTTAATTTAAATTTTAAAACGCTATTTATTTTGAGACAAATGGAATAATACTTTTGATTTTTGTATATATAAATACATGATTTAATTCGTAGCATTTTGCAACCCCTATATATATATAAACTTGTCCACAAAATATTTCGTTGTGAGAAAGTGAGTATTATGCTTCAGTTTGGGTTTTTCTATTAGAAAAATTATATTAATTTGAGCTCTATATTTATTTTTAGTTTAAAATTAATGAGATTTTTTATACTCAGCCAAAATTAGACAATTTAAGCCTCATATAGAAACTAAACTTTCAACATACTAAGTTAACATGCCACAGATGACACGACACGACACAAGACACGACACGTGACATGCACATCAGTACCAATCCCACCCGCCCGTAAACTTCTTACCCGTGTCCAACCTAAACTCAATAAAAGGCAGACCCAGTTACTTAAAACCCAACCCGGTCCATATTTGAGTATATATATACTTTCATCTCCTTTTAAGTACTTTGATATGATATCATTAATTAAAGTTGAACGTTAAAATAGACTATATGAGAAGGTACTAATCTGTAATGAATCTTACAAGATCAATACATAAATGATTTTTTCATCAACCATAAGATATTAAAGATTCGCTTCAAAGAAAGCATATATCAAAGTCGGTAGCATCGCATGCATTCTCACACCGGAATATGCGGTCGTACGGCACGTGTGATACATACATATATCATGTGGCAAACTCCATGAATAACTTATATATATATATATATATATATATATATATATATATATATATATATATATATATATTCAAACAAAAAAAATTATAATATATTTAAAGACCAATGATATGATCCGACTTAGGGTGAGTAAATAGAATGATATATCGAGCTTGAGAGGATCTAGCCTAAGAGCTTTCTTAGACAACAACAAAACAAAGAAGGATACAAATGATGGTGGAGGTAGATAGACACGGATGCGCAGCGGACGGAAACAATGATAAACAAGAGAAGGAAGGATGTTACCGAGATGAATACGAAGGAGGTATGGATGGACTTGAACGCGGTGAAGACTATTGTGGAGCACGTTGGATGCACGGATAGAGATCGGAAACTGAACAGAACATACACTTATATTTCTCACACATAAGATAACAATCAAAAGATTAGAAAGCTTTGATTTCCCAAGAGAGATAGGGAGGAGTATTCTCAACTCAAGTTATCTCTCTCAAGAAGGGGTGAATTTAGTTGGAAGAGTAATCTCAACTCAAGAGGAGTATTCTCAACTCGATGAACAAAGTTCACTTCAACATCTAAACTGCCTAAAATGTACAAGAAACTAGCTACTTATACTAGGTTACAAAAATGGCCTTGAGATGAATGTGCCCTTGGTGAGGGACACGTTCTTCATGGAAGTTCGAGGCCCTACGATGGGTTGTTTAGGCCCATGATGGTTGTTCAAGAATGGAAGGAAACGGTTGAGCTTGTTGCGTTGGAGGAATGTACCGATAACCTTGGTCTTGGTAGTAGGGTCGGTGCAAGGAACTTCATGGTGTGGCCGAGGAGGGTATGAGGCTAAGGTTACCTGAGATACGTATGAAGGGCTTCCGGGCTTGCTCTTGAAACTACCGACAGTTTCCCATGCATGAGCCGTGATGGCCATGAGACGCTTAACGGTAGGTCTTCGTGGGTTGCTCGGCCAAGGTAGGAGCCGTGTGATGGATGACCTAGGCATCTCCTGGTAATTTTCCCAATAGTTATCGGGTTGGCCCGGGCCTCGCCCTTGTCTCCCGTTATCCTCCTCCCGGTAACTTGTAAGCTTTCCGGTAGTCTTGTGTCAGGCGGCAGGTGCCTAGCCCACTTCCTGGTAGCTTAGGCTGATGGGTTGGTGCTGGCTTTGCCTTTGCTTTCAGACAGGCTCCCGGTAACTTGCCCAGAGGTTACCGGGTTAGGGTTCCCGGTAACTTGTCCAAAGGTTACCAGGTTAGAGTTCCTAGTAATTTGTATCCTCGACTGACTTTCGGTGACATGTTCTCCCGATAGACTCTCACTAGCTTGCATGAAGGGATCAAGCTTGGTGATGGCCATTGGGAGGTCTCCCGATAGGTCTCTAATTTCCACTAGATCCTTTCCGATAGATTCCCTTGGCTTCCCATAGGTGAAGTTCCGGGTGATTGGTTCTCACGGCTAATGCCTCCGCGATCACATCAACTAACCCAATTCAATCTAGGTTGGGACTTAAATCATTCTGGTCAATACTCATTCAGATTTTACAACGTTGAATGACACATTACAATTTACAATTAATATAATTAGGCACTACATTTGGTACAAAAGTATTATGACAATCTTAATCTTAATCTAAATATATATAAAGTAAAACACCCGAAGGAATAGTGCTTGCCAGTTGGCACTGTTCTGGGTAAAAGACAACTTTTTTTTTACAAAACAATTTTTGTTTATTAATTTAGTCCTCATTTTCTAAAATATTTCCAACCAAACTCTTATATGATTAATTTAGTCCCCATATTCGTAGAAAATTTTAATTAAACACTTTAATGATTAATTTATTAATCTTAGTATTTGTAAAACATTCATTTACTCCCATTTTCGTAAAATTTTCAATTAATGCCTAATTTAATCCCGTATTCGTGAAAAACTTTCAATAAAACTCATACATGATTAATTTACTCCCCATTTTTTAAATATTTCTTTAATTAAACCGTTAATAATTAATTTAATCTCCATAATCGTAAAAGAATTCAAATAAAACTCAAGTCCGCAACGCGAGCTCGAGTTGCTAGTATTTTTTATTTGGTAACCAACCATTGCATTTGTTTTTTTATCTTTAAGACACAAAATGGACTATATCTACATAGGACTCTTTTTTTCCTTCCCAAAATTAATTTATTTCTACTCCAATTTTATTTTTTTAATACTTTTATATTCTTTATTGTATTATTATTTTAAATATTTTAAATATTTATAAGTAGTTTTTAGCTTTTATATATATATATATATATATATGTAATTATTAGTAGAAAATCAAAATTCATAATATCATTTACTAAATTAATGTAAAAATTAATAAGGAGTCGATGGTTTTAGGTTTAAGCATGTGGTTTATAACTTAGAGTTTGAAGTTTGAGATTTAGGGTAAGAAGTTGAAGATTTGTGTGTTTTTTTTAAAGGAGTTGAAGATTTGTGTTGGGTTTGAAGAAAATATTTAGATACTATGTATACAAACATCATATCATTTTTTTTAAATATATTATAATTTTTAAGGAAAAAGACATATTGACACGTAATATTTATTAGAAAAGACAATTTAACCACCCATTTTTGAAATTGATCAATTTCAAAAGACGTATTGACACCTAATATTTACTAGAAAAGACATTTAGCCACCCGCTTTTGAAATTAACCAATTTGGCACTCAAGATTTCTCTGTCAGACAAATTTACCACCCACATTTTCATCGTTAGACAATGTTGCCACCATGCCATTAACTTTAGACTAATGGTGTTAACAATTTGACACGTCACCGTTATCTAATGATATGACATTTTTTATTATTATTTTTGTTTAACACGACATATGCCACATAAATTTTTTACAAAACAATTAAAAATAAATCTAACAAAACTATAAAAAAAATCCAGAAAAAATAAATCAAAATATTCTAAAAAAAAATAAGAAAAATATTTTATGAAAGTGAGAACACTTTTGAAAGTGGTAGTTTCAAAACTAAGAAAAGATTTATTTGAGTAAATGGTAAATGTACTTTAAGACCTAGAATAACAAATAAAAGATGTAAATTAAATAGAAAGAGTTGAGATTTAATTATGAGGAAAAACTCCCAGTGAAAACTTAAGTCAAGGTTCCAATATTAATCTTCTGATCATTGATGCTAAAATAGTCAATTCTAATTCGCAGAATAATTATAGAATTCAGTTTCGCTTAGAACTCTTACTTTTCTCCTATATCAAATTACCTGAAGGTATGCTTATCAGATAATCTTAATCCCTCTAGCAACCCTAAGGTACGCTTATAGAATTTAACTAGAGTGATTGATGAAGTTTAGGGAAAGACAATTCTAGGGCAAGATCTGGGACGCCTAGCTATTTAACCAAAATCCTTTAATCTTAACCCTAGGTGAACCTGAGTTTTCGTCTACAGTGTGTTAGCTCAAAACGTGATTACACACACCTGATTTATGCCGACAATACTTATCCTAACCAATTTAAGAAATATTCCGCACCACCTTCATATTCTATCACACCACCACCTATGCCATCTTGTCAACCACTGATGTCCAAACCTCCACCTTCATCTCCTGCACCTTTACTTTGTTATCAGACAACCCTTAAGGAGATTCAGAAGGAGCCCCTACTTCTAGTGATACAAGACCTCTTTATATTTTCATCTACAAATTTCCCTCCTCTACAGAAAACTATTGATGATTGTGGAAACAAGCGGATGTCAAAGATCTCTACACCAATATCCAGAGATGCAGAAGGTGGCCGACAATATATTTCTATAGCAGAAGTTGTTCTCAACTGGCAGACAGACAACACTCTTGCTCAAAATACAGCTCTAACCCATTTATCGAAAAGAAGTTACAAGAAGGTTTTACAGCCAACACCCAGCTGCTAAAACAACTTCAACTTCACTTAATCAAAGTTGAGAATTATATTAACTTTGTGATGCCTCTGAGTCTTGAAGCCAAATAGAAGGGAAAAGAGATCTCCTTTCTTAAAGCTTAAATTCATATTCTTAATGGAGAAAAACCTGTACAACCACCACCCACATCATCCACACCTCTCTTTTCCAACACACCACTTCAATCATGGGAGAAAACACATCCATATCCACCATCAACCCAAACACTCTACATACCTGACCCAGCTGAAATTGCCAAATACTATAGAACCCATGAAACCCATATCCACAATCTTCAACACTCCAAAAAACACCTTCGTACAAAATCCAGCAAGTCAAAAATTATTGTCACAGAAGCCATGTCTCCTATTCCAGAACGGGAAGAACAAATGATGATCAAGTCTACAACTCCAAATCCTATTCAAAATCTCCTTCATTAGTGTACTAAGCTACCATAAATATCACTTACAGTCAGAGATTCTGACTCTGATTTGAATCTATCCACTATTAATCTTTCCGATGATACAAAATCATCTTCTACTTCAAATCAATCATATCCAGCACAGTTCATAAATCAATAGACACCATATCACACTAAACCCTCTCTTGATTCCGATGGTGAAGTTATTCTTAATGAGAATGATCCCCCAAGTACTCCAGATGCTCATCCAGCCCCAGCTCCGGTTGTTCTTTCTAGCTTAGATGATGTCCCGCCGTCCAAATGGCGTGAATGACTTGATGAATTCCTGGCATGGATTCATGCTGAAAGCTCTAAACCAAGCACTACGTTGTATCCTATTCTCTATAATTTTGCCTCGCGTTTCATGGGCATGCTCCATGATTGGTGGTTATCATTAGGATAATATCAACACTTGCAGCTCTTTCAACTTCCTTCAGCTACAACAACCATCCATGCTATCCATCAAGAATTCCTTGGAAGAAATGAAGATCATCTTGATCTTCAGCGTGATGAATTTTTTAAAATGAAGTGTTGTTCCTTTCACTGCAGAGATCTAATCTATCATTATCGCCGCATGATGAAAAAATTTGACCTCCTTAGTGGGCCGACGAATTTGAACCTTAAACAAGCTTTTCTTGCTTCTATTCCAAAACAACTCGGTGATGAAATTCTCCGGACGCTTAAAGCACAAGGTAAACAAGTCATAGATGCCTCCATGGGAGAACTCTATCAGTCCATGCTTAAGTCTTTGCAAAAGCTTTGTGCAACTAAAAAGCTGATCAAAGATTTCCTCAAAGAGAGTCCTTCTATCATAAATTCCTGCAAAAGACCAAACTTGACGATCAAATGTGCAACTCAGCAAACTTATCATTGCCATGATAAGAAGAAGAAATATTACAAGAAAGCATATCCATTGCCATAGATGGGAAAAAAGATGAAACAGTTCAAATAGAAACTATGATAGCGGTTTCTCCGACGCAAATCTTCAAGGAAGAAGTCTGATCGTTGTTTCCTCTATGGAGACAAAGGTCATTTTGTAAAATAGTGCCAGCAAAAGCGGACCTTCACTTCAAAACTCATGGAAGAGATATACTCATATACCGACATCGATGCCAACAATGATGATCTCGAGTCTCTCTTCTCTATTGATGATGAACAAACACCAGTCTCTTATAGTCTTGGAAGACTATGATGACACTGGTTTTTCCACCGAATCTAATGATGACCTCTACCTCATGGAACTAACAGTCCTAATGAGCTCACAACTAGTACCTCTGATATCGGTCACAGTCCTTCCAGGAAAATATGATTGACCCATTCATCTCACTGCATTTATTGATACCGGAGTAGCTCAAAGTATAATAGATCCTTGCTTTCTACCTCCAAACTTTTGGAGACCACGCCAACAATATTTCTAGACAACCAATAATGAGGTCTTTTCAACATACCTTATCAGCTGCAATATCACACTCAAGTTCTTTCCAGGATGCTCAATCACAACTCAAGTTCTTGGTTCTACCCTTCCTACTAAAGCTTTAGTTTTTGGCTTTGATATCTTTACTAAACTCAAAAGGTTTAGAATCTTACCTAATGGTATTGGTTTTAAACAATATTTTCAACCCTATATTGTCAAGTCTCCAAACCCCTCCAACCTTCCTTCTATTCACATGATGAGTCACTCCTCCTCCAACAACCCACTATCTTATTTTCCTCATCCTTTGTCCAAACACATTCCCCCAGAAAATCCAGAACTTTTGCGTCAGAATACCCTTGATCAAGAGTCATACACACTTATTCTTAGATATCAATCTGAGATCATTAATAAATATGGTGAAACCATAATCAAGCCTGTTGGACTACACCCCAAATACCCTTTCATCTACCTTTTTTGCCTCACATCTTTGTTTCATGTACCTATAGAGGTCCTCCATTTCTTTTGGTATGTGTCAAAATTATTATACAAGTATTCAGTTCAACATTAAGGAATTATGACGCCTCGTCAGAATGGCATAACATATGCCAAACTTTGAGCATGAAGGGCATATTATACCATTTCTACAATGTTATCATTCCCTTCCCTACTGGGAAGTCATTTGCAAAGAAGCATGGATGAAGACTAGCAGACACCCATGGCATTCTATTACTCAAATGGGTTCTCCGAATGCATTCATGGTTCTCATATTTTATTGTCCACATCGCATCATCACCAATGTAGCTTCAAAAGACCTGGTTCCATTCCCTCAAGTAACTCTCTATTCAGCCAGCGATTATGAGTTTGGCTATCCATAGGATTTCCAAGAAAAAGACATGCGACTCTATCAGAAGAGGATCAGTGAACTCAATCGCAAGATTTCAGAAGAAATCTGGCCATCAATGGAAGAAGATACTCCATGGGAATTCATCCCACCTGAATACGCAAGAATGCACCAAGACAATTTCAAGCAGTACTATCAAACCAAACGGCTCAAACTTCAATCCATCTCACAACCTGCTCCACAAACAGATGCAACAATATCCACGTCACCACCTGCACAATAAGCTACTCAAGGATTAGATACCATTGATGATAGCCCGACACGTGCATATCTCAACCTCGGTGATAATCCAGATGATGCTTATCTACAATATCTTATCCCAGGAGAAGATAAGTTTGTTATTCCAGAAGAGGATAAGTTTTCCTCTATCTTTCCCTCCAAGTAACATTAACTACAAGCTCTGTCCAACAGAAGGAACTTCACCACCAAGAACTTCAGCCTCAAGTATTTAAGTCTAAAGTATTCTCTGAACAACCGCAAATGTGTTCTCCAAGGAAGATTAATAGTATCCTATGTATACTATGTAAAATATGTATGAAGAGGTAGATTTTGTCTTATTAGGCACCTTGTTTTGTGTGTTTTAAAGTAGCAGTAGGTCTTATGTTTGTCATAGGAAGACCTGTCCTTAGGAAGTTTTGTTTTGTTTTGTTAGGAACTTGTAGGCTACTCTACAGTAAAATAAGCTTGTAGGCTACTCTGCAGTTAGCTAAGCTTACCTCATGTGGATTACAGGTGGACTGTACCTGTACTTTTCACATGTACAAGCTTCTCCCTTCCTCTATATATAGAGGGAAGTACCCATTGTACAAAAAATCAAAGAAATCCAAGAAATAAATAAAACTTAGCCTACAAACTTCAAAACATGTCTAGCTAAATATCCTCTCTCTCTCCATCCTTGTTTCCTCTAAATTAGCTTTTCATTTTTGACTATACAACCTTCATCCTTTCAAAAATGAATGTCTCATGGGTAATGATATGGTCTGCTTCAACAACTTGTTGGCCCAACTATGAGGATTATTATTCTCAAAATGAAGGGTTCATGGTTAGCATCATGATTTCTCTCTGTAAACCATGTTAGGCCCCATAACTGAAGCTGTTCAACATACCAAGGGAACTGGCTAAAAGTCGCCTACTTGCCTCAAGTGCCGAGAGAGCCACAAAGTGCCCCTGGTGAATACCAGTCCTTTCCTTGGTATCCACTGCGCATATTCTGAACAATACAAGAACCAAAAGAATACGAATAAGAAAATATGAGGTTCATTAGATCTCATAGAGAACAATATTGAAACCTCAAGTCTTCACTAAGAATTTAGTATTTAGCTACGCATAATAATCATAACAGTGTTCAAAATAGAATGGAAATAAAGAATAAATAGAAATAGAGTTATCGCTCTATCGTCTTCAACAACGTGCTTGAAGAACTATTTTCTTCCCCCCTGGAATGCTCGATACCCTTGAATTCTATTTACTTGTGTCTTTATAAGCGTCGTCTAGGGTCTTGAGCCTTCCTCTCCTCTTGGAATTCTTCCTCTTGAAGTGATTGAAGTCTAGCTGAGTTCTACTCTAATGTGAACTTTTGCTGTTGAGGAAATCTGTTGCGCTTTAGATGGGCTTTTATAAATGGGTCTTTATCGCACGTTTGGGCTGATCAACTCTTGCTCCAAATTGGTCTTGAAGTGCTTTTTGCGCCATTTTCCTCTAAATGCTCTTAACTGTCACTTTTCTACAAAAGGGAAAAAATAGTACTTTGTAGTAGCATCATGACACCAAACCATTAGCATTTAGACATGAAAAAGTAACAAAAATAGCAACTAATCATTTCCTATATTTCTTTACATTCTAATTTTTTTTTTCTTTTTATTTTTTTCTTATTTTCAGGATTTTATTTGCAATTTATTTATTTTATTTAGAATTTTTTAAAATTTATATTTTTCCTCATTTTTTTATATTTTTATGGATTTTTAAAGAGTTTTAAAGAAAATTTCCCCTATTACTTAAATTTTTGTATTTTTAAAAAAATAATAATAAATGTCACATCATTAAATAACGACCACGTGTCAATTATTTAATACCGTTAGTCAAAATTGAGTGGCATGGTAGCAATATTGTCTAACAACAAAAATATAGTGTCAAATTTGTCTAACGGATAAATCTTGGGTGCCAAATCTGTCAATCACAAAGGTGGGTGGATAAATTGTCTTTTCTAGTAAATATTGGATTCCAATCTATTTTTTCCCCTAATTTTAATAACAAATTTTTTAATGAATTAATTCAATTACAATTTTGCAAAACATCTTTACTATTATTATTTATATTTTAACTTTTTTTACAGGCTTTTACATTTGTATTAATGTTTCTAATATTAAAAGAATATTAATGTTTTTATTACAAATATCTATTTATGAATTATATAAACGGATTCAAACTTCTCCTAGAATAGTTCCCGGTGCTAAATAAAATTCATAGGATATATATATATATATAATTCAAAGGAGAAAGATAAATATTTAATAGAATTTGATTGAACGTGTTCTTTGACCTGCTTTTGACAGAAGTTGGCTGATGGTCGAAAATTTCACATTCCGACGTCATTTTTCAAAGAAGTTTCACAAAAAAAATTCGTCTAAAATTGCATTTTTTTATGAACTAATTTCTTTTTTAGATAAGTATAAGATTTTTCAACGAACGTGCACTAAGTTTCGAGAGAAACTTCCATTGGAAACAATTTTTTACAGTGTTTATAATTAAGTTACACGGTTAGCCGCATATTCTGATGTTGGATGCTCGGTACGACGACGGTGTTGGCATATAGAATACGCATATCCTTGTGCTTCAGTTTCTGATGCCGTCATGCCACTACCGCTGATCAACAATATGTACAAAGAATTGACAAGACAGCACACTGCATGACAATAAAGTACATCTCGTCACATCTAACATTCTATCTACTAAAAAAAAAACATTTAACTTTATGTGCACATAGACACTCACTTGTCACTACTAGTACTGTTCGATTTACCACTTCATCTGTGTGATGGGGCAATTAGGAAATGATAATTATAA
Source organism: Viola odorata (assembly GCA_963691705.1). Classification (NCBI taxonomy): domain Eukaryota; kingdom Viridiplantae; phylum Streptophyta; class Magnoliopsida; order Malpighiales; family Violaceae; genus Viola; species Viola odorata. The sequence continues at coordinate 11,414,470 of OY829538.1, forward strand.
TATTTTTCTACCATTAACAGGATATTTTAATTACTAATTTACAAAATGTTGTTCCTTAATTATTTATAATTTTCTTTTAGCAAGTGGGATTTAAGTGTTGTCTCTTGTGATTATGATATAATTTGAATACGAGGACGTCCACGAGTAATTTCAATTTAAATCTTGACTCTTATGATCATGAAATGTTAAATTGGTTTTTATCTTTTAATAATCAATACCTAAATTAATAATTTCTTGCTAAATTAAATAAAAATTACACTTTTTTTTCCTCTAGGAAATGAGTTTAGATATTTATAAAAATATATAATATTATAAATTAGGTTGAAACTAGTTCAACTCTGATTGAACTTCTTAATTTTAAAATTTTCACCTCTCCAATTTAATCTCCCGATCCAACTTTCTAAACCTTAAAAAGTAGCTTTTAAAAAAATACTATTAATTTTGGCTCCAAAACAGACATAATTTTATAGAAAGCGACTAATATGCTATTTTTCAAACAATTAAAACACGAATTTACGTTAGTGGCACACGATGAATCCAAAATCTGAATCGTTGTGCTCTTAAAATGTATGGATTATGTGATGCTTAATGTTAGACCAAAAAAAATAGTATAGTAAATTTCCATATCAAACAAAAAGCTTTCAGACTATGTGTGCCTACTCAGTTAACATTTTTTTTTTAAGAATAAAACGTGAAAATAAAATGAAACTGATCTCACCAATCTATGGTGTCTTGAGCCTTAGCAGAACAAACTCAACGCTTCATTTGCCAACTAATTAGCACTAAATTTAACTTCGCGGAGGTGAAAAATGATTGTTCTTAATTGAATTACTTCATATCACTGTATGAGAGGAGCTCGATCCCTCAAAATAACACCATAATGAAACCATATTATAAACACGATGCTCCCACAAGGTTGTCAAACCCCACCCGGATCAACCGGCTCGAAAAGAAAATCTGGCAACTGGTCGTTAGGTCGGGTTTGAAAATCATCAAAACTCTCATTTTTCAGTTTTTCACTGAAATTGGTTGATTCAACTGGTTGAATCTGTCGATCCAGACCGGTTAATCAAGATCAACTCAGGTTGGTTGCACATGAAATAATTTCAGAAAAAATACTAAATGTGGAATTCGAACCCATAATCAGTGTGCTGGTCAATAAAACTTTAACCACTATAACAACACTATATTTGTGATACTAATTAATTAGAATGTATAATATAAATATAAGATAAATCTTTCATTTATCTTTAAAATTTATTATACTTTACACAAATATTAAAATTTATTTATAAATATATTAAAATCCTGAATTAATCCAGTTTGACCCATCTAACCCTTGACTTTTTTCCCTTGTTGGATATATGACCGAACCAATTTTTTCTACCTTAGCCTCCCACGACTGCTTTTACTTTTTCCCTTTGTAAAAAAGATATACTAAAGTAATTAATTTAAGAAGAAAAATAAATTTTATACTTAGTTAAACTGTATACATAAATATGATACTTGAACTCATAATTTTGTTAAGGTGTGCGAACTAAAATCTCACATTTGAAAAAATATGAGAAATAAAAAGTAAATATAAGAGAATTTAATTTCTAATTAAATAAAATCTTTTGTGAAAATTGAGCGGACTTGGCCCCAAACAGACAATATCATTCAATTATGTAGAGATTGAGGATTTTTATTTTTCTAATAAATGGTAGCGGAGCTCATAGTTCGGTGGACTTGTGGAGTGACCCTGATGGATTGGTGGGATGAGTATCTGGATGATGGCCCAGACTGATACGATCCTAGTTGCCTAGGCTTGATTTAACCTCAATACGATTGTGCTCAAAGGATGGATTTCGGTGTGGAAGACTTTACTCACGAGTGCGAGCCTAAACCAAGTGAGGTTCCAATGTTGCTTAACCTAGTCGATTTCAAGTGAGGTTCTCAATTGAGTTCTAGACCTAGATTCGACTATGCGAACCTCAACCCAAGGAAACAATTGATGAACGAAACTTCGGGTTTTACTTGCAATGATCTCGAGCTTTCGGACTCATGAAGAAACAAGGTTCACGCATGAACAACAGAGAATAAAATCTCAAAAGACATAGTCTTAATTTATCAGATTAGTCGTCCCTTTACAATGAGCCAAAGCGGCCCTTTAAATAGAAACCTAAAAACCCACTAGGAATAGAATTAGAAATTTTACTCGAACAATATCTCTAACTTGTCAAACAAAATAAATAATAATAATAATAATAATAAACAAGTTCATAATTAAGTAGGAGTCTATTGCACGGTCGGGTTAAGGTGTGAGCTGAGTGCGCAATGAGCATGGCGTGCGGGCGCGTCTTGCGCATACGATAAGGTCGGCATGGGCTATCTCTGGAACCACTCATGCGAATGGGTTGAAACTCGGTCAGGCTCGGAAAAATAACATAACAAGTCCGAGAAGATACATCGCACCCTACTGTGAACCTTACTGGTTTGAGTTGGTGCGGCTGGCTTCATCTAGTGAGGCTAATAGCATGGTCACTAGCCTCAGAGCCTTCTCGCGCAAAACAACTTTTTTGATAAGTGTTTCACGTTCAAGCTCCTTGTACAAAAGCTTTGAGAGCCTCCCTTGGATCTCCTTGCCTTTGGCTCTAGTCATTGGGCTAATCGGTGGTAATGGCACGGTGTGTGCATGTGATGAGCTTGGATTCGCATCATTCCCTCCCCCTTTGAAAGGATTCACCCTCGAATCATCATCCTCATCTACATCAAAGTTAAGTTAGTGACATTGAAAGTGGCACTAACTGAACCATACTCACTTGGCAAGTCAAGCTTGTAGGCATTGTCGTTGATCTTGGCAATGATTTGGAAAGGGCCATCGCCGCGCGACGCCATCTTTCCTCGATGTTGGATAGGAAAACGCTCCCGGCATAGATACAGCCAAACCCAATCGCCTACATTGAAGGATACAAGCGTCCTTCCTTGATTCTTTTTAAGCGTGAACTTTGCAATCATTCACTCAATATTGCATTTGGCTTGCTCATGGATTTTCTTCACCATCTCGACCTTCTTACTTCCATCTATGCTAGATATCTCACTCAAAGGAAAATGGGTCAAATCTAATGGAGTCATAGGATTAAAGCCATACACAATCTCAAAAGACGAATAATGTGTAGTAGAATAAATGGAACGATTATAAGCAAACTCAATAAATGGAATACATTCTTCCCAAGTAGACATATGCTTTCAAACCACTGTGCGCGTAATAAGGAACTAAGAGTCCTATTAACAACTTCCATTTGTCCGTTGATTTGTGGGTGAGAAGATGTAGAAAATAACAAATAGTACCAATTTCCTCAAAAAAACCTTCCAAAAATGGCTAAGAAACTTACCATCATGATGACTAACTATACTCAAAGGAACACCATGCCAACGTACTGCATCCTTAAAGAATAAATTAGCAATGTTAGTCGCATCATCTGTATTAGCACAAATAATAAAATGCGTCATCTCAGAAAACCGATCGACTACAACAAAAACAGAATCCTTTCCCCTCCTAGACTTCGGCAAACCAATAAAAAATTCCATAGAAAAATCAGTCTAAGGGTGGTAAGGAACCGACAAAGGCATGTATTCACCATGATTAGAAACCCTAGATTTTGCCTTTCGGCACACAATACACCGAGCAACAATGCGGACAACATCGCGCTTCATATGAGGCCAATAAAAATGATCTTTTAATACATCCAATGTTTTGTTAACACCAAAGTGGCCCACCAAACCGCCACTGTGTGACTCATGCACAAACAATTTATGCAAGGAACAATGCGACACACACAAGCGCTTACGCTTAAATAAGTAACCCTCATGCTTATAAAATTTGGACTCAGACTTAGACACACAAGTGTTATAAATTTCTCCAAAGTCAGCATCATTAGGATAGAATTCAATTATATGAGAAAAGCCAAGCAACTTCGCAATAAGGGAAGAAATAAGCACATACCTCCTAGATAGTGCATCGGCCACTATATTTTTCTTACCTTGCTTGTACTCGATGTGGTAGGGAAAAGACTCGATGAACTCCATCCATGCAGCATGTGTTTTGTTCAACTTTTCTTGACCCTTGAGGTACTTCAAGCTAATATGGTCCGTGTGCACAATAAACTCACGCGACATCAAATAGTGTTGCCAAACCTCCAAGGCGCGCACCAAGGCGTAGAGCTCCTTGTCATAAGTCAGATATCTTAATTGAGCATCCTTCAACTTCTCACTGAAATATAAAATGGGCCACTTCTCTTGCATCAACACAGCTCCTATGCCAAGCCCACTTGCATCGCACTCTACCTCGAAGGCCTTGTGTCAAAATTCGGTAGGCGTTGAGCACAATCTCTCCTTAAGCGTGCAAAACACTTCTTCTTGTTGCTGCTCCCACCTAAAAACAACATTCTTTTTACTCAATTCATTTAAAGGGACAACAATAGTACTAAAATCCTTGATAAAGCGCCTATAAAAGCTTGCCAAGCCATGGAACGAGCGCACATCACACACGCTCTTAGGAGTCGGCCACTCATTGATCGCCTTGATCTTTTCCTCGTCAACTTTAACACTATCTACACTCACAATAAAACCAAGAAAATCAACTTGTTCCAAAGAAAAAGAACATTTATTAAGCTTAGTATACAATTTTTGTTCACGAAGTGTAGTAAAAATTAGTCTCAAGTGCGCAACATACTTATCAAACGATTTGCTATATATCAAGATATCATCAAAATATACAATAACAAACTTTCCAATAAAAGCATGTAGCACATGATTCATAAGTCTCATAAAGGTACTAGGTGCGTTAGTTAACCCAAACGGCATGACCATCCACTCGTATAATCCATACTTAGTTTTAAAAGTCATTTTCCACTCATCTTCTTCTTTCATGCGCATTTGGTGATAGGCACTCATTAAATCAATTTTAGAAAATAATTTTCTACCACTTAACTCATCAAGCATGTCGTCTAATCTAGGAATAGGGTGACGATACTTTATAGTGATCTTGTTGACGGCTCGACAGTCAACACATATGCGCCAAGACCCATCCTTCTTCGGCACCAATATCACGGGCACCGCGCAAGGAGATAGGATTTCTCTCACATATCCTTGGCTAAGTAACTCATCTACTTGACTTTGCATCTCCTTGGTCTGTTCAGGATTACTCCTATAGGCCGGGCGGTTAGGTATAACCGAACCGGGCATAAAATCAATTTGGTGCTCAATCCCTCAAATTGGCGGCAAACCATGAGGCATCACTTTTGGAAAAAAACATCTTTAAATTCCTGAAAAAGAGAAGAAATACCAAGAGGAGTTTATTCAAGAGGGTTAGGGTTAGAAACGCTTAGGCATAAAGGCCTAAAATGAAGCAAAATCAATGGACGACTTGCGCTTTTAGTGGGTTTTTGCATACATAATGCTTGCCTCACTTCTCTCCCTTTTGCATAAACACTCAATTTCTTTTCTCTCTTTTCGCTCACCTCTCATTTTCCTTTATAAATGCCAATTTTATTTTTCGCATGCTCACTCTTTTCATGCGTGTTTTTACCTCTCTGTGCATACTCACTCTTTGCATGCGGGCTGTTTTTCTCACTTTCTCTCTTCACATGTTTACTCTTTTCATGTGAGCTATTTTTCTCTCCAATTCTCTCTTTCTTTTTGACACTCAACTCTCCTCTCTTTTTACTCTCAATTTTCCTTGTGATCTCATATTCGGCATAGGTTTTCACTAGCCATTGTTGATCCTCAAAGACTTGAAGAGGAGTCAATGGAGCAAGGGTGAACTTTCAACCATCCTTCACTAGCTTGTAGCGATTGCTCCTTCCTTCGTTATTAGCCTCTCTATCATATTGCCAAGGTTAGCCAAGTAAGATATGACTAGATTGCATAGACACCACATCACAAAGGATCTCATCCTTATAACTACCAATCTAAAAGGGAACCATCACTTGCTTTGTCACCTTCAATTCACCATTATTGGTCATCCATTGAAGCAAGTAGGTTTCAGATACTTTAAGGTCGGAAGACCTAATTTGTGCACTAGCAAAGTGCTTGCACAATTCGAACAACTTCCATTGTCTATAATCAAAGAACACATCTTTTTATCCACAAGGTGGCGAGTGTGGAATAAATTCTCTCTTTGTTCTTCCTCACTCATTTCGGGCTTAGATTGTGCGCTCAAGTTGCTCCTAACCACTAGCGCATTGGCATACTCGGGCATCACAATCTCCCCATCATCTGAATCACTCTCATCTTCTTCCTCCCCACACTTGGGCTCCTCAACCTCACGATCATTATCACTATCTAAGTCACCATTGTCCCCAATTAACACAAATATTTTGTTCAGACATTCAACTTGTCTATGCCCTTGGACGACACACTTGAAACAAACACTATCCTTGGTAAAGGTCTTGTTAGAAGGTGTAGAAGAAGAAGTGTTGCTATTCAGCTTAGCTTGTGGTGTACTTGAACTCGTCGTACCCTTCGTGCCAGAGGTGTGTGGGAAAACCCTAGGTGCGACACTCGCGCCCTTGGTGTCTTTCTTCCTATGTGCTTGCTTCCAAGATGCGGACTTAGTGCTCGATGGAGTCAAGCTTGAATAAGATGCTCTCGGCCTTTTCTATGGCTAAATGTAACATGTCTTCCAATGTCTTGTAGTTGGTTAGCTCCAACATATTAGCGATTTCCTTGTTTAGACCATTAAGAAACCTTGCCATAGTTGCCTCAACATCCTCAACAATATACGCTCTTGCTAAAGCAATTTCCATCTCATTGAAATACTCTCCCACACTTTTACTCCCTTGAGTTAAAGTCTGCAACCTTTGGTAAAGGTCGCGGTGAAAATATGCGGGTACAAATCTACGCGCCATTAGGGTTTTCATCTCATCCCAAGTCCGAATTGGACCAGCGCCAACCCTCTCTCTAGTGCTATTCAATTGACCCCACCAACTTCACTTTCTTATCCTCAAAATAATTGTGACAAAGAAAGATTGATTGGACCTTTCTTTCCCATGCCATGTATGCATCCGGGATAGTCTTGCCCTCAAAGGCGGGGATCTTCATCTTAATGCTCCCTAGGTTGGAATAAAGCCTCTCCTCAAACATAGGCCTCCTATCATCAGCTCTGCCTCGCCTATTGTATTGCTTATAGGCAAAGTCCTCATAGTCGCGCTCCTCAGGCCATCGCGCGTAAGGAGCCTAGCGCTTGGGTACCGCAATACGCAAGTGAGGTTCGCGCTGGGGCGCGCACCTAGGGTCCATGTCTGTGACTCATGGGTCATGTGCGTGCCTCGACGCACCATCCTCCTCGCCATCATCCCTTTCGGCTATATCCTCAAACAAAACCTTATGTTCATCCTCTAGTCGTGGCATTCCATATACATGAGAGCTATAAGCGCCCTTGATGCTTGTGTTTTAGACATAGCACCCAATAGGCACACCCTCTCTAGGCTTCTCGGCCTTATCCTTTAAATCAATCGAAACCACCTTTCTCCACTCCTCCATCTCATCAAACCTAGCGTTTAGGTTCTTAACAAGGGTAATTATTTCCTGTCTTTCCACCTCATTAGAAGCCTTATAAGAGATAACTGTAATTCCTGAAATTCATAACAAGAACAAACGGGGTAAAATTGCACTAAACCTAGCACTCCCTTATGTGTTTACTCTCGTGTTTAATCTATCTATTAATCTCACAATCATTCAAATCCCTATAATGCACATGTGTAAACAAAGTGACTCGAGAGGTCAAAGAAAAGCTTCCAAGAAGACGACACACAGACAACTAGCTTCAAAATAAGTTTTGATGCCAAACACTTGAGTAGTTGCAAGAGAAATAAACTAAACAAATATTTAGCCGGAGTAGAAGACAAGTATTAGGAATCAATAAAAGCTCAAATACACACGAAATTAACCAAGTTGACTCATAAATTACATGTGCGATAGTAATTCTGATAATGTTCCTCGTGCCAATTTTGGATTCCGATCACAATAAACGTTTTGTTTTCAGTCTTGTAGTGCAAATTCTTCTTTATCTTTTTGAATTTTGCAAGATCAATTTTTTTTCTTTTTCTTTTGACTCGTTAGCTACGCTAAATTTAAAGACTCTTTTTGTGTTTTTGTGACTCTTTTTATAGCAGAAATATAATAATTAAATCAAACAAATTGCACACAAGCAAGTTGTTTGAAGACGCACACAATGAGCTAAAACCCTAGCTCGACTCAAGACCAAAAAACTAATAGATAAGCACACAAGGAGATTAGTTTAGAACGGGGTAGAAGGAAACCAATCTCGACAAAGAAAACTTGAAAACAATAAAGGATAACTTACCAAACCTTTGAACCATGAGCTATACTACTAACTGATACGATCCTAGTTGCCTAGGCTCGATTTAACCTCAATACGATCATGCTTAAAGGATGGATTTTGGTGTGGAAGACTTTGGTCACGAGTGCTAGCCTAAACCAAGAAATATTGCATTGCTTAACCTAGTCAATTTTAAGTGAGGTTCTCCATTGAGTTCTAGACCTAGATTCGACTATGCGAACCTCAACCTAAGGAAACAATTGATGGACGAAACTTCGGGTTTTACTTGCAATGATCTTGAGTTTTCGGAGTCAAGAAGAAACAAGGTTCATGCATGAACAACAGAGAATAAACTCTCAAAAGACATAGTCTTAATTCATCAAATTAGTCGTCCCTTTATAGTGAGCCAAAGTGGGCCTTTAAATAGAAACCTAAAAACCCACTAGGAATATAATTAGGAATTCTACTCGAATAATATCTCTAACTTGTCAAACAAAATAAATAATAATAATAAACAAGTTCTTAATTAAGTAGAAGTCCATTCCACGGTCGGGCCAAGGTGTGGGCCGAGTGTGCAATGCGCATGGAGTGTGGGAACGCCTAGTGCATGCAATAAGGTCGGCATGGGCGATCTCTGGATCCACTCGTGTGAATGAGTTGAAACTCAGTCCGTCTCTGACAAATAACACAACAAGTCCGAGAAGATACATCGCACCCTACTGTGAACCTCACTAGTTCGTGTTGGTATGGCTGGCTTCGTCTGGTGAGGCTAATAGCACGGTCACTAGCCTCGAAGCCTTCTCGTGTAAAACAGCTTCTTCAATCAACGTTTCTGGTTGAAGCTCCTTGTACAGAAGCTGTGAGAGCCTCCCTTGGATATGCTTGCCTTTGGTTCGAGTCATTGGGCCAATCGGTGTGAGCTTGGATTCGCATCACAGACCAAGTGCACGGGGTTTGGTTTGGTGACCATAAATACTTGGGTGGTGTTGGAGGCGCCCGATGAATCCCCAAACTGATGGGCCAAACGGTGAACTAATAGATTGAACGTGAAGTGTGGTGGGTGATTTCGTACTTCGTGTAAGTTGATGAGCCAAATTGGGGTGCTTTACTCAGTTCAATACCAAACATGAAGTATAGTGAATCTCCGAAAGGAACTTGAAGTCGGTGGGTCTTGTTGAGAATTATGAAGACTTCGTTTGAGAGAGAGATTCTCAAACTCAGACGGTGGGCTTGTTGGTACTTTGTTCGAGGGGGAGATTGTTGGGGGTGTGCAAACCAAAGTCCTACATCATGGAAAGATATGAGAAATAAAAAGTAAATATAAGAGAATTAGTTAATCTTCTAATGAAATAAGGTCTTTTGTGAAAACCGTACGGATTTGACTCAAAGCAAACAATATCATTCCATTATATAGAAATTGTAGGTTTTTATTTCCCTAAAAAATTTACTCACGTAAGTTGATAGGTTAGTGATACATTTTTGTTTGGGGTTATAGTATAAAAACCACTGAACTATACTCGAAAAATAGAAACCTCCCCTGTACTAAAAAAATTCAAATCTAGGTCCCTAAACTAAAGGTCAATGATATCGGGGTCCATGTCGTCAGTCAAACTAACTTTCTGTTAGTTTCGACTGACTATTGCCAGTTTCTTGCAACCAGCAACCAAGATGATTTTATTATTTTTAAAAATTAAGTATAAAAGTCAGTATTCATTTACATCATTCTCCAAAATTTAAACGTTTATTTTTCTAGGGTTATTTCTCAAGAACCCTAGAAATTCATTCCTCAAAGTCGAGTGTCAAGATTTTATCAAAATCGCTCCTCCATCTCCATGTCTTCCATGTCTTCTTCAAGCTATTGGGCATTAACGTCGTCTAGCACTACTAGCACAGGTAATGCCGAAGCATCAAACCTACGATACAAGAACAAAAATTGCAAGTGTGCGGTAAGAGCTGTGATTAGGGTTTTGGAATCGACGACTAACCCAAGTAGGTTGTATTATAAATGTGGGTTTGGTGAATGTGGGTTCTGGGCTTGGTGCAATGCGCAAGGTGGATCTTTGCCACGGGAAGAAATGAACGATTGGGGTCAGCTTAAGGAAGAAATTATCGAAGCTATGAAGGTAGAAATCGATGTTATTTGCAGGCAATTGAAGGAGGTGGTTGTTGCTGCCATATCTCACAAAGCAGAAGCACCAGTGAAAGGTTATAATTTTTCATCTAATGTCCTATGTCTCTTTGTTCTCGCCGTTCTTCTCCTACTTTTTTTTAGTTTGTTATTGTAATTTGTAAGATTTGGATCCGGTTTGTAACTTCTAGGGTTCTAATTATTTTCGTAATTTCTAGGGTTTTTATTAGACTATGTAATTTAGGGTTTGATGTTTGGTTTGTACATTGAATGGTTTGGAATCGGCTTTAATTAAAGTGGGTTTTGGTTAATTGTGCAAATTGTTTCTCTTATTGTTTGTCTTTTTTGGTAATTATTGGGTAGCAGTTATCATTACCTGGAACAGACGCATGGATAAGTAGCAGGCTTGGAAAACCAAACGGTGTCAAAGCAACGGGTGGGAAACGAGCATTCTGCAACTCCTCAGGCGTCTGCTGAATGCCAAAGGACACCAATCCCTTCTATAAATTGCCTGTATTACTCCTCATTCTCCATCGCTTTCATTTGCTTATTTCTAAGTCTTATTTTCTCCATCATTTTCATTTGCTTATTTCTAACTATTGTTTTCTGCAAAATGATTAACATGGCATTGAAGGAGAAATTTGTTGAGGAGTCTCTTACAGCTATCAATAACTCCAGCGAGGCAGGAACCATCTATCACTTCAAGAAGTGGCACATTAAAAAAGACCTCAAGCACTTGAGGAACCATAACTTGTTTTACTTGCAGGAGTAGGCACGGATGCAGAATTGGTTCTCGACGAAGGCAG